>OX326961.1:37384542-38584542 GCA_946800325.1 Luzula sylvatica | reverse complement strand
ATATTTATCTACTGTTGTGTTAAAATTACATTATTATAAATTTATAATATGATAAAAACAATTCAATTTTTTATGTCTTATTTGATGATAAATAAATCCAAATCACATAATTTGTAGTCCATATATATATATATATATATATATATATATATATATATATATATATATATATATATATATATATATATATATATATATATATATATATATATATATATATATATATATATATAATTTCACAAAAACAAATAGTATTTTTTTCTCGATATATTACGGCTCAGTAATAAACCATTGTCATTTAAATTTCATGATCTCTATGTAATATAATATACATGACATAATTAAATAAAGAATTTTTTTTTCTAGTTTTTATCAATGTCTTAGACTCTTAATAGCACACCTTCAATGATTTAGTATTTCAAGTAATTGCCTTTCAAATAATATAATATGCATGACATAATTAATCAAAAAAATTCTTCTTCTAATTTTACTGTTCTTATAAATAAAAATAATTGTAGAGAGAAAACAAATAGAGTAAGAGTGACCAATATTGAGGCATGTGATGGTGATGGTCTTTGAAGAGTGAGTGTATCTCATAACAATTTGGCCCTTGGCCTTGTCTAAATCAGACTCAAGTCCAATTTACACTTGCAATAATTAACACACACAAGACTAGATTGTAAGGACCAAACTAAGACCCCACATTATTAAAATATGGATTTATGTCAAGGGGCTTTCCTTAAAAATACAGCTAGATCTCATCTTGTACTTAGTTGTTTGCTTTGATTAAAAAAAAGCATATGACAAAACAAGTGTAAACAAAAGGGAAAACCAATGGAAAAGAAAGCCAATCACAATGGTATAATTATAATTCTTCATCCTTGTTTTCTTCTAATCAAGGTCTTAATTGCACATTAGTCCCTGTATTTTTAATTATTGTGATTAGCACCTCCTTTACTATTACATGCAGAAAGTTCTGGTAATATCTTTTCTTTAGAAAATATATTCATATATAGGTATACTCTTTCATCTCTTTTGTTAAGTTTATGCATTTCCCCCCTCCTTTGCAAAAGGAAAAGCCAAAAGTACAAAGAAAACTAAAATAGTGGCCTCAAAAAATTCAGTTGTTCCCAATTTACTTTGTTTTGACAAACTAAAATGTTATAGATGTTTACAAATAAAATATATTCATCATCACTATTAAACTTGAAAAAGAAAAAAGTTCCACAATTGAACCAAAAATTAAAGGGTGAGAATTAAATAAATGTAACCCCACAAAGAAGTAATTAATATTAAGATTCTCAAAACCATTATTAAATTGAAGTTCCCAAAGTTTCTGACAAAATGAGGGAAACAAGTTCCACAGTCTAAGCAGACAACTGGTCAAACAACATAGCAAGCCAGGCATTTATAATTCACAATTAATTATACATGATAAATAAATATTAAAAAAGCAAAAAGTTATCAATAAATAATTCCACAATTAATTAATTAATTAAGGTTTTTTTAAAACAAAACCACTTGAACATTTTTTTTGTTCTTTTTATTTATTCCCCCCTCGTTAATTCTCTTCATAAGAAAAGAAAGGACAAATAACAAATGCACTCTCCAACTATTTCTAGCTACTTTCTGTTCATTCATCCAAATGACCATTCATCATTTTTGCACTTTGGCCCCTCCTTGTCAGCATTTCACAAATCCACCATTCCCTCTTGTTTTATTCTACTTTCTGCCACCATTTTTTTCACTCTTTTTTTTGTTACATTTTATTTGCCAACATACAAAAAGAAACTCCCTCCAATTTGGAATTCATTTTGAAAAAATTACCTCCGAATTTTTCTTCTTTTACAAGAGGGAGTTTGAGTTTCGCATGACTCGCCACTTTCGTAACTTAGACATGCCGCATCTAAAACTCCAATCGGGCTCCGAGGCATCGATGAAATTAATGTGCTATTGTTATTCTCATTATTCCTTTTTAATGATGAATTTCTAGTCAAAAACTTTGATTGAATCCCTTCATAACATCTTAACACTCTTTCCTGTAAAAACCAAGTTTATTATAAAATGTTAAAAATGCCTCACCCTTGTTTTGTCACTCATTTAACATTATAACATGTAACATATTCTGGTACATTGTTACAAACCCAAATATAAAATATTATTTTCTATGATAACAAATAATACCTTCGATACATGAACACATGAAGAAAGAGCATTCTCTATATCTACGATTAGGGTTTCTCCTAGTACTGTAAGTGCAACCGAAGCCGCAATTTCTGATGGTCTAAATTGAAGAAAATCTATTCCTGAAATTAACATTAAATTCAAAATTAAATCACAAATAATATTTCTGAAAAAAGAAGAAAAAAGGTATTTATTTTTACCTTTAATGATATTTAAGATGAGTTCGGCGGATTGAGAGAAACACAATTTATCAGGAGTTTCTCCATTGCTGAATTTATGAAGAAAGTAGTCCAAAAAGGAAAATGGCGTGATAGATTGCATTCTCCACTTGAGAGTGGTAAGCACTAAAAGCTCCATTCTTTGAATGGTTTTGCCCTCAAATACAAATTTCGCATCACAAACCTATTTAGAAAAAAAAAAAACTTAGGGAAACATCCAAAAATACGAATAAATGTAAATTAATTGCATAATGAATATCGAAGTTCGCTTACTTGTAAATCGAGCGAAAGTGGGACCAGATTTTCTTCCATTTTCGCAGCTAGAGATAAACAAGCCACTGATAGAAGCTGAGTCATCCAAGCCTTTCCTTGCTGAAAAATCAAAACAAAATATTAGCAAATAAAAAACTATATTTGTAGACAATAATATTGTGAATTTTGATTTCTACTATTATTTTTATATAGAGTACTTACGGGAAGTTCATAGTCGGAGAGAAATCGGTCTAGATAATTCACTGATAAATATGCACTTAATGGTCCAAAATTATAATGAGCATGAACCTGTGGAATTAAATTAAGCACAAAACTTATTAATTGTAAAGAAATTAGAGGAGACAAGATAAGCAGAAATGGTCCTTAAAAATCATATCAAAGAACATGTTAATTGATGATATCTTGGGGGAAAAATGAAAATGTGAAGAAGTGAAAAAGAGAGAAAGAACCCACCTTCCACATCCAATCAATGGCATCTCTCCGACTGGACAGTTCCGGTGAACCGTTACGCAATCTTTCACCGTACCCCTTCAGTGGAAGATGCTCTGGTTCTCGCTCTACAAGGAGGGCCAAGCATTCATCTGACTGGAGAGGAAAATCGAGGAGAAAATCCCCATAAGCATTAGTTATTGCATAAAAGCCCCTGTTTTTGGTAACATTTCCATCCATCCCCCCCAAATAAGAAACCTCTTCTTCCCCTTCATCGTCGAAGCTCAATATGCTATTGTTATCTTCTGCACACAACAGGATTGAAGCAGCACAGTCATAGCTAGGCGCCATTTTTAGTGTCCTGTAGTTTCAATATAATAAAAATGGTGTCTTGTTGATAAGATTAAAGCTTTATAGGTCCAAACCCTCTTCTCTCCTTTGTATTCAGATAGTAGTTACTTCATCTAATGTGAGAAATGGGGGGTACAAAGGAGATGAAGAAGTGGGTTTTCAGAGAGAGAGAGAGAGAGAGAGGAGAGAGAGTTGTGATAAAGGGAGTTTTGTAGGGGGGGCTGTGTGTGAGAGAACGAGTTTTATTTTTAGGAAAGTTGGAGAGAAAAGGAGCAAAAAAATGGAGAAAAGAAGAAGGAAATGAAATGAAATAAAAACGGATGAGAAATGCTCCTTTTGTTCCTTAGTTTCTACTATGGGCATTTTGATGTGTTGTATTATTTTGTAGATTTTATGTGTCATTTTGTCTATATGTAGATTTGTTTCATCCCATCTTAATAGCTTGTTGTATTACTTTTATGTGTTGTGGCAATACATTAATTAATTTTTAATACACGACTATTTCATGTAAAGATAAAAAAAAAAAAAAAAAATTAACAAAATTTATTGTGAAAATTAATTTTGGAAAAAAAGTAAGGAAATAAAATTTGTGATTTTCTATGCTCAAACTGTACAACATAATTCTTCGAGATCACTAATAAATCTTTTTCAAAATATAAGTAAGATTTTGTACACGGTCGCCTTTCTAAACAGAATTATGATTTACTTATAATGAGTAGAGATTAATTATTGGTCGTCGTGTTCGTAATGGGCTGTCAGTGACAGCCTGTCACTCGCTTGTCCAATCTACCAGAAGACGTCACGTGGCATTTCTCTAAGTACGATGCTAGTCAAAAAAGAAAATACGCTTGTGTGTTACTTAAGTACAGTATATGACAATGAAATTTCAAAATAGATATACCATTATTCAAAAAGATATATTACTATTAAATATATATATATCGAATACTTGAAAAGTGATATTGTTATTTAACAAGATGCGATGAACATGTAAAAAGTATTATTATTCGGAAAGGTATATTAGATATTTGATGTGGAAATTGTTATTCAAAAAATGATGTAAAATCGCAATATCCTAAGTGGGAAAAAAATCGCAATATCTTTTAGTCGTTTATACTTCAAATTAAATCGCAATTTTCGTCTATATCTATCATGATAAATGGGACAAAAATTTAATTAGGATTTGAGATTTAATCTTAATTAGGATTTGAGATTTATTTGAAAAAACTGATGCATCAAGTCAAATTCATAATACATAATGTGGAGATTAATGTGTTCATTGTTTGCTGGTTGCCAAATCTGTATCATAATATTTACTAGGTGTGAAAACTAAAAAATAATGTTCCATCAAAAAAAAAAAAACTAAAAAATAATGAATCTTTCAGGTAAATGCTTTTAAAGTAATTTTATGCCTGGAGTCTCGGACTAAAAAAGAAAATTGAACTCAGCATACAAAATTGATCATTGATTATGATTGTTTTAATTATATCTTTTCATACAAGACGTGTTAATATTAGCTCAAAATAAAAAAATACCAAAATACTTGATAATCTTTTTAAAAACATATTAATCGTAGTTTATAAAATATATTACAATTGGAAAGATTTAAATATGCAACAAATTATATTAATTTATGCAATAATAAGAAGAAGAAGAAGAAGCAGCAACCAAGGAGAAGAGGAGGAGGAGGGGAGGAGGATAATAATAATAATAATAATCAAGTAAATATTTGGGTTATCGACTCAAGACCTTTTAACAGTAGACTAGTATTTAGATTAATGTTTTGAATTAAATAGTGCATTTTTTTCTTGGAAGTTTTTGTGACACAAAAACTCATGATAAAACACTAATCTTGTTAGGCATAATTTCACGTGTACCCTGCAAAACATCATAATTTGATGTATACCCCTAAAAAACCTAAAATTTCATAAAGACCCCCTATAAAACCTTTCAAATATCATGAATACCCTTAAATCAAACTTCTAGTTAATAATTTGTTAATTTTTTCGTTCAAAATATGTTTTTCAGTTTACCCGTATATCAATATAATAGTTACTAATTTTTTTTTGAGAATAATATTGATTTCAGCAATGATTTTTGGAAAGAAATTATGAGATAGGATTGACAATATTTGATTTTTTATGTTTTAAAATATTATTTTAGAGCAAAAATTATTCATTATCATAGAGATTTTTTTTTAAATTATGTAATTGACATATTACTAATGAGAATGACCTAGATGGTTTTTAAATCATAGAATATGAGTATATGTGATATTTTAAGAATTTTATAGGGGGTAACCATGATATTTGAATGGATTTGCAGGGTATTCGTGAAATCTCAAATTATTGAGGGGTATATGTCAAATTATGATGTTTGACAGGGATACACGTGAAATTGCACCTACAAACTAAATAACAGAAAAAAAAATCATAAAAGTATTTTAACACACATATTTATGTTTCGTTATAAAACAAAAATTAGAGACCAATGAAAGACAAAGTAACAATAAGGTTACATTTTTATATCGAGGTGGCTCCAGGGCGAGGGGAAGTCTCGGCCTCCTCATGAAATCGAGCAACAATGTAGTGTCCATCGAACCATATGATTTTGCTCGTATGAAAAACACTAATTTTATAATAGAAGTAATTACGTTTCACAAACAGATGAATGATACAGTGATAAAACTTATAATTAGGAGTTGGAGAGGTTTTTTTTTTTTTTTTTTTTGAAAGGAATACCGGTGGTATTCGAACTTGTATTAAAACGAAAGTTTTATACAATTAGGAGTTGGAGAGGTTGCGGGTTAAAATTCTCAAAAGTTCATATATACTTTAATTTATACAAATATTCTTATAGTTTAATAGAATACAACTCTGAAAATTCAAATAATATGAATTTAGTTGAATTTATTATAATTTTCTTAAATAGAATGCATTCTTTTGAACTTATATTTTAATTATTTTGATTATCTCTAAAGTACTACCGTAAAAGGGTAGTTGGATACGTGCTACAAAGAAAAAGATTCCCCAATAACATGACGTGCCCGCTATGTAATGGGAGCAATGAAACAAACCACCACCTATTTCAAGAATGCTCTTGCACAACGGCCACATGGAGACTTATCATACGAATAATCTCAAGCCCGATTACTTGGATATCAAGACGCACAATGATAGAAACATGAAAGGAACCCAAAAAACTTGAAAGGAAGACGGGCGAGTGTGGGAAATTCTTTGGGCGGCCACTAACTGGAACATCTGGAAGGTCCCCCCCCCCCCAAATCACCACGGCCAAGAAAGTTATCAAGGAAGCTCTCCATTGGAAAAAAGCAAGCCAAAGACCGCAAGGAATAGGCTAGGAGTCCCCCCTCTAGTTTGCTTTGCAAGTGCTGCCTTTTGATAATCCAATTTAAGTTTTTTTTAGGTTTACTTAAGTAAGCATTATAAGTAAGCTCTGTAAAGCTCTTTTATTATTTATTGACAAAAGAGGGTATATCCCTCATTTTCAACAAAAAAAAGGATAGTTGGAAAGTATAACTAGCGTGGTTTGTTATCTTTTTGTGTTTGAGTTGATGTATTCTGTTTAAACTCCCGTAATTTGAGATTCTTCAGACCAAAATTTGCAGTATCTTTACCTCCGCTCATTTTTATGTTAGGATTGATACCGCAAAAAAGCACAAAATAACTGTTGGGAATCCGGCGATCCCGAAGTCCTGCGCAGCGGAAGTGAGAGTCCGGTCCGAACTCCCTAATCCTAGGGTCACCCCATCTCCCCGAGAGTCGATGCGATAGAAGGATAGAACCATACCACATGAAATCGATCACGTTCGAAGGGTTGGTCGATTTTCTTTTTCTTCTTAGTCTTTCCTTTGTGTCTTCGCACCAGCGACTAGTCGTGCGTCCCACGCCCACACGCTTCCACAACCCTTCTTGTTGAGTTACTCCTCCGGTTTGATCACAAACGATAAGTCACAAGTGTGAACTCTTCTACGTGTATCCACCGTGAGTTGTAGTCTCTGGATCACATACGCAACTACCTAGACGAAGCGTGTGTGAACTTGCTTGACTTGTTTGATTATGTTCTCTAATGGAGAAAAATAATTTTTCTCCTATTTTCTCTCTTTTTTTGCTCTCTTTGAATAAGTGTTGGACTGATAAAACTGAATTGACACACCTGAAGGAGAGAGAAACATCATATTTATACTTAATAGAATAATGACATATAAAGCGGTATATATATATATATATATATATATATATATATATATATATATATATATATATATATATATATATATATATATATATATATATATATATATATATATATCTGTGTGTGTGTGTGTGTAGCAAATTATACACAACAGAAAGTCAGAGAACCTTCCGTCGTGACGGAGCCTAGCTTCGGTCATAACGGAATACCCTCTGGAACTTTTGTTCATTAATAACATAATATTATTAACAAACTCGTAACTTTCCGTTGTGACGGAGCCTAGCTTCCGTCATAACAAAATCCCCTATGAAATTGATATTTGCATAATTTTATTATGCACATATTGACTCTGATGAACGTCTACGTTCGTTTGTCCTTATATGTACATTTTTACCGTTGATCCAAAACTGTATTTCCTTCAGTCTCCCACTCGATTTGAGATTTAACTAAAATGTACTCATGTATATCTCATATACACGATATTAGAGAATCTAGCTTGCATATCATATACGCTTAATCTATGCACATCATATGTGCCGTAATCTTATAAATCAAGTTCGACATAGTACAACTCGTTGTTCGACCATTTAAGTTCGTTTAATGATGGAAGTAAATTGTTTCAAAAGCATTACAAGCACATGAGCGGGACCTAGTCACTTCATCATGGCTATCCATGTTAAATCGAAAAATGATTGTGATCATTGTGCCCATCTTGAATAGTGGTTATTAGTTCTCTTATTAACGATATCCGTCAATCAAAAAATATAGTGGTAGTCATCCTTATATTTTGATCAACTATACTTAATTTTCGATACCGAATTGAGTTAACAAATTCAATCGATATTAACTTTTAATATTATTGACTATGGTCATAGTTTTCATTAATCAATTCATCGAGCGGACTAAGGGATATCTCTTCCTCGCGGAATAAAAAAATTCTATCTTGATAATTCACATCGATTATCGTGTTTCAAACAATATCAAATGATGAACTATATTATGTTATAACGGAAGTATCTCCGGAACTCCGATTAACTATATTATGATATACATTGTTTTACATATATGATATGTATTCTTTTATGTGTCATTATTCTATTAAGTATAAATATGATGTTTCTCTCTCCTCAAGTTGTTCGAATCAACGGAATTCAGTCTAATCACTCTAGCAATTGTTGAAAGAGTGTAACCAAAGAGAAAAAGAAAAAAAAAAAGGGAGAAACGAGCGTTTTTTCCGTCAGAGAATCGTAAAAACGAATCAAGCCAGCTCACACACGTCTCGTCTAGGTAGTTGCGTGTGTGATCGGGATACTATAACTCATGGTAGATACAAGTAGAGAAGTTCACATTTGTGACTCTTCGTTTGTGATTAAACCGGATATATTCAATTTTATTTTGTAATTTCATTAAAAATATTAACAACTTTATTTTTGCCAACTTACTAATTAATAATCTTGCAATTTCGAATACATTCAACAAAAACAAATAGAAATGAAATTCATAAACAAAATCAATAAAATATATATCATTTAAAATGGAACATCTAAAATATTTTATAATTCGCCTCTTCATATGTCTACAATTTGAAGTCTCCCACAAAAAAATAAATTATATTCCAAATTCCAAATTTTACAATGCTATATAGATTTCGTGTAAATAAAACAAGGGAAATTTTCAAAAAACCCCCTATCTTTTTTGGATATTATAAAAAACCCCTTATCTTTTTGGAAACTCCAAAAAATCCCCTCTACCAAAATTTTATTTTCAAATACCCCCCTATGGGGTTAAAATTAACCATGGATGGTGTTAAATTTTTTTTATGACCAAAATACCCTTCATTTTACATATGTAGTAATTAAAAGAATATTTTTGTTATTTGTATTAATTTTTAAAAAGTCCTAATTTTTTTAGCTTATAATAATTTAAAAAAAAAAATTATCATATGTTATAGCTATATAATTTTAATATTCATACATTATATATATTTGAGTTTTATATTTTTTTTTCCTGAAAAACTAACATAAAATAATAATAAGATGAACAACAATATTGAAAGAACACCTTGCAAATATTTAAAAATTAAAATATCATGAAACTATTAAAAAAATAAAAAAAAGAAGAACGAAAATAAAAAAAACTAGAAATTTAAAGAAATATTTTTCTGTCAATATATTTTCAAGGTGTTTATTTTATTATTATCTGATGTTAATTTTTATTCAATAATAAATGAAATGTTAAAATTATACAAACACAACATTTAATAATTTTATTTTTGTGAAATCACTATATGTTAAAAAATAATTATGAATTTTCTTAAAATTAATAAAATTAATGAAAAATTAACAAAAATATACATATGAAAATATAAGGGTATTTTGGTCATAAATTTTTTTTAACACCATTCATGGTTAATTTTAACCCCATAGGGGGGTATTTGAAAATAAAAGTTTGGTAGAGGGGTTTTTTGGGAGTTTCCAAAAAGATAGGGGGTTTTTTAGAATATCCAAAAAAGATAGGGGGTTTTTTGAAAATTTCCCATAAAACAAATAGAGACGGCTGAAAGAGAAATTAATAATAAAGAATTTCTTCCTATATTTCGCCACTTCCCATTTGTTTCGGTTTTTTATTTTATAATACTTCATATTTAACATTAAATATTTAATATTTCAGACAAAGCTACAATGCCTCACATCAAGAAAAAATATATATACCGACTTATTATTTGGAGGGGGGAATTGCTACTACAAAATTATTACAGAGAACAGTACATAAATTCCATGTATAAAAGAAATTAAATACGTATTTTTTTAGTATAAAATTACCTGAATCACCAGATGTTAATCGTACGTTTTGAATTTTAAAGTAAAAGAGACGCGTGTAAGGATATTGACTAAATTTTGATGCGTTAGAAGTATCCGACAAATTTTGATGCGTTAGAAGTATCCGACAAATGTCTGATATTATTTTGAAATTAAATATTCGGATACGTCACGTGAAATATTTGATACGTATCCGACGAGTATCGATATTCGACACGGTATTCAATACGATACGGCTTGATTTTTGAAATATTCGCGTAACATAAATTTGTTGTAATGGACGCAACGTGAAGGTGAATAAAGTCTCCCAAAGAGTTCCAAAATTAACCCTACAAATTGTCTTCCCTTTTCATCGCTTAATTCTATTTTAGCTACGAGCCTATTATGATTTCATGGCGGAAAATGTGTCAATTTTAGTTAGTTTTTATGAACTTAGATTAATTTTTGGTTCTATCTGCTTGGCTTCATTGGATTTTGGCATTTCGATCACATGAATATACTTTTTGTCAACCATGATTAAGATATAATTTACCCTTTCGAGTAATGGAAACCAATTCCTTATCATTCGTTATATTTCGAAGTTATGGTATATAAATGCTAAATTGCAAAAGTTTGCAACTACAGGAAGAAAAATAAAAATAAAAAGACAATTCTACTATTCCCCTTAAATTTCTCCTAACATTCTTTATATCAAGAATTAGTAGTTAATCATCATTGTGATTAACAAAAATACACATCATTAACAATTAATTAATATTAATTATTAACCGTTAATACATATGTACTTAATTATATATTAATTAACTGTTAATAAAATATTTTTTTACTAATTACCATAATAATTAATCGATAATTCATGATATAAAGAATGTTGGAGGAAATGTAAGGGACATGACAAATGGGCTAAAAATAAAATAGAGAATGGGGAGCCATTCATGCATGAACACATGCACCAAGAATAGACCAGTCAACATACGGAGCTCATCATTAGAGAAACATGCATTTAATGAACACATGATTAGTGGAAATTAGTGTTTTACACCGATAATTATGTGTCCTTTAGCTGATTTTATAAGCAATTTGCATGGAATACATCATATATGAATGTCTCCGAAATTTTGAATTAATGATATTTGACCGTCGATCGATGTTGCCACTAAAGATTTCAAAATATTGATCTAGCATATCATTTTGGGCATGTGACATTTTTTTAGAGATGACCAAATATGATCGAAACGAAAACTCTCCGATCCATCCAAAATCATACCCGTTCGTTTCCAAAACCATTAACTAATCAATCAAAGATTCTCAATTAAGTTCACCCCACTCATAATCCGAATGTTCTGAATTATGTAACTCGTACGTAATCCCCGAATCCAATGTAAAGATAATCGAATTTAATAATAATACAACAACACGTCGTACTAATCAAAGATCACACCAAATTATAGAAGAAAAAAATAATTTGAAGTAGTTCCTAAATTGTTTTTGAAAATTTTAAAGTAGTTCCTAAATTACAGTTTGCCATTGATACGGGACAAAATTCGTCAGTGCTTACAACCCGAATGACTCTGATGTGAACAATACATGACACGAATAACTTGCAACTCGAGATAACAAGATCTGAACATGTCCGTTTATCAACTTTATCATCTTTATCAGTAAATACACAGTTAATACATTAGGGTAGAATACATTGAGTTCTATTAGATACCAAAAACGAAGAAGCAAGATCTGCAATACAAGATGGAGCAGCATGGTAAACTTATGGACTAGAAAGCAAAATATGACCTGTGCATTCTAACGAATTTCACTGTGGAAGAAGAAAAGAAGATATTAGCATGATGATCTTAATTTACCCATCTCTTCTCAATAATTTGTACTGATCAATTATCTACAGGAGTAACGATAAAAATTCCACAATTTCTCCAAATTTTTTTTCACCCTTTAGGTGGCAATAACACGTGACAGATGAGGCAAAATTCGAAAAAATAGAGTTTGGGCATAGCAATAATTTTACCCATTGGTTTTTTTATCCTTGACCTACTTTTGATACGAAAAGTAATATTGACATGACAAAAATATCACTACTTGCATTAAAAAAAAGTAACTTTCAAAATTGAAATAAAAATTTATCATTTCAAGTAGTAATTTTTCTTGTTTAAAATAAAAATACTTTCTATTAATATGATTAGTCTATTGAATATCGGATGAAGTTGATTCATACATTAAGTGTATGACAACCTATGTTGTAAAAAAGAAAAAACGGTACGGAACTGTCAGACACCGTTTTAATGTATTATTCGTAAAACGATCATAAAACGGTGAAAAAAAATTAAAAAACGGTCACTGAAAACGATAATAATTTAATTAAAATTTAAAGATAAAACAAAAAACATATATAATAATTCAATTTTTAATAGTCAAATGAAACATAAACGAATGTTCAAAATACAAAAAATAACATACACAGTTTTAATAAAACATAACAAATCAACGTGAAACAACATAAACGTAACATCAAAATGCAAATATAAATTCAAATAAAAACTAAATAGTAAAATCATTAAAACCACTTGGTATCAAATATGTCTGAGTTGATCTATTGTTAGTGTCAAATTCATCATCCTCCTCCTCCATTTCCCCCAAGGTCCATTTCTTTACTTGTCAAACAGAGCTGGAGTTTCAGCGAGATAGTTTTGCAACCAAATTGGATGAATTAAGTACTGCTTCTCAACTTCTCAAATTTGAGTGAATTAGAGAGAGAGAGAGAGAGAGAGAGAGAGAGAGAGAGAGAGAGAGAGAGCACCACACCACTACCAGAGAGAGAGAGAGAGAGAGAGAGAGAGAGAGAGAGAGAGACACACACACACACCCAGAGAGAGCGAGAGAGGAGAGAGAGGAGATCCCGCACCACCTATCACTATCAGGAGAGCGAAAGATTTAATTTCTTTTTGATTTCGAGGGAGAAATAAAGAGTTTGATAGCAGTAGCACGCACCAGGCACCACGCGAGAGAGAAGAAACAAAAAAAAGTTGGGATGGAAAATTTTGGACCAAAAAATTAAAAAAATTAAAAACTCATCATAGTTGATGTAAAAACGACGTTTTACGGACATAAAAACGTTTTTTACAGTGACTGTTTTTACTCACCGTTTTGCAAAAAACGGTACGGTCTTCCACCGTAACACCGTTTTTCGATCTTGTTCGATATTTTTCAGTGTATTTTACATCATTGATGACAACACATGAAGTAGTGAAATAATGACTATTTCATTTTATTACAAGGATATTCAATAAAATCAAATAGTGAGAGAGTGTAAGAAAAAGTTAAATTATTATATTTTTATTTTTAGAATTAGAGAGATAAAAAGAAAAATTTATTTATTTCATTTTCTTGGGCTCTTCCTTTATTGTTCGGCAAAATAAAATTATTTTTTATTTTTGTTCTTCCATTTCATCCTTATTTTATGTTGTCGAACAAGAGAAAAATAACTTTGGTTGGAAATTGATCGGATTCGTAATATCAAATAAATGATTTGATACAAAGTACATAGTTCGATTTTACAAAATCATATATTTGATATTTAAATCCCTTATGTACACTAAAAGAAATCATATTGCAAAACAGTCAACTATCCATCTATTTTATCTGATTAACCGAGTCACATATATATTTGAAATTTATAATCCATTATATCTAGAACTCACATTATTTAACATAAATATCGACAATAAATTACGTGTATCAAAATATATACATATCTTAAAACAACTCAAACCCAACATGCCCATTATATGTTTATATGTTTGTATATCCCTCTTTTCATCAAACAACACATGCTCGCAATAAATGACAACACTAACTCGCTTTCCTTAAAATTACATTTTTATCTACAACGTACCATATTATATGTCATGTGGTTACATAATTTATAATTATAGATATTGACTAAGTTGTGAATCTCTTTTTGCTAGCTTTAGCTCGAGCCAAGATCTCAATATAGTAGGCACCACCACATTGTACAATCGTAACCCCATTATCTAAAAAACAATCCGTTTCCTCTTCATTTCCATCATTTCCACACAAAATCATGGTAGATTGCAGGATCTACAATGAGAGCAACTAGCAGAGGAAATGGACACGAGATGCATATAGTGGGACGGGCCATGCAACATGTGAGAATTTGCCAATTTCAGATACCTTTAACAGTTTCACCAGTAAATATTTTCCTTGTTTCTTTATACGAACATATTTACTTACAAATAATCTTAAACTTCATTTTCATAATATAATTATGTATAAATCGAATAATTATGGAAGGACCACAGATGTATAATTATGTATAAAAAACCTGGCATGCTTTAAATGCTTCATAAAATTACAAAGCTATAATTGCACCAAGTTTGGACTTTGTAACAGTGATCCGATCACTGTACCAGTTCCTCCCCCACTCGTTTTGTTATTGTACCAACAAAAAATATTCACACAAATTAGATGAAATTCTTTGGATGATGTTTCAAACTTTGTAACTATAATTTGTTGTAATACTAAGATAATAATATATATTAGAAACAACAGAGAAATTGCACGAGCCATGAAGTTGATACTTGATACATTGCAAATCATCTCCTTTTGCAGAAAGATATGAAATACCCCTTTGCATGCGTCCTCTCTCTCTCTCTCTCTCTCTCTCTCTCTCTCTCTCTCTCTCTCTCTCTCTCTCTCTCCTGGATATGGAGCTAAGGAGGATGCGGCCTTTCCTTGTCTTTTCTTTCGTGACCCAAATTCCAATTTTCATCAGAACGCTTTAACCATATTCAAATTATATATCTTGCATGCATATTTCCACATGCATTCCACACGGATTCCGAAAACCACTCTTTGTTTCTTCTTTTCATTCTTGATCAATGCACATCGATCATGTATACATGTGATTATATAACCTTATTTTATACCATATACCAATTTAGATGTGAATTGCGTTCACTAATGTGGAGGAAGCAAGATAGTTGAAGTCCATTATGGGGCTTGGCACGATCTGAAAGACTCTGAACTCATGGACCATTTATCTCTTGGCTTTGGACTTTATTTTGCATGCTTAACTTATATATATATATATATATATATATATATATATATATATATATATGTGTCTTTCGATCAGTGTTGCAAAAAACGGTGTAAAACGGTGTCAAACCGTACAGTTTTTTGCAAGAAAATTTAAAAAAACGGTCAAATAATAATTGTAAAACCGTTTTTTTTACCGTCTTTGACCGTTTTTTTTTGTCAAAAAACGTTTTAAACGTTTTTTTGACCGTTTTTTTCATAAAACAGATTTTTTTTTAATATTGTTTTTTTTTTTTTTTTTTTTTTGGCACTACAAACCGGTAACTGTTTCGTAGTAAATTTGGAGAGAGATCAAAGGTTCTCTTTCAAATAATAATTGTAATTAGTGGTATTTTGTGTTTAATTCTTACATGAACAAGGTAATTCTGATCCAGATTATCATGGTTAATTATTTTGTGTCTAATTTCGATTGACGCATCTAATTAGTTGATCTTTTTGTCTAATTAGATAGCTAAGAATATTTATTCTGATATGTTTAGGTCGATGAACATTTATTCAATATGTTTTATTAATATTTCATATGTTTTTTTAAATTTTGGACTTTCGTATATACTTAAGTTGAATTATAAAAATTGAATTATTATATTTTTGTTTGTTTTATTTTTAATTTTTTATTATAATTGCTATAAAATATTGTCGATTTAAGTAACCGTTTTTTAACTGTTTTTTTACCGTTTTACGACCGTTTTACAGTAAAACATTAAAACGGTGACCGACCGTACTGTACCGTTTTCCGTCATTTGCAACATTGGTCTCGATAGGTATATTAAATAAAATATTTGTCTCAATTTGAGATCCGAGCTAACTCTCGATATATTCGCAAAAACTTTATACGTAACACCTGTTTGAGGTCCACCCTTGGATATTCTTTTTTAATCAGTAGTATATTGTTCTTCTGTTATGCCTTTTTCTTTTCTCTCTCTTTTTTAACCTAAAATTTAGTCTGCATGGTTTGGTTCTCTCATGCAAACAAAGCCTGTACATGGTTCTTTGTGCCTGTTTTAGTTGTTGACTGGTTTTAATTGGATACGAATCAACTCAATCAAGTGATCATTAAAATTGTTACGTGTAACGGGTCCATTATGGATCACGAATGACAAGATGACACGTAATTGGATTTGTCGACGTGGCTTGTTGTTATTGGCTAGTCTGGTTATGAGCCATACCATCCTAGATAAATATTCCTAAGTTAGCATGTTACATGATCATTAATTATGGACTTATCTTGGATTATAAAATTGTTGTTATATAAGAAGTAATATATTGTGATATTTGGCCGGTTCTATGTGTTCATAGCGATATGGTAAGAATCAATCGCATTGACATTTAACTAATTTTTTAATGTTGTTTTTAATTTTAATTTTTGTTCTGATCTTTGAAATTAGTAATCGTCCTTCCTCACGATGAATTTACATATGGTCAGTAACAACAATATCTGAGCCCAACATGAATGCTATATGAGAAATTAAACTCGTACGTGAAGGTATTATAATTGTCATTAAATTACTGTCAACAATAAAAGTTTATGCTTCCTGAAAATCATGTGATAAAAAAAAAATACAGGTCTTACCTTTAATTTACCAAGGTAAATTTTAGAGAAAGGTAAAAGAAAACAATTACGAACTCGTACTTTACTATTAGTTAAAACCAATGTTCCAGAAATCGCTCGACGCTCGCTGGTCGGCAGACGACCATCAAGCGCCAAGGATGATTAATCGGGATTAATCGGGATTAATCGGGAATCTCGGCGGACCTCGGCGGATTTTTATTTTTTTTATATTTAATATTTAAATTAATTAAACAAAATTACAAATCACAATTTTTTTAATAAGTTTTGAATAATTTAAGTAACAAAATACACTACGTCACTAAACTAACATAAACTCAAATAATAATAATAATTTATATATATATATATATATATATATATATATATATATATATATATATATATATATATATATATATATAAATAATATTAAAAATATGAAAAAATTTAGTCTAAATTTATTTTTTTGAATAGTATACGACAAACGATCGTTTTCATTATTGATGTCTAATTTTTTTTGATGTCAATGGAGATCCATTGGCAATCCATAACGAAAACGATCGTTATTTTGAATAGTATCCCACAGCCTCTCATAATATATAATTTTTTGTGCTTCACATTCAAACAACTAGGCTATCGATGGCAATTAAAAAAAAAAAAAAAAAAAAACAAACTTCTAAAAATCGGCTCGGCGGTGGCTTGGCGGCCGCTTGGCGGATTCCGCCAAACACAAAACGCCAAGGGCTTATCTCGACGGCAGACCATCGAGGAACGATTAATCGGCCGCCAAGGCCGATTTCCAGAACACTGGTTAAAACATGATTAACATATACATTATATTGAATATATACGATACTTAACTGATCACATATACATTATATCCATTAACAAGGGTTAATTATGTGACATATGTTAATTGATTATGCATCATACACTAACCAACTCAAAATCTTAATTTTTATCCGTTTTTAGCAATCTTCTCGTTTCACATCATCACCAATCATTAAATTATAACATGTAAATTATTCGAACCATTAATTTGTCATGACTGATTCATGTGTATACATATAATATGTTCATTACTTTACACCGAACTCTTGAGTAATTTTAGAAATTCACATTACTTTACAATAGTGACCTGGCATATTATCATTCGACAAGTTCACACCGGACCAATTGTTTATTACTATTTATCATTTCACATTATATTATTAAATGTAAAAATGAATGAACGATGAATAGTTGAAATATATAACACTAGTAAATTAACGTATATTATTATAAAATATACATCAAATATTATTGTTATTTTTAAAACTATAATTTTAAGAATTCATTAAATATGTTCGCTTGAATTTATTCTTTATTTTTAGATATTAAAGTTGCGAAGGAAATTATATGAGAATAGACGACCCAAACGTATGCATATTGAGACATTTTATTAGTATTTTTCAAATAACAATAAAAAAAAATACTACATGATATTAAAGCGCATATACATCAAGAGCAGCTAAGTATGAACAAACAATTTTTTTCTTTCTCAAACTATATTCTATTTAGTCCCATATATATATAAACCCGCGGTCGAGCCTACGCACGCCAGCCACTTTGTTCGCAGATGTATATAAACCTCAAGTCAATTAAGTGGAAACTCCTCGGCCATCAATCATCAAGATGAAAAAGAAGACCAATATTTATTTTCTTTGCATATTCTAATTATTCTAGTTGTAGTTGTGTTTTACTAATAAAACTTTGATATTGGAATTTTCAAAAAAATAATTGAAATGAAAGATAAGAAGTTATCTAACACACGTAATCTCTCAAACTTATAAAACATACATCAATTTTGTTGAATTAAAAAATCACAACTCCTTGGATTGTCGTAAGCTCTGAAAAAAACTCTTGATAAAACTTTGTTATTATTATATTATATATATATATCAATAGTGTGCAATGCCTACAAATGTTATATCGTTCAATATTTCCATGTTTGATATTCCTTGAAATTTTAAGAATAACAATGATATGATGTCATTGTCATGTTTTTTCTCGTAAATTGCTTAATAACTCTAATATTACACTGACACTAATGTATATGTATTGCTATCTAATAAAAATATAACAAATTATTTGTTAGGATGTTGTAAAATAGTTATGAAATATAAATATCTTTATACTTAGATGAGTTACAAAAATATGATAATATCAATATATTGATACTTTCAGATGATATTGTCATTATCATCATAAGAACAACTTCATATTAAAGCGAAAAACATAATTAACATACTCGCAGCTTAGTACGAGTATTATCCAAAATAGCATGTTAATTATTCAAGTTAATTATAATATATTTGATGTTTTGGTGAATTAAGGGGGCAAAGTAAAATTAATCTGCTAACCGATCAATTATATATATATATTTGCCTCTGCAATATATATTATATAGTTCTAAAGTCTATTTTGTTATATCAAAATATAAATTTCCCTATGCACTATTGTTTTAGATCTGCGCATTATTAGTATATATATAAATATACTTTTGCACCTATTTAAATACTTAGGTTTACCCTACTATACAGCTCTACTTTTGTGTATACATAATTAATTAATATATTTTTATATATAGAAAATATAGCTTCTTTTTATACATTTTTTCTCTCCACAAATTATCTGTACTTGTTAATAATACATATTCTTTATTTGTTATTTTTTTTTTGAAGGATAGGTAACAAGCGATTGCTGGTCATTATTGATACTTACATTTTCTTATTATGATGTCGATGAGACTCGAATTCAGAACTTCTTTAACATATGATTTTGTTATGTGAAACAATCAACTAACTATACTACGAGACGGAAATTATTTTGCTAATTTTAACATGGACAAGTCAACAAAATATATATTTTTTATACACACACGAGCTCCTAGACGGAGGGAAAGAAAGATTGGTTCTCTAATTCAATTTCTCTCTTAATTAATGAATCAAATTAATTATCGTATTCAATTTGTGTGTAGCTTTTAAAAATGTCGAGTCCTAGTCTGCTCAACTGTCCCCCATGACTACATAGAAGCAAAGATCATGGTTCGTGGAGAAAGAAGCCATTGTAATTAGTTATCAATTTTAAGGACACTTAACTATATTGTAGTTTAATTCTGGTCTAGGCTAATTAATGTAAGCATTAATAATAGACCCAAAAATGAAAGGAGGACAGGACATATATAAGTGGGTTTTTTTGTGTGGTAACATATATACTAACTATGTGGCATCATGTGCCCTGCTATAATTTAATCAAATTTGAAAATTTTGGGAACAAATAGGAACTGGTATTATATATCTATCTATCATTACAAGGCTTATTTATTATATAAACTCATTGTATCATGTTAACTTTTATTTGTTGCTTGATTGAATATATAAATTTTCACAAAATGATTAGTTTTTGTTTTGTTTTGTTTGTAAATTAGTGTAAAATTAGTATTATTTGATTTAATTACAAGATAACATGAGGAAATATCGATTTAATAAATTAATAAGAGATCGACTAGAGCACTACATAGTTGTGCACACCCTATCGCCGAATACAACACGAGAGTGACGCGTTATAATTTTTTCTCTTTTCATTTTTGGCCGCTTAACACTCTCCAAACGCACAACGCAAAATGTATAAATTGTTATACAAAAAATATGAATGTACTTAAGAAAAATTATACAATATAACAAATATAAATAGGTATACGCTACATCCTACAAGACGTATAATACATATAAAAGGATATATAATATATTGTATTTAACAAATGTATATGATACAATGAAAATATATAACAAATAAATGTATATCATACATGTAAAATGTATAACGTGTATTGTATTTTAAAACAGTTTATAATATACATCTAAAATGTATAAGATACATCTAAACATGTATATCACATAAATTTTATCATACATGTGAAAATATATAACATAAATCTAAAATGTATAACATATACTTTTAAATGTATGTGTAAAAAATATACAACATACATCTGACATGTACGATACATCTAAAAAAATATAAAAACTTGGATAAAGACGGTGTGCGTTTGAAGCGCGCATGGATTGCACACCCAAATTCACACTCCTATTAATTTCAATATATTTTAATATAAAAAATTTAAACCGAATTTGTTAATTTCATTGTTTTTGAGTCGTGAAAACATAAAATAGCAACCACACATATAAATGCATAATCAGTTTACATAAATATATGTCATCACACGATTGAACTCCACATAAAATCTGATCTATAATGTACCAAGCTTTAATTATGAATTAGGTGATTATGAAACCCTTTAGACTCAAGTAACCATTAATAATAAATAATAAATAATAATTAGGGTACTTAAATAATCAGGATAATGTGTTGAGAAATAAATGAGGTAGCAAATAACAATAGGACATACCACCATATATTTAGGGTCGCCACAATATTCGCTGACCCATATTATATATGCGTTATGTGCAATGCTGAGACATGAGCTCGATTATAGTTTATCTCATTTATTATTCATTCTTGCTCTAGCTTGCTTTGATCCTCTCAAAATTCCTTTTTGTGATGCGAGTCAAGACCTATTCATTAATTTCAAGCTAATTAAGACTAGAAAATCATGTAAATTTTTTTTCTTTATGTATAGCATTTTTCTCTTGAGATTACAAAAATAACGGCGAGGTGACTAAATTTGCAAAACTAACTGTTTCGTCGTCTTATTTTGCGAAACACGGATCTATTTCGCCAACGCAGATGACGTAACAAACTAAAACTGATTTAACGAAGTCAAAGGTTAAAAATAATTAATTAAATATGTTTCACCAACTTAATCGGTGAAACAAGTGAATACTTTCTTTTTTGTTTATTCTTTTTGTTCATTTTTGTTTCAAGCAAAGAAAATTGTGTTTGGCCATCTCAGATGACGAAACAACAACTATTTTGACCCCAGAACAAGTATACATACAATATGCTTCATCATCTGAGGTGGCGAAACACAATTTTTTCCCTTGTTTTGCCAACTGAGTTGGTAGAAAAATAAATTGTTGTTTCCCCAACTAAGATGTCGATACATATTCAATTAATTTTTTTGACGTTTAACCTCGTTAAATTAGTTTTAATTTGTTTCGTCATCTAATTTGGCAAAACAGACATGTGTTTCAAACAATTAGTTCTGCAAATTCGTCGCAACCAACATTATTTTTGCAAACTCAGAAAATTATCATGCTATAAATAAAAAAATCTTGTAAATAACACTTCTAGCTTAGTATTGGATAATAGGTATTAAAAATGTCTTGTTCGATTTTCAAATATACATATATTTTGGTTTTTACTAGGATTTATTTTCTTTTTGCAGTACCATTGTTTTTTTTCAATGTTCACAAAATAAGGGATATTTGTTAATTGCAAGTTTAATATTTTCGGCAAATAAAATGACGGTACAATTTTTATTTTTGTTAATTCTATTTGTCGATTTTGAAGTCAACTTAAATTATGTTTTCCTTTAAAATTTACTTTGTTAAATTAATTAATCTTATTGGTAATTAAAAAAATACCGACACCTTGTCGTGACACATTTAAAAATCTTATTAAGTAAATATTTAAATTACTATTATAAAAATATAATGATCATGTATAAAAATCTATTCTAAAAAGATATAAATTTTCTATTAAAAATTATATACTTGATGTTTTCAGAAAAGTTATATTTTTAATCAAATCTATACTAATAATCATTTAAAAAGCATATTATTTTTCAAAAAAAATATATTTCACACATGCTAAAATTTGTAATTCACAAAATTATGTGGAAGTAAAAAATATTTCAAAAAAAATATTGTTATTCAAAAATGTATATTAAAATATTTATCGTACATTTTCAACGGTGTCTAAGACATCTAATAAATGTACACAATACATCTAAAAAATATATCGTACACCGAGAAAACTCTGTTTCGGAATGTACAAACCAAAAATATATTGTGTATTTTAAAATGTATATAATACATATAAAAATATACATAATTATACATGTGAAAAATTAATCGTACATCTAAAAATTTATATTTCAAACTAAATATTTACTTATAAATGTATATCATATGATACATCTAAATAAATATATATTTTAGAAGTAACATAAAAAAGTATTGTATTTTTTTTTAAAAAAATTGTGCACTCCCATGTGCACACCATAAATAGAAGAGTGACACGTGACAGTTATTTTTTTTTAAGTTTTGACTGAATTTTGTGCAATCCATCGCACTCCAAATGCACGCAATCTCTTATTCATGTTTTATATCATATTTGGATGTGTTATGCATTTTTTATGTATCTTATACTTTTTAAATGTATGCTATATTAAAAAAAAAAATACAATACACGTCCTATCTTTTTTACATATATGATACAGCTTTATTTGTTATATCTTTTTAGATATATTATACTTATGATATATATCTTTTTAATTACAAATACATGTTATATTTTTTTATATGTATGATATATTTTTTTTGTATGTATGATACACATTTTAAGGTAAAATGTTTTTACACGAGTGAACAAATACGATCAAAAGTGAACAATGCGGTCAAAATTGCAAAAACTCAAACTGTCACGTGTCGTTTTTTCATTGAGAACGTGTATACCAAGTGAACAACCATGAAATGCATTAATCGATCTCTTAAAAAATATATAGTAATTAAAAACTCTTAACATTAAAAAAATTAGGCGGAGCTGCCAAGAAATTTTCCTGACGGAACAAATCTTTTCTATAAAATAATTCCGTCCCCTAAATAGCGACTTTTCGAGATCAAAGAAAGTACCCTATTTAATTTTTCGAGATAGAAAGCTCCGACATAACCAGCGAAACTGAAACTAAATAGACACCGATAATTTATTCGACGGAAATTCTAACCTTGTAAATAAAAAAGAGATTTTTTTTGCAAACATAGTAAAAATCTCTGATTGAGAGGCGTGATTTAATATATCTCTGATTGATACGAACATATGTTATGTGCAGAGAACAGGTATGTTTGTTTAAAGTGAACACAGAGAAAAGACGAGCAATGTATAGTGATTGACAGTTCGGTACTGGTAGGTACGTACCAGTCATATGAACGGTATTCATATCGGCCAACCAGTACTACACAAACGAAACGAAATGAATTGGAAGCAGTAGTCATTTGACTTTTGCATGACAAGTCCGGTACCGGCACCGTGGTACGAGATTGAAATGAACATAACCTGAAATCAGTCTAAATCCTAACAATACTTTTTGTTAAAGAAATCATAATAATGTTGTGGACATGTCTATATTATTATAAGTTCACGTTGATGCAAACACACAAAATGCAAAGTATACTTAGTATAGTAGACCGTGTACGTATGAACGAAGAGTAAAGACTGGATTGATTGGCCACAGCACACAGTCAAGTCAGTGATCACATGATCGTGAGTGCAAGCCCTTATCTTCCATTGTCTAAGCAAACATTAAAACATAGTTAAAACTTATAAACTTAAACAAGTCGTATAAGTTAATACGGATAACATATATCTGTATGAAATTGTGAAAATTAAATGGATGCATGAATATAGAATTATAGATGCAATGCGTTGATTGAATAAAGAATGAGACCCCGTGCAGACCCATCCACGGCACTCTCTCTCATTTCATGTGCACGCATCACTATTTTTCTTTCTTATCTTTTGGCATAATTATTTTGAAGCATAATTTTGTGTCTAACCCTAAACTATCAAAATATCATCTATATAGTCAAGGTCGTCAATAGAATTTAGTACTAGTAATTGGGGAGGTTCTTGGAGAGTAGATAAAACATATTTATCGGATAAATTGAAGGTGTTGAGAAATTTAATAAAATATAAATGAATTTATCCTTGTTCATTTAAGTATTTGAATCTTTTAATAGGTCAGTTACATAAGAACGGTTTCCTTAAAAATTTTAGTGAAAATCCGTCATTGTTATGTTTTGTGACCTGAGTATCTTTTCAGGTTAGAAATGATATTTTGATATTTTTGAAGGTAAATACATAAATTGATTATTTTTTTATGTGATTCACACCAAGGGAATTTTTTTTATTTTGTTTATATTTTGGGATAAAATGTTGAACATACCCACCATCTCTTCATCTAACACATTGATGACGCGAATGATTTAACATCTTAACAATTTAATTTATAATTTGATATCTTAATTGAATGTTCAATCATAAATGAAAATTATTAAATTATAAATTAAGATATTAAATCATGTATTTACGTGTTCATTTTTAAGGTGTTAAATTATATTCACGTCATCAAAAATTTTGGGAGAGAATATTAGGAGATGTACATCACTCCTCTATTTTGGGGCCAAACCAATAATTTTATTTTCCCTCCCACTCCTTTCTAAATTAAGATTCACTTGGTGTTAATGCTAATACAAGTTGTATATTATCATATAGGTGATAAGTGAATCTTATTAGTTCATTATGAACATTATTTTGTTTGTAAGAATCTTATGGGTTCTTTTGATTAAGAATTAAGATAATCCTGTTTGTAGATCTTAATAATCTTTCCTAGAGTGGCCAATAAGAAGAGCATTTTGCCTGCTAAATACAACAATTTATTAAAAAACATAGTAATTTCGGAGCTTACTGTTGGATTTAAATCCGATCCCAAATTACTGGTCCAATCAATAGCTCAAAACAGTATACAAGTCAAAATGTATTTGTTATAGCAGTATAAAATATTGAGCTTCCAACGTCATGATATTAATTTACTCAACTTTTATTTTTACTGGAGGGGAACTAATTTTCTACATAGATTATTATTAATTTTTTTTTTTTGTTAATTACGTTTTGTTAATTGGTCCGTATTTATCATATTTAATTAAAATTAAATTTTTAATCCGATTAACCATTAATCTAACGAACCCGTTGACATTATCGAAATTTTTTATCTCGCTTTTGTGAGACCCTTATTATTATTAGTAGTAGTAGGGAAGTAAGTTGATTTCTGCATTATTCTTAATTATCACACAAGAATATAGAACTTCTTTAAGAATTTGTCAAAAAAAACAACAAGGCCCATTTTATAACAGCCCATTATAGCAAATAAATCCATTAAATAAGATATACTATGTATTTGTAATTGTAAAGTTGTATACTATTTTTTTTCGAATTTTAACATATAATATTTGTTTTTAGTTGCACTGACAATGTTATTAAATCTTAATTACATCGTCCGTAATATTATTTTATAATAAATTAAAAATTGGATATGTGTTCTTATCATTTTATAATTTTATAGGAGATCACATACTTTTATAATGTACAACCATCCATTATTACACAAAAAGTATAATAAGAATATATGAAAAAATATTTTTCCTGAATATGTGTTAATTTTAAATTTATGAAGGGACGTATAGTCCTGAATATGTGTTAAATGATAATATAACTGAGATTAATGTGATTTATATAATAATATAACCGAGATTAAATATAAGATCAAAAATAAATAATAATGATAACAACAACAACAACAACAATAACAACAACAATAATAATAATAATAATAATAATAATAATAATAATGGTTCAAATTAAAGTAATATATTTTTAACTAGAACGTAATTAGTATATTTTCCAAACAATGTGCAATATTTATTCTATTTATTTAAAAAGATAAGATTCAAATATTATATGTTATACATGTAGTTTCGACGTTAAGGAATCTTTATTATAAATATATTTTGCAACAATATATATTATATTGAAACTCTGTATACTGTCAAAAATCACAAACGAATTTTTTTCTCGTGGATTGTTTTTTTTTAGAAAAATTTATTGATTGCTTTATATTTCATAAATATATGCATGTATTTTTTTGAGATATATGTCTGTGTATTATGCTTTATAGAGATAATGTTAGGTGTGAAGGAAATACAGTTTTTGATCAACGATAAAATAATACACATAAGGATAAACAAATGTACGTGTTCATGAGAATAATTAAGTTTATAATACAATTATACACAAAAAGATTCCAGGGGATGTTCCGTTCGAACGGAATGGTTTATCCGTTCGAATGGAAGCATACAAGTTCTTTTGTAATATGATTGCAATTAGTGAACTCAAAGACATAACCTATTCCGTTCGAACGGAAGCTTAGTTTTCGTTCGAACGAAAGATGTTATAAAAAAAGTTATTTGTAATTCGCAAGACCTAAATAGATTTATATTACAACCTATATGTTATTTGGAATCCCCAAAACCTAAACAGATTGCTAAGACATCCTTTTGCGAAAATCAAACTCACGTAATGTTTGTACAATTGGATGAAAAATTGTGTGTAAAAGTTTCGATTCAAGTATTCTCAAACATGTTATTTGGAATTCCCAAATGCCTAATTAGATTTCTCAGACTGCCTGTTGTGTAAATCGAACTTTCGAAATGCAAGCACAATCTTGTCAAATCGTGTCGTAAAATGTTCGATATAAATGTTCAAAAAATGACAAAACAAGATATAGGTATAATCCGCAAAAGAGATCAAAAGAACAAGAAAACACAAGAACATCAAAAGATAAGGATCATCAAGATAATAAGGAAGTCAAGACGATGAAGAAACGACAAAACAGAAACGCACCGTATGATCAAGTGAAGATTTGAAGACGTCGAAGACCTCCGCAAGTTGGGATATCACACCATCATCAAAATAACCACAGGTATCCTAGGCTTGTCTTTGAATTATAGCTCAAGATCAAGAAACAAATATTCGTAAACATAATATAAGAAAAGTGTGAAATCAGTGTATAGTTCGTCACAACGGACCATACGTCCGCCATGACGGACATACAAAAATTATACAAGAATTATAACACTCATTACAGTCCGTCACGACGGAAAACCAATTCGTCATGACTGAGTCACAATGTCCGTCTTCAAACGTCATGACGGACTATAGAAATAATTCTTGAGCAGACTTACAGTAAGGGTCCGTCATGACGGAGAACACAATGTCATGACGGACCTCAGCTCAAAACTGCAAACACACAGTCCGTCAAAACGGATTAATCAGTATGTTGGGACTGAGCTATGGGATCTGTCATGACGAATATTTCTAAGTCATGACGGACCATACAAGCTGATTATTACCAAACTTATAGTGAAGGTCCGTCGTGATGAACCATTTTTGCGTCATGACAGACCTCCTGTATAAGGTACATCCGTCATGATGGAGACCATGTCCGTCATGATGGAAGTATTAGTTTTTGAATGTTTTAGTTCCAACGGTTAGTTTGACTGACAATTCGTAATGACGGACCACTACCTCCGTCACGACGGACTGTACATAAATGCTGGGAAATAGGAAGAGTCTGTGTGTTCTATAAATAGAACTCATCCTAGTTTTCTCTCTCCAACCTTTTTTGCAAAATCACAACTCCATTACAAAGAGGGAAAACTAAGCCTAGAGCTTGAGCGTTAAATTCTCTAGACAAAAACCTTAGATCATTGATCTACTTCGCTTGCCTCTATTAAACGATTCCCAACTTGCGTGACCGATCACGATTAGTTCGTTAGTAGTTATTTGTAATAGGTTTGTTACTATTTGTAAAGTCCGACATAGATCGATAGAATCGTGTAAATCGATCAAGGCAATACCTTGTAAGAATTGATATGGGAATTCAATCGAAAACCGAAAAGGCGCAAGGCATCCCCGGAGACGTAGGTACTTGCAATCAATCGAGTCGGTCGATTGAGCAAGTAGCCGGTGAGTTAAAGCTATATAGCAACCACCTATCGAGCTTCATAAACAAATATCGTGTGTTATTTGTTTCGGTATTATTTTCTTTCCCTAATTTATTTACGCTTGCGCACTAAATTGTAATTGTATACCACCACCGCAAAAATTGGACCTTAGGACTTCCTATTCACCCCCTCTAGGTCTAGATTAAACAACAATTTGTATCAGAGCAAAATACTAACCGTATCTTTGTGTAAGTGACAACCTATATGCGATCATGGTCTTACTCGGTAATAATATAGAAATTACATACCCCGAAAAATTGAATGGAAAGAATTGAAATCTTTGGAAGAAATACATGCTAAATGTACTTACTATCCAAAGATTGAGATCGGTGGTGGAAGTCGGTTTCGAGGTTTTCAAGGTAAGTACCTCCGAAATCGACTCCACACTTAGACACATATTGTTGGTTCAAATTTCCTAATGGTTTGATTATTTCAAAACACTGTCATTACTAACGTTTACATCGAGAAAATGTGTAGGATAACGCAGGTACGGTTAGAAGATGATGAAGAGCTTCGAAGTCACAAGAAGCACAACAAGAGAAGATTAGAAGGAAGGCCCTTGAAGCATATCAAGAATCAAGTTGTCGAAGCCTTCCGTGAGTGGGATTCGCCACAAATAAACCATAGGTAGAAACCAAGTAGATCTCAAGTAAAATCATGTTCAAATAACAAAGAGTTTAATCAAGGAAGAAGTGCGTTCTGAACGAACTCCAAGTCCGTTCAGAACGGACTTACCACATATCAAAATACCATCTCTTGATTAAACCACCCTTGTCACAGGATAGTGTGCAATCGAACGAACAAATATGTACGTTCGAACGGACACTTAAAATCCGTTCACCCACAACTTAAGTGCGTTGAACGGACTTTCATCACTGAACAAACAAAAGGCAATGTATAATTGAGTTCGTTCGAACGGACTTTGTCCGTTCCAACGGACTGACAAATGTACTTGTGCGTTATTTTGAAACGGCTAGTACAAACTACAAGTGCGTTCAGAACGAACATTGTGCGTTCGAACGGACTTGCAGTTTTCTGAAGGATTTCTATAGAGAGTATAAATAGAATCCTTCAAGGACCTTTCTCTCTCACTTCTTCATTTTCACACATTCATACACAAAAGAGAGAAACCCTAAAGCTGTGATTATCTATATCCATTGATAGCTTGAGAAACCCTCTTTAGATCATTGATCTACTTTCGATATCCTCCAATAATCGTTTCCCACTCACGTGACCGATCACTTTGTAGCTCGATTAGTGAAAATTGTAATAGGCTAGTGCAACTACTTGTAAAGAGCCTAAGCTATAGATCGATAGAAAGCGTGTAAATCGATCTAGGCGACACCTTGTAATCGAGTGAGGTGGAATTCAATCGAAAGCCAAAAATAGGCGCAAGGCATTCCCGGAGACGTAGGTACTCGCAACTAATTGAGTCGGTCAATTAAGCGAGTAAAGGGTGAGTTAAGGCTACATAGCAACCACCTACCGAACTTCGTTAAAAAACATCTTGTGTTCAAGTGTTTACGGTATCATCTAATTTATTTAAATTATTATTAATTCCGCATAGTAAATTAGGTAATTAGCTAAAGTAATTGTACGGTATATTACCAAATTTACCCCCCTCTAGGTTAGAATTAACCAACACATATGCCCAAAATCTTATTCACACCAATATAGTCGGATCACTTTCCATGATTGTGCACGGATGTACCACATCTCATTCTATGTGGCGAGCTCTCCTAGACCGATTTGAAGGAAACAATAAATTGAAGAGAACCAAACTTATGAGACTCGAACAATCATTTGATAGTTTCCGAACGATCGAGAATGAATCTGTAGATGATATGTACTCACGAATGACGCATATCAAAAACTGATTCATCGCTATAGGAGAGACCCTAACAAATCCTCGAGTTGTAGATAACCTAATTCGAGCTATGCCGCCAAGTTGGGAAACTCTCCTCGCCGCCTTGAAAACCATGATAGCTATCCAAGATCTCACTCCGGAGATTCTTGTAAGTTATTTTCGAAATTTTAAGGCCCGCCTTGAAAACAATCTTATAATTCTCTGAGGAGCCCAAATAACTTGTTTTTGAGATGGTTTGGATCGAATCGTTTACTACGTAATTTTACACCAAATTGTACATACACTAAGAAAGTTTTCTATTCGATTCATTGCAATCTCTTTACATTTTGAGGAGTTCAAATAACGTGTTTTTAGATCATTTGTATCGTATCTTTTACTACATATGTTTTCACCAAATTTTACAAACACTAAGAAAGTTTGTTTTTCGATTCAGACAACTTTTAGCACTATGAGGAGTCCAAATAACGTGTTTTGAGATGGTTTGGATCGAATATTTTACAACGTAACTTTTCACCAAATTGTACAAATACTAAGAAAGTTTTCTGTTTGATTCATAGCATTCTTTTTACATTTTGAGGAGTTCCAATAACTTGTTTTTAAGATCGTTTGTATCGTATCTTTCACTACGTAATTTTTCACCAAATTTTACAAACACTAAAAAAGTTTGTTTTTTGATTGATAACAATCTTATAACTCTCTGAGGAGCCCAAATAACTTGTTTTTGAGATGGTTTGGATCGAATCATTTACTACCTAATTTTGCACAAAAATGTACAAACACTAAGAAAGTTTTATGTTCGATTCATAGCAATCTTTTTACTTTTTGAGGAGTTCACATAACGTGTTTTTAGATCATTTGTATCGTATCTTTTACTACATAACTTTTCACCAAATTTTACAAACACTAAGAAAGGTTGTTTTTCGATTCAATCAAATCTTTTAACGCTATGAGGAGTCCAAATAACGTGTTTTGAGATGGTTTGGATCGAATGTTTTACTACGTACCTTTTCACCAAATTGTACAAACACTAAGAAAGTTTCTATTCGATTCATAGCAATTTTTTCCGTTTTGAGGACTTCAAAAAACTTGTTTTTAGATAATTTGTATCGTATCTTTTGCTACATAATTTTTGACCAAATTTAACAAACTCTAAGAAATTTTGTTTTTCGATTCATACCATTCTTTTAACGCTATAAGGAGCCAAAGAACATGTTTTGACATGGTTTCGATCGAATGTTTTATTACGTAACTTTTCACCAAATTGTACAAACACTAAGAAAGTTCTCTATTCGATTCATAGCAATATTTTAATTTTTTGAGGAGTTCAAATAAAGTGTTTTTAGATCATTTGTATTGTATCTTTCACTACGTAACTTTCCAACAAATTTTACAAACACTAAGAAAGTTTGTTTTTCGATTCATAACAATCCTATAACTCTCTAAGGAGCCCAAATAACTTGTTTTTGATATTGTTTGGATCGAATCGTTTACTACGTAATTTTCCACCAAATTGTACATACACTAAGAAAGTTTTCTATTCGATTCATAGCAATGTCTTTACGTTTTGAGGAGTTCAAATAACGTCTTTTTAGATCATTTGTATCGTATCTTTTACTACATAAGTTTTCACCAAATTTTACAAACACTAAGATAGTTTGTTTTTCGATTCGTACAACTTTTAACGCTATGAGGAGTCCAAATAACTTGTTTTGAGATGGTTTAGATCGAATGTTTTACTACGTAACTTTTCACCAAATTGTACAAATACTAAGAAAATTTTCTATTCGATTCATAGCAATCTTTTTACATTTTCAGGAGTTCAAATAACGTGTTTTTAGATCGTTTGTATCGTATCTTTCACGACGTAATTTTTCACCAAATTTTACAAACCCTAAAAAAGTTTGTTTTTTTATTCTTAACAATCTTATAACTCTCTGAGGAGCCCAAATAACTTGTTTTTGAGATGGTTTGGATCGAATTATTTACTACGTAATTTTGCACAAAATTGTACAATCACTAAGAAAGTTTTATGTTCGATTCATAGAAATCTTTTTACATTTTGAGGAGTTCACATAACGTGTTTTTAGATCATTTGTATCATATCTTTTACTACATAACTTTTCACCAAATTTTACAAACACTAAGAAAGTTTGTTTTTCGATTCATACAATTCTTTTAACGCTATGAGGAGTCCAAATAACGCGTTTTGAGATGGTTTGGATCGAATGTTTTACTACGTACCTTTTCACCAAATTGTACAAACACTAAGAAAATTTCTATTCGATTCATAGCAATCTTTTTACGTTTTGAGGACTTTAAATAACTTGTTTTTTCATCATTTATATCTTATCTTTTACTACATAACTTTTCACCAAATTTAACAAACACTAAGAAAGTTTGTTTTTCGATTCATACCATTCTTTTAACGCTATAAGGAATCCAAATAACGGGTTTTGAGATGGTTTCGATCGAATGTTTTACAACGTAACTTTTCACCAAATTGTACAAACACTAAGAAATATTTCTATTCGATTCATAGCAATATTTTTACTTTTGAGGAGTTCAAATAAAGTATTTTTAGATCATTTGTATCGTATATTTCAGTACGTAACTTTTCACCAAATTTTACAAACACTAAGAAAGTTTGTTTTTCGATTCATAACAATCTTATAACTCTCTAAGGAGCCCAAATAACTTGTTTTTGAGATGGTTTGGATCGAATCATTTACTACGTAATTTTGCACCAAATTGTACATACACTAAGAAAGTTTTCTATTCGGTTCATAGGAATCTCTTTACGTTTTGAGGACTTCAAATAACGTGTTTTTAGATCATTTGTATCGTATTTTTTACTACATAAGTTTTCACCAAATTTTACAAACACTAAGAAATTTTATTTTTCGATTCATACAATTCTTTTAACGCTATTAGGAGTCCAAATAACTTGTTTTGAGATGGTTTAGATCGAATGTTTTACTACGTAACTTTTCACCAAATTGTACAAATACTAAGAAAATTTTCTATTCGATTCATAGCAATATTTTTACATTTTGAGGAGTTCAAATAACGTGTTTTTAGATCGTTTGTATCATATAATTTACTACATAACTTTGCACCAAATTTCAAAAACACTAAGAAAGTTTTTTTTTCGATTCATACAATTCTCTTAACGCTATGAGGAGTCCAAATAACATGTTTTGAGATGGTTTGAATAGAATGTTTTACTACGTAACTTTTCGCCAAATTGTTCAAACACTAAGAATGTTTCTATTCGAATCATAGCAATCTTTTTACGTTTTGAGGACTTCAAATAACTTGTTTTCAGATCATTCGTATCGTATCTTTTACTACATAACTTTTCACCAAATTTAACACATACTAAGAAAGTTTGTTTTTCGATTCATACCATTCTTTTAACGCTATAAGGAGTCCAAATAACGTGTTTTGGGTTGGTTTGGATCAAATGTTTTACTAAGTAACTTTTCACCAAATTGTACAAACACTAAGAAAGATTTCTATTCGATTCATATCAATATTTTTACATTTTGAGGAGTTCAAATAACTTGTTTTTAGATCGTTTGTATCGTATCTTTCACTACGTAACTTTTCACAAAATTTTACAAACACTAAGAAAGTTTGTTTTTTGATTCATAACAATCTCATAACTCTCTGAGGAGCCCAAATAACTTGTTTTTGAGATGGTTTGGATCGAATCGTTTACTACGTAATTTTGCATCAAATTGTACATACACTAAGAAACTTTTCTATTCGATTCATAGCAATCTCTTTACGTTTTGAGGAATTCAAATAACGTGTTTTTAGATCATTTGTATCGTATCTTTTACTACATAAGTTTTCACCAAATTTTACAAACACTAAGAAATTTTGATTTTCGATTCATACAATTCTTTTAACGCTATGAGGAGTCCACACAACTTGTTTTGACATGGTTTGGATCGAATGTTTTACTACGTATTTTTTCACCAAATTGTACAAACACTAAGAGAGTTTTCTATTCGATTCATATCAATCTTTTTACATTTTGAGGAGTTCAAATAACGTGTTTTTAGATCGTTTGAATCGTTTCTTTCACTACGTGACTTTTCACCAAATTATACAAACAATAAGAAAGTTTGTTTTTTGATTCATAACAATCTTATAACTTGTTTTTGAGATGGTTTGGATCGAATCATTTACTACGTAATTTTGCACAAAATTGTACAATCACTTAGAAAGTTTTCTATTCGATTCAAAGCAATCTTTTTACGTTTTGAGGAGTTCAAATAACGTGTTTTAGATCGTTTGCATCGTATCTTTTCACCAAATTTTACAAACACTAAGAACGTTTATTTTTTTATTAATAACAATCATATAACTCACTGAGGAGCCCAAATAACTTGTTTTTGAGATGGATTGGATCGAATATTTTACTACGTAATTTTGCACCAAATTGTAGAAACACTAAGAAATTTTATTGTTCGATTCATAGCATTCTTTTTACGTTTTGAGGTGTTCAAATAACGTGTTTTTAGATCATCTTTATTGTATCTTTTACTACATAAGTTTTCACCAAATTTTACAAACACTAAGAAATTTTGATTTTCGATTCATACAATTCTTTTAACGCTATGAGGAGTCCAAATAACGTGTTTTGAGATGGTTTGGATCGAATGTTTTACTACATAACGTTTCACCAAATTGTGCAAACACTAAGAAAGTTTTCTATTCGATCCATAGCAATCTTTTTACGTTTTGAGGAGTTCAAATAACTTGATTTTAGATCATTTGTATCATATCTTTTACTACATAACTTTTCACCAAATTTAACAAACACTAAGAAAATTTGTTTTTCGATTCATACCATTCTTTTAACGCTACAAGGAGTCCAAATAACGTGTTTTGAGATGTTTTCGATCGAATGTTTTACAACGTAACTTTTCACCAAATTGTACAAACACTAAGAAAGAACTCTATTCGATTCATAGCAATATTTTTACTTTTGAGGAGTTCAAATAAAGTGTTTTTAGATCATTTGTTTCGTATCTTTAACTACGTAACTTTTCAACAAATTTTACAAACACTAAGAAAGTTTGTTTTTCGATTCATAACAATCTTATAACTCTCTAAGGAGCCCCAATAACTTGTTTTTGAAATGGTTTGGATCGAATCGTTTACTACGTAATTTTGCACCAAATTGTACATACACTAAGAAAGTTTTCTATTCGATTCTTATCAATCTCTTTACGTTTTGAGGAGTTCAAATAACGTGTTTTTATATCATTTGTATCGTATCTTTTACTACATAAGTTTTCACCAAATTTTACAAACACTAAGAAAGTTTGTTTTTCGATTCATACAATTCTTTTAACGCTATGAGGAGTCCAAATAACTTGTTTTGAGATGGTTTGGATCGAATGTTTTACTACGTAGCTTTTCACCAAATTGAACATTACTAGGAAAGTTTTCTTAGCAATCTTTTTACATTTTGAGGAGTTCAAATAACGTGTTTTTAGATCGATTGTATCGTTTCTTTCACTACGTAACTTTTCACCAAATTTTACAAACACTAAGAAAGTTGTTTTTTGATTCAAATAACGTGTTTTTAGATCATTTGTATCGTATCTTTTACTACATAACTTTGCACCAAATTGTACAAACACTAATAAAGTTTGTTTTTCGATTCATACAATTCTTTTAACGCTATTAGGAGTCCAAATAACGTGTTTTGAGATGGTTTGGATCGAATGTTTTACTACGTACCTTTTCACCAAATTGTACAAACACTAAGAAAGTTTCTATTCGATTCAGAGCAATCTTTTTACATTTTGAGGAGTTCAAATAACGTGTTTTTAGATCGTTTGAATCGTATGTTTTACTATATAACTTTTCACCAAATTTAACAAACACTAAGAAAGTTTATTTTTCCATTCATACCATTCTTTTAACTCTATAAGGAGTCCAAATAACGTGTTTTGAGATGGTTTCGATCGAATGTTGTACTACGTAACTTTTCACCAAATTGTACAAACACTAAGAAAGATCTCTATTCGATTCATAGCAATCTTTTTACTTTTTGAGGAGTTCAAATAAAGTATTTTTAGATCATTTTATATCGTATCTTTCACTGCGTATCTTTTCACCAAATTTTACAAACACTAAGAACGTTTGTTTTATTATTCATAACAATCTTATAACTCTCTGAGGAGCCCAAATAATTTGTTTTTGAGATGGTTTAGATCGAATCTTTTACTACATAATTTTGCACCAAATTGTACAAACACTAAGAAAGTTTTCTGTTTGATTCATAGCAATCTTTTTACGTTTTGAGGAGTTCAAATAACGTGTTTTTAGATCATATGTATCGTATCTTTTACTACATAACGTTTCACCAAATTTAACAAACACTAAGAAAGTTTGTTTTTCGATTCATACCATTCTTGTAACGCTATGTGGAGTCCAAATAACGTGTTTTGAGATGGCTTGGATCGAATGTTTTACTACGTGACTTTTCAACAAATTTTACAAACACTAAGAAAGTTTGTATTTCACAATTAATAACAATCTTATAACTCTCTGATGAGCCCAAATAACTTGTCTTTGAGATGGTTTGGATCAATCTTTTACTATGTAATTTTGCACCAAATTGTACAAAAACCAAGAAAGTTTTCAATTCGATTCATAGCAATCTCTTTACGTTTTGAGGAGTTCAAATAACGTGTTTTTTTGATCATTTGTATCGTATCTTTTACTACATAAGTCTTCACCAAAATTTACGAACACTAAGAAAGTTTGTTTTTCAATCATTCAGTTCTTTTAAGTCTATGAGGAGCCCAAATAACTTGTTTTTGAGATGGTTTGGATCGAATCATTTACTACGTAATTTTGCACCAAATTGTACAAACACTAAGAAAGTTTTCTGTTAGATTCATAGCAATCTTTTTACTTTTTGAGGAGTTCAAATAACGTGTTTTTAGATTATTTGTATCGTATCTTTTACTACATAACTTTGCACCAAATTTTACAAACACTAAAAAAGTTTGTTTTTCGATTCTTAAAATTTTTGTAACGCTATGACGAGTACAAATAACGTGTTTTGAGATGGTTTGGATCGAATGTTTTACTACGTAACGTTTCACCAAATTGTGCAAACACTAAGAAAGTTTTTATATTCGAATCACAGCAATCTTTTTATGTTTTGAGGAGTTCTAATAACTTGTTTTTAGATCATTTGTATCGTATGTTTTACTATATAACTTTTCACCAAATTTAACAAACACTAAGAAAGTTTATTTTTCCATTCATACCATTCTTTTAACTCTATAAGGAGTCCAAATAACGTGTTTTGAGATGGTTTCGATCGAATGTTTTACTACGTAACTTTTCACCAAATTGTACAAACACTAAGAAAGATCTCTATTCGATTCATAGCAATCTTTTTACTTTTTGAGGAGTTCAAATAAAGTGTTTTTAGATCATTTTATATCGTATCTTTTACTGCGTAACTTTTCAACAAATTTTACAAACACTAAGAAAGTTTGTTTTTCGATTCATAACAATCTTATAACTCACTAAGGAACCCAAAAAACTTGTTTTTGAGATGGTTTGGATCGAATCGTCTACTACGTAATTTGCACCAAATTGTACATACACTAAGAAAGTTTTCTATTCGATTCATAGGAATCTATTTACGTTTTGAGGAGTTCAAATCACGTGTTTTTAGATCATTTGTATCGTATGTTTTACTACAAAAGTTTTCACCAAATTTTACAAACACTAAGAAAGTTTGTTTTTCGATTCATACAATACTTTTAACGCTACGAGGAGTCCGAATAACTTGTTTTGAGATGGTATGGATCGAATGTTTTACTACGTAACTTTCCACCAAATTGTACAAACACTAAGAAAGTTTTCTATTCGATTCATAGCAATCTTTTTACATTTTGCGGAGTTCAAATAACGTGTTTTTAGATCGTTTGTATCGTACCTATCGCTACGTAATTTTCATCAAATTTTACAAACACTGAGAAAGTTTGTTTTTCGATTCATACAATTCTTTAAACGCTATGAGGAGTCCAAATAACGTGTTTTGAGATGGTTTGGATCGAATGTTTTACTACATAACTTTTCACCAAATTTCACAAACACTAAGAAAGTTTTGTATTCGATTCATAGCAATCTTTTTACGTTTTGAGGAGTTCAAATAACTTGAATTTAGATCATTTTTATTGTATGTTTTACTACATAACTTTTCACCAAATTTAATAAACAATAAGAAAGTTTGTTTTTCGATTCATATCATTCTTTTAACGCGATGAGGATTCCAAATAACGCGTTTCGAGATGGTTTGGATCGAATGTTTTACTACGTAATTTTTCACCAAATTGTACAAACACACAGAAATTTTCTATTCAATTCATAGCAATCTTTTTAAGTTTTGAGGTGTTCAAATAACGTGTTTTTGGATCGTTTGTTTCGTATCTTTCACTACGTTACTTTCCACCAAATTGTACAAACACTGAGAAAGTTTTCTATTTGATTCATAGCAATCTTTTTTTTTTTTAATTTTGAGGAGTTCAAATAACGTTTTTTTTAGATCGTTTGTGTCGTATCTTTCACTATGTATCTTTTCACCAAATTTTACAAACACCAAGAACGTTTGTTTATTGATTCATAACAATCTTATAACTCTCTGAGGAGCCCAAATAACTTGTTTTTGAGATGGATTGGATCGAATCATTTACTACGTAATTTTGCACCAAATTGTACAAACACTACGAAAGTTTATTGTTCGATTCATAGCATTCTTTTTACGTTTTGAGTAGTTCAAATAACGTGTTTTTAGATCATCTTTATCGTATCTTTTACTACATAACTTTTCACCAAATTTTACAAATACTAAGAAATATTGTTTTTCGATTCATACAATTCTTTTACTGCTATGAGGAGTCCAAATAACATGTTTTGAGATGGTTTGGATCGAATGTTTTACTACGTAACTTATCAACAAATTGCGCAAACAGTAAGAAAGTTTTCTATTCGATTCATAGCAATCTATTTATGTTTTGTGGAGTTTAAATAACTTGTTTTTAGATCGTTTGTATCATATCTTTTACTACATAACTTTTCACCAAATTTAACAAACACTAAGAAAGTTCACTATTCGATTCATAGCAATCTTTTTACTTTTTGAGGAGTTCAAATAAAGTTTTTTTAGATCATTTGTATCATATCTTTCACTACGTAACTTTTCAACAAATTTTACAAACACTAAGAAAGTTTGTTTTTCGATTCATAATAATCTTATAACTCTCTAAGTAGCCCAAATAACTTGTTTTTGAGATGGTTTGGATCGAATCGTTTACTACGTAATTTTGCACCAAATTGTACATACACTAAGAAAGTTTTCTATTCGATTCATAGGAATCTCTTTAAGTTTTGAGGACTTCAAATAACGTGTTTTTAGATCATTTGTATCGTATTTTTTACTACATAAGTTTTCACCAAATTTTACAAACACTAAGAAATTTTATTTTTCGATTCATACAATTCTTTTAACGCTATTAGGAGTCCAAATAACTTGTTTTGAGATGGTTTGGATCGAATGTTTTACTACATTACTTTTCACCAAATTTCACAAACACTAAGAAAGTTTTCTATTCGATTCATAGCAATCTTTTTACGTTTTGAGGAGTTCAAATAACTTGATTTTAGATCATTTTTATCGTATGTTTTACTACATAACTTTTCATCAAATTTAACAAACAATAAGAAAGTTTGTTTTTCGATTCATACCATTCTTTTAACGCTATGAGGATTCCAAATAACGTTTTTGAGATGGTTTGGATCGAAAGTTTTACTACGTAATTTTTTACCAAATTGTACAAACATTCTGAAAGTTTAATATTCAATTCATACCAATTTTTTACGGGTTGAGGAGTTCAAATAACGTGTTTTTGGATCGCTTGTATCGTATCTTTCACTACGTAACTTGTCACCAAATTGTGCAAACACTGAGAAAGTTTTCTATTCGATTCATAGCAATCTTTTTACATTTTGAGGAGTTCAAATAACGTTTTTCAGATCGTTTGTGTCGTATCTTTCATTACGTATCTTTGCACCAAATTTTACATACACTAAGAACGTATTTTTTTATTCATAACAATCTTATAACTCTCTGAGGAGCCCAAATAACTTGTTTTTGAGACGGTTAGGATCGAATCTTTTACTACGTAATTTTGCACCAAATTGTACAAACACTAAGAAAGTTTTCTCTTCGATTCATAGCAATCTTTTTACGTTTTGAGGAGTTCAAATAACGTGTTTTTAGATCATTTGTATTGTATCTTTTACTACATAACTTTTCACCAAATTTTACAAACACAAAGAAAGTTTGTTTTTGATCCACACAATTCTTTTAAGGTTATGGGGAGTCCAAATAACTTGTTTTGAGATGGTTTGGATCGAATATTTTACTACGTAACTTTTCACCAAATTGTACAAACACTAAGAAAGTTTTCTGTTCGATTCATAGCAATCTTTTTACATTTTGAGGAGTTCAAATAACGTGTTTTTAGATCGTTTGTATCGCATCTTTCTCTATGTAAGTTTTCACCAAATTTTATAAACACTAAGAAAGTTTGTTTTTCGATTCATACCATTCTTTTAGCGCTATAAGGAGTCCAAATAACGTGTTTTGAGATGGTTTCGATCGAATGTTTTACAACGTAACTTTTCACCAAATTGTACAAACACTAAGAAAGATCTCTATTCGATTCATAGCAATATTTTTACTTTTGAGGAGTTCAAATAAAGTATTTTTAGATCATTTGTATCGTATCATTAACTACGTAACTTTTCAACAAATTTTACAAACACTAAGAAAGTTTGCTTTTCGATTCATAACAATCTTATAACTCTATAAGGAGCCCAAATAACTTTTTTTTGAAATGGTTTGGTTCGAATCGTTTACTACGTATTTTTGCACCAAATTGTACATACACTAAGAAAGTTTTCTATTCGATTCTTAGCAATCTCTTTACGTTTTGAGGAGTTCAAATAACGTGTTTTTATATCATTTGTATCGTATCTTTTACTACATAATTTTTCACCAAATTTTACAAACACTAAGAAAGTTTGTTTTTCGATTCATACAATTCTTTTAACGCTACGAGGAGTCCAAATAACTTGTTTTGAGATGGTTTGGATCGAATATTTTATTACGTAACTTTTCACCAAATTGTACAAACACTAGGAAAGTTTTCTATTCGATTCATATCAATCTTTTTACATTTTGAGGAGTACAAATAACGTGTTTTTAAATCGATTGTATCGTATCTTTCACTACGTAACTTTTCACCAAATTATACAAACACTAAGAAAGATTGTTTTTTGATTCATAACAATCTTATAACTCTCTGAGGAGCCCAAATAACTTGTTTTTGAGATGGTTTGGATCGAATCATTTAGTACGTAATTTTGCACAAAATGGTACAAACACTTAGAAAGCTTCTATTCGATTCAAAGCAATATTTTTACGTTTTGAGGAGTTCAAATAACGTGTTTTTAGATCGTTTGCATCGTATCTTTTCACCAAATTTTACAAACACTAAGAACGTTTATTTTTTCATTAATAACAATCTAATAACTCTCTGAGGAGCCCAAATGACTTGTTTATGAGATGGATTGGATCGAATATTTTACTACGTAATTTTGCACCAAATTGTAGAAACACTAAGAAAGTTTATTGTTCGATTCATAGCATTCTTTTTACGTTTTGAGGAATTGAAATAACGTGTTTTTATATCATCTTTATTGTATCTTTTACTACATAACTTTTCACCAAATTTTACAAACACTAAGAAAGTTTGTTTTTCGATTCATACAATTCTTTTAACGCTATGAGGAGTCCAAATAACGTGTTTTGAGATGGTTTGGATCGAATGTTTTACTACATAACATTTCACCAAATTGTGCAAACACTAAGAAAGTTTTCTATTCGATTCATAGCAATCTTTTTACGTTTTGAGGAGTTCAAATAACTTGTTTTTAGATCATTTGTATCATATCTTTTACAACATAACTTTTCACCAAATTTAACAAACACTAAGAAAATTTGTTTTTCGATTCATACCATTCTTTTAACGCTATAAGGAGTCCAAATAACGTGATTTGAGATGGTTTCGATCGAATGTTTTACAACGTAACTTTTCACCAAATTGTACAAACACTAAGAAAGATCTCTATTCGATTCATAGCAATATTTTTACTTTTGAGGAGTTCAAATAAAGTATTTTTAGATCATTTGTATCGTATCTTTGACTACGTAACTTTTCAACAAATTTTACAAACACTAAGAAAGTTTGTTTTTCAATTCATAACAATATTATAAATCTCTAAGGAACCCAAATAACTTGTTTTTGAAATGGTTTGGATCGAATCGTTTACTTCGTAATTTAGCACCAAATTGTACATACACTATGAAAGTTTTCTATTCGATTCTTAGCAATCTCTTTACGTTTTGAGGAGTTCAAATAACGTGTTTTTATATCATTTGTATCGTATCTTTTACTACATAAGTTTTCAACAAATTTTACAAACACTAAGAAAGTTTGTTTTTCGATTCATACAATTCTTTTAACGCTATGAGGAGTCCAAATAACTTGTTTTGAGATGGTTTGGATCGAATGTTTTACTACGTAACTTTTCACCAAATTGTACAAACACTAGGAAAGTTTTCTATTCGATTCATAACAATCTTTTTACATTTTGAGGAGTTCAAATAACGTTTTAGAGATCGTTTGTCTCGTATCTTTCAATACGTATCTTTGCACCAAATTTTACAAACACTAAGAACGTATTTTTTTATTCATAACAATCTTATAACTCTCTGAGGAGCCCAAATAACTTGTTTTTGAGACGGTTTGGATCGAATATTTTACTACGTAATTTTGCACCAAATTGTACAAACAATAAGAAAGTTTTCTGTTCGATTCATAGCAATCTTTTTACGTTTTGAGGAGTTCATATAACGTGTTTTTAGATCATTTGTATTGTATCTTTTACTACATAACTTTTCACCAAATTTTACAAACACAAAGAAAGTTTGTTTTTGATTCACACGATTCTTTTAAGGATATGGGGAGTCCAAATAACTTGTTTTGAGATGGTTTGGATCGAATATTTTACTACGTAACTTTTCACCAAATTGTACAAACACTAAGAAAGTTTTTTGTTCGATTCATAGCAATCTTTTTACATTTTGAGGAGTTCAAATAACGTGTTTTTAGATCGTTTGTATCGTATCTTTCACTACGTAAGTTTTCACCAAATATTATAAACACTTAGAAAGTTTGTTTTTTTATTCATACAATTCTTTTAACGCTATGGGGAGTCCAAATAACGTGTTTTGAGATGGTTTGGATCGAATGTTTTACTACATAACTTTTCACCAAATTTCACAAACGCTAAGAAATTTTCTATTCGATTCATAGCAATCTTTTTACGTTTTGAAGAGTTCAACTAACTTGATTTTAGATCATTTTTATCGTATGTTTTACTACATAACTTTTCACCAAATTTAACAAACAATAAGAAAGTATGTTTTTCGATTCATACCATTCTTTTAACGCTATGAGGATTCCAAATAACGTGTTTTAAGATGGTTTGGATCGAATGTTTTATTAAGTAACTTTTCACCAAATTGTAGTAACACTTAGAAAGTTTTCTATTCGATTCAAAGCAATCTTTTTACGTTTTGAGGAGTTCAAAGAACGTGTTTTTAGATCATTTGTATCGTATCTTTCACTACGTAATTTTTCACCAAATTTTACAAACACTAAGAAAGTTTATTTTTTTATTCATACAATTCTTTTAACGCTATGGGGAGTCCAAAGAACGTGTTTTGAGATGGTTTGGATCGAATGTTTTACTACATAACTTTTCACCAAATTTCAGAAACGCTAAGAAATTTTCTATTCGATTCATAGCAATCTTTTTACGTTTTGAAGAGTTCAACTAATTTGATTTTAGATCATTTTTATCGTATGTTTTACTACATAACTTTTCACCAAATTTAACAAACAATAAGAAAGTTTGTTTTTCGATTCATACCATTCTTTTAACGCTATGAGGATTCCAAATAACGTGTTTTAAGATGGTTTGGATCGAATGTTTTACTACGTTATTTTTTCACCAAATTGTACAAACACTAAGAAAGTTTTCTATTCGATTCATAGCAATCTTTTTACATTTTGAGGAGTTCAAATAACGTGTTTTTAGATCGTTTGTATCGTATCTTTCACAACGTAACTTTTCACCAAATTTTACAGCCACTAAGAAAGTTTGTTTTTCGATTCATACAATTCTTTTAACGCAATGAGGAGTCCAAATAACGTGTTTTGAGATGGTTTGGATCGAATGTTTTACTACATAACTTTTCACCAAATTTCACAAACACTAAGAAAGTTTTCTATTCGATTCATAGCAAACTTTTTACGTTTTGAGGAGTTCAAATAACTTGATTTTAGATCATTTTTATCGTATGGTTTACTACATAACTTTTCACCAAATTTAACAAACAATACAAAAGTTTGTTTTTCGATTCATACCATTCTTTTAACGCTATGATGATTCCAAATAACGTGTATTGAGATGGTTTGGATCGAATGTTTTACTACGTAACTTTTCACCGAATTGTACAAACACTAAGAAAGTTTTCTATTCGATTCATAGGAATCTTTTTACATTTTAAGGACTTCAAATAATGTGTTTTTAGATCGTTTGTGCCGTATCTTTCATTACGTATCTTTTCACCAAATTTTACAAACACTAAAAACGTTTGTTTTTTTTATTAATAACAATCTTATAACTCTCTTAGGAGCCCAAATAACTTGTATTTGAGACGGATTGGATCGAATCTTTTACTACGTAATTTTGCACCAAATTGTACAAACAATAAGAAAGTTTTCTGTTCGATTCATAGCAATCTTTTTACGTTTTGAGGAGTTCATATAACGTGTTTTTAGATCATCTTTATCGTATCTTTTACTACATAACTTTTCACCAAATTTTACAAACACTAAGAAACTTTGTTTGTCGATTCATACAATTCTTTTAACGCAATGAGGAGTTCAAATAACGTGTTTTGAAATGGTTTGGATCGAATGTTTTACTACGTAACTTTTCACCAAATTGTGCAAACACTAAGAAAGTTTTCTATTCGATTCATAGCAATCTTTTTACGTTTTGAGGAGTTCAAATAACTTGTTTTTAGATCATTTGTATCGTATCTTTTTCTACGTAACTTATCACCAAATTTAACAAACACTAAGAAAGTTTGTTTTTCGATTCATTCTATTCTTTTAACGCTATAAGGAGTCCAAATAACGTGTTTCGAGATGGTTTCGATGGAATGTTTTACTACGTAAATTTTCACCATATTGTACAAACACTAAGAAAGTTCTCTATTCGATTCATAGCAATATTTTTACTTTTCGAGGAGTTAAAATAAAGTGTTTTTAGATCATTTGTATCATATCTTTCACTGCGTAACTTTTCAACAAATCTTACAAACACTAAGAAAGTTTTTTTTTCGATTCATAACAATCTTATAACTCTCTAAGGAGCCCAAAAAACTTGTTTTTGAGATGGTCTGGATCGAATTGTTTACTACGTAATTTTGCACCAAATTGTACATACACTAAGAAAGTTTTCTATTCGATTCATAGGAATCTCTTTACGTTATGAGGAGTTCATATAATGTGTCTTTAGATCATTTGTATCGTATCTTTTACTACAAAAGTTTTCACCAAATTTTACAAACACTAAGAAAGTTTGTTTTTCGATTCATACAATACTTTTAACGCTATGAGCAGTCCGAATAACTTGTTTTGATATGGTTTGGATCGAATGTTTTACTACGTAACTTTTCACCAAATTGTACAAACACTAAGAAAGTTTTCTATTCGATTCATAGCAATCTTTTTACATGTTGAGGAGTTCAAATAATGTGTTTTTAGATCGTTTGTATCGTATCTTTCACTACCTAACTTTTCACCAAATTTTACAAACACCAAGAGAGTTTGTTTTTCGATTCATACAATTCTTTTAACGCAATGAGGAGTCCAAATAACGTGTTTTGTGATCGTTTGGATCGAATGTTTTACTATGTAACTTTTCACATAATTTCACAAACACTAAGAAAGTTTTCTATTCGAATCATAACAATCTTTTTATGTTTTGATGAGTTCTAATAACTTGTTTTTAGATCAATTGTATCGTATGTTTTACTATATAACTTTTCACCAAATTTAGCAAACACTAAGAAAGTTTGTTTTTCGATTCAAACCATTCTTTTAACGCTATGAGGATTCCAAATAACGTGTTTTGAGATGGTTTTGATCGAATGTTTTACTATGTAACTTTTCACCAAATTGTAGAAACACTTAGAAAGTTTTCTATTCAATTCAAAGCAATCTTTTTACGTTTTGAGGAGTTCAAAGAACGTGTTTTTAGATCGTTTGTATCGTATGTTTTACTACAAAAGTTTTCACCAAATTTTACAAACACTAAGAAAGTTTGTTTTTCGATTCATACAATACTTTTAACGCTATGAGCAGTCCGAATAACTTGTTTTGAGATGGTATGGATCGAATGTTTTACTACGTAACTTTTCACCAAATTTCACAAACGCTAAGAAATTTTCTATTCGATTCATAGCAATCTTTTTACGTTTTGAAGAGTTCAACTAACTTGATTTTAGATCATTTGTATCGTATGTTTTACTACATAACTTTTCACCAAATTTAACAAACAATAAGAAAGTTTATTTTTCGATTCATACCATTCTTTTAACGCTATGAGGATTCCAAATAACGTGTTTTGAGATAGTTTGGATCGAATGTTTCACTACGTATTTTTTCACCAAATTGTACAAACACTAAGAATGTTTTTTATCCGATTCATAGCAATCTTTTTACATTCTGAGGAGTTCAAATAACGTGTTTTTGGATCGTTTGTATCATATCTTTCACAACGTAACTTTCCACTAAATTTTACAGCCACTAAGAAAGTTTGTTTTTCGATTCGTACAATTCTTTTAACGCTATGAGGAGTCCAAATAACGTGGTTTTGAGATGGTTTGGATCGAATGTTTTACTACATAACATTTCACCAAATTTCACAAACACTAAGAAAGTTTTCTATTTGATTCATAGCAAACTTTTTACGTTTTGAGGAGTTCAAATAACTTGATTTTAGATCATTTTTATCGTATGTTTTACTACATAACTTTTCACCAAATTTAACAAACAATACAAAAGTTTGTTTTTCGATTCGTACCATTCTTTTAACGCTATGAGGATTCCAAATAACGTGTTTCGAGATGGTTTGGATCGAATGTTTTACTACGTTATTTTTTCACCAAATTGTACAAACACTAAGAAAGTTTCCTATTCGATTCATAGCAATCTTTTTACGTTTTCAGGAGTTCAAATAATGTGTTTTTAGATCGTTTGTGTCGTATCTTTCATTACGTATCTTTTCACCAAATTTTACAACCACTAAGAACGTTTGTTTTTTTTATTAATAACAATCTTATAACTCTCTTAGGAGCCCAAATAACTTGTATTTGAGATGGATTGGATCGAATCTTTTACTACGTAATTTTTCACCAAATTGTACAAACACTAAGAAAGTTTACTGTTCGATTGATACCATTCTTTTTACGTTTTGAGGAGTTCAAATAACGTGTTTTTAGATCATCTTTATCGTATCTTTTACTACATAACTTATCACCAAATTTAACAAACACTAAGAAAGTATGTTTTTCGATTCATTCTATTCTTTTAACGCTATAAGGAGTCCAAATAACGTCTTTGGAGATGGTTTCGATCGAATGTTTTAGTATGTAACTTTTCACCATATTGTACAAACACTAAGAAAGTTCTCTATTTGATTCATAGCAATCTTTTTACTTTTTGAGAAGTTAAAATAAAGTGTTTTTAGATCATTTGTATCATATCTTTCACTGCGTAACTTTTCAACAAATTTTACAAACACTAAGAAAGTTTGTTTTTCGATTCATAACAATCTTATAACTCTCTAAGGAGTCCAAAAAACTTGTTTTTGAGATGGTTTGGATCGAATCGTTTACTACGTAATTTTGCACCAAATTGTACATACACTAAGAATGTTTTCTATTCGATTCATAGGAATCTCTTTACGTTTTGAGGAGTTTATATAACGTGTTTTTAGATCATTTGTATCCTATCTTTTACTACAAAAGTTTTCACCAAATTTTACAAACATTAAGAAATTTTGTTTTTTGATTCATACAGTACTTTTTACGTTTTCTGGAGTTCAAATAATGTGTTTTTAGATCGTTTGTGTCGTATCTTTCATTACGTATCTTTTCACCAAATTTTACAACCACTAAGAACGTTTGTTTTTTTATTAATAACAATCTTATAACTCTCTTAGGAGCCCAAATAACTTGTATTTGAGATGGATTGGATCGAATCTTTTACTACGTAATTTTTCACCAAATTGTACAAACACTAAGAAAGTTTACTGTTCGATTGATAGCATTCTTTTTACGTTTTGAGGAGTTCAAATAACGTGTTTTTAGATCATCTTTATCGTATCTTTTACTACATAACTTTTCACCAAATTTAACAAACACTAAGAAAGTATGTTTTTCGATTCATTCTATTCTTTTAACGCTATAAGGAGTCCAAATAACGTCTTTGGAGATGGTTTCGATCGAATGTTTTACTATGTAACTTTTCACCATATTGTGCAAACACTAAGAAAGTTCTCTATTCGATTCATAACAATCTTTTTACTTTTTGAGAAGTTAAAATAAAGTGTTTTTAGATCATTTGTATCATATCTTTCACTGCGTAACTTTTCAACAAATTTTACAAACACTAAGAAAGTTTGTTTTTCGATTCATAACAATCTTATAACTCTCTAAGGAGTCCAAAAAACTTGTTTTTGAGATGGTTTGGATCGAATCGTTTACTACGTAATTTTGCACCAAATTGTACATACACTAAGAATGTTTTCTATTCGATTCATAGGAATCTCTTTACGTTTTGAGGAGTTCGTATAACGTGTTTTTAGATCATTTGTATCGTATCTTTTACTACAAAAGTTTTCACCAAATTTTACAAACACTAAGAAAGTTTGTTTTTTGATTCATACAGTACTTTTAACGCTATGAGGAGTCCGAATAACTTGTTTTGAGATGGTTTGCATCGAATGTTTTACTACGTAACTTTTCACCAAATTGTACAAACACTAAGAAAGTTTTCTATGCGATTCATAGCAATCTTTTTACATTTTGTGGGGTTCAAATAACGTGTTTTTATATCGTTTGTATCGTATATTTCACTACGAAACTTTTCACCAAATTTTACAAACACTAAGAAATTTTGTTTTTCGCTTCATTACAATCTTATGACTCTCTATGGAGCCCAAAAAAACTTATTTTTGAGATGGTTTGGATCGAATCGCTTACTACGTAATTTTGCACCAAATTGTACATACACTAAGAAAGTTTTCTGTTCGATTCATACGAATCTCGTTACGTTTTGAGGAGTTCAAATAACGTGTTTTTAGATCATTTGTATCGTATCTTTTACTACATAAGTTTGCACCAAATTTTACAAACACTAAGAAAGTTTGTTTTTCGATTCATACAATACTTTTAACGTTATGAGGATTCCGAATAACTTGTTTTGAGATGGTTTGGATCGAATATTTTACTACGTAACTTTTCACCAAATTGCACAAACACTAAGAAAGTTTTATATTCAATTCATAGCAATCTTTTTACATTTTGAGGAGTTCAAATAACGTGTTTTTAGATCGTTTGTATCGTATCTTTCACTACGTAACTTTTCACCAAATTTTACAAACACTTAGAAAGTTTGTTTTTCGATTCATACAATTCTTTTAACGCAATGAGGAGTCCAAATAACGTGTTTTGAGATCGTTTGGATCGAATGTTTTACTATGTAACTCTTCACACAATTTCACAAACACTAAGAAAGTTTTCTATTCGAATCATAACAATCTTTGTATAATTTGAGGAGTTCTAATAACTTGTTTTTAGATCATTTGTGTCGTATGTTTTACTATATAACTTTTCACCAAATTTACCAAACCCTAAGAAAGTTTGTTTTTCGATTCAAACCATTCTTTTAACGCAATGAGGATTCCAAATAACGTGTTTTGAGATGGTTTGGATCGAATGTTTTACTATGTAACTTTTCACCAAATTTTAGAAACACTTAGAAAGTTTTCTATTCGATTCAAAGCAATCTTTTTACGTTTTGAGGAGTTCAAAGAACGTATTTTTAGATCGTTTGTATCGTATCTTTCACAACGTAACTTTTCACCAAATTTTATAAACACTAAGAAAGTTTGTTTTTTTTATTCATACAATTCTTTTAACGCTATGAGGAGACCAAATAACGTGTTTTTAAATGGTTTGGATCGAATATTTTACTACATGACTTTTCACCAAATTTCACAAACACTAAGAAAGTTTTCTATTCGATTCTTAGCAAACTTTTTACGTTTTGAGGAGTTCAAATAACTTGATTTTAGATCATTTTTATCGTATGTTTTACTACATAACTTTTCACCAAATTTAACAAACAATTCAAAAGTTTGTTTTTCGATTCATACCATTCTTTTAACGCTATGAGGATTCCAAATAACGTGTTTCGAGATGGTTTGGATCGAATGTTTTACTACGTAATTTTTCACCAAATTCAAACACTCAGAAATTTTTCTATTCAATTCATAGCAATCTTTTTACGTTTTCGGGAGTTCAAATAATGTGTTTTTAGATCTTTTGTGTCGTATTTTTCATTATGTATCTTTTCACCAAATTTTACAACCACTAAGAACGTTTGTTTTTTTATTAATAACAATCTTATAACTCTCTGAGGAGCCCAAATAACTTGTATTTGAGATGGATTGGATCGAATCTTTTACTACGTAATTTTTCACCAAATTGTACAAACACTAAGAAAGTTTACTGTTCGATTGATAGCATTCATTTTACGTTTTGAGGAGTTCAAATAACGTGTTTTTAGATCATCTTTATCGTATCTTTTACTACATAACTTTTCACCAAATTTTACAAACACTAAGAAAGTTTGTTTTTCGATTCATAACAATCTTATAACTCTCTAAGGAGTCCAAAAAACTTGTTTTTGAGATGGTTTGGATCGAATCGTTTACTACGTAATTTTGCACCAAATTGTACATACACTAAGAATGTTTTCTATTCGATTCATAGGAATCTCTTTACGTTTTGAGGAGTTCGTATAACGTGTTTTTAGATCATTTGTATCGTATCTTTTACTACACAAGTTTTCACCAAATTTTACAAACACTAAGAAAGTTTGTTTTTCGATTCATACAGTACTTTTAACGCTATGAGGAGTCCGAATAACTTGTTTTGAGATGGTTTGGATCGAATGTTTTACTACGTAACTTTTCACCAAATTGTACAAACACTAAGAATGTTTTCTATTCGATTCATAGCAATCTTTTTACATTTTGTGGGGTTCAAATAACGTGTTTTTATATCGTTTGTATCGTATATTTCACTACGTAACTTTTCACCAAATTTTACAAACACTAAGAAAGTTTGTTTTTCGATTCATAACAATCTTATGACTCTCTATGGAGCCCAAAAAAACTTATTTTTGAGATGGTTTGGATCGAATCGCTTACTACGTAATTTTGCACCAAATTGTACATACACTAAGAAAGTTTTCTGTTCGATTCATACGAATCTCGTTACGTTTTGAGGAGTCCAAATAACGTGTTTTTACGTCATTTGCATCGTATCTTTTACTACATAAGTTTTCACCAAATTTTACAAACACTAAGAAAGTTTGTTTTTCGATTCATACAATACTTTTAACGTTATGAGGAGTTCGAATAACTTGTTTTGAGATGGTTTGGATCGAATATTTTACTACGTAACTTTTCACCAAATTGCACAAACACTAAGAAAGTTTTATATTCGATTCATAGCAATCTTTTTACATTTTGAGGAGTTCAAATAACGTGTTTTTAGATCGTTTGTATCGTATCTTTCACTACGTAACTTTTCACCAAATTTTACAAACACTAAGAAAGTTTGTTTTTCGATTCATACAATTCTTTTAACGCAATGAGGAGTCCAAATAACGTGTTTTGAGATCGTTTGGATCGAATGTTTTACTATGTAACTTTTCACATAATTTCACAAACACTAAGAAAGTTTTCTATTCGAATCATAACAATCTTTGTATAATTTGAGGAGTTCTAATAACTTGTTTTTAGATCATTTGTGTCGTGTGTTTTACTATATAACTTTTCACCAAATTTACCAAACCCTAAGAAAGTTTGTTTTTCGATTCAAACCATTCTTTTAACGCAATGAGGATTCCAAATAACGTGTTTTGAGATGGTTTGGATCGAATGTTTTACTATGTAACTTTTCACCAAATTTTAGAAACACTTAGAAAGTTTTCTATTCGATTCAAAGCAATCTTTTTACGTTTTGAGGAGTTCAAAGAACGTGTTTTTAGATCGTTTGTATCGTATCTTTCACAACGTAACTTTTCACCAAATTTTACAAACACTAAGAAATTTTGTTTTTTTATTCATACAATTCTTTTAACGCTATGAGGAGTCCAAATAACGTGTTTTTAAATGGTTTGGATCGAATATTTTACTACATGACTTTTCACCAAATTTCACAAACACTATGAAATTTTCTATTCGATTCTTAGCAATCTTTTTACGTTTTGAGGAGTTCAACTAACTTGATTTTGATCATTTTTATCGTATGTTTTACTACATAACTTGTCACCAAATTTAACAAACAATAAGAAAGTTTGTTTTTCGATTCATACCATTCTTTTAACGCTTTGAGGATTCCAAATTACGTGTTTTGAGACGGTTTGGATCGAATGTTTTACAACGTAATTTTTCACTAAATTCAAACACTCAAAAAATTTTCTATTCAATTCATAGCAATCTTTTTACGTTTTGAGAAGTTCAAATAACGTGTTTTAGATCGTTTGTATCGTATCTTTCACTACGTAACTTTTCACCAAATTTTACAGACACTAAGAAAGTTTGTTTTTCGATTCATACCATTCTTTTAACGCTATGAGGGGTCCAAATAACGTGTTTTGAGATGGTTTGGATCGAATGTTTTACTACATAACATTTCACCAAATTTCACAAACACTAACAAAGTTTTCTATTTGATTCATAGCAAACTTTTTACGTTTTGAGGAGTTCAAATAACTTGATTTTAGATCATTTTTATCGTATGTTTTACTACATAACTTTTCACCAAATTTAACAAACAATACAAAAGTTTGTTTTTCGATTCATACCATTCTTTTAACGCTATGAGGATTCCAAATAATGTGTTTCGAGATGGCTTGGATCGAATGTTTTACTACGTAATTTTTCACCAAATTCAAACACTCAGAAATTTTTCTATTCAATTCATAGCAATTTTTTTACGTTTTCTGGAGTTCAAATAATGTGTTTTTAGATTTTTTGTGTCGTATTTTTCATTACGTATCTTTTCACCAAATTTTTGAAACACTAAGAAAGTTAATTTTTCGATTCATAACAATCTTATGACTCTCTATGGAGCCCAAAAAAACTTAGTTTTGAAATGGTTTGGATCGAATCGCTTACTACGTAATTTTGCACCAAATTGTACATACACTAAGAATGTTTTCTGTTCGATTCATAGGAATCTCGTTACGTTTTGAGGAGTTCAAATAACGTGTTTTTAGATCATTTGTATCATATCTTTTACTACATAAGTTTTCACCAAATTTTACAAACACTAAGAAAGTTTGTTTTTCAATTCATACAATACTTTTAACGCTATGAGGAGTCTGAATAACTTGTTTTGAGATGGTTTGGATCGAATATTTTACTACGTAACTTTTCACCCAATTGCACAAACACTAAGAAAGTTTTATATTCGATTCATAGCAATCTTTTTACATTTTGAGGAGTTCAAATAACGTGTTTTTAGATCGTTTGTATCGTATCTTTGACTACGTAACTTTTCACCAAATTTTACAAACACTAAGAAAGTTTGTTTTTCGATTCATACAATTCTTTTAACGCAATGACGAGTTGAAATAACGTGTTTTGAGATCGTTTGGATCGAATGCTTTACTATGTAACTTTTCACATAATTTCACAAACACTTAGAAAGTTTTCTATTCGAATAATAACAATCTTTGTATGTTTTGAGGAGTTCTAATAACTTGTTTTTAGATCATTTGTGTCGTATGTTTTACTATATAACTTTTCACCAAATTTAGCACACACTAAGAAAGTTTGTTTTTCGATTCAAACCATTCTTTTAACGCAATGAGGATTCCAAATGACGTGTTTTGAGATGGTTTGGATCGAATGTTTTACTAAGTGATGCTTCTCATGATAGAAATTCACCTTGTGTAGATTTATCAAGGAAGTCAAATACATTCGAAACACTCACGCCTCTCACAACTCCTCTTCATCAAACTCCAAGCGATGAAGCAATTCGAAAAATTCGAAGCAAGATTGAGGAAATATTGACGCCACTTTCGACATATGCAAAACGAGTGATACACACGACGATTTCTCTCATCTCCAACATCTCAAAGGGAGTATCTCGAGGCGGTCGAAAAGTAGCAATCCATGCGAGCGCTTCGTTTAATTTTGAAGGAGGATAACATCGGCATGGTCGAGCTCGAGACCATAAATGAGAGCGCTAGCGAGGGAGGCAAACCCTCGTACCAACGGTGCAAGGACAACATGCTCAAGTTCAATTGGTGTGACCAAGACACGAGAAACGCAACAAGATGGATGGAGGAGCAACAATTCGAAGATGATCAAGCACCACGCATCAAAGGTTGTGTCTCTCCTTAACTTCTTTTAATTTTTCTCTTTATTATCGCTTGAGGACAAGAGAAGGAATAAGTATGGGGGGGGGGGGGGGTATACACACAGTCTTTGATTTTAAAAAAAAAAAAAAAAAAAATTTTGCAACTCGGTTGTAACGGAACTGTTTCTGGCAAAATTTGTTTTTGCCTAAAAAAATGAAAAAAACGAGCTTTTAATTGAATTTTTTGACATTCTAAAATTTCTTTGAGCATCAAGGATATACAAGCAAATGATTTTATGCAAGTTAAAGGTTTTTCTCCACCTCATTGAATAAATCATCGATTTTTAAACAAATTTTCACCAAACTAGCATAATTTTACTCTCAAATTTGAAATTTTCACAAATATTTGAAGGAGTTGATTGAGATCTTGAAGAGATTCTTTTAGGGATTCAAACCCTAATCAATGAATTCACTAAATTCATAAGTTTTTGACAAATTGATCAATCCTTGATTTACATGACACACCATTTTCAATAAATAAACTCATTTTGAACTTGGAATTTCTAAAAAGCTTTGTTTGAACCAATGTAGTAAGTTTTGTTTGAATCTAAAATTTGACCAATTACACTTAAAGAGCTGGACCGTTCATGGGGATTCGAAATTACACTAACGGGAACCAATTTGCGCTCAAATCTTGATTCGATGAGCTCATGCACCTTGATTAAGTAATGAGTGGTGTGAGTCATGACCACTTGTTGGCTAAAGGGGTGCATGAGTCGTAGTAAACCAAAGTAGCCGGTTCTTGGTGTGAGTCATGATCAAGAGTCGATGCGAAAAAGTTTTCTACAATCACGGATTAAAGCGCTTTCGATTGTCGAGTCCGTGCGATTGATTAAGTAATGAGTGGTGTGAGTCATGACCACTTGTTGGCTAAAGATTGCGCGGATCCATGGGGTTTTACTAAGTAATGAGTGGTGTGAGTCATGACCACTTGTTATCCCAAAGGACACACATGGGGACCATCGAAAGCAATAACGAACAAAAGAAAAAAAAATTAATAATAATAATAAAAAGAATTAAAGAAAAGAAGAAAAATAAAAAGAATAAAAAGGAAGGAAAATGAGTTCAAAAATCGAGCGCAAATTGGGAAAATTTAGTAGAAATCGAAGATGAACCAAGTACTAACGTACCGAACGGTTTAAAAGTGACAAATTACATTTAAGAAATGATTTTTTTTTTTGCAAAACGGAAAAATTGGTTTTCATTAATGCTTTTTCATGATAATCCTTGTGAATTGTGGAGTGAAAAGAATCGAATGATGGTGTTTAATCATCTTTTTCGGTTGAGATCATTTGCTCTAATAAACTCTTCGAATTTGTGCAATTCATTGAAAATAGATTCTAATATAACTCAAACTTATCTCTTTCAATATTAGTGATTATGATAAGAGTAAACAATTATCTTGTGAGAATTGAGTTTTGAGATCGATGAATATAATTTCAATAAAACCTATAAATGCATTTTTCTTTGTGCTTGATTTTTATGCTCATCATGATCGAGGACGATCAAGGGTTTAAGTATGGGGGTAGGGTTTTCGGCGTGTAAAATTATCGTTGTATTCGAAAACCCGATTCAATCAACAAGTATAGAACTATATGTGTTATAGTGGAAAATATGAAAGTTCGTTCCACGAGGAGTATATGCGTCAAATAATGAATCAAAACTAGACAAGAAATAGCAAAGAAAATTCACAAAATATAGTCCGTTATAACGGAAGTATGAGTCCGTTACAACGGACTCGAGTGAAAATTCTGGCGCTAAGTGTGAGATGAACGTCCGTTACAACGGATGAAACTCCGTTATAACGCACTATACTTGTCCGTTATAACGAACAGTGGTTACGTTGCAACGGATTGGTTAATCCGTTACAACGGACCGCAATGTCTGTTACAACGCACTTGTATTGATGCTATTGAGTAGAAATTCTGACTAGTCTGTTACAACGGAACTCTAGGTGCGTTACAACGGAAGTATAACCAACTGAATATTAAATGACCAACCGTCTAGTCCGTTGTAACGCAATGTGAGTCCGTTATAACGGAAGTAGTTCTGGATTTCTGATTTGAGATTTGATTTGGGAGCAGTTTGATGGTTTGTTTTGGATTCAAATTTAGAAGTAATTAAACTAAGTAACAAGCACTAAGATCACACAAACAAACAAAGAAGATTTAGAGCAAAGAAAAAGATTCATTAAACCACGAATTCTTTACACAAATCCAATTCGAATTTAAACTACAAGAATTTCAAGAAAAGGAAAGAAAACACCTAGAGAGATGAAGTGAGCTCCGAGTCTCGTCTTGGATGCCTTCCTCGTTGCGTTGAGATGCTAGTGAGCTAGACACCTCGCACAACACGTTCCTTTCGTACCAATCCACCCGCCAATAGAAGAGATCTCCGTACCGGTTGAGTCAACTCGAGATTTGCAAGAAGTGCAATTGGAAGAAAGCTCCCGAGTGGAATAGAGTAAGCTTGACTCCTTGCTTGCGCGGATTCGGATGAAGAAAGCTCCACCTTAATCCTCGCAACTTGATCTTCGTTGAAGTGTAGACCAATTCACCGAATGAAGTGAGCTTCTATTCGGTGATCGATCTTAGAGAATTTATCGTTCGTTCTTGGTAATTCTTGTGTGATCTTGAAAGATTCTTGGACTTGCTAAAAGAGAGAGAGAGAGAGAGAGAGAGAGAGAGAGAGAGAGAGAGAGAGAGAGAGAGAGAGAGAGAGAGAGAGAGAGAGAGAGAGAAAATGCTCCGAAGAGCGGGGGAGGGGGGGACGGGGGGTCTTCTCATAGGCCTTGGGGTCTTATTTATAGTGTCATTGGGGCTTTCCCATTGGCCGAGATATGGGTGAGAGGATTGGGGTAGTTGGGGGTGGTAGGTGAGGTAGGTGGGGCTGTAGAGTGGCAATTGTGTGAGTGGTTTTCGAGTAGAGTTTGATGCAATCTCTTATGTTGATGATTATTTGCCTTCTCCGTCACACGTGTACCGAATTGGTCGGTATGATATATCGATTTTAACGGCGCGAGGAGACGAAGGCAACTACACTCTTGGATTGCCGAGAATTTCCACCTAAAACCTGTAATTAAGCAATAAAACACACTTAGTGAAGAAATATTCTTGTTATCTCAAATATGAACAATTGTATATATAAAGTTGTGATTCAAAAGGGCTAAAATCCCCAAATTAGATATCAAAAAGGTGCTTTATTTTCCTCTTATCACTAAGTAACTTTTCACCAAATTGTAGAAACACTTAGAAAGTTTTCTATTCGATTCAAAGCAATATTTTTACGTTTTGAGGAGTTCAAAGAACGTGTTTTTAGATCGTTTGTATCGTATCTTTCACAACGTAACTTTTCACCAAATTTTACAAACACTAAGAAAGTTTGTTTTTTTATTCATACAATTCTTTTAACGCTATGAGGAGTCCAAATAACGTGTTTTGAAATGGTTTGGATCGAATGTTTTACTACATAACTTTTCACCAAATTTCACAAACACTAAGAAATTTTCTATTCGATTCTTAGCAATCTTTTTACGTTTTGAGGAGTTCAACTAACTTGATTTTGATCATTTTTATCGTATGTTTTACTACATAACTTTTCACCAATTTTAACAAACAATAAGAAAGTTTGTTTTTCGATTCATACCATTCTTTTAACGCTATGAGGATTCCAAATCACGTGTCTTGAGATGGTTTGGATCGAATGTTTTACTACCAAATTTAACAAACACTAAGAAAGTTCACTATTCGATTCATAGCAATCTTTTTACTTTTTGAGGAGTTCAAATAAAGTTTTTTTAGACCATTTGTATCATATCTTTCACTACGCAACTTTTCAACAAATTTTACAAACACTAAGAAAGTTTGTTTTTCGATTCATAACAATCTTATAACTCTCTAAGGAGCCCAAATAACTTGTTTTTGAGATGGGTTGGATCGAATCGTTTACTACGTAATTTTGCACCAAATTGTACATACACTAAGAAAGTTTTCTATTCGATTCATAGAAATCTCTTTACGTTTTGAGGGGTTCAAATAACGTGTTGTTAGATCATTTGTATCGTATCTTTTACTACATAAGTTTTCACCAAATTTTACAAACACTAAGAAATTTTGTTTTTCGATTCATACAATTCTTTTAACGCTATGAAGAGTCCAAATAACTTGTTTTGATATGGTTTGGATCGAATATTTTACATCGTAACTTTTCACCAAATTGTACAAATACTAAGAAAGTTTTCTATTCGATTCATTGCAATCTTTTTACATTATGAGGAGTTCAAATAACGTGTTTTAAGATCATTTGTATCGTATCATTTACTACATAAGTTTTCACCAAATTTTACAAACACTAAGAAATTTTGTTTTTCGATTCATACAATTCTTTTAACGCTATGAGGAGTCCAAAGATGTGTACGAATTCCTAAAAAATCCGGGTACGAACGTATCATGGCCAGTGCAAATCTTTAAACTCACAACCGCTAAAAATCAAACTCTTCTTATGGTTGGTGTTCCAAGAGAGAATTTTAACACAACAAAACCTTATAAAACGTGGTTGTACCCCCAAAGCTCCAAAGCATTATTAAATTTATGGATAGTACTTATGTACTAAATTTACCTTTTTATTTAATAAAAATTGAGCTGTACGAACACGATTCGTGTTCCAGGCTCCTTTCCAAAAAAACTAATTAGATTTCTAAGACCGTCTATTGCGTAAATCAAACTTTTGAAATGCTTGCACAATCGGGTGAAAAATTGTGTCGTAAAATTTTCATACCAATATTCACAAAAACACGTTATTTGGACTATCCAAGGCCTACATAGATTGCTAAGAATACCTATTGCTACGAAACTCTTTCGTAATATTTGTATTATAGAAGTTGTGTTGTAAAAACTTTTGATACAAATGATCTAAAATACATGTTATTTTGACATCCCAAAGCATAAATAGGTTTCATCTAAAATCGTGGTAGTTTCGGTGCATGTGTATCTAACTTCTGGTTTTTATTTGAACAAGCTTGTGATTAATTCTCTGATTTCTTCACAGCATCGAGTTTTTCTGCCGGAATCGAGCTAAAATCGGTTAATCTGAACCGGTTTGGGCTCGATCTCAGACATGTAGTGAGATCAAAAGAAGATTACCATGATGATTTACATTTCGACGAAGAAGAACATGATGGGTTTTGAAATCCCCTTAGTCAGGTTGAGAATCTCGACCTTTAGGTAATAAATTTCACTAATTTTGTTCACAACCCATTAATTTTTGTCCTCAGTGTATATAATAGATTGATACTCAAATCAATTTGGTAATTTTCACAGTAATTACCAATATCATAAGCATGATTTGTGCATGCTAAGTATTTATTAGGGTAAGCAAGAACTAATTACATTGTTGACTTTATATATAGAGAGCATCAAGCTACTTATTCTACTATTCTTGAAAGAAAGAAGAAAAAAAAAAGAGATTTATTTACAGAAATTACAAATGGATTTATCCTTGTACAAAGAAATATGTGTCGATCTGATGATGAAGGTAATTAACCACAAATATGGTTACTTACTTTATTTACATCCTTTTTTTTTCATTTTCAACCTTGTAATGCTTATTATGTGCATACATATAGTTGAATTTGAATATAGCATATAAAGTCTTGATTTATGGATCTGCACTTGGGGTTACTTTGGCGCTGACATCATCGGTTTCATCGGTGCTTCATTCCTTTCCTTTTGTATGTTAAATCTCTTTCTATATATGATTACTTTCATCTTATATTCCAATTTTTGTTTTGATTATTTCTGTTGATTCGATTCATGTAATTTGAAATTTAAATTTCAACAATTTGAAATTTAGGTTCCGGAAATGATGGAATTTATTGGGCTTGGTTTCACAATTTGGTTCGTATATAGCTACCTCATCTTCAAGGTAATATTTTGACAAAAAAAATTAAAAAAAAATATTCATAAAAATTTTGTAATTTTCTAAACAGCTGATTTTTAATTTTTATTTATTTTTATTTATGCAGAAAGACAGGCATCGACTATTTGCCATGATTAATAATCTCAAGAATAATATCATGTAATTTGACAAATTCATTAGCATTATGTAGTAGGATTATTTTAATGAATCGACAATGTTTATGCCACCAAATTGAATTATTTTGTGAAGTAGACTTCAAAAATAAAATAAATCAAATGAAATATTTACAGATTTTAAGTACAACAATACAATACAAGTAGTTATTTTCAATATTAATAAACGTAAATAAAAATAAAACACACAATTTTGTAAGGCCGTAACCTTTTCACCTAAACGCAATCATCAATTATCCATTTTTAATTTCCTTTTCTTTTTCATTTTCATTTTGAAATTTCAAACTTGAATCTCTATTCGAAATTTCAAAAATAAGTGTTTTCAACCTAATTGAGATGTTAATCGAATTAAGTCACATTAATTTGGATATAACTCTGCATGACGTCCAAAATGCTGCGGTTGCGGCTTTTAATATCGCTGGATTTTGGTATATTCTAAACAATCAAACAAAAAACACATTAATACAATACTAATACAAATTATACAAACACTGAATAATACACTCGAATTAAAATTAGTAGTTGATTGAGGGTAAAAGAGTAATTATTACCCAACAGCGGTGGCACTCCAAGAGGCGACGTTGTAAACAACATTAGCGCCGTCCCAAGCTTTGCGCAATCTACTCTTCGACTTCTTTGTCGAAAATGTTTTGCTAAGTGCTATTGTTGTTCAAATCATAATGTTTTTCCAAAATTTAGACATTAAATTTTTTAATTTCAAAAAAAAGGAAATTTTGAAAATATATTTATACACTGACCATCTTGTAATTGATTTGGAGTTAATTCCTGCAAAAATTCAATTTTTTACATCAATTTTAAAGAAAATAGAAAGTAACGCTAGAAATGATATAAATTCGTAAATTTTAAAGCGTACTTTGGTTTCCTTGAGAGATAATAAATAAGCAGCCATAAAGCAAGCAATTCCATCGACAATATCTTCTTGCTTAACTAACACATATCCATCTTGGTCTAATTCTTCCAAGTTTTTTTCGTCCCATATATCCGATCCGTTTACCACGGCCCAATTTGCAATTTCATCTGATAATAACAAAAAAAAAGATAATTAAGAATGGAATAATACTGTCATTTTAGAGAAATTATTGGTGTTGAGAAAAGATCATGTACCAGTATTTCCCTGATAAATGCTTCCTAATTTTTCAAGAAATTCTGGCGATTCAACTCTTGATTTTAATCGATCACAAAGCTGCACAATTCGACTCAATTAAGCAAAAAGAATAAACATTTCTCATTCTTAAACCATAAACAACCAAAATTGAATCCCTAAAGCAATCTCTAAACCAAAATTTGATTCTTACCTCATCTGTCTCGTAGCCCATATCAGTGGGCGACGAATCTGAAGAATCTCCAATCGAATCTCGGTCGTCCTCTCCGCACGACTGCTCAATAGCTGAATCCGAGCTCAAATCCGTGTCCTTTATCATTTCAAGCGCTCTTTGACACTGCTCCAGCACCGTCTCGAGCGTTTTCCTCTTGACTCTCAACTGATCCTCCGCCACCGCCGACGATGACGCCGCGCCACCGCCGGATCGGCGGCGAGAGAGACGAGATTGAGGCTCCATGAAATCCTAAGCGGGCAAAGGGGCGAAGGGAGAGAGCGCAATGATTAGCATGAGAACAGAGAGAGGAAGCCAAACGTTGGGAAAGGATTAATGATTATGGTTATTTTCGTAATTTCTTTATCTTTTGGGTTCTTTTTGGGAATTTTTGGGGATTAATATCTTGTATTGTTTAATAAGAAAAGAACAAAAAAAAATGTTTAATGACTTGCTTTAGTGCGGACTTTGTGAACTTCTCCATTAGCATGAAAACTGGAGAGTCCATTTTCCCAAGGGAAACAAGAGTCCATTTATCCAAGAAAAAATATACTAAGATGGAGCGAACGGCACTTTATTTTTCAGCAAAGTGTGAAATTTTTGTTTGACAATTTTTCTAGGAGTAGAATAATGTAGTGCGGTAAAATATTTTGTACTAGAAGCCAGCAAAATATACTTCTCCCAAATTGAGCGAATTCCAAGATGGAGCATCTCCTTTTGGCGTGAACTCTCTCTCTCTCTCCATCTTTTCTAGGTCTGATGATGCTTAAATCGTCTCTTCAACTCTCCCATACCCAATTTATGATGGACAAGTTTCTTAGCAAAGGCAAGTTTTTTCTACTAGATATTTTCGAGAAAATAGTATATTTCTTTGCCCACTTCTCTTTCTTATTATGGCCAATTTCTCCATCTCAAGTCCTACTGCGATGGAGCTCAACAAATCCATCCTCTCTTGCTTACTCCCCTTAAAATAGTATGTCAATTTTGTTATTTATTTATTTTTAGTTAATGAGGTAATTTTGTATGCATGTTGAATTATTTTCTTCATGCAGCTACGAGGGGAAACATGAAAAAAAAGTTGGGTTGCTTAATCAGGATGATTTAATAGATGTGATTATATTTCAAGTGGGTTAAAATCTTGATTATTTGTGATTTGTTTTTTTATGATGTGTCATTTTGGATACAAACTTAGATGGTAATATTATCTTTTTTATCAAACAAATATAATTATATTTAAAATCCGCTAATTATTTTCATATTTTACGATAACAAAATTCTACAATTTTTCAAACAACCAAACAAAAAATTATTTTTTCCAGCATCTTATATTTCGAACATCCAAACAAACTAAAGAATTATTTTTTCCAGAATTATTTTTTACCTCCACCTTATAATTCAATTCCATTCTATTAATTCTACTTGCCAAACAGGCCCTAAGAGATTTTATAAATTATGGACATAGTTAATTTATTTAAGGGACGTATTACATGAAATTTGTGGACATAGTTAATTTTTTTATGGACATAGTTATACGTGTATTTTTTTGTGGACATATTTAAGGGACGTATTACATGACATTATGTGAATAATTCATGAAAAATACACGTATAAATTATGTGTATTATTCCTAAGCGGGCAAAGGGGCGAATAATTCATGAAATTTGTGAAAAATGTGAATAATACACGTATAGTTTGGCTAAAAAAAATCCGACTGAAATTTACGAATTTTTCATAAATTAAGAATCAGTCTTAACAACATATATATGCATTTTGGCAAGAATATAATGAAAATATTTAGGTTCATATGCACGTGTATGACAATCTAGTCATTAAATTTCATAGTAACTTTTATTTCTTAATTTACTTATTTCATAGCATATTTCGACAACTTACATACTACCGGGACAATAAATATTTACTAATAGTTGACCATAATAATTATGATCATCTCCTCTTCACGTACGGCTAGCTTATTTTCTCTATATTGAACGAAAACATATTTGAGCATATCTCTTCATATTGTTTCAAGAAATTCAATTTAAATTTAGTGTTTATTATTTATATAGGAAGAAGATTTGTTATTATTAAACTATAAATAATTTATGTTTTTTTTTTTGTTTAATCTCTTGAGTCATTTATATTTTCACGAATTATTACTTATTTATTATCCTTTTTCTTATTCATTATGTAATACATTATATTTTTTTGTCTAACTAATGCACAAATTTTGTTATCAATTATATCTCTAACCTTTCGATATTTTGTAAATAGATCATACAATTTGAAATTTAATTTCCAAAAGTTTATCAAGATAAATCTAAGGATAAATTTTTAGAGCACGTCGTGAATCTGAAAGGTCTATTCAAGTATAAACATTTTTACGAATATAAAGGTATACACATTGGCTAAAATAATTTTTCAGGAAGAGTTATATGAGTTAATATTCAACTAGTTCCTACAACCGCACTAATAACGTTCATTTACTATCAACCCAAAAATTCCTTCTTTATTATATCTATTATTTTTAGGGAGTGTTCGGCACGAGTAGAATAACTTGGACAAGAGGTTTAAATGATTTATTCCATTATATTCCAATCGAACAAATGTGGCATAATTCGGAATAAAAAATAAAAAACTTTGTTTAGTCTTATTCCACATGAAATATAGAATTGATCTATTTCGGGGAATTGATTAAATTTCGAGACAATAATACCGTTGTCTAACAATGTTATAATTAATTTATATCATCGTGCACATTTTTTGAACAATACATAAATATATAATGGAGTGAATATTTAATAAAAATAACTTCTGTAAAAGAAAAAATCAGCATTTATCTCACTAAATTTATAATTAAAAATATATATATTAGATATTTATTAATTTTAGAAGTTAGGTTACTCAAATATTTGAATTTGATCCAACAAATTTTTTTACTTGGGAATAAAATATTCTAAGAAGTGAACAAAATACAAAATGTCCAGTTTACTTCGACTGGAGAACAGGCTTTTTGTCAACAAGTTGTTAAGATGATTCCTTGCAAGCCACTACTGCCCGCCTCACAATGACCAAAATACGTGGCCTAATTAGTGCACGTGTAAAACATTAAATTTGAGATTGAAATTGGGTTTTACAACTCCAGCACCTTCTAATTTTTTGCCAATAGCTCTCTCCAAAATCCAAACCCTCCTATTATCAACTTGCTTCTTTTTTTGTTTTTGCCTCTCTCTCTTCTCTTCATGTTTGCTCCATCTAAAGAGGAAATAAAACTAACAAGCATATCAATGTCAAAGATTTCAAGTTAATGCTCTCAATCTCCCACCCCGTCCTGGGTCCTTCTGCTTCATCTCCGGCTCCCTCGCTGGTGGCATGGTCTCCATTTTATTTTACCGGCAATTACTAGTAATGTCCTTTCCCTCACTTCTCAGATTTTGTTCTCGTCGTTCTTTACTATTCGATCAATTTTGATGGTTAATCGAAACAAAAAATTCTATTTGATGGATTGTTTGTGATTTATTGAGAAATTGGTACCAGTGGTAATGTTATTAGCATGTCAATAAGGAATAATGTTGTGCCTACTGTACTAATTTTCTAATAAAACTTTTCTCTCGTTCTACGGGTGTTTGGTAAAATGTCAATCCACAATTTTAAGGTTTTTCGGGATTTGATATGTTTCACGAGTAAATGATAGCAATTCAATATTTAGGATGTTATTTCTCTGAAAATTAAGACGATTTGGATAGTTATTTCGTTGAATCCGATCTCAAAAACAATACATTAGTTGGTAATGAAGCTCCAAAAATTTGATTATTGGAAAGATGGATCCAGAGGTAGGGAGGAAGCACTTTCATGGGGGAAATTCGGCAGCTGAGCGTGCGCCAAAATTAGGTTGAGGGAGCCAATTATTATTCATTATAATTACTATAATGCAACTGATGCCGCTCCTCCAGGTTGAGCCACGTCGCCTATTTATCTGGGCCGTTCGATCAAGATCGGACGGTCCTGATTTGAATGCGCTCGGTTTATATGAACCATAATATGGTAACATTATATAGTCCACATGAACCGAGTCTATACAAAACATAATTCCCAACTCATTTTACTACACCGCGTCTCTCTCTCCTCTCATTTTTACGAGGCAGGAAAAACTAGAGGAAACCCTAGCCGCGACGACGAAACTCTGGAGACGGCGCGATACCGTGACGAATCGCCCGAGACCACGGACGGTGACGAGGCCAATCTCCATGGCAGCCGCCTTTCCGCCCAAAGCGATGGCCCAAAGCGACGGAGAGGAAACCCTCGCAACGCCAGTGACGACCGAGAAAAGCTAACACGAAAGCAGACAGAGAGGAAGAGAAGGATAGAAGCCCTGCGAGAGACTGATGAAGCTGCTAATCGCCATGTCTTCCCCAACCGTAGCCAAACCCTAGAGACGACCGAGCGTCTGACGAAACCGTAATTGGTTTTCTCCCGTGAAGAAAGTAAGCTCTTCTTCGTTGCTTTTGTCAGAGAAGTATGCTCTTTTCCTTTTGCTTTGATTCTTTTACCAATTTGATTGTTTCTTTTGTCAATTTTTACTGGATTTTTGCTTCATTTCTAGCAAACTAGATGGACAAATTGCCGCCTGTTTTCCTTCTGTTAGTCTTTGCTTCTCTTGGTTTCGTCTGATTCGTGCTGACTTGACCGGTATTTTGCGTGATTCGACGACTCATCATCAGTATTTTATACCAGCAACTGCTTTCATTGCAAGGGCTCTTGCAAATGTCAAAATAGGATTCGAGGGTGTATAGACTCCTCTAAATTGTCGTATTCCCAAGATAATGGATATAGTTGGAGGTAAGTTGAACATAAATATTATTTTTATTTTCTTAAAAAAAAGAGTTTGGTTTGATAAATTAAGGGAATTGATGCGATTAGAGAAAAGGAAAAAAATTGAGTTTCAACACATATTATCCAGGTATTGTTCTCATGTTTTTTTGTAGATTGAAGCATAGTATCAATATCATACCACATTATTGTGGTCTCCACATCGAGACCAAGAAGTTGAGCAGTCCGGGGTTGGTAGCCGGGGGTTGGTAGCTGCCATCGAGGTTCTTTTCTAAATTATTGATTTTGGAAATTTATTTACGTATAAATTAATAAATCTAAGATGTTTTTTATTGAATGTAGCAAGTGTATTGGAGCATGACATTTGCATTGTGAGAAGCCAATGACATCGATTACACAGATCCTAGATACTCAAATGGAGGGGATATCAGATGAAGATAAGAGCACGTATTTCGAGGCAGCGGGCTGGCACATGATCTGGGTAAAGTACCATTTTTCATATTATATAAAATTCTAATCAGATTATTTGATATTTTAATTATTTGATGAATCTCAACAAGACACGGCACATTCGTCTTACTTGGGATTGGTCCGCTCTTCTGTTGAACCTTACAACTCTGGACCAAAGAGGTAAATGAATTAAACAGACCATATTAAATTACATCTTAATTTTTTGTAGTTTTGATTTTTATGGTTACTGAATTTGAATTAATATTTTCCTTGCAGGTCTCATGACCGTGTTCTTTTGAAAGAAATGAAGGCAGATCGACACAATCGCCTTGACAACAAAGTTGGGCTTCAAGGTAAATTTTTCAAATCACTTTCGGAAACAATTATTTTTAATTTTTTAATATATTATATGATTATATTTTGTGTATTTCTGTTTTAGGGTCTTACGGCCCCGAAAGAACAGCAAGAGAAAGTCGCAAAATTCAATTTTCATTTTGACCGATTTCTCACAACAGCGATGTTTTAATCTAGCTAATTTGTGAACAATTTGAATCCATTAAAACTATAGACCTCCATCAAGACCATGAAAGAATTTATTTTCATTTTAATATTCATTGTAGTATCGCATTTGTGCTGACAACGCGAACAAAACAAAATACCGAGCCAAAAAAGAGGACTAACCATAGCACAAAACTTATCATCTAAAATAACAACACCAAGGAAAAATAAATTAAAAATAAAAAGTGTGCCCCGCGCAATCGCGCGGGCCTAAAGCTAGTATACTTTAAAGTTTAATGCAATCATCCAACTTATGACACGTGTCCTTTGTAAATAACATGTTATAATTCTAAGTTTTAACTCAAGTTGATGATAGCGTAGATGGTAACTACACATGCTCACTGTGTTGGATATGCAGGTTCGAAACCCGGTCACAGCATTTTTTCCTTTTCACGATATATTAGTAAATATACGCACTGGAGACACGGGTTCGAAACCCAGCCACAGCAAATTTTAATACTATTCTTTAAAGTTTAATACATTTCACAGAATTTTTGACACGTGTCCTAAATATACTTATGAATTAAAAGAAATGATAAAACACATGTGAATTTGTGGTCCAGTGGTTGTAATGTCGCGTTGTATGTATGAGGTCGCGAGTTCGATTGCCTCAAAAAGCATTCTTTTTTTAGCTTATCTGGATTGTATATATAAGTTAAAAATAAAAAAATAAAACACATGGGAATGCATAGCGCGGATGGTAAGAGCTCTAGCTCGTCATGTTTAAGATCCGGGTTCGAACCCTGGTGACAACATCTAAAATTTTTCAATGGTTCATGTCAATTAAATTAGGAAATGATTGAGAACTCCAACAAACACATGTCTTGATTAGAGGTGGCAAACAGGCGGGTTCGGGCGGTTTCGGGCTAAACCCATCGGGTTTCGGGTTAATTGTCGGATTCGGATCTTTTCGGGTTAAGTCAACTCGGATCAGGTCGGGTTCTGCTCGGGTCATATTTGGTCGGATCAATTTCGAGTTGAAATTATAGTCGGGTCGGATTTTCATGTTCGGGATGATTCGGACTCGGGTTAAATCGGGATTTCGGATTTAATCGGATACGGGTTCGTTCCGGATTCGGATTCTTTCGGAATTCGGGTTGTGTCGGATTTTTTTTTAATGATCCACTAAATTATTTTTTTTCGAAATATTGGATATAAAATTAAAATTATTATTCAAATCATTATAACTTCCTTTTCCAATTATAATTTAAATAATAATATAGTGATGACTTGGTTTCCTGGTTTTTAAAGTAGGGCCCCCATCTTCTTTCCTCCCCTTACGAAACTCAACTCACTTGACACTCACAGTCACATACCACGAACTGAGTGCCATGGCTAATGGTGGACCTTGCCCGTAAATACTATTTGTATTAAGAGAAACAATCTTTCACTTTTTGTATACCATAAATTATCTCTAGTATGATCTTAATCGGGTCAACTCGGGTTAATATGATTTGAATTGGGTCAATTTCGGTTCGGGCTATTTGAGTTCGGGCTTGTCGGTCTCGGATTTATCGGGTTTCGGACAACTCGGATTCGGATCGAGTTGGGTCGGACTAATATGTAACACCGGGTCAATTTTGGGTCGGATTTCTCGGGTTCGAGTCGGTCGTGTTCGGTCGTTTGAATTTTCTAAAATTTTCGGGTCGCGGACGAGTCGGAACTCGGGCGAGTCGGGCGGTTTTTTCGGGTTCGGGCTGGATTTGCCACCTCTAGTCTTGATCAACATGTGTTATATAATAGTTTATGGATTCATGACTCCAACAAGTACATAATATATTTTTTTTTGTCCATGAAAATAAATACAAAATAAAAGAGTAAAAATATAATTATAAGAAATATCAAACTATATTATTAATCAAAATAATTTTTTTCTATAGTTTGAGAAATATTTTTTATGATCCCATGAAAATAAATAAATAGAAACTAAATTAGTAAAAAATATAATGAAATCCTAAAATAAATTGAACTACATTTTTTCACAATCTTATTAATCATTTTTTTTTTCAAAATCTTATTAATCAAAAGCATTTGTCTTATAATTTGAAAACTACTTTTTTTGGTCCATGAAAATAAATAGAAAATAAAATAGTAAAAATATAATTATAAGAAATATGAAACTATATTTTTGCGCAATATTATTAATCAAAATATTTTTTTCTATAATTTGAGAAATATTTTTTATGGTCGCATGAAAATAAATAGAAACTAAAATAGTCAAAATTATAATCAAATCCTAAAAAATATCGAACTATATCTTTTCACAATATTATTAATCAAAATAATTTAATATATGATTTCAAAAAAGGGTTATTGTCCAATAAAATTAAATGAAAATAGTTAAAACTATAATTAAAACCTAAATGTGAAAAATATCTTCTTTTATTTTGGAATGGAATAAATAGAAATTTATAGAGTCAAAATTATAATTAAACACTACAAAATATCAAACTATATTTTTATGCAATATAATTAGTCAAAATAATTTCTTCTAAAATCTGAAAAATATTTTTGCCCTTGCAATCAAATTTATATATGCGATTCTAACTCTCGAAATGTGATGTACATTCTTAAAAAAATTCTATTGTCTAATTTTTAATCATTGTTCACTTTAAAATATATATATAATTATCTAATTCAATTCAAACAATCTAATTTCAAATTAAATTCAAGTCGGTCGAAGCGGAGCGAGATCCCCACTAGTTGTGTTTATTTCTCGTTGGATTGACTGAGGATTTTAGGTTATTTCTCATTTTTTTGGATCAATTATTGTTTACTTGAGAATTAATTGAATATGTACAAAGGTTAAAAATAATTTTATTATTTATAGTATGATACTACAAGTATGTAGACAAACAATTCATTTCAATAGGTGTTGATAACAGAAGCATATTGAGATGTAGGGGTAGGCAAATGGTTCGGTTTATTTGGAAATCGAACCGAACCGGTCGAATTCGGTTTAATTGGTTTGTTTTTCGGTTTATTTGGTACGGTTCGGTTCAAAAATTGATATTGTTCGGTTTATTCGGTTCGGTTTGGTTTTGATATTTTCAGAACCGAGTAAACCGAACCGACCGAATTAATACTTTTTTTCATTTTTTCTATTATCTTCATTGAAAAAATTAAAATTAAATATTGTAAAATTAGAAATAATATAAGAATATTTAATATGATTTGTTTTTATATTTTTTTTCTAAATAACATTTGAATTTTAACATTATAAAACTTCTAATTCGGTTCAACCGAATAAACCGAATAAGAAATTTGGTTTATTCCGTCAATTTTAAATCGGTTCAAATTTTATTTTGTTCGGTTCGGTTTGAATCCAGTCCGGTTCGTTTTAGATTGGTTTGTTCTTATTCGGTTCGGTTCGTTTCAACCGAATGCCCATCCCAATTGAGATGCACAATACCTTCGACAATCGGATCCAGTGAAGCATATTGAGGGCTATCCTTATTCTGAGGGACTTGAACTTAATACTTACCTTTAGTGCTTGCCAGAGGTGTGCTACACTTTGAGGAGCGATGGTGCATTTCATAGAACAGGACGAGATCCTTCTTGCTATTGAATACATTCACTCGGGTGAGATAAGATGTTTTGTTCAATTATGTAATTTTAGTCCATGGTTACCTTTAGTCCATGGTTTTGTTCAATTATGTCCAATTATGTCTCGTCTTTGGCAATTCTGGTTATATTTGTCTAATGTATTCTATGCCCCCCTCGGTTATTAAATGGCTAACCAAACTTTCGATGAATGTGTTGCGGTCATAATAATTCCAATTTTAGTGTCTTGGATTATTCGTCAACGTGAAAAGAAAATTGCGAGAGCATTGTAGCCAATGTTATGGATTATTTTTCTTAGAATATAAAATAACGTATAATTTACCGACAAAAACATAGGACTAATTCGACGTAACATATAATGAATTACAATTATATCTTTTGTTTATTTGGACTACTACTTAACATGTAATGATCACATCATTCATAACTACTTCTAATTATTTTCATTTTTACTGTATCAAAATTTCAAAAAAAATTCAACAACCAAACAAAAAATTATAATTTAGACATCCAAACAAACTGTTAATTCCAGAAAAAAAAATTCCTCCGCCTTATAAGCCAATTCCACTCTACTAATTATGTCTGCCATTTAGAAGAAACCACAAAGTATATCCACGTCATCAAAATATAAAATGAATATAAGTATGATATAGTATAATATATTTTTTTATAACAAATATTGGAGTTCCTTCTATGGAGTTTGTTGTAATCATAGGACCGGCCACCGATAAGGATCTGAAGTCAATTTTTAAAAAGACTTCGTAAATTAATTATTAAGGGAAAATAATGTATTACATGTGATTGTGTGTTTTATTTTGAAGGAATATTCTTGTTTTTTTGTTATATATCCAAAGTTTAAATCTTGTATAAATAATTTTTTGGTGATATTTATAATTATGAATAATTAAGATTTATCCGTGGTGGGACAAGATAAAGAGGAGAAGTTTTTCGAGAAGAGGAGTTTTCAATTTATGGAGCTCAAAAAGGGATCGAATAGAGGAAAAAAATGGTGGAAGTCTGAAGAGGAGAGATGGCTTGAAAAGGAAGGTTTCATGTTTACAAATCCAGGAATTCTTTTTCCAAATTCATATTTAAGATTTCCTTTATGGGTTAACTCTAAGGGCATGTTTGGGAGCATGGAATTTGGTATGGAATGGAATTATATATTTCCATTCTCACATAATTCCTTGTTTGGTTGCAAAAACTATTGGAATTATATTTCTCTAGGAATCTTCTAATTCCACAAAAGTAACAAATATTGATTCCTCAAATTTGAGGAGTGGCAAGGTGGAGGAAAAATTATAATCAAGAAATAATTATATTATAATGATCAAATTTGTATAATTAATATAATATTACATATTATCATAATAATATATAATAATAGTCCCACATAATAATTATATTAGATATATATAATTAATATAATACTATATGTATATTTATAAAGAAAATTATTATATTATTATATTTATAAAAATAATATAATAATAACATAGAAATATTATTATTATTATAATATATTATATTCTATAATATTATATTATAATTATTATAATATAATTCTTATATATTAAAATAATAATAATAATAATAATAATAATAATAATAATAATAATAATAATACCAATATTAATATTAATATATTATTATTAATGATTAATATTATTATTAATATAATATTAATTAATATTGAAATAATATTATAATAATAATACCAATATTATATTAATATTATTTTAATATCTTATGTAATGTTAATATATTATATTATTATTATTAATATAAATGTATTATTAATATTAATAATATTAATATATTAGTAATATTAGTATGTTAATATTATAATAGTATATTATATGAATATGCTAATATAATAGCATTAATATAAAAATATTAATATATTAGTATTATTTACAATATTTTAATATTAATATTAATATTAGTATTATGAATATATATTGTCATATAATATATTATAATATTATGATGATTTTATATTTTAATAATTTTATATTATAATCATATTATTTATTTATTTAAACTAATTTGATTACAAAAATAATATTATAATAATAATATAATATAATAATAATAACAACAACAACAACAACAACTATAATAATAATAATAATAATAATAATAATAATAATAATAATAATAATAATAATAATAATTTTATAACATTATAATAATATAGTATTATAATACCATAACAACAACAACAACAACAACAACAACAATAATAATAATAATAATAATAATAATAATAATAACAATAATAATAACAATAACAATTAATCATAATAATATTATAACATTATAATAATAATAATAATAATAATAATAATAATAATAATAATAATAATAATAATAATAATAATAATAATAATAATAATAATAATAATAAAAAAATAATAACATAATAACAATAATATTATAATAACTTAATATTATATGATAATACTATTATATTGTATTAATTTTAATCAAACATTTGTTCTATATTTTCAATAATGAAATTCCAGAATTTTTCTAACCATCCAAACGAAGAATTATATTTTCCAACATCTTATAATTCGGACATCCAAACAAACTGTGGAATTACAAATTCCAGAACTTTTTTCTCCTCCACCTTATAATCCAATTGCACTCTACTAATTCCGCTTGCCAAACGGCCCCTAAGATTCTTAATTATGAATTAGTCATATATCTAGGAATTTTTTTTCTTGTATGTGGATTGTATATGTTATTTGTGAAACCTGAGTATAAGGGACATATTAAGATTTATAATTTCATTATTGAAATTAAACGTGAATTTATGAGCCTTCTTTATTTTTCTAAAAAATGCAAAAAAAAAAAAAAAAAAAATCTTCAAGACCTACTCAGATGGGAGAGACCATTCTGACAAAAATTATATCTTTGAAGGCAAATTATGAGGTAGCACTCATTCCGTTATATCATTAATAGTTTATCAGCATGATCAAAAATCATTTTTAAAAAAACACAAAAACAAAATAAAAACTAAGTTATAAACGGACAAATATATGAAAAATAACAAATTAACAAACTAGTTTAATAAATCCTTTTATCCCAGTTAATCCAACATGACCGTTCAAAGTTACAAAAGCCCAAACAGCCCAAAAGCATAATCAAACAAAACCCATTTCCAAATTCAAATTAACAAAATAAACCCTTCTAGTTTCATAGATACAAATCCATCTCAATTAGAACCCCTCTAAAAATCAACGCCATTAAAGACTTTCCTCACCTGCTCAAGCGTCACGAAAAGCACGACAGTGAACGGCCCTTGTCTCGTCGCGGTGGGAATAAACCCTTTATAAAGCGCCATTAACCCTTCTTTACTCACCGTCTTCGTCAAGCAATCAATCGCCCCTGAATAAGGTTTAACCCCGTTCTCCGCCCTCATATTCATAACCCTAGTTTTCACCACGTCCACCGGATTCGACGCCACTGCCGCCACCATGCCGGCAGTGAAACTCGCTGCCACGTGAGTTCCGAACCCATCGGATTCTTTTCCCCTATAATTCAGTATCGCCTCTTTTGCTTGATCGTACGTAGCCAATTGCGAAGCAGTGACTATCATGGCTCGGTTCACGGTGAGCGCAGACCCGGTCCATAGACTCTTCACGCCTTCTTCTCTCACCTATAACAATTTACAACTGTAAATTTCATATTTTGATATATTACAGGGTTATGCATGTAAAGAATCCTATATATACTGTACCATGCTTCTGATTGCATCTGCAACACTTCTATAATTTCTTCTTTCATTTACGGGTAATCGTCCATCAGCCTGCATTCTCACCATTGCCACGTCAGCAGGGTTTCCAACTGCCGCCCCGACGCCTCCGGCGATCAAACCGGCCAAGATTTTATGTGTCACTGGAAGAGACATGCCATCTCCATTTGGAGACCATTTTTTCTTGAGAATATCATAAAGACCCATGCGGGTGGTGGAGTACAGAGTTTGCCGCAGTACGGTGGCGGAAATGCCGGAGAAAAGTCCAGCGGCTCCTTCTGACCGGAAAATTTGAACTCCGACACTGACGGGACCAGGCTTGAGAGGCACTTGGAAGGGCATGCTGGTGCTGTTATGGAAAGAAAGAGCGGGTTTCAGAGCGGTTTGTGGCGTTTCGCCTTGGAGCTGCATTCTTACTTTGATTAGATCGAAAGGATGAGTCGAACAACCCGCAACAATGGAGGCGATTCCTCCTTCTACAAATCCCTTCACACCCATCTCTTTTGTTCGAAATTTTGAAACAGAGTTGTTTTGGATTTGTAGAAGTTAAAAATAAAGAGAGATCGGAGAGAAGAGGAATAAGGCAGAATGGTTCTTCGTTGCGTATATATGTTTGAATAAGAGGGCTTGTAGGTAATTTAATTAGAAAAAGGGGCGTCTATGCAAAGAGTTTATACATGTAGAAGGACTAAAGGATAAATAAATTGTTCCTTTCCTTAACAGACTCTACTAACATAAGAAAACAGAAAACTAGTTTCTTTACCTCATATTATTCTCCATTGAATTTGACGCGGTGTTTTTTTATACTAAACTAGGGTTTTGGAATAAAAAATGATCTGGGAAATCTGAGCCGTTGGATCGAGTCTTAAAAATATCAACGGTGGAAAAATTAAGAAGTTCAATTATATAATTTGTTTTGAAGGTTATACACGTAAAATAACCATACTAGCGCCGTCAATGAACATAACGGCTTCTGAGACGGGCACGCGACAAGGTGATAACTATAATTTATGGAAAGTAGCTGCTAGGCCTCCACATAAATAGCCCCCCAGAATTTGTTGCTTGTTATGAGGTAGAATAGAGATCACGAGATTTTAATTTTTAATTCCCTTTTAAATGTTATAAATTTTAGATTGAGAAGGGAAGATTTTATTTCAAAAAAACATGTCAAGAATTTTTTAAAACGAAATATGAAATATTAAGGATATAGTCTTATTTGAAATATAAATAATTGGAATATACATTTGTAAATATTATAGCAACAAAGAGATCAATATTATGGTCGATCTAAATTTTTTGCTAGTACCGTGATGTGAGGCAAATAAGGCACAAAATTAATGCTTAATTTGGGGATTTTAGCCCTTGTGAAGAACAATTCTATATACTTTATTAATCATATTTGAGATAACATGAATATTTCTTCACTAAGTGTGTTTTACTGCTTAATTACAGGAATTAGAAGGAATTTCTGGGAATTTGGAGAGTGTAGTTGTCTCCAACACGTCAAGAGGAGTGAAAATGATATATTACACCGATATATTCGGTACATAAATGAGACGGGAGGCAAACAATCATCATGATGAAAACTTACACACAAGTTTATACGAAAACCACTCAATCCTTAGCCCTTATCCAGCCCACCTACCTTTGATGGAAATTACCTCATTACCCTCAATCCTCTTCACCAACTCGTGGCCAATAAGAAGACTCCGTGAGTGCTATAAATATGACCACAAGGGCCACGAGTTTGGAACACTCTTTTTACCCTTTTTACTCTCTCTCTCCCTCTCTCTTTTCCAAGCACAATCAAGATCCTTCAAGATACTTCAAGATCAATCAAGAAAAATCTCTCAAGGACTAGTCGAGACAAGGGAGCTCATCCCTTCGACAAATCCTTCTCATCCTTCGAAGATCGGGCCGTGACAAGGAGCTATTCCCTACGGTGGATTTGAGAAGAAGTGCCGTGACTCGATTCAAGTTTCTTCGAGGTGATTGCGATCCGAGACAAGGGAGCTTCATCCCTTCGGTACAATCCATCACTCTCGAGACAAGGAGCAAGGATTTTTCGGTACGAGGCAAGGAGACAAGGAGCTTCACTTCGAGGCTTTCTCAACTAGGTGTACTCCTTTTCAAATTACTTGATTAATTGTTGTTTGATTGGATTTTGTTGTGTAAAGAATTCTCGGTTTAATGAATCTTTAGTTTCTTGTTTACTTGAATCAAATCTTTGTTCTAAACTTGTTCTTTCACTTGATCTTTTGCTCTCAATTTCTGCCTTAAACTTAGTTCAAATTTCCATTAATTCAATCCCAAAACAAACCATCAAACTGCTCCCAATTCAAATCTCAAACTTAATTCCAGAACTACTTCCGTTATAACGGACACAATTTGCGTTACAACGGACTGGACGGTTGGTCCTTTAATATTCAGTTGGTTATACTTCCGTTGTAACGCACATACATGTCCGTTGTAACGGACTAGTGAGGATTTTCACGCAAGAGGCTCAATACAAGTGCGTTGTAACGGACATCTCGGTCCGTTGTAACGGATTAACCAATCCGTTGCAACGCAACCACTGTTCGTTATAACGGACCAGTTTAGTGCGTTATAACGTAGTTTCATCCGTTGTAACGGACGTTCATCTCACACTTAGCGCCAGAATTTTCACTCAAGTCCGTTGTAACGGAACTTACTTCCGTTGTAACGGACTATCTTCTCTGAATTTTCTTCGTTATTTCTCATCCATTTTGATCCAAATTTTGACGCAATTGCTCCCCGTGGAACGAATCTATACATTTGCCACTGTACAAACTTAGATTACAAATTTTGTTGATTGTTCGGGGTTTTTACCACAACGATATTTTACACGCCAAAAACCCGCTCATCAAATGGCGCCGCTGCCGGGGAGCGGTGTTTAAGTCAATATTTTAGATCGAAACTTGAGATTTAAATTCATAAATTTGTTTACTCACTTCTTTGTTTCTTTTGTGACAATCTAGGTGAAGGAAGAAAACTTTATGCACAACACAAGATCACGAAAAGGCGAATTACTTCCATTTGTCAAGGAAATCGAAAGAAGGAACAAGAGCTCTAAGAAGAGCAAGGAACCGACACAAGAAGATCAAGACGAACCTCAACTTCAAACTCAAACTTTTTCTTCTTTCTCTACTCATTTAAATTCAAATATGGGTGATGAAACAAGAGCTCCAAGGCCAAAAACCTTGAGAGAATTAGTAGCACCTGGAAATGTGGAGGATAATTATAATTTTATTAGGCCCAATATTCCGAATTTCAAAGCGGATCCGAGCATTATAGGCTCATTGCCTATTTTTCATGGAAAAGCCACGGAAAACCCTCATAAACACTTAAAAGATTTCAAGATTCAACTAAACATATATTCGAATTATGAAGCTTTTAGTGACATTCTTCTTCTTCTTTTTCCTTACTCATTAGGTGAAGGACCGAAAGATTGGTTCTACGCGCTTAGAGGCCCTCTCGCATTCAACGAAGTAGCAACCCTCTTCAAGGAGAGGTACTTTTCGGCCTCTCGATTGGCGGCTATAAGGCGAGAACTTTTGGCAATAACGCAAAAACCAAACGAAACATTCCACGAATACTACGATCGATTCATGCGTTTGAAGGAAGAATGCCCAAGCCACAATGTCGCGGTCCAATTCCTCTACGAACAATTCATTAACGGGCTAGGATACTCGGAGAACCAATTCCTCAACGCATCCGCGGGGGGAAGTATCGCGAACAAAGACCTCGAAGAAATTAAGAAGCTACTCGAAGTGATGGCAACCAATTCTCAATCAAGAAGGAACGTCGAATACCGAGTTAACGCGTGTAGCGACCTCAATGTCGACATGCTTAACGACAAGCTCGAGATCATCATGAAGGCTTTGGGCAAGGAGGAAACGAAAAAATGTGGGGTTTGCCTCGCAAATACCCACCACACCGATGAATGCCCGAGTGTGATCGAAGATGCAAATGCCGTTTACAAGAAATTTGACGCTTCAAATTCGTATAATCCGAATCTCCGCAACCATCCTAACTTTAGTTGGTCGAATCCAAACAATGCTCAACCCGATCCTTACCGACAAGCGGTCGCAAAACCAGCCACGTACCAACACCCAAATGCGACTCAAGCGATTCATAAACCAACCCAAACACAAGAACCAAATCAAGACATGAAAACGATAATGGAAATGTTGCAAGGTATCAATAAAAACATGGAAACGATGAAGCAAGAATTTAAGCAAGAATTGAAGCAAGAGATCTCAAGTGTAAGGCAAGAAGTTTCGAACACGAATCGCCATGTGGGCAACTTGGAGACTCAAATCAATCAAATTGCCACTCGAGTAAACATAATCGAATCCCAAGGTACATCTCGACTCCAATCTCAATCTTTGGCCCCTTCCGAGCAAAGGCATGTGAACGCAATATCGCTCCGAAGCGGTAAAGAGGTGGGAGAAAGTTCGAAGAGCAAGGAGGTACAAGAAGAAAAGGAGCTCGAGGTACCGATACCGAAGAAGAGTCCGACTCAAGCCGCGACGTTACCAACTCAAGAACTAGAAACAAAATCGACTCAAGTCAAGCCACCTTTCCCGAGTCGTCTCCCAAAGCCAATCGAATCGAACAACGACGTGCTTGCCATCTTAAAGAAAGTGGAGGTAAACATTCCTCTACTCGAAGCAATCAAAGAAGTGCCTCGTTTGGCAAAATATCTCAAGGCATTGTGCACGAACAAAAGAAAGACGAAAGGAGATGAGTTGATTAGTGTGGGGGAGAGTGTTTCGGCGATTTTGAGACTCCCCCAAAAGCACAAAGATCCGGGGATGTTCGCTATCCCTTGCAAAATTGGGCAACACGAGTTACCCAAATGCATGCTCGATTTAGGCGCATCCATCAATGTAATGCCCTTCTCGGTTTTCAAAACCCTAGATCTCGGCCCTCTCGACGATACACAAGTAGTAATTCAATTGGCCGATAGATCTACGACGAAGCCGGTGGGAGTAGTCGAAGATGTGATCGTGACGGTGAATGGACTTTACTTCCCCGCGGATTTCTACGTGTTGGACATGAATGAGGGGAGTAACGATTCAACCCCGATTCTCCTTGGACGGCCATTTTTGAAGACGGCGCGCACAAAAATCGATGTACACGCGGGAGAGCTCACGATGGAGTTCGATGATGAGGTAATCAAATTCAATATTTTTGACAAACTAAAGGAACCCATTGTAGGTACACTCAACTTAAGTGCTATGGACGTGATCGACGATTGTGTACAAGAGGTCATGGATAGCTCATTCGAAAACTTTCAATGGAGCTCAAACCCTTTGTTCGAAGAATTTGAAGGATGTGACAATCCTACATTCGAAATCGAGTCGGAGTTGGAAGAAGAACGAAGCATATATCAAGCACTTTTTCTAAGAGATCTCGAAATCCCGATGCAAAGAGCTCCACCTTCAATCGAACAAGCTCCAAGGTTAGAATTGAAAAAATTACCTATTGGACTAAAGTATGCTTTTCTCGATGAAGCGGAGACCTTGCCGGTGATAATTGCCTCGAGTCTAGCAAAGGAACAAGAAGAGAAACTCGTTGAAGTGCTAAAACGGAACAAGAAGGCATTCGGGTGGACACTCGCGGACATTCCGGGCATTAGTCCCTCCATGTGCACACACCGCATTATCCTCGAGGACGATGCTAAGCCTTCGCGAGAACCACAAAGGCGGCTCAATCCGCCAATGATGGAAGTTGTAAAGAAAGAGGTGATCAAGCTACTCGACGCCGGAATCATTTACCCCATCGCCGATTCGAAATGGGTCTCGCCAATACACGTGGTACCGAAGAAAACGGGGATGACGATAGTTGAGAACGATGAAGGCGATCAAGTACCGACTCGAGTTCAAAACGGGTGGCGAGTTTGCATCGATTATCGAAGGCTTAATAAGGCGACAAAGAAGGATCACTTTCCGCTTCCATTCATCGATCAAATGTTAGAAAGACTCGCGGGAAATCCATTCTATTGCTTTCTCGATGGATTTTCGGGCTATTTCCAAATACCGGTCGCACCCGAAGATCAAGAGAAGACCACTTTCACGTGCCCGTTTGGTACCTTCGCGTACCGACGCATGCCATTCGGGCTATGCAATGCTCCGGGTACTTTCCAAAGGTGTATGCTTTCTATTTTCTCCGATTATATTTCCAAATTTATAGAAGTTTTTATGGATGACTTTTCGGTATTTGGTGACTCATTCGAATCATGTCTAAGCCACTTGTCACAAATACTCGAAAAGTGCATCGAAGCTAACCTTGTTTTGAATTTTGAGAAATGCCACTTCATGGTGAGCGAAGGAATTGTTTTAGGTCATTTAATCTCGGAGAAAGGAATGGAAGTCGACAAGGCGAAAATCGACGTAATCAAGACGCTTCCGTATCCAAGGACGGTGAAAGACGTGCGATCCTTTCTCGGCCATGCAGGATTCTATAGGCGCTTCATCAAAGACTTCTCGAAAACCTCGCAACCGATGTGCCAACTTCTCCAAAAAGATGCAAAATTCGAGTTCAATGCAAAGTGCAAGGAGGCTTTCGACAATCTCAAGGAAAAGCTTTGCTCCGCGCCAATCATCAAGTCACCAAATTGGGAGCTACCGTTCGAAATAATGTGTGACGCAAGCGATACGAGTGTGGGGGCGGTACTTGGCCAACGAGAAGGAAAAGACCCCCACGTCATCGCCTACGCCTCCAAGTCTCTCGACAATGCCCAACGAAACTACACCACCACCGAAAAGGAACTCCTCGCAATTGTGTTTGCATTGGAGAAATTTCGTTCTTATCTTTTAGGTACGAAGGTGATAGTCTTCTCGGACCACGGCGCGTTGAGACACTTGATGAAGAAAAAGGAGTGCAAATCGAGATTGCTTCGATGGATCCTTTTGCTTCAAGAATTCAACCTAGAGATCAAGGACAAAAAGGGATGCGAGAATCTCGTGGCGGATCATTTGAGTCGGCTTCCATTGAAAATCGAAGATCTTGTTCCGATTCGCGAGGAATTCCCCGAGGAACACGTTCTCGCGGCTCAAGTCGAAGCGCCATGGTACGCCGACCTTGCAAACTACATCGTCACGAAGAATTTTCCCCCGAGCTTCTCCAAGGCACAACGCGATAAGATGAAAAGCAACGCTCGATTCTACGTTTGGGAAGACCCGATCCTTTTCCGCATTTGTGCCGATCAAGTAATTCGAAAATGTGTCCACCAAAATGAGGTACAATCTATCCTTTCCTTTTGTCATACATTACAATGTGGTGGACATTTCGGTATTGCACGTACCACACACAAGGTACAAGAATGTGGATTTTATTGGCCAACCTTGCATAAAGACGTTGCAAACTTTGTGAAAGGTTGTGGAAATTGCCAAAAGACGGGGAACTTGAGCCGTAGAAATCAAATGCCCCTCAATTCAATCTATGTGTGTGAACCATTCGATGTTTGGGGCATTGATTTCATGGGCCCGTTTCCATCGTCTTTTGGCTATACTTACATCTTGTTGTGTGTAGATTATGTTACCAAATGGGTGGAGGCAATACCAACAAGGCACGCGGATTCAAAAACGGTGGTAGACTTTTTAAAAAAGAATATCTTTCAACGATTCGGCATACCAAGAGTTCTCATAAGCGATCGAGGATCCCATTTTTGCAATCGATATCTCCAAAGCCTCCTCGAAAAATACCATGTGAGCCATCGAACCTCAACCGCGTATCATCCTCAAACAAACGGCCAAGCGGAGGTTTCGAATCGAGAAATAAAATCTATTTTGGAAAAAGTGGTGAACCCGACACGAAAGGATTGGAGTTCTCGACTAGGCGACGCACTTTGGGCGTATCGTACCGCCTTCAAAACACCAATAGGTATGACTCCTTTCAAACTCGTGTACGGAAAGGCGTGCCATCTCCCGGTCGAATTAGAGCACAAAGCCTTTTGGGCGATCAAGCAATTGGCCCTCGACTACCCGAAGGACGCATCGGCGCGTAAGCTTCAATTACTCGAGCTAGACGAATTCCGGCAAGAGGCCTACGATAATTCGAACTCGTGCAAGGCAAAAGCAAAGAGGTTCCATGACCGAATGATTCAAAAGAAAGAATTCCAAGAAGGGGAAAGAGTGTTGTTATTCAACTCTCGTCTCAAACTTTTCCCCGGAAAACTTCAATCCCGATGGATCGGCCCTTTTGTGGTCACCAATGTGACTACATTTGGAGTTGTCGAAATTCGAAGCGAAGGAACGAGCAAAACATTCAAAGTGAACGGTCATCGACTCAAGCACTACCACGCAAACTTCGAAACCGGGTGGATGGAGGAGCAATCTCTAAAGCCCAACGACACCTCACAATGATGAGCTCGGCCAAGTCGAGCTCAAGACGTTAAACAAGAGCGCTAGCGAGGGAGGCACGCCCACGCATCAAAGGTTGTATCTCTCTATTATCCCTCTTTTAGGAATTTTCGATTTGTTATACTTGAGGACAAGTAATCTCTAAGTGTGGGGGGGTAACATACAATCTTTGACCTGTATGAGCCCAATTAAAAATTAATCAGGGAAAATTGAAAATTTTTGATCTGGCCAGCAACTCCGTTGTAACGGACCTCAATGTCCGTTGTAACGGACTGTACAGAAATTTAAAAATTAGACTGGCGCCAAGAGTTCCGTTGTAACGGAATGGTATTGCGTTGTAACGGAGAGCCCTCTAAATTCAATTCTCATTCTACGGCTAGTACTCCGTTACGACGGAATACAATTGCGTTACAACGGACTAAAAATAGCGTTGCAACGGACATAAAAAAGCACAGTAAATTGCGTTCCAAAAATTTGCCAGAACTATGTGCGTTGTAACGGACCTCAATGTCCGTTGCAACGGACATACTCAGAATTTTCAAACTAAGCTACGAATAGCTCTCCGTTATAACGCAGTTAGTACGTTGTAACGGACCTCAATGTCCGTTGTAACGGACATTATACTGCGTTGTAACGGAATAGTTTCTGGCAAGTTTTTTCTTTTAATTAAAATTTTCGAATATTTAACATTATTTTTGAACCCTGAGCATCAATGATAAATAAATCAAGCAATAAATGCATAAAAAGATTTTTCTCCACTTCATCGAACTAAAATTGTTGGTTTTTAAACGAATTTTCATTTAACTCTGAATTTCGCTCTCAAAATTGAAAGTTTGCAAAATATTTTAGAGGATTTGGTTATGATTTTGAAGAGATCTATTCGGGGATTCCAGCCCTATTGTTTCAAATTTCACGAGTTTGAAACACTTGATCGATGCGCGGTTCATGCGATACGTTTTAACTCGATTTTCGAACCCGTAATTGATAATTGACTTATGAGTAAGGTTCTTAGCGTGGCCGTTAAAGTACGTTTTGCTAGATTTAAAACATGACCAATTGCACTATGAAATGACCGTTTGTGGGGACCCGTTAGTAGATCAAATATACCCGCTTGTTAAAAAAAAAAAAATAAATAAATAAATAAATAATGAAGGTCAAAAGACAACACCGAGAGTAACCTCATTGCATTTCGGTGTAGTGGGGCTTTCGGTTAAAGACTTCATATAAAAAAAGAATGAGAAAAGATGAAGGTCAAAATACAACACCGAGAGTAACCTCATTGCATTTCGGTGTAGTGGGGCTTTCGGTTAAAGACTTCCAAAGAGAGAAAGGAAAAACGAATGAGCGGGAAAATTGATCAAAAACGGGTATGAACCTTGTACCATTGTACCAAACGTGTTTTAAAAGGAATAACTTGCATTTAAGATCATCTAGCAAAACGGGAAATTTTGGCCCGATAATAGCCTTCGAATTGAGTCCTTTTGAGATTGTGGAGTTAAGCAATTCGAAGTAAAAACGTTTAAGTCGCTCTTACCGTTTGAGATCGAGTGTCATGAAAAAAAAAACTCTTATGAAATTTCGAGTATTTTCGAGATCTAATAATGAAAAGACCAATATCATTCTAAATAACTAGTGAACTTGATGAAAGGAGAGTGAACCATTTGATTCATAAAATTAGTTTTTGAACCAACAATACAACTTCAACAAAATCTTATGCAATTCTCTATTATGTTTGACTTTTATACTCTAATTGATCGAGGACGATCAAGGATTTAAGTGTGGGGGTATTTGATGTGAGGCAAATAAGGCACAAAATTAATGCTTAATTTGGGGATTTTAGCCCTTGTGAAGAACAATTCTATATACTTTATTAATCATATTTGAGATAACATGAATATTTCTTCACTAAGTGTGTTTTACTGCTTAATTACAGGAATTAGAAGGAATTTCTGGGAATTTGGAGAGTGTAGTTGTCTCCAACACGTCAAGAGGAGTGAAAATGATATATTACACCGATATATTCGGTACATAAATGAGACGGGAGGCAAACAATCATCATGATGAAAACTTACACACAAGTTTATACGAAAACCACTCAATCCTTAGCCCTTATCCAGCCCACCTACCTTTGATGGAAATTACCTCATTACCCTCAATCCTCTTCACCAACTCGTGGCCAATAAGAAGACTCCGTGAGTGCTATAAATATGACCACAAGGGCCACGAGTTTGGAACACTCTTTTTACCCTTTTTACTCTCTCTCTCCCTCTCTCTTTTCCAAGCACAATCAAGATCCTTCAAGATACTTCAAGATCAATCAAGAAAAATCTCTCAAGGACTAGTCGAGACAAGGGAGCTCATCCCTTCGACAAATCCTTCTCATCCTTCGAAGATCGGGCCGTGACAAGGAGCTATTCCCTACGGTGGATTTGAGAAGAAGTGCCGTGACTCGATTCAAGTTTCTTCGAGGTGATTGCGATCCGAGACAAGGGAGCTTCATCCCTTCGGTACAATCCATCACTCTCGAGACAAGGAGCAAGGATTTTTCGGTACGAGGCAAGGAGACAAGGAGCTTCACTTCGAGGCTTTCTCAACTAGGTGTACTCCTTTTCAAATTACTTGATTAATTGTTGTTTGATTGGATTTTGTTGTGTAAAGAATTCTCGGTTTAATGAATCTTTAGTTTCTTGTTTACTTGAATCAAATCTTTGTTCTAAACTTGTTCTTTCACTTGATCTTTTGCTCTCAATTTCTGCCTTAAACTTAGTTCAAATTTCCATTAATTCAATCCCAAAACAAACCATCAAACTGCTCCCAATTCAAATCTCAAACTTAATTCCAGAACTACTTCCGTTATAACGGACACAATTTGCGTTACAACGGACTGGACGGTTGGTCCTTTAATATTCAGTTGGTTATACTTCCGTTGTAACGCACATACATGTCCGTTGTAACGGACTAGTGAGGATTTTCACGCAAGAGGCTCAATACAAGTGCGTTGTAACGGACATCTCGGTCCGTTGTAACGGATTAACCAATCCGTTGCAACGCAACCACTGTTCGTTATAACGGACCAGTTTAGTGCGTTATAACGTAGTTTCATCCGTTGTAACGGACGTTCATCTCACACTTAGCGCCAGAATTTTCACTCAAGTCCGTTGTAACGGAACTTACTTCCGTTGTAACGGACTATCTTCTCTGAATTTTCTTCGTTATTTCTCATCCATTTTGATCCAAATTTTGACGCAATTGCTCCCCGTGGAACGAATCTATACATTTGCCACTGTACAAACTTAGATTACAAATTTTGTTGATTGTTCGGGGTTTTTACCACAACGATATTTTACACGCCAAAAACCCGCTCATCATACCGTAAGACTCAAATCAAATGTAACTGAAATATACAAAATAATAAACATATTAAAGATAATATGTCCAGATAATTATAATTATAATGTATTTTATCATTCAGATATGTATGGTGAACATAAAAATCTTATAAAAAAGTTTAAGTACGTATAAAAATGTACAATTAATAAACCTATATATTTGATGAGCGGCGCTTATGCAACAATTAACGAACAGTAAAAATCATTTCTCAATAAAATAAATGTCGCATACAAAAATAAAATTGAAACGAATTGGTTGAGTTTTGACGATCAGTCGAAGTTAGTAGTTGATTTGTTGTTTTTTCAAATTTCTTTTAGAAAGTTACTAAAGGCAAGCATTAAAATAAACAAAGAAAAAAACTTTTGCAAAATAAATAAGTAAACATAATAATAAATTGAATATTATACTGTTAGCTAAATGGATAATAGCAATTCTTCGTATCTCTGTTTTAGCATTTTTCATTAACACTTATTATTTATTTCTTGTCGCCCAAAACATATTGTTGATTCTTAGTGAAAGATTTTTTCCAAAACAAGTATTGATTATGTCAAAACATGATGTTAGTTTTTGTATAGTTTAATAGAATGTATACTAGTATTTTAGAATAGTATACACGTATTCGAAAAATTAGATATAAGAATATTTAAAAATAAATAGATACTAGTATTTAAAATGTATATTGTGGCCATACAATCTTATCACAAATATGACATAAATATATACATTAGCAATCATAATTAATCAAATATAAACTTCCAAATCAAACAGTAACTTAGATATTATGTCAAATATGTGATTGGGATTGTGTAGCCATATCACCACTCTATAAAATATACACTTGATCCATACATATAAATATATATTAATTAAATACAGCTATAAAATTTAAAATTGCAAAACTCAAATTGTTTTGATTAATCAACATATTAAACCCGCAATCATCTTTTCCTCTTTTGTCACATTTCATCCTCGGATTAGTCCGATGGTTCTAACTTCTATTAAGTATTAATTAGTATACGTTGCATTTTGAGATGATTTATTTTTTCTTCTTTGGCCAAGTGTTGGCTTTGTTATTGCTAAGTGTACAGGTGCAAATCTTTCATCTAGTATCTACTAGGCACTTGTCATGTATGTTGTGGTTACTAGTATTTATTTATTTAAATTTAAAATGAGAAGAAACTGAGGAAGGTTGTCAAGCTAGAACTGTACGTGGATCTTGTGACATCAAAGATCAATTGACAATTTGATAGTGTAATTGCAATAGAAATCACAAGTTCGTTGATTTTTTTTTTGCTACGAACAAAAAAAAAAAAGAGTAAGATGAAGGAGATTACCAAGCCATGACTTTGGTCATGTGGACACTTCATTTCTTTTTTGAGAAAAGTTCTCAAGAATATACACTTGTACGTTTTTAGTTGTGTGTTATATGATTTTATATGTATGATATACGTTTTCAAACTACAATACATGTTTATTCAAGAATATATATTTTTAGATGTGCGGTATTTTTTTTAAAATGTATGAAATACTTTTTAATATGGATAAATATACTATGTCCCCATGAACACAAACAACATCATTGATGTGTTAATCGAGGGGAGTTAATTGGAATAATTAGTTCTTTTCATTGAATCAATCCAACTAATCATTGATTTGATTGTTAATCAATCCAATTAATCTCAATTAATCCTCCCCGATTAACGCATCAACCCAACTTTTTGGTGTTTGAGGAGTGCCATACATAACCCCTTTTAATATAGGAAAATTTCACTTTACTCCCACAACTTCTCTCTCCCATCTTCTATGCGTATTTCGAAGAGATTTAATGGAGGCAATTAGCAACCCAATTAACACACAAAAACGAATTAATCGTTAATTTCAACGTACCAATAAAAATACATGCTAATTAATCATTAATCCATTTTAACATATAAATTTGGTATTAATTTGACGTTAATTGAACTACTAATTACTCATTAATTAGCAACATCATGATGTCATGTGACAACATCCATGATAAAAATCATGTATTGTGGGGGACATAGTATATGGCCACTTCAGTATACATGATATATTTGTTCGAAGTACAATACATGTTTAGTTTATCCTCTTTATTGCAATAAACTTTTTTAATTATAATATTTTTATGTATGATATATCTTTTTGAATAACAATATTTCTTTTTACATGACTATTATACTTTTTTTTTAAATCAAATGTACGTTTTTTGAAAAATATCCAGTATGTATATTGATAATAGAAATTTATACCTTTTCTTAATATATATATATATATATATATATATATATGTATATATATATATATGTATGTATATGTATATATATATATATATATATATATGTATGTATATATATATATATATATATATATATATATATATATATATATATATATATGTATATATACATATGTATATGTATATATATATATATGTATATATACATATGTATATGTACATATGTATATCTGTATATATATATATATGTATACATACATATGTATACATATATATGTATACATATATATATATATGTATACATACATATGTATATATATATACATATGTATATGTATATATATGTATATATATATATGTATATATGTATATATACATATGTATATGTATATATACATATGTATATGTACATATGTATATCTGTATATATATATATGTATACATACATATATATACATATATATATATATGTATACATACATATGTATATATATATACATACATATATATATATATATATATGTATACATATGTATATATATATATATATATATATATATATATATATATATATATGTATATATATATATATGTATACATACATATATATATATATGTATACATATATATGTATACATATACATATATATGTATACATATACATATATATATACATATACATACATACATATATATGTATACATACATATATATATATATATGTATACATACATATATGTGATATATATATATATATATATATATATATATATATATGGGAGTGGTTCCATGGAGTCCTTATTTGGAGTCCTTATATTGAGTCCCAATCTATACCGTTCCTATATTTTATCAATGGATCAGATTTAATAAGAGAAAATTAACGCTGCCCACACCCTTACCTCTCTGCCCAAGCCCTAACCCTCGAGGCAGAGCTCACTCTCTCTCTCTTGAAGAGGAGATCGGTCATGGAGGCAATTGCCTTTTTTATCAAACTCCACAAACATGCAATCATGCGCATTTCGGTATGGTGCTGATTCTCTTGAAGTAGGTACATCGCCACTGATCTTGCTTTCGAACAGTCCAAGGTACGGTACAAATCTGATACCCATACGATGTTGCAAACGTCTCAGTTTAGTTGAAATTAACCTTTAATTAGTCTTTATCTGTGTAATAATTGTTAGTTCAGCTTCAATAAGCATAATGATTCCTTATTCTAACCTCAATGTTACTAAATTTGAACTATTTATTTCAATTTTATTGTTTGAGCAATTGGGACAATTTTGTGATTTTACAGGGGCTTTTTTGTATTGTAAGTTTTGGGCATGCATGTTCTACTGAAGTATTAAGCGAGGTTGAGTTTCAATCAACAGAAGAAAAGGAGAAATCTAATTTAGAGGCTGTAACCATGGTGCTCGTTCAAATGCCTAAGATGGGCTGAAAGCTTTGTGTGGTTTGATACTAATGGGATATTATGCTTGAGAGAGGAGTTAAATAAAGTGAAGGAATTGCTTCATGAAACATGGACAAATGGGATTTTTTCAAAAGTATGCTACAGGCGGAGCAATTTGCCCACCCTCATGGGTTCTTTGCGATTTCAGCATAATGCAAGAGGTTGATGGATCTTCATTGTGCAGTTGCGGAAAGCTTCATAGTTTTGCGTGTGACTTTATGCATGATTACTGGACAAGGTTAAGCCATTGTTCCATGAAATTGATTTAAGGTTTTTTTTTTTTTTGCAAAAATATGTTACAGATTTATAGGACACTTTTGCAATGAAAAAGGCATAAGAATAAGGTGCATTGCTTCGTGATATGGAATATAGATACCGGGTTTTTGTAATATGAAAGACAGAATTGGCCCACCCTCATAGCATTTTTTTTGGTGAAATGTGCATTTAAGGATCGAATGCTTAATTAGTATTTGAATTTATATTTAGCGATAGGATGTAGATGCAAGATTTGAGTGTTTAATGTAAGGATTTGAATGTATACACTATTTGATGCATATAAGAGTTGTAAATTGTATATTATATGTAAGGCTAGGTTGTAATTTTAAGCAATTATACACAACTAGTGCAGGCATTTTGAAAAAATAGTGGAATAGGCATTTTGAAAAAATAGTAGAAATAATAAAATAGATATTTTTAATGCAATGATATATTGTTTTCATGAAATGAATTAACAAGAATAGATTCCGGGGCAGTTATACGAATAAATGCAAAAAAACAACAAATGAAGCATGAATAAAAAATTACCCGCAACGAATGTATCATGGTCTTTTTACAGTACAGGGGTCTTAAAAATATAAATCCTTGTGAAGGGGCTTTTTAAATAAATTTCAACAAAAAATCACATTTTCAAAATAAATCCAACACTTCCTTATAGATTGTACAAAGAGGTCCTTAATAACTTGACAATAAAAATGAAGTCCGCAAAACCCTAAAATTACGAAAATAAGTCCACAACCATAATATTTTTTAAAAACCACGAAACACTAAAAATGTCATAAAACTCCAAGTCAGACCTCTTCTCTTTGCATCAAGTTCAAGCCCTCCTCAAACAATCGAGCCGCTTTTCCTCTCATGCGATCGAGCCCAATCTTTACTCGTAAGACCGTGCAAATGATGTGAACGGAGCTTATGATTGCACCTATAATGAAATCAGAAGTAAAATAAGTACATTTGATTCATGACATTTTGAAATTGTACAAACAAAAAGATATAAAAACATACATTTTGATTCATGCGATCGAGCCCAATTTTATTCTTGTAAATCCTGATAATATTAAAAGAAGAGAAAGGGGGAAAGGGGATGTAATTGTGATGCAATCTATTTTTATATTTTTTTTTGTAAAAAACGGTTTTCTAAATAATGTAAATGAGTGAGGTCACCTCATAAAACTCAAAAAAAAAAAAATATAAATGAATAGAAAACAAATAAGAATATGGTACCGGTTTTAATTCTCACCTCAACTTCATTTGTTTATTACCAGTACAATTTGATACCAATCTAATACAAGTATGGTACCAGTTCAATCTATTATTTTACCTTAATATTAAATGCATATGAACTCTCTCAAGTGTAACAGCCCCAAATTCACTTCAATGAACATCAATGCATCCAAATTACACAAAACTAAATCACAATTTGTCCCTGTTATATATCATCTTGAATCAAAAACAAAGATTCAGCGATTTTCAAGATACAAGATACAGCATCAAAAAATAATTGAAAATCAACATCAATTAACTCAAATCCCTTCAAATAACCCTAAATTAAGCCTCAACTAGTCTCAATTATAGTAACTACAAGCCCAAAACAGAAAAATGAGCGGAACCCTAATATCTTGAAGAGAGTACCTTGCAATTTCGACAGTGATTACAGCTTCTGTTCATTTCCAATGACCTAGAAGAGAGAAAGATATAGCATTTCTTCGAATCCATACTCGTCGGAATTTAAGAGAGAATAGCCGAGTCCGTGCAGAGATCTTCGCCTGAATTTTTGGCTACCCGTCGAGAGTACGAGAAGAAAAGAACGTGAGTTGGCGATGAGAAGATAGGTGAAGGAAGAGAAAGGAAGAATAGACGAGCATTGAGAGAGAAAGGGTTATAGGGCAGGAACTAAAGACTTGGGGCAGCGATATTCTGAGATCGATCTGGATCGTTAATCAAAATTAAATCAAAGGTGGAGATTGGGACTCCAAATAAGGACTCCATATAAGGACTCTATGGAACCATTCCCTATATACATATATATATACATATACATATATATATATATATATACATATATATATACATATACATATATATATATGTACATATATATATATATATATGTACATACATATATATATATATATATGTATATACATATATATATATATGTATATACATATATATATATATATATATATATACATATATATACATATATATATATACATACATACATATATATACATACATATATGTGTATATATACATATATATATATATATATATATATATATATATATGCTAAAAAGAATCCAAAAAAAGAATCCAAGGTCCAAAATATACTATTGAAATTAGCAAAATATATTTTTGTATATAGCAAAATAAACTGTTGAAAATATATTATTTTATTTTTAATTTTAACAATGTTAACATGTTGGATTCAATATTCATTTAAGTGAACAAAATATATTGTTGAATCCAACATGTTAACATGTTGGATTCAATATTCATTTAAGTGAACAAAATATATTGTTGAATCCAACATGTTAACATGGCTAAAATTAAGAATTAAATAATATATTTTGTTAATTTCAATAGTATATTTTGGATTTTGGATTCTTTTTTTGGATTCTTTTTGTGGATTCTCCTTAGCACACATGTATATATATATATAGGGAAATTTTAAAAAAAACCCCTATCTTTTTTGGATATTCTAAAAAACACCCTATCTTTTTGGAAACTCCAAAAAAACCCCTCTACCAAAGTTTTATTTTCAAATACCCCCCTATAGGGGTTAAATCTAACCATGGATGGTGTTAAAAAAAAAATTTGACCAAAATACCCTTCTATTTTCATATGTATATGTTTGTTATTTTTTCATTAATTTTATTAGTTTTAAGAAAATTCATAAATAATTTTTAACATATAATGATTTCACAAAAATAAAATTATTAAATGTTGTGTTTGTATAATTTTAATATTTCATTTATTATTCATGAAAAACTAACATCAGATAATAGTAAAATAAACATCTTGAAAATATATTGATAGAAAAATATTTCTTTAAACATGTATTTTATTTTTATTTTCGTTCTTCTTTTATGTATGTTTTTAATAGATCCATGATATTTTAATTTTTAAATATTTGCAAGGTGTTCTTTTAATATTATTGTTCATTTTATTATTATTTTATGTTATTTTTTCCATAAAAAAATATGAAAGTCAAATATATATAATGTATGAAATATTAAAATTATATATATATATAACATATGATAATAATTTTTAAAAAATTATTATAAGCTAAACAGAAATTAGGACTTTTTTTAAATTAATACAAATAAAAAAAATATTATTTTAATTACTAAATATGTAAAAGAAGGGTATTTTGGTCATAAAAAAATATTTAACACCATCCATAGTTAATTTTAACCCCATAGGGGGGTATTTGAAAATAAAACTTTGGTAGAGGGGTTTTTTTTGAGTTTTCAAAAAGATAGGGGGTTTTTTAGAATATCCAAAAAAGATAGGGGGTTTTTTGAAAATTTCCAATATATATATATATATATATATATATATATATATATATATATATATATATATATATATATATATATATATATATATATATATATATATATATATATATGTTTCTTACATGATTGTCACACATTTTATACTAGTATTTATATCGAGTGTGTTTAAATGGTTTGATTATATTCCTTCAATAGTTAAATGGATTGATTCAATTAAGGATCTGATCAATTCATTTAAACACTTTCGATTGACGCATCAAGAATGTTTGAGTGAGTTTTGAGGGCCAAGTGTATTTTTCCTTCTAGAAACATGAAGCATATCTTTTTCACGACTATTTATACTTTTAATAGATTTTATACACACCCACACACCCACACTTTTAAACTTAAATATTTTGTAGTTTTTTGAACAATGATTTGTGCTTGTAATATTTAAATCATTAGATTTTTTTTAGATTTATGTTTTTCATAATGAACACAAACTTTCAAGTTTTGATGCATTATTTGTGCATAACATGAAAAACAGAAATATCAAAACAAATCTAATGGTTTAAAAGTTACGAGCAAAAGTTACACAAAATTTTCACAGATTTTTTAAGTTAAGCTTGTTATTAAAGTATATTAATTATAATTTATAAAATATATTTACTATTAAAATAACATTTATAATATAGTAATATTTACAATTATAAATTCGTACGATAAAATAAAAATATTTTAACATTTTAGACATAATAAATTATTATAGGAAAATATTTTTCAAAATAATATTTTTATTTTATAGCATGCTATTTTTTTCAAAATATGTATAGTTATTTTTTGGAGAAAATACAATATTTCATCATTAATAAATAATAATAAAAATGTTTATTAAAGGAAAAAAATTGTATAAATTGTGTATGTAAAAAAAGTTGTATAAACTCTTCATATTTTTTTGAAATGTTGCATTTTTTAAAGCAATGATGCATTGGCTAAGATATTAATAAAAAAAAACAATATTTTCTCTCAATTATGTAATTGTACAAACGATTGTTTGCATCATAATTCATCTATTATTTCTTTATTTAACTCTTCCATAAAGTATTAAATCATAGTCAAAACTCTGAAAAACTCTAATATGTTTAAATCAAAATTTCCTTGCTAATTCCCATGAATTTGTTCCAGGACAAAAAATGTCATGAATTTGATAGATTTTTCTGAAGTATAAATTTAGTTTTGGAATAATATCTATTTTGGATGATAATGCTATTTAATTTTGAAGATAAATCTATCTTTGTTAGTTATATGAGATTTAGTCGACTGCGTATGGTTGGCGATGATATGGAGAGTATGGAAAGAACGAAATGCGAGGGCATTCTCCAACAATGCCATATTTTTGTAAAAACTATATTTATATCTCTTTAATATAATCTCGAGCATAAAGTTTTACACCTTGCTCCTTCAAAAAAAAAAGAGATCGAGTTGATTGATATTATTAAGAATATATTTGACGGGCCTTTGTAATTATCATTGGTATAACCCAAATTAAGTGATATTTACATATGTAGAAACAAATAAAATATAACTTTATTTGTATACACTGAATATAAACATATTTCAAACTTACTTAGAAACAAATAAAATAAAATATTTACCTCCAAATTATTTGTTGTTTCTATATTCATGATATATGCATCTTTATGAAAATAACTACAGATTTATAGATTCATCTCCTCTAAATACTAGGTGGTGCAAAAAAAGTAGTCATTCAATCCTTTTAACTATGGCTATCAAAAGCATTTTGGTTCTGGTTTTTCTGTTCCTTTGTGCCTTCTTCAATACACCAATTAGAGGAAGACCAGTAGTTTATGAGGAGGTATATATATTCTTCGTTTCTTGATTATATATCTAATCACACAATGTCAATATTAGATTTTTTGTTTTTGTTTTTGCAGAGAGATAGGATTGTGAAAAACGGATATTCCAATGGTACAATCAATGCCTCCACAAATTTCTTGCCTCTGTTAGCACAAAATAACCAAGAATATAATCACGTACGTTATTTGCTTTTTTCGTCCTTCACCCCCATATTTAGGGTTTTCTTTTATTAAAAAAAATTAGGGTTTTATTTTAGTTTTCAATATGGAGGACGGTACCGGGCGATTTTCGCGGCGCAAGAGCAAATATCAGTGTGTGGAGCATCCCACGCGTACAACCCAACTCGTTTAGTGCGACTATAATCGCAGTTGTCGATGAACTAGAAAGCATTGCTGCAGGATTTCATGTATGACATATATTATATTTTAATCTTAATTTTTATCCCTGCGGTTTACTAATATTGTTAAATTCTGGAACTTGTAGGTACATCCATCTTTGTACAACGACCATGAATTGCATTTCCACACATACTATAATGTAAGCACAAATTATAATTAAACACCCTCTATGTCCTAATTAACCTAATTAACAGATATAGTCATATAGAGGATGTTATGTTGAGATCCGAGGCAGGATAAAAGGCCTCATTATTTATTGTCTTCATTATTTAAGTGATACTTTCTTTTTTATTGTAGCTTGATATTGGCAATTCAAGAGGCAACTACAACACAGGTTTTGTCGTAGCTAACGGAGCCAATCTTTTGCCTGGCCAAATCATAAAGACTCCATTATCAATTATCAATGGAGTCCAACACTATGTTTCACTCAGAATAAAGAAGGTAACTTCTAATTTTATAATTTTAGGAAATAATGATCATTTTGCCATTTTTTATCTAAAACCTAAACCCTAAATGAAGTTCTCTGGACTGTACATCTCATGATGACGAAACAATGATCATTTTGCCATTTTTTATAATTTTAGGAAATAACTGGAGATTGGTCACTATATAGGGAAGATTTTGGTGGTCTCACTAGTAGTGGAACATTGCTAGGACATTGGCCGAAAAGTTTGTTCAAACACTTAGGTGACCGTTCCGTCAGTATCCAAATGGGCGGTGTTGTCGCATACCCCCATGACGAAAAAAGTCCACCAATGGGAAGTGGACATGACCCTTACGATGATGGCGAACAAAAAGCGGCGTGGTTCAAAAACGTTGCGGTCCATGACAAAGATGGCTACAATGTGGTTCTTAAGTTCCCTGATAATATGAAATGGTACCAGGATAATATACATTGTTACGGTATCTCTAATTTGCTCGATTCGAATAGCGGCCTTACAACCTACGAATTCTACTATGGTGGGCCTGGTTGCAACGATGATGAAAGCAAAAGTTAGTTTGCGTAGTAGTCGAATAATGTTAAGTGAATCAATTTTTGAAGCAAATGCAATTTGTTTGATTGTTTTGAGAAGAACCGGATACAAATGTTTTATTTTATTTGTTTAAGAATTTGGTGGTTGGAGCATGTATTCTAGATACATCCATCTCTAGATGATCACAATTATGAATTGTTTATTTTCTTTTAATGATGGTTTTTGTTTGGACTAAATAGTTGCTTATGGTATTATTTTTGTTAAAAAATGACTTGTTTCAATTTAATATTAGAAAAAAATTCAATAGTACTCAAGTTCTCCAAATTAATTAAGAAAACAAGTTTCAAAACTATTTGCAACTCTTAACATTTTCGGACTCTCAGAATCTGAATTTTGAATAACTTTCGGACTCAGAGAATCCGAAAGTTTTATCTCCAATTTGCATCACATTAGCATCACAAAGATCAAATTAGTTTATTTTCCCCTTAATTACTTATATATATTTGGCATTCATCTCTTATTTTTATTTTAGAATAATAGACAACACTCTAAAGTCTTATATTGTACAAAAATACTTACTACATAAACTTAGCCCAGAATACTACTATATAACTTAATCTATTATGGGAAATTAAAAAAAAAACCTATTTTTTTGATATTCTAAAAAAATCCTATTTTTTTGAAACTCCAAAAAAAAAACCCTCCTCCAAACTTTTATTTTCAAATACCCGACTATAGGAGTTAAAACTAATTATGGATGGTGTTATTTTTTTTAACCAAACCCTTTTATTTCATATGTAGTAATTAAAAAATATGTTTATTAATTTTATTAATTTTAAGAAAATTCATAAATATTCTTTTAACATGTAGTGATTTCAAAACAATAAAATTATTACATGTTGTGTTTCTATAATTTTAATTTTTAATTTATTATTCATGAAAAACTAACATCATATAGTAATAAAATAAACAACAATAAATAAACACATTGAAAATATATTGATAGAAAAATATTTGTTTAAACATCTAGTTTTTTTATTTTCATTCTCCCTTTTATGTATTTTTTAAGGGTTTCATGATATTTTATTTTTTAAATATTTGTATGGTGTTCTTTTAATATTGTTGTTCATATTATTATTTTATGTTAGTTTTTCTGAAATAAAATATAAAACCCAAATATACACAATGTATGAAATATTAAAATTATATAAATATAACATATAATAATTATTTTTTAATAATTATTATATGCTGAATTTTTTAGGATTTTTTTAAAATTAATAAAAAATAGCAATTTTTTTTTAATTATCACATATGTAAATAGAAGGGTATTTTGGTAAACAAAAAAATTTAACACCATCCATGGTATTTGGAAACAAAAGTTTGGTAGAGTAGAGGAGTTTTTTTGGAGTTTCCAAAAAGATAGGGGTTTTTTAGAATATCCAAAAAATAGAGTTTTTTTTGAAAATTTTCCATCTATTTTTATCATAATCTAACCACAGCAAATTCAGAATTTCCTTCCCTCAAACCCTACCCATCCTGGTTTAACACCTCATTTGCCAACCCTTATATTCCCAATGATATAAAAAGAGGTTATATATGACACTCCCACAAACACACAAAAATTGTGTTGATGCGTCAATCGAGGAGGATTAAAAAAAGTTAATCGAAATTATTAGCATCAAATCAATACTTAGATGGATTAATTCAATTAAAAAGTCTCATCGATCCAATTAATCCCCCTCGATTGATGCATCAATGAATCTTTTGTGTGTTCACGGAGGCATGATATACTTATCCATATAAAAAATAACCTAATTTTCGAACTCACCTTATTGAATCCTAGTCTCAGGAATGGTTAACATGGTTTCTTCAGAGATATACAACAACTCCGGAGCTGGGTCGACCATATTCTCAACAATAAGACCCATTTCACACTTCTTCTTAGCTAAATCGATCGCATCCTTGAGATGCTTCCGTTTAACAACATGATCTTCAATCATACCCGCTAATTTCACATGCACCGAGCCGTGAATCCTATGTAGCAACGCCGAATCATTATGCTTCGCTAGGGCTTCGCGAATTAGACGGATCGATCGTCAACATCAGTCGGATCGATCGTCAACAGCGCCTAAAGGAGGGATTGCGCCAAATCTGTTCACGTTCAGATTTGATCTCAGTAGTCGGATCGATCGTCAACAGCATCGGCAGTGCGTGTTGGGATTTTGGGGGTTTAATTGAATTATGTCTTGATTGGAAATAATATGAGGGGTTTTAGATTGGGGATATATTTTGGGAGATCAATATCCGAGAAGGATAAATAAATAATTGAATAGAAATTATCAAGGAAGAGAGACACGCTGGAGAGAGTGTGATATATTTCTTAAAAAGAAATGATACACTTCACCAAAGAATCTGACGGAAGGTTTTCATCTACACAGATAATTGATACAAGGCATCCAAAAGGTGTACCCAAAATAATAATATATAGATACAATATTTCGAGATAATGGTGAGATTATTTTCTCTACTCCTTACTCTAATTTTTCACATAATTTTTTTTTTCTTTTTTCTGGAGATTTTCTCTCTCTAAAAACATATGAGATGAGTTGCATTTATAGATCACATGCACCCTCTCAATACAACTCTTGGTTTATTCTAGATACTTCTATTATATCTAATATACACATATATCTCACATTCACACACAAATACATTGAATATTATCCTGCCCTAATAATATTATTAATTAAAAAAACATTAATTTTAATACTCCCCCTTAATGTTTTTTCGTTATTTTTTTTATGTTCTCGATACTCCCCCGTGATTTTTTTCCGTCATGCTCGTCTATTTTTTTTTTAAACTCGTTTTTTTAATCGGCTTTTTTTTTCGAATCCTCTTTTTCGGATCATTTTTTTAGAATTGCATATACCATCGATAATTTCTTCTCCTTCTAATATTTTCCATAGACCTTACGAGATCAAATAACCCTCGTGATAATTCTCCAAAAAATTAGATTTTTCTCCATCGAAATTGAGTTGCAAAATTTGTGGGAACCCGAACACACCGTCTTGGGTTGTCGTGACCTTCTCCTACTCCAAATTTCTACTAAACTCGATAAATCGATAATGAGTTGTGAAGTTTATGGGAGCCCAAATACGTAACCTCCTTGGTTGTCTTGGTGATCTCCTTCTTTGACTTCTATTAAACTCGATAATTCGAAAATGAGTTGTGAACTTCGTGTGAGCCCAAGTACGTAACCTTCTTGGTTGTCTTGGTGACTCCTTCTCCGACTTCTATTTAACTCGATAACCGTCGCTCGATACCGTCGTTTTCGATAACCGTCGCTCTGATGCCAATTTGTTGGGATTTTGGGGGTTTAATTGAATTATGTCTTGATTGGAAATAATATGAGGGGTTTTAGATTGGGGATATATTTTGGGAGATCAATATCTGAGAAGGATAAAGAAATAATTGAATAGAAATTATCAAGGAAGAGAGACACGCTGGAGAGAGAGAGAGAGAGAGTGTGATATATTTCTTAAAAAGAAATGATACACTTCACCAAAGAATCTGACGGAAGGTTTTCTTCTACATAGATAATTGATACAAGGTATCCAAAAGGTATACCCAAAATAATAATATATAGATACAATATTTCGATATAAGGGTGAGATTATTTTCTCTACTCCTTACTCTAATTTTTCACATAATTTTTTTTCTCTTTTTTCTGGAGATTTTCTCTCTCTAAAAACATATGAGATGAGTTGCATTTGTAAATCACATGCACCCTCTCAATACAACTCTTGGTTTATTCTAAATACTTCTATTCTATCTAATAGACACCTATATCTCACATTCACACACAAATACATTGAATATTATCCTGTCCTAACAATATTATTAATTAAAAAAACATTAATTTTAATAGTGCGCTGGCTGTAGGCGAGATCGGCAATCGTGATTGATTTCGCCTCTTGTGCCCCACCGAAGTAGAGAGAAATTGACAGTGAAGAGAGATTTTGTTTCCGTTGTTTCACGAGAGAGAGAGAGAGAGAAAGGAGATATTTTGTTTCCTTTCTTGACTAATGATTAACGTATCTAATGACTAACGGAGAGAGAAAGATTAGACAAGAGTAAATGATCTTCCATCATGGTCTTATTTTGATGATGAGATCAGATGGTTCACAAAATGCGTGGATGAGATATGGTCCAATGACCACCGGACCAAATTCGTTCCCTCTCATTTCTATTACCTTTTTCTCTCTTTCTTTTACATTTGTCTCGTTTCTCCTCTAGTAATGGCAGTTCATCCGAATCCTGTCATCTTCTCACGTTTCTCTATTTGCATGTGCTTGAACCTCATTGTTAGCTCCCAGAAACACCTCTCTGTTCGAATGTTGAGCTGCGCTTTGTCTCTCTCTTTTTGAGATGGATATGAAACCCAGAACTTGTAAATGAACCTCATTGTCATCTCCTCTTTCTTCGTATGCTCTTGAATCTTCACACATGTAAATGAACTCTCTCAATCTTACGTAGGAATGTCAACTGGGTAGGGTCGGGTTCGGATAAGTCTTCTCCATCGAACCCGAATTTTCGGATATTACCCGAATCCGAATCAAAAATACCCGCGGGTAAAAAATCATACCCGAACCGAACCCGTTACCGAAAAATCACCAATAAAAAATTTAACAAAAAATTAAAAAAAATATTATACAAATACATAAAATCACCAACAATATTAAATACATAAACAAACAACTTGTATAAAAACATTAAAAATTCAAATATTACAAATAATTAATCCATAGATCATCCAAAATTTTTATATTATTGGATATTTTCGGATATTTTTCTGGTATTTATCGGGTTCGGATTCGGCTATTTTTTGGGTAACGGGTATACCCGTGGGTAAAAATTTACTTCCGGAGCGTCTATTTTTTTCTAGTATTATCCGACCCACGGGTATATTTTTCGGGTATTACCCGCCCCGTTCTGATCGGGTACTTCGGATTTTACCCGATCCATTGACATCCCTAATCTTTCATAATTGTCTCGACAAGCTTGATTGTTTTCTTCTTCTCCTTCTTCTGGTCTTTGCTGGTTATTCATTACTTGATTTCTTAGATCAGTCTAGAACCATCATAGATTTATATCATCTAGCTGCATTTGTTCTTGTTTTGTATGTTGCCATTGAAATGATTGTGCAAGTCGATTTGATTCTGATCTCTTGGTGTATGGTGAAATCCTTCTCTTCTATCATCTTCTTCTCTTGTTCCTTGTTACCATTGATTCCCCAAATCAATAAGAGTAAGATCAACATTAGTTTGATATGTCACTGGTCTTGGTCTAGCAGTAAATTGCTTAGCACAAGGTATCAAAAATCAAGAATTCAAACTTTATTGGTATCACAAATAAAAAAATAAAACCAATAACGACTCTTGGTTTCATTTCTCTTGTTTGATATGTCACTGGTCTCTTCTATCATCTTCTTCTCTTGTTTCTTGGATTAGGTTTCATTTAAAAAAAAACATTAGTTTGATATGAGTTTTTAGAGTTAAAGTGATACAAGTTTGAGATCTCTTCTTCTTTTTGTTCACCGTCCGACTCTTGGTCTGATACATTATAACTGGGGACAATTGCCAATGGCTCCATGTCCCAGTTGGTTAAGTGTGTGTTTGACACAATAAAACAACATATTGTACAAATTATGAGTTCGAATCCTATCGGCATCATATTAAAAAAATATAGGTACCAATAACGACAAGCGAACCCTTGTTGGTGTCATTAAAAAAAAACTGGAGACAATTTGATCTAAATTAGGGTTAAGGTGTGAATGTATACGTGGCATGACTAAAATTTGTTGCCTCAATACCTTTTTGTTCTTGCAAGATTTGATGTATGACCTTCCATTCGCTTAATCTACATTTCATGAAAGTTCTATTGAGATAAGTATTTAATAATGCTTAGATTCTTTTTTATTAATAATTAGCATTAATGGGTTAAAAGCATTATATCTTGCTAATTCAAAGTAAACCATGTAATTTTTTTTTTTTTGAAGGAGGATCGACAATGTGTCGAGACCTCGAATTATATTATATCAAAAAGATTTGTTTTACAAAGGAAATGAAGACCGATAGACTTATTCTATATCTATTTGGTTCCTTCTTTACAAATAGGAATAATCTAATGGACTAAACCTGAGCTAAAGTACTAGTTGTATCTTAAAGTAATACTAGCAGAATTTATTCCAGGCCACTAAGTCTTGTAGAATTAGGTTGTAGATCCGATTATGCGATTGAGATTTGTCATTGAAGATGACATCGTTTCGAGACTTCCATATATTCCATATGACTGCAAGCCAGGCTGTGTGCCATAGCTTTGTGGTGAGAGTATCGGACCAGAATTCTGACGGATCTGTAACATCTGGAACTGGATCATGTAAACCATGTAATTTAATCCATACATTATGTACACAAGAAGTCAAGAACATTCACTGATCAAATGATGACATTTTCTTTGGATTTATGGCACAAGCATCTTTTCATTATTTTCCAACCTCTTTTCTTAAAATTCATCTTTTAATATAGTTACAATTTTCATTATTTAACAGGATGAAGAAACAAAAAATTTGTTATTATACAGAATATTGGAAGGCAAAATGATATTGTTGGGATGGTGGCCGAACAGCTTCTTCACGAGTATGAAGGATAGTGCTCGCATAGTCGCATTATGCAATTCGGCGGAACAATTCAGGCCAATTTGAACGAACGGAGCCCTCCTATGGAGAGCGGACATCTGTCCCAAGAGGGACATTGAAGTCCTCGGTTTTTTACATAGCACCGGTTCTACGGAGATTGAAGTCCTTGGTTTTTTTAGGGCGGTCCTGGTGGTTGTAATGTTTAGTGAAGTTTTTACTTCGGCTCTTATCATCAAAAATCAAAACTTATAGTTTTAAATAAAAATAGAAATCGCTAATCATATCTCTACTCTCCGAGAATAAAACACGGGTTTGCAAACTTCGATTTACAAAGTACATGCTTAACATTACATAAAATAAATAAAGAACATACACTAAGTCGAAGTTTGAGAAGAAGCATTTTCGACTTTTTCGTACGTCCCACTTTGTTCATCAAATGAATACCTACAAATTGGAGAAACAAAAAAGGTCAATATCACTAAAATGATTTATTATATACATATTGGAAAATATAAAATAAAATTACCAAATCCCAGTTGAAGCACAACAGTAAAGACCAGATGAAGCGTCGTAATAATATCCCAAACTACTACTATAATAATATCTACCAAAGAAAAAGAAAAATAGAAATAAATAAAATATTTATGAGGTCATGTTAACTTAGAAAAAGGTATATTAATAAAAAATGAGCGTACCCTGAAGAAGGGTCATATTCATAATCTGTCCCGTTTAAATTTGCGTCATTCTGTTTATTATTGTTATTATTATCATCTTGGATATTTTCATTTTCCTCCCCGAACATGTCAAAATTACCATCATCATCATCCTTATTAGTTGGGACTTCCGCAGCAGGGGGGCCAACATTCCAGACAGAACCCTCTCCAGTTTTATCATCCTCTCCATTTGCAGACAAAATGGAGTCTCCAATAACAGCCGAGGTGCTTTCTCCTCCCCTTAGTCGAGCTAATCTCTCATACCCCTCTAATCAAAGACCAAAAATGGAAGCATATTTGTAAAAAAAATTAAAATATCAAATTTACCCTTAGGGACAAAAGAAAGACAAACCTGCTTCTCGTTCGAATGTCTCTCTTTCTTCATGATAAGCATCTATTGAAAAATTATATTTCAAAAATAATTCTTCGATTGCAAATAGTTAAATCAAACAAAAAGAAAGAAATATATGATAATGATGCTTAACTGTACTCTCCATTTTCCATTAATTTCATTGCAGATTCGGTTAATTGATCGAATAATTCTTTCGTCTCATCTGACATTTTCGTTCTTTTATCTGTTGTACCTTTCAGCCTCTTCAAAGCTTGTATAATCTTCACCGAAATAACAAAAGAAATGTATAAAAATAAAGAAATTTGACTTCTTTTTTTGTACAAATATTTAAAATCATACTGTTTCGCCAGGCTGAAGAATATTGGCTATATTCCTCTTTATTTTTCCAATATCGTCTGAAGAAAGATCATGAAATTCTTCTTCATCTTCTTCTTTTGATTTCTTCTTTAATTTCGAAGCTAAGTTGGTGTCTATTTCAGCACTGTCCAACCACGCATCCTTAATTACAAACAAAAAGATGAAGAATTTAAGCTAAATGGATTGAATCCTATGCAATTTGAGGAAGAATTGTTTCAATTTCAAAAATAGGGAGGGGAAAAGTTACCTTAATTTGATTTTCTCTTGCAAATTCAACATAGTTTCCATCTTGATCGAAATACCCTTCTTCTCTCTCGTTCTCCAAATTGAATGGCTCGATTTGAATCCCATCTTCAACAAAGTTAACATTTTCCTGAGAAGTACCAAAAATATATCAGTATAAAGTTCTAAATTCGTTTTCTCTTGTCAGTTCAAATAGGACTGAAGAGAAAGGACCTCGTATCGGATTTCAGCATTGGAGGCGTTATCATGAACCTCATCTTCTCTAGTATGCTTGCGGCGCTTGGCTCGCTTCTTGGCGGCTACGTCGGGGTTAATCAAGCTATCTAAATCATCATCTCGTTTAGCAGCGGCCAAACCTTCATCCTTCACTTTCTTCCCCTTCGGGAATCGCACTTTCCTCTGCCTGTCAAATCCCGACAAAACCACCGTCAAACACAAATATAAAAAAAACAAACGGCTTTTCCGAGCAAAAGGAGAAGATGAAAAGAGACACTACTCTGCCGACCGTCGTCCATCTTCGTCGTCATCGTCAGGGCGAGGGCGCTTGCCGAGCTCAGCCATGGCTTCTGCTCTCGTCTGTCGTCTCTATCGGACCTCCTTCGTACGGCTAAGCGACGAAACGAGTTCGCACAAATATTATAGCCCAGTCCCTGAACTAATTGGAAATGGTGTTTGTGTAATGATTTATATATAAAATTGTTAAATTCAAAACGTCATGGTTCCATGGCCCAATGGATAAGGCGCTGGTCTACGGAACCAGAGATTCTGGGTTTGAATCCCAGTGGAATCGTTTTTTCATTATTAAGTATTAAGTATCTTTTGTGCATATTTTTTTTGCTGATTTGCTCAGTTATTTGGTGACTAAAAAGTAAAAACAATGAAAACAAGTAACTGTTTACGAACTGGAACTCGTAAAATTTCATTAATCCAATCAAAATTATTAGCAAGTCGAGATAGCAAAGAAGAAAAACCATACCATCAATTACAAAAAAAAAAAAAAAAATCATTTCATGTTCTTCGCATGAAATCTTTATTCACTAGCTATACTCAAAACAATGAACAATTTTTATTGACAATTCTCAAACTAAAAGTCGAACCACCAAAAAAAAAACTAAAATTTTATGGACTCAAAACACCGAAAAGCTAAGAGGGAGAAAGGCCGTAGATATAAACAGTTTCTTCAATCCTGACATTACAAGCAGGGCACTTCTCGCTTCCAATATCCTCGTAATCTTTTCCGCATCCAGAACAGAGAACCTCGTGGCGGCACGGCAAGAACACCATGGACGCCTCGGCGGTTCCACAGAAAATGCAAGGCCTGCAAAGTTTCAAAGAACAAGAAGGAGAAGAAAAGATGGCTTCGTTTAGGCGCACAATTTCGCAATTGAGAATCTCGACTTGGTCGCTGTGTCGCTTGTTGTCGAGTGCTTGCTTGTTGATGGCGAATTGGAGCTTTTTCTTCGTGTTCACTTTTGCCTGTTCGGTGGCCTCGCGCTCTGTTTCCACCAGCTTCGTTGCTTGCTCTTTCAATCTGATTTCTTCGTTCACTTTGATCTGCAATGATCAAAAGAATCGAAATTTGATTGTAGAACGATACTAAATGTGTGATAGAAATGGAATTATACCTTGAACTCTCTAATGGAGTTTCTAACTGCAGTAAGTTCGTCTTGCACATCCTTTCTCTTTTTTTTAATTTCGAAGAACTCGTCTCTCAGAACAGCTTTCTGCTTCTCTGCTGCCTCGCAATTTTTATCCAGCCTTTTCACCTTCTTCTCCAGTCTCTTGCACTCCTTGCTCGAGTCAGCTTCATTCAGTTTAGCTGCCTCCAGTTCGGCCCGGATCTCCTTGTTCTCCATTTCGAGCTTCTTCACCTCCATTTGCACGCTCTCCAGTTCCTCTGCAGTTTTCGTCACCTCCTCTTCTACCTCCTCCAATTGTTTTTCCAATTCAGCCATCTTCTCTTCCGCCTTTTTTTGCACCCTTTCACCAGTTTCTTTCTCCATGTGAAGAACTCTGAGCTCTGCCAAATCATTACTGAGCTTTTTGGCTGCTTGGAGAGCCCTTTCTTGTGCCCATTCTTTAATTTCACCAAATTGTATTGCGAGATCCCAATATTGATGTACAAAATCATGGAAAACTTCTATATCTATTTCTTCCTCATCCGATTCCTCTTCTACTGAATCTTTTGAAGTAGAATACATGTTTTCTTCTGACTCGTCACCATTCTCCTGTACTGGTTGAGGAGGAGCATTTCGAGTAGATTGAATCGGCTTGAAGAGGTCAGTACCATGTGGCATGGCCGGTACCGGCTTCATACCAGTTGTTTCCTGCAAATGTAATTCATGTGCCAGGAGGTGCCGCATTGAATCTGTTCGAGAATACTCTGGCCTGAGCTTTTGTAAAGAAGAGATGAGGTCAGAAATAGAATGTTCTTCTAATTGCCGGAGACTAGAAAAGGTGACAGCCTTTTCATTTGGATAAGTGAGATACTTGATAGAATTCTTCAGAATGTTCGTCATAAGATCGAAGTGCCCCTGACAATGGCCAGAGGACAGAATTGCGCGGAGTGCGTCTTTCTTTTGATAGCCTAACGAGACCAGCCTAGAAAGCGCATGGTTGTACGCCTCGTCTAGCTTCGACAACAGAACATTTTCTAGCTCATTGTCAGTGTAATTCTTCCAGTCTGATTTAACAGGGACTGAATCTTGATTTGGACTGCTGGGATCTTGATTTGAAGTACTCGATCCTTGCTTTGAAGTGGTCGGATCTTGCTTTGAAGTGATCGGATCTTGCTTCGAAGCTGTATCCCCATCTTGATTAGAAGTACTGGGAAGTTGATTCGAAGTTGGGGCAATTGGAATCCGGCGATCTTGATTTGAAGTGGTGGTATCTTGGATTGGAGTTGTACAGCCGGGAGAAGGAGGAGGAGGAGGAGGGCCAGGATCGGGAGGTTTGATTGGACGAGGAGTCTTGAAAGAGGAAGGAGGAGAGTTCTTATTAAGTGAAATCTTGGAGGGGGGATTCTTGGGGACGGAGAAGGCGTTCTTGCGAGGAGGTTTGGCAACATGGCGATTTGAGAGGCTTCCGCCCATTGGAACAAGGGGGGGTGAGGTTTTTGAGAAGAATTGGGGGGGAGAAGATGAAGAGTTTATAAAGGGCGGAGGGAGAAGAGGAGCCGTTGAGGGGTGTGGACATGTGGTGGATTGTTATTGGCACAGGTAGTTAAGAGATTTGATGAGTCGACAGAAACGAGAGTGGAGTGATCACTCCGAGATCATGTGCAAATATTTCATGTGTTTAAACGTGTTGTGAAGTGTCATGAGCTATGTTACGCGGATACTTCAAAAAACGCAGAAGTATCCTAAGAATACGGGTATCCGATACGGATACGGGTACGATACGGCTCGGATACGCCACGTGACGTATCCGATTATTTTAATATTTATTTTTTTCGGATACGGCGGGGATGGATACGGCTGGGATACGTTTAGGATACGGCTGTGATACTCCATTTATGATACTTCGGCCCATTATATATTTTGGTCCATAATATTTTTAAATAAATTATATAGAATACTTCTAGAATACTTCTAAATTAATTCTAGGATACTTCTAAAATAAATTTAGAATACGCTTATGATACTTGTATTGTTATGTTTTTTTTTTTATTGAAAACCCGTAGGTGTTGCGCGTTAATATAAATGAAGATTGGTTTTTAGATATTACAGGATTTCTAAAACCCAAAATTGTAAATGAGCAGAAAATAAATGCTAGGAAGTAAAAACCCTATTACACAGTAATGGAGCAAAATTCAAAATTCTCGAGTAAAATTTAAAAGCGACGGTAATAACCGGCCGTCACTAGAGACCGATCATCTAAATGGACTTATACAGCGAGTTGAAACCCCTCCCACTTCGTCGCACGTGAAACCGGTTCTTCTAGACCGATATCCTGGTCTGGTGGGGGGTAACGAAATGATAGCGTAAGGTAGAGGTGTGGATTCTCTACTTTGAGATCATCGGAGGAATCGTGGAATCCTCATAGTGCAGGTGTTGAGACCTTGTCAGATTTGCATATGTGTGGGCCTCCGCATTCATTAATCTCGGAATGTGCAGGAATGTAGGGTCTTTTGTTCGTCTTTTCCAGAGTATGCATTCCATCGCGTTTCTGGTTGCCTTCCATGAGGTCGTGGCCACGTCATTAGGAGATATCGAGTTGCGTAGTATGGAAACGACTTCAGTGTTATTTATTGTCATGATATTTAAATTCAAAATATTATTTAATTTATTATTTATTTATTTATTATATACAATATAAATATATTAAAATAATAATTATATAGCCGTATCCGTATCCGTGATTTTTTGAAAATTGCCGTATCGCCGTATCCGTATCGTATCGTATCGGATACGATACCCGTACCCGTATCCGTGCAACATAGGTCATGAGCTATGTTGCACGGATACGGATACGAGTAGCGTATCCGATACGATACGGATACGACGATACTGTAATTTTCAAAAAATCACGGATACGGATACGGCTATATAATTATTAGTTTAATATATTTATATTAAATATACTTAATAAATAAATAATAAATTAAATATTATGACAATAAATAATATCAACCAAACAATACAAGTATAATAAAAATTATCATAAACTTGTTCTAGAAATATTTTAGAACTAATTTAGAAGTATCATATATAATTTATTTAAATATATTATGGGCCAAAATATATAATGGGCCGAAGTATCCTAAATGGAGTATCTCAGCCGTATTCTGGACGTATCCCCTACCGTATCCTGCCGTATCTCCGCCGTATCCGAAAAAAATAAATATTAAAATATTCGGATACGCCACGTGGCGTATCCAATACATATCCGAGCCGTATCGCACCCGTATCCGTATCGGATACGCGTATCCTCAGGATACTTCTGCATTTTTGAAGTATCCGCGTAACATAGGTTATGAATGGTGCTTCGTTAAAATTTATGAGATCGATTGATGTGTTAGTGAATACATTAATGATGCTGGTAAACCATAACAATTTAATTTTTTTTCATTATATATAGAAAAATAAGATAAAAAAGATCCATCATTTCACACATCATAAATTAAACAAGTTTGTTTACCATCATTTATAATATTAATTAATCAAATTTAAATCTATAAATTTAGAAAAGAACTTATTGGACAGAATAAATACACCGTTTAACATGTATTAAAATGATACACTTGAATAAAAATATCATAAAAAATAAACAAAAATATAACATTGAAAATAAAAATAATAGATCGCAAAAGTCAACAAAATAAAAATGAAAATACTTTGCTTTTAAAAAAGATTGAAAATAAAATGATAAAAATATCTTCAAATAAATATTACTTGTCATGTGTAAAATCAAATATAATACAAAATTAAATAAATCAAATCATTTTTTAATAATTTGGTTTATCACATAATAAATATAGTTTACCATATAATTAGTACGATTTTGCCCACCTAATCAATACGGTTTGCCACACATTATGATTTATTATCTAAAATAATTTTATTGTTCACCATACATTAATTTGAATTTAGCATTAAATTAAGTCAACTAAATTTCTGCCAACACATCAAGTATTGTGGGAAATTGTAAAAGAGACAAATATAATTTTTCTTATCCTATTATATTTATATTTATTATTAGGGGTCGTTTTTAGGGGTGAATTATGAGTGGAATTAGCATTTTTTTTGTTACAAGCGCAGGATTCGAATCCTACACCTCTAAGAAGTGAGGCTAGGTACCATCCGCTTGAACTATCAAAGCGGTGGTGAAATATCTAGCATTTTTAATATCTAGCAAGAAAATAGATTTCTTGTTTGGTATGTGCAAGGACGGCTCAATATTCCCGAACGTTTCGGCAAAAAAATTATAAAGGCTTCATATTACTTAACAACTTAAGAAACTAAATATTTTTTTATAAAAAATAAATAATAACAGATTTTTTTTTTTGATAATAAATGGTGAATGTTCATATGTCCTCCATTTATTGATGTCAAAAGGAATCGAACCCATAATCTCTCATAACATATGATTTTTTGTGTCTCACACTCAACCAACTGGACTATGGTAGGGTTGTCAATGGGTCGGATATTGCCCGAACCGATCCGAACCGTATTCGAAGAAATATCCGGATTCGAAAAAAATATCCGGATCCGGATGGAACCGGATCCGGAACCGTGTACGTTTTTACGGATATGAATCCGGATCTAGGATCTAAATTTTTGATGGATCCGGATACTATCCAGATCCGAATTAAATTTGTAATCGGATACCCATTTTGTTGAAATCTTGATCAAAATCATAGTATTATCTAAGAGAGAAGAGGTTGTCGGAAATTAAGTACAAGTGGTTGTCGAAAATGTTATCTCCTTTTGTGACTAATTATCCTACGCATTTTTTTTTTCTTTTTTTTAATAAAACCCGTGGACAATTATCATATGCATTCGATGAGCTATTCGATCCCCGAGCTCCATGGGATGCTCAAGAATTTTGAATCGGAGATGCTTAAAACATCTGGGGAATCCAAGGCAAAGGTTGTTGAAAATGTCCTCATGATTCAGAAAAGGGGTCGTAAAAGATCAAGATCTAAATGCGGTTCGAGCAAAAAATTCTCAAAATAAAAAACAAAAGGAACGGAGAAATCCAAGCATGAGACGTGTTTCCATGACCACAAGGCTAGCCATTGGAAAAGGAATTGCAAAGATTACCTCGATGAGGTAAAGATAGGCAAGGGAAAGGCTTCGAAAGGCGTAGTCCCAGGTATAAACGTTATATAAATTAATCTTTCAACTATGAATAATTGGGTATTAGATACCGGTTGTGGAACTCATATTTGTCGAAATATGTAGGGGCTGCTAAATAGTCGAACATTGGCGCGAGACAAGGTAAATCTACGAGTCGAGAATGGAGCAAAAGTTGCTGCATTAGCCGTAAGAGTAGTTAATCATACTTTTGAAGGAAATACAATTACAGTTCAACTAGTAGATTGTACATATGAGGGTAGATGAACGTACGCGTTCGTCGGAACGATTGGATGCAATATAAGATTATGCAAATATAACAGAAATTACATAGTCCGCCATGACGCACCATATGGTTCGTCATGACGCACAGTAATGTATTTCTATATAGGCCAATCTGTGAGTATACCGTCATGACGCACCATCCAGTGCGTCATGACGGTGGTGCGTCATGACGCACAGTCCTGTCCGTCATGACGGAGCACAATGGTAATGGCAAGATCTATTACTCGTGACACGTGCGTCATGATGCACCATATCGTGCGTCATGACAGGCACTATGATCCAAATTCTGGATTAACAATTTTGATACTCATTAATGCCTTATTAAGGGAGGCTTTGATTATAAGATATAGGCATTCATTCATTCTTCCTCCTGGCCATTTTAGATCTGAAAGAGAGAAAAAACTTGTGAGACAAGTTGAGGAAAACTCCATTAGAGAGATTAAAAGTTGAGCAAGTTTACGACAATTTTAGGGGAATTGTGCGTAACCAAGAGACGAGGCTCACGGTGGATACAGGTAGTGAGGTTTCAACTGAAGCCTTTGCTGTGATCTAACGAGAGCAAGTTCGAGGAAGGTCGAAGGGCAAACCGGAAAGCAATCCGGTTGTATTCGACAAATCGGAGCTTCGAGCAAGGTGTCGAATCGTGCGGGCTTGAGACACACGTGTTATCGGGATCGAAGCGAGCAAAGCAACTATGTAGTCAACCCATCTCCGTGATCAATTTCACGCGATATGATTCTCTATGAATTAAGAGTTAATTTCATAGGTAGTTGCACATAGTTTATGATTTGTACGATTGAGTCGTCGACGTGGTCCTCGGGATCGGGTCGGACCGGGCCTCACAATCCGCTGCGCGGGGCTCGGTAGTGACGCCGATACCCAACAACTTTGCCAAGTGGACTTGTATTAGTACTAAATAATTTTTATTTTGTATCTTCATTATGTATGTAAGAACATAATTAGTGTGTCGAGATTAGCCAAGGATGTCTATGAATTTATTATTATGAATAATGAATTTACGATATGTAAGGATAATATTATCTATGAAAATATTCTGTTAAAAATGGTTTTTATGTGTTGTATTTCGATCATGAGAATAACGAGTCAATTTATAATGTTAATGCAAAACGGATTAAACCGAAAGTTCATAATCGAACTTTCTTTTGGCATTGCCGTCTAGGTCATGTAAATGAGAAACACATTTCTAGTCTCCATAAAGATGGATTATTAGACTTGATCGAATTTGATTCGTATGAGAATTGTGAATCTTGTTATTTGGCAAGATGACAAATACGTCATTCTCCAAGGTAGGAGAAAGGTCCAACAACTTATTGGAAATCATACATTTTGATGTGTGTGGACCGATGAGCACCGAGGCAAGAGGAGACTATTGTTACTTTGCTACGTTTATCGACGATTATAGTAGATACTGAATATATCTATTTAATGCATCACAAAGCAAAAATCTTTTAAAAGTTCATAGAATTTCAGAATGAGGTACAAAATCAGCTAGGCAAAAAAAATCAAAACCATTCGATCGGATCGAGGAGTCGGGTATTTGAGCTATGAGTTCAGGAGATCATTTAAAAGATTGCGGAATCGTTTCACAATTAACTCCACCCGGAACACCACAATGGAATGGTGTTTCCGAGAGGATGAATCAGACCTTATTAGACATGGTTCGATTGATGACGAGTTAAACGGATCTCCCAAAATAGTTTTGGGGATATGTCCTTGAGATCGTGGCTTTTGTATTAAACCGCATACCTTCTAAATCGGTACAAAAACGTCATATGAGATGTGAACTGGAAATGTTCCGAAGTTGTCATTTGTGAAGATTTGGGGATGCGAAGTCTATGTCCGCAAATTAATGGCGGATAAACTCGATCCCAAATCTGAAAAATGTTTATTTGTCGGATATCCCAAGGAAACAATGTGATATTATTTCTATAATCCTGATGAAAATAATGTTTTCGTGGCTCGTAGAGGTACCTTATTGGAGGAGGAATTTATATCTAAACGGGATAATGGAATGCAATAGATCTCAAAGAAATTCGAGAATCGGAAATGAATATTGAACTGATAAATGTTGATCCAAATTCATCAATAGTTGATGAAACCGAGTCAAGCGCACAACGCTCTTCGTAGATCGAATATGATACATAAATAGCCGATACGATATGATTTTATCGTGGCTAATGATGATGAAGTCGAACTCATAGATGATGAACCGACGTGTTATAAAGAGGCTATGAGGAGTGAGGATTCCAATAAATTGCGCGATGCCATGAAATTCGAGATTCAATCCATGTTCGATAATCAAGTTTGGAACTTGATTGATCCACCGCTTTGGGTTAGACCCGTGGGATGTAAGTGAGTTTTCAAGAAGAAAACTGACATGGATGAGAATATACATACTTATAAAGCGAGGTTAGTCGCGAAAGATTTCAAGCAAATTTATGGTGTCGACTATGAAGAAATAATTTCGTCCGTAGCAATGCTTAAATCCATACGGATTCTACTTGCCATAGCTGCGTATTATGACTACGGAATATGAAAAATGGATGTCAAAACCGCATTTCTTAACGGAAAGTTGCAAAAGGATTTTTACATGACACAACCCGAAGGTATTGTAGATTCGAAGAATATGGAAAAAATATGCAAGTTGCAACGATCCATTTATGGATTGAAACAAGCTTCTCAGGGTTGGAATATTCGGTTTGACGAAGTTATTAGCGAGCATAACTTTATTAAAAGCGAAGAAGAACATTGTGTATACAAGAAGGTTAGTGGGAGCCGCATAGTAATCTTGTATTATATGTAGACGATATTTTAATGATAGGAAACGACATTCCGATGCTTACGTATGTTAAGAAGTACTCGAGTACTCGTTTCTCTATGAATGACTTAGGTGATGCCGCTTATATATTAGGCGTGAGGTTATACAGAGATAGGTCCATGAAAATTCTCGATTTGAGTCAAAGCACTTAAATCGACAAAGTGTTGAAAATAGTTTCAATGCATAATTTGAAGAAATAGTTTCTTCCAATGTCGAGTGCCATCACATACTCTAAAACTCAATGTCCTACATCGAGCAAGGAAAAGGGTATTATGAATAATGTTCATTATGCTTCGGCGGTAGGATCGATATGTATGTCATGATTTGTACGAGCCCCGATATGTCGTATGCATTGAGCGCTATTTCGCGCTATCATTTGAATCCTGGTGATGCGCATTGGTCAGCTGTTAAAAATATCCTTAAGTACTTGAGAAGAACTAATAATCAATTTCTAATATATGGTGGAGTAAAATACATGTTGGTTATAAATGAGTTATGCCGACGCCAGTTTCCAAAAACATGTGTCGATGACTTTCGATCACAAAGCCGATACATGTTTTGTTTAAATGGTGGTGCGGTGATATGAAAGAGTTCCAAACAACCGACAACTCCAAACTCTACAACTGAATCAGAATATATTGCAACAATACTGGTTGTTGTATGAGTAGCCAAGTAGGCATGTAAATGGTCGGATATTATCCGGCCAAACTATAATCATATTCGAAAAATATCTGTATCCGAACGGATACCAGATACTGGTACATATATTTTTCGAATACAAATACGGATACGGTAAAAGATTTTGTTCCTGGATATGAATACATATTCAAATACAGATACGAATATCAAAATCACTATTATATTATTTTGTTTGTGATTTTTATAATTGTTTTTACCGAGTGTCTCTCCATGGTTTCTTAAGCCAAAATCAAAACAAGAACAAAAAATAAAATTTGTTATATGTCTTAGGATTTAGGGTTCAGGGGTTTAAATAGATGCTTTATCCAGAAATATTAAATAGATGGTTCTCTATAGTTGATAAGAAGTTATAGCATATGCAGTATTTAATGTAATTAAATGGTAAATGATTCATTTGTTGCAATTAGATCCTATATAAATACATGTTTTTGTTGATATCATTTTCTATTTCATCTTTTTTCTAAATAAAAGAATATTGTTTTCTTACTTTGCATCTACCTAGCTTTATCGACTCGATTGTACAGTATAGAGAGATCCACTTGTTCTCTGTCAGTTCATGGCTCATGAGCAAATTTTTCTATTTGTATTGTCACTATGGATCATTTCCAATTGTCCAGTCAAAAGCAAGTATTTTGTAAAAAATGAAGGCAACCAAATTGATGCACAAGTAATTAACAAATGTCAATTCGAAAATTGATTCGGAGAATTTCTTGATATTATCTTAACCAATTAACTTTCAATGTTTTTTTTTCGTAGGAAAACGAAGAAAGAAGGAATCTCAGTTCTTTAGCATTTGATCCATTTAAAGCAGCTCCATTTGATTATCACCCTCAGAGCGCACCTTCACAAAAAGATTACAACAATCATGTAATATACTTCTTGCCAAAAAAAATTCAAAACATTAATTATGAAAGTTTATTATGTTATTTATTAAAAAAAATTTGTAGCATGTTGTTTGGTATACATCCAAAGGCTGGCATGGAAGCAGAGCCAGAATATCAGTGTGGCGAATCCCGAATGTGAATTATAATTCGTACAGCGCAGTCTATATAGGTGCCGTGAATGAAAACGAATTAGGATACAATGTTATGCTTGCCGGGTTTCATATGTACGCATATGATTTCTCAACTACCCGTCAATCATCAATCAACATGAAACATCTTTAAATAGTAGATCAAATCAGTTTATACAGTTTGTTCTAGTGGAGAAGATTTTTCGATCTTAACCATTATTATATGGTGTTAACATGAGTTGAACACATGACTTATAGTTTATTGTGTTGTGCATTCAACCATTCATATTATGCATAATCATGATGTTTGTTTTAATGATACATGTGCTAATATTTTTTATATGAGAATGCAGGTGTATCCACATTTGTACGGCGACAATTCGGATTTGCATTTCTTTACATATTGGACAGTAAGTAGCTAAACAAATTCTCTATTTCATGAGACAAAATAAATTAAACATGATGCATTAATACATTAAAAAAAATCGGATTAATTTACTCATTTATCATTTACTCATGTGCTAACAGATTCATTTACTTGTTTATTATTTATTAATGAGTGATGATATGAAGGCACTTACAATCCATTCATCATATTGATGAGCTGCTATTTTGTCTTTTTGTGCTATATATAATGTTAATTGAATATGTGATAAATAAGTAAATACATTCGGTTTAACACTTAAATATGTGATAAATGAGTAGACAATAAATAAACATGTAGACCGGATTTTACATATATATTTGTCGTATTTGCCCTGTTTATCACTAATTGTCAACACAGCAATTAATGTTTGGGATTTTAGGCGGGACGATACAATTTTCCTTTACAAATTTATCAACATCACCTCATTAATACAATGAAAAGATTGTAATGGGTTTCATATCAATTAACAAATACTCATATTTTAAATCCGATTTATTTACTTATTTATCATATATGATATATCCATGTGTTAAACGTGATCAATTTACTCATTTGTCATTTACTAATTAATTAATTATGAAATATTACAATGTCATTTCATCAGTACAATGAGGAACAACTTCATATCACCACCCCAAAGTAAAAGGAAAAAAAATGTACTTGTAGTATGCCAGAGATTAAAAATGGAATTGCGTATATTTTTTCCAATATAGATATACTTTTCAATAATATTACATTAATCAAATATAAATGTCTTAAAACTATAGGAATAACAAAAAATTCAATTCTTATAATTGCAGAGGGACGGTTTTAAAACTGGTTGTTACAACACTCTCTGTCCAGGTTATGTTGTTTCGAATGGAACGGGTGCGGTACCTCCAGGAGAAAAAGTTCAAGATGTCTCTTCCTATGATAAACAAGATCGTTTCGTAACGCTTAGCATCAACAAGGTTATTTTGAATATCATTTAGTTTTTTTATTTACCCATAACTACTTTAACAAATATATATCTCAAGAGCAGGACGGATCTGTTAAGGAGCCGGGGGAATCTTTGTCCTCCTAAGATTTTTGAATCAGTAGTATATAGTACTAATATTTTAATGTATTGAATATGTTGAAATTGAAATTTATGCAGTCTTTTAGATTTGTTTTTTAATTAGAAGATGCGTCACTGCTCAAGAGATGACTTTTCAAACGCAAACACCTAGTACATTGCACCAATCTATCTAATTAACCTTAGTTAATTTTTCATGGATATGTAGATAAACAATTAATAACAAAATATTTCATTAATTTGTATAGGATGAAAAGACTGGAGATTGGTCACTATACAGGGACGAGAGCGGGATCCAAATATTATTGGGGTGGTGGCCGAAATCTATTTTTACGAGCTTAGCTCATGGTGCGGCTACGATGGAATGGGGTGCGAGCGTCGCTTATCCAAATAATGAAGCAGGCCCCCCCAATGGGCAGTGGGCATTTCCCAATTAAAAATGCACGCAAGGCAGCATATATTAGCCATATCAAACTCTTCGAGACCAAAGGTCGTGCCGTAAAACCTGCACTTAGTAGTTTTAAGCCATAAATCGATAAAGATGAATGTTATAAAAGTACCAATGTTGAAGAAAATGGTGACGGCCATGGATTTAAGTTCTATTATGGTGGACCTCTCCGGGTTGCAAAAATTAATGAATAATCATATTATGTTTTTTTTAATTTAGAGGAACAAGATTTAGCTGATGCTTCCAATTCAACAGTATAAAAGTTAAGATCCAAAAATAATAATATATTATGCGTAATGTAAACATGTATTTGGACCTATATTGTATAAGAGAAAAGCTTGTGTCCTTTATGGGTATGTATTCTCATGTACACGTCATCAATAAAAGAGCGACACGTGACATATATATGGAATGCATATGGAGTACACATGGAGTGATACATGTTGTGTTTATATTGATGGCATGCATATGGAGCGCATATCGATGGAATGCATTAGTTGATCTCATTGTACAAATAAAGTTTTGTTCTTAGACAGTGACGGATCTTGCCCCAAATCAATGGAGGGGACGGTAATGTAAAGGGGCTACTGTGAGACATTTTCAAAAAAAATTGAGGGACAATAATACATAATTTTTTTTCTCAAAAAAGATAATACATAATTTTTCAGTTATATCGTAAAATACATAAACATAATCACATATATGTACTATCGCTCAAAAATCTAGAAGACGCAGCTGCCCTCCCTAGTTCCTTAATAGATCTGCCACTGTTCTTAGATCAACCAAAATGAATTCTTTTTAAAAAGGAACAATCAACCTGTTTTATTTGTCCCATCTTTAGCACGTGGGGTTCTAAAACAAAACTAAGTGTAATTTCATTAATTACGAGTTAATAATAAATTGATGAAATTGAGAAAGAAAGAAAAAAAATTACGCATCTAGAAATTGCTGAATGTTGAACATCTAGATTTCGCATCTAGAAAATTGAAGGTTTCATTCTATTTCTTCTTTCTTTTCTGTTGTGAATAATTGAAGGTTTCATTCTATTTATTGCTTGTGATTTGTGAAAAATTGGAGATCTGGTCATCTCATTTATTTTGGTTATTGCTGAATGTTGAACATCTAGATTTCACATCGAGAAATATGCGTGGCAAATCATGGTGCAACCATGTCGAACTTCAAAATGAAAAAAAAATCTAGGAATTTTAAATTTGATTGCCAAAATATACATTTATGTGAAAATCTAGATGCGAAATTTTGGTGGCTATCATTATTGATTCTTCAATTCCGACAAAAATCTCAATTATCGGTAATTTCTATATATATTTTTAATGCTATTATCAACTTTCTAATTACATAATTGTAATTATAAACTTATAATCGTTGTTGTTCAAATCAATCTAAATTAAAATTATCATCTTATTGAAATTTTAGTTGTAGGGACAAAAAGAGGAGTTCTATGTAATTTTTTTCTTGAGACATGATCTTTTAATTGATAAATAATCTTGCAATTCCTTCTTTGTAATTGTACTTGTAATCATGACACGTAAAAGTACTTTAATGTTGAGAAATGAAAATAAAAGTTAACGAAAGACGCAATAATTGTATTCAATCTTAGAGAGGTGTTATGAGATGATATAATATGTCTGATATGATATCACAGGTCTCCAAATATACAGGACCAGGCATGCCTTCGACGACGAACATATTGCTACTAGATACAAAAAATAAAAAAATAAAAAAGATATCTCCACCTCAGTGGACTCAATCAGGTTAGTAAAATTCTCGTCTCAACTCTGCTCTTTCCTATCCGATCACATGTACTGGTTTCACATTCTATTTCCTTCATCTGATTTGCCTCGCGGTATCTGCAAATCGATGAAAGAAGAACAATATGCGGAATCTGATAAAGACATTTTGTCGAACAACTAGCTGGTGTGCATTTCCCATCTCATTGTTGGTCTTTAAGATCAAAAACCCACGAAGCCTTCTGTGTACCGTCTTAATTAACGGTCTAATTTTGTGCTATTTTATGAAGAAAAATTATACTTGTCCCCTCTAAAATCCTCCAAAAAACTTGATGTGTTGGCAAAGATGCATTTAATACTTCTAATAATAGCAAATTTTACATGTGAGGTTTACCAGGTGGTAAACCTAACTTATTTATTTTATTATATTTTAATTAAATTTCACACGTTTAACATGTGGTAAATGGTGAAATCGATCAATTGGGTCAAATTTAATGTTCTTGCCAACACATCAATTGTGCTGGGGGATTCTAAGGGGGATGTCTATCACCACTCTTTTCTGAATATGACAGACATTTTCATCCAAACAAACTTTTTTTTGGCTCTTGTATATCTAAAAACTCAAACAAACTGGACCAAAATAAAATCATTCCATATAATAATAATAAAACTTAATTTCGAAAAATTATATAAATTTTTTGAAAGTACTGATATTCGATAAAATAGGTGATTTTTGAAAATTCCAAATATGATTTTCCTCATTATCCAGTATGATGTGATGCATATGTGTTCATGAACCCATGGTTGTCAAAATGTCGATTCAAGTCATACGATTCTACGACTAACTTCACAAAAAGATTCGAGTCGGACATAAAATCTTAATTGGACAGAATCCTTGTAGAATCTCGATTTAAGACGTAGAACCAGGTAGAATCTCATTTTTTAGGACTGTACAATTTCACACTCACAAAATATTCAATTTTCAAAACGATTATGATCACAGATCTAATTAAGTAATTTGAAATACGAAATAAAATATTGACATATTACAATATAAAATAATATTGAAAAAATAAAAAAACTTGTTTTTTTTTCACACATCTTCTTTATTTTATGTTTAACTAACTTATGTTTGTTTATATTATATGTTCAATTTTATCTTAGTTTGATTAATCTGAATTTTAATTTTGTATAACATAGTACTAGTTTGATTAATCCTCGTTATTTTGGATGGTTATGGTTAACATTTGTGTAGCTATGAATAATTATTTTTTGTCTATCTATAATATTGTATAAGAATACGACAACTCAAATGGAAAAAATATACTCCGCTAATATTGTTTATATTCTTTTATTTAGAAAATCACGTTTGTTAGATTAGTTTTCTAACAAATGTTCATTTTTTATAGAATCTTAAATACTATTTTACACGATCAAATTTGATTTTAGCCATAAAGGATTCAAGATAAAATTCCGATGATTCTTGACAATCTTTTTTTTTTGAGTAGAATACCAAAGTGGTATCCAGTCGTTTTTGTAATATAAAAATAAAATATTATTTACATATAGAACTTTGTATTCATGACCAAATGCCTATCCTATTCCCGTCGGTTTCTGTTGGGGCTTCCTCCAAGTGGCGAGCTCCTCGATCACCATTTGTGCTACTCTTGACAATCTTGCATGGACATATCATAAGTCAGGTCATAAGTCATAGGTGTCAAGTCCAGTTGGCCCAAACCCAAAATGGCAAGTATCTAAATATTGCAGAGAAAATCGTTCCATTATTTAATACATGCCCTTACTGTTTCATTTACATTAATTACCTGATTAATGCATAAATCTGTGGAATGTGAATAGATGATAACAAAAAAGAGGTTTAAGCCACACAATCGTATTAAATTCCTGATGCATGTATCTACCAGAATTCAGAAGGTTTTTGAAAATTATTATTTTATTCATGTATTTGTTTGTTTGCAATTTTACTGAGTAGGAAACTAATAAATGCTTATTATGCTGTCATGCAACTTACCTACTAAGTTCTAAGAACGTAAACTACCAATTAGGGTTTAATGAGAGAGGGAGAGACAGAGAGAAAGACGAAGCCTTGGAAATAGAAATGTTCGCACTAACACTATATATACATCCATTTTTTTTAAGTTTTAGGGTACATTTATTTTGCTCAAACTCATGGATTACAAACAAACTTTAGGATTAGTTTTACTTTGCCTATTTCTTTCCTGCAATGATTTAGTTAATGGCAGGCACGTCGCGAAAAGCGAAGGAAAACAAGTCCGCGATGAGGTACTTAATTAAGCTTCTATTTTTCTACATAATAAAGATTCACAATTATGCAAACTAAAACAAATTTTTTTCACAGAATGGAAGTATGTTTCGGAATCTCATTCAATACCAGCCAGATCATCCAAATGTCAACGTTCATGTAATAAACAAACTTCACTAATTATTTCTGATTTCTATGATTTTGAAAAACTTGTAATTCAGTTTTTACATTTAATCTAATTAAATTTAATCAAATGCAGCATGCTTATTATTATTCAAAAAACATTAATTCCCACGGTGCAGTTGCTAGAGTATCTGTTTGGGGTATACCAGACATAGCTGACAATGCACAGAGTTCTTCTGCTATTCTACTTTCTAATGGCAAAAATATGATGGGAGCTGGTTTTCATGTATGTGTACTCTATCTTACAATCTTATTACAATATATTTGATTTCTTATATCAAACTTTATGCATATATGTAGGTATATCCAGGAATGTATGCTGGCAATAAAGAGTTGCACTTTTTCACGACGTGGACTGTAAGTAGATATATTTATAATAAAGTCCTTTTTAAATATTGAATTATATTTAGATATATTTATAATAAAGTCCTTTTAAATATTGAAATCATGCCAATGAGAGGTTGTGGCCCAGTGGTTGAGTGTGAGACACAAAAAACAATATATTGTGAGAGGTTATGGGTTCCAGTCTCATTGGCACTAATGAATGGAGGACCACCGAATCTTCTCCATTTATTTATTTATTTTTTTTTAAATATTGAAATCAAAATTGATAAATTCTCTAATTTTTTTAGGCCGACGTATTCAAGACGACAGGTTGCTTTAACACCCTTTGTCCAGGTTATGTTCTGTCAAACGAGTCTAATGCGTTGATCCCCGGAGGAATTGCTAACCCCCTATCTACTTATGATGGCGATGACTATTTTTACGAGATCAGTATCAAGAAGGTTCGTTCATTTTCGTAACAATCTCTATGTTCTATAATAAAATGTTTCATTTTGGTATAGGATGAAACGACTGGAGATTGGTCGTTGTATTACAATGACGGTAACAAACTAATTTTATGTGGATGGTGGCCGAAAACTCTCTTTTTGGATTTAGCCGATAAAGCAGCTTCGATTGAATTTGGCGGGAACGTTGCGTATCCGCAGAACGAAACGGGTCCGGCCTTGGGTAGCGGACACCTACCGAACGAGAATAAAAAGGAATCGGCATACTTCAGTCATATTAGGCACTATAATACAAATGGTGATGAAACATACATCGATGGAACTGCATTAGTATCCGTTCAAGATAAACAAAACTGTTATCAAGTCACCAGTTATAAGCAAAATGAAGAAGAAGGACATGTTTTCTTTTATGGTGGGCCTCCAGGTTGCCAAAATTAGAAAATTGTTTTGCTTTTGTGGTCTGTATGTATCAATATCAATATAAAATTTGAACTGAAGTATTTGAGTTCTGATTGATTTTTTTTTTTTTTTTTTGAAGGAGGAGGCCGCTCATAATTGCATTAAGTAAAAATTAGAGAAATAGTTACAACCTAGTTACAATCATTACTCTTGTAACTAAACTAGAATATAGAGATATAAACTATTGCCAACTATCTCGGCCTAGGAAAATAAACAAAAAGTAAAAAACAAAATGACGACGAAAGTCCCAAGGACCTTTATCAACAGTTTACCTCCCACTTGGTCGCCTCGTCCGTTATCATGGATGTTAGAAAAGAAGTGGACACCGCTTTAAACGAGAATATTCTCCTATTTCTCTCTTTCCAAATATTCCACATAGTTGCAATCCATAACGTGCTCCATTTAGAGTTGAAAGCCTTATCTCCTTTCTTTTTATTGCAATTCCAAAAATAAATAAGATCTTCGGAAGGTTGTAGATGGGGTAATGAGAAAAATAGAGCAACCGAATTCCAAACCCTAGATGCATACGGACATAAGAGGAGTAGGTGGCTTACGTCTTCTCGATGTTGGGCACAAAGGGCACATCCTTCGTTGTTTGGCCACCCACGTTTTTCCAAGTTCACCGCCGTTAATAGTCTATCATGAATCGCCAACCAACCAAAAAATCGCACTTTGCTTGGTGCTTTTATCCTCCATAGGTGTCAAAAACATTGTCTTATAATAAATCAAATTAATTTTTCTTTGATTACATGAAATGTTAGAGGTTTAGGTTATAAAGACAAATGTAATTTAGTCTGAAAATTCTTAAGAACCTGGAAATATAGTATTGCTTATATACAAAAAACTAAGATGTGCAACCCTAATCCTTTATGAATTACATCTTTTTTCCCCACTTCTCTCACCTCCTTTGAATTGCCTCCTTCAATCGAGACAAAATGAGGCCTCTTGACATCTTGGTCTAATCAATAATTTCTTATTTCCACCTTCTCAACCGAATTCTTCCTCAACACCGTATTAGCTCTTTCCGACGGAACTCAAATTCTAATATCCAACATTTATGGACCCTCGAGCCACTCTTTGAAGAAATCTTTCTTGCTCGTTCTTCAAAATATAAACACAAACGGGTTGCCTTAGATTCTACTCGGAGACTTGAACCTCTTACGGTCTCCCAATGACATAACGACAAATAACCAAAACATGAGCCTCATCATGCAGTTCAACTCGGTAATAAATAAACTACTTAGAGGATGTAAATTTTTAATTAAAATTAATATAATAATAATTATGGAACATGCGAAATCGAAGACTTTTCAAAAAAATTACTATTTAAACAAGCATACATTGATATTGGGATAGATGAGAGTTTTCACGAAACAAGCATAAATAAACGAAATAATCGACGAAAGTGAAGAGAATTCTTGCACTGCGGACGTGCGAAATATGGAGATGATTATAACAGTGATGATATCATACATTTAGTAGTTGTATACCCCTTAATTTCACAAAACATATTTATAAATATTACTTTTAAGACTTTTTTATATCAATTAATTAAATTACTATGTAAACATTTTCTCAATTGAGTTTTTAAATATTCAATATATTTTTCCTTATTCTGGCACGTCCCTGTCTTTGTAGAAGGCTTGATTATAATTTATACTGCATGAGAAACAAAAAGCATATTAATATTAATATTCCAAAAATATAAAAAATTAAATCAAGGATCTATTTGTATATTATTTATAATTTGTTAATTGTCATTTATTACAAACTTAATCCTTTCTCAAAAAGCATATTAATATTAATATTCCAAAAATATAAAAAATTAAATCAAGGATCTATTTGTATATTATTTATAATTTGTTAATTGTCATTTATTACAAACTTAATCCTAAAATTAAAGAATTAAATAATCCATTTGTATAAATATGAGAATAGCCAAAGGATCCTTAACATAGTTGGTTGATTGTGAGACAAAAAAAAATCATATTTGTAAGAGGTTGTGAACTCGTTCTCCATTATCATCAATGTATGGAAGACATATGAACATTCACCATATATTATCAAAAAAATATATAATATGGGAATATACTTAATTTAAATGACAAAGTACATAAAATATATGAAAATAAAAGTAATTTTTTGTTTTTATATTATAATTTGTTAATCTTCCAAAATATAAAAAATTAATCAAGGATCTATCTGTATTTTATTTACAATTGGTTAATTTCCATTTATTACAAACTTACTCCTAGAAATTAAAGAATTAAATAATACTCTAGCTTTACTCCAATGCAATTGCGCGAGAGTCTTCGAATTTGTCATAATTTAATTTTTGTGTTTTGGTGTATTTTTAGCCCTTAACTTTTTGTATATTGAAAAAAAATGTCTATCCTTTTGTAAACTCCAAAAAACCCCTCAATCGAATTTTTATTTTCAAATATGCCCCTACTATTTTTTTGACTGAAATACCCTTCAATTTTCATATGTAACGATAATTTTTTTTTGTTATTTCTTATTAGTTTTAAGAAAATTCATAAACATTTCTTAACACGTAGAGATTTTAAAAAAATGAAATTATAACATATTGCGTTTATATAATTTAAATATTTCATTTATTATTCATGAAAAAACTAACACTGTATAATAACGAAATAAACAATAATAAATAAACACATTAAAAATATATTGATAAAATAATATCTATTTAAACATCAAGTTTAATGAAATATATATAATGTATGAAGTATTAAAATTATATAAATATAACTTATAATAATAATATTTTTTAATTATTATATTGTGTTTATATAATTTTAATATTTCATTTATTATTCATGAAAAACTAGCATCATATAATAATAAAATAAACAATAATAAAAGTAAACACATTGATAAAATAATATCTATTTAAACATCAAGTTTAATCAAATATATATAATGTATAAAATATTAAAATTATATAAATATAATTTTTAATAATTATTATTATATGCTGCAAAAAAATTAGGATTTTTCAAATAATAAAAAATAAACAAAATTTCTTCAGTTACTACATATGTAAATTTAAGGTTTTTTTTTATAATATCCAAAAATTTAAAGAGTTTTTTGAAAAAAAATTCATATTTAATTGAGACAAAAATACAAATAAACTTGGTCCCCGATGGACCAAGAAAATTTTATATTAGTTGGTTTATATAAAAACATGTTCAAATGAAAAATCAAGCATTATGACCTTTTGATCAAGATCATCAAGATCAAATGGATCAAATTAAAGTGATGATGTGGCCCTATATGAAAGCAAGAATTTTCTTAAAATTATATATATTAATAATAATAATTTGTACAGTACAATATACTTAATTTAAATGACAAAGTACATAAATATATGAAAATGAAAGTAATTTTGTTAATAATAAATGGAGAAGGCGGTGATTGAATTCATAACCTCTCAACATGATATTTTCGGTCACACACCGAATCAATTAGAATTTGCACTCTCGTGACTCTCGTGCAATTTGCATTGTTTGGCTCGGAATTGGATTTTAAAACATGTATACGTTCCAAATGATAATTTCCCATAAAATGTCATTGCAAAACATTTATTATTATCATGCTTGTTTATTGTATTCATATTTTCATTATTTAAATAAATAAAATACTATTTGTAAATTGTAATTTATTCACATATTTAAGTAACTATATGAAGAAAACATATGTAGAGAATATTTTTACCATTTAATTTTTGGAAAAAAGTAATTTCATGAGAACGAAGAAAAAACACTAATTTTCATAGTAATCATATTCCGATCACATAAATATATGTAACTTCTTAATTGTTTCTAAACCACAATCAATTATATTTACATAACAAATAAAGAAATATTTTGTCGAATATTTTCACTCAATTAACTAAGTCTAAGGTTTAATTTTCATATTATCTCCATTATTTTCGTAGTCATTCCAGATTAGGTGATAAATTAGTTAATTGATTTGATAATTTAGTTTTGTTAAACTGTTGAATCTGAATGTAGTCAAAGCCTAGGATATTACATTTACCACTACAATATACCCTTTTTTTGGATACAAAGGCTAAATGTATAGATTAGTTCTTAATAGGGGTATAAGTGTAAAAAATGTAATTGATGATATTCATATAAATGAAAATTTTGGAAGAGGGGTGTACAAACCCTCTCCAATTTCCTCAAAAAAAATAAAATAAATAAATTGTTGAATCTTTAATTGATAATCTTAAACTTTAAATATTAAGATTGTTATCTTTTTAGCTAAATTTGGAGATGTTAATTTTTCAAATAATAAATAACTTAAATTCAAATTATTTTGAGATTTTATTTAAATATTTTGTTTTATTGTTGATGCTTGTTAAGGAATATCATATGAACAAAATCATTAACTAATAGTTAAGATCAAATTACCAAGATTACGAAAAATAATTGACTGCATGTTAACAATAATTTATAGACATGTATTTACCTCTATATTTTGTATTACATTAATTTATTATCTAGTGCACAATTCAAGAACAGTAATAAAATAAATTCAGATAGATGTTAAGAAATATTTATTCTAAATGCATCTGTTCTTTTCTTTATATCAATACTAGCTTTCTCCCCGCGCAATTGCGCGGAGGTCTTCAGTCTCTCATGATTTTATTTTTCTCAATACGTAATTAGATTCTACATTTTTTTTATCTGATTGTACACACATAAAAAAAATCTATCTTTTTGTAAATTTCAAAAAATCTGATCCTCTACCAAACTTTTATTTCCTAATACTCTTATGAATGATCTTAAAAACAAACGGACAAAAATATCCTTCTATTTTCAAATTTAATAATTAAAAATATATTTTTATTATTTTTTATTAATTTTATTACTTTTAAGAAAATTCATAAACATTTTTAACATGCAGTGATTTACAAAAAAAAATATAATAATTACAAATTGAGTTTATATAATTTTAATATTTCATTTATTATGTTTAAAAAAATAACATCGGGTAATAATAAAATAAACAATAATAAATAAACATCTTGAAAATATATTGATAGAAAAATATCGGTTTAAACATCTGTTTTTTTTTTATTTTCATTCTCTTTTTATTTATTTCTTTAATAGTTTCATGATATTTTATTTTTCAAATATTTGGAATGTGTTTTTGTAATATTGTTGTTCGTTTTATTATTATTTTATGTTAGTTTTGCAAAGAAAAAATGCAAAGGTCAAAATGTTAAAATTATGTAAATAAAATATATAATAACTTTTTTAAAATTATTATATGGTACCAAAATTTAGGACTTTATTAATATTATTAAAAAATAACATGTACATATGTAAATTATTAAAATTTGATGACATGGAGCAACCAAATGAGAGAAATTTTCTTAACTTTATACATATACAAAATGTAAATTAAAACTAAAAATGACCAACATATAAATAAAAATGACCGAAATAAAAATTAAAATGTAAAAAAGGACTGAAATGTAAATAAAAAAGGACCAAAATGTTAATAAAAAGGACCAAAATATAAACTTAAATTAAAAAGGACCAAAATATAAATAAAAAGGACCAAAATGTAAATTTAATAATGTAAAAAAGGACAGAAATGTAAATAAAAGAGGATCAAAATATAAATAGAAAGGACCAAAATGTAAATTTTTAAAGTAAAAAGGACCAAAATGTAAATGAAAAGGACCAAAATGTAATTTTTAAAACTAAAAAGGACCAAAATGTAATATTGAGCTCCATTTCTTCCAATTTTATACATAAGTATAATGTCGTGCTATTTTAATTTAATTTATACTAAAGACTAAAAATAAAATATTAAGAGGGAAACTTTGAACATTTTAGTTATATATATTTTTACTCCTATGAGTTTATCAACCAAGAGCCGAACCATCAAACATTTTAGTCATATATTTTAGTTATTGACTGGTTCATAGAAATACAATTTTTTTTTTTAATAATAAAGGAGGACATGTTATTTTTGTCAAATACACCAAAACCGTATAAACCTTATTCTACTCCAAATAGTTTCGATAACTTAGCTAAAAAATAAAATGTAGGGGGTTCTATGCAGGAAGTTATAAACTTCCTGTATGCTGAAAGAACACTTTGTTTCTTGTAACAATTATATAAACAAAGAGCACCCTAAACCTTACCATCCTCGCAAACAACAAAAATAAAATAAACAAAATGAAAATGAATAGAGGTGCTCTCATCATGGCCGCGTTTCTCGTGCAAGCAATGCACTCAATTCTCAGTGACGACGCGGACCTCCGCGTACTGACGCCGCTTGAGCCGATAGCCCAGAAGGACTACAACATTCGAGTCATTAATAACCTGGACCCTCAAAAAAGTCGTTGGGCCAAATTCAGATGCTTCGCGGGCATCAACGGCACCAATTGGGTGCAAATAGGCGACAAATTCAAGCTGAAGCCGGGAGAATTAAGTGTAATGACCATCTTTCATAGGCGAGAATCTGGGAGTCTTCAGATCAAGTGTCGTTTCCAGTAAGCAAAATTTAAATAAGCCGAGAAATTGTTTGTACCAAATTACAAAGCGATTTATGATGTGAACAGGAATGAGGTGACGAAGAATTATCCAAGGGACAACGTAACTTTATTCGATTCGAGATGGAAGGAAATCAACCATTACTGCGAATATGGCAAAGGAGGTTGTCAAATTGTATTAGCAACCATGGGTAACAACACGCCCTCTGAAATGTATCTTTATGCGGACCAGGGTACACAAATGGCTCGATTAGGAGATATACCAGATTCGGTCTGCGGCTATCTGGATTTATATTTCTTCTCGCTTCGATTGATTTGCCATATGTTCGGTCCTGAAAGGTATCAGCATGACCTGGTTGGCGTCGATTGTCGCGGTTGCCCTTTTAATATTTTCGGTATAACTATATGATCATTCGAAAAGTGGAATGATAATTGATGAGTTATATTGAAAATATAAACTCATTATTATTATTATAATAATTAGAATATAATTATATGTGTAATGTTAGACGAATGTTTATACTCTTTTAGAACGTTGTTTGATTGAAACGGTGTCTGTTTCTCATTGAAAAATGAATAAAACAATTCTACTGTTACATAATCACTTATCAGTAATTCTTATTGAAAAAATATCAAAAATAGAAGAAAAATAATCAAGCAATTTCAGTATTGATCTCTGTATAGCAAGCTCGAGCCTCAACCTACTTGATCAAAATCAAAATCAAATTCAATTTCCGAGTTTCGATTCACCGCAGCCCATAATCGACTGGGGCAATTTGCCAACCATATGAGCACCTTCTTCGAACACTATACCCATACCCATAAAGAAATGGGACTCGATGTGACAATGGAAGGCCCACACACCAGGGTTATCAGCCTTGAACCGAAGGGCAGTCCATCCTAACTGGTGCACCGCAACAGTGTTCTTCAAAATCGGGTCTTTCAAATTGTAATTTTTCGGGTCCGTTTCGGGGTCAAATTTCCCCATTCCGTAACCCACAACCCAAAAATCATGTCCGTGTAGATGCCACGGATGAGTCTCACTGTTATTCGGTGTTAATGTATTTGCATTCTGTAATATAACATCCACGACCGAACCGAACTCGAGTTTGTAGATTGCATTGCTTCTTGTTGCATTTGGGTTTGGAGGAGGCGCGTAAATATCATATGTTTTGTAATCATACGTATCGGGGGGCGCGTTCTGATTGAACGTGTCATCCAAATTGTATTTAGCAGCAATTAGATATGGCGTGTGAGGAAGATCAAATGATATATTGTTAACTGACCACCTCATGAAACCATTAACCCTATTTTGAGTGTTCAAAAGGAGGATCATCCTATCAGACTTGACAGGTGGTGGTTCGATGAAACTCGGGTGAGCACGTGTGGCCAAGCTTTGCTTAAACCTGTACGACGTGTCGTTCCACAATGGACCTGTCGGAGGTATTGTGATCGGAAGCCTTGAACTGGGGACACCGTAATAATGAAGAAGTCCAGTTCCAGTTGGCGTGCCGGGTTTTCGGCTTACGACATTGCTTGCCATCCAGTAGTTTCGAGTTGGGTCTTGATCTGCCTTCAGAATGACTGAGTAAGTCTCGCCAGAGTAAATGTTGAGATTTTTCACCACGAATGGGTCCACGTAGTGACCGTCTGCTTCGACCACGGTTAGTGAGTGTCCCTGAAACGAGTTGATTTATTTCGTTAACTTAGCGACTAATAGCGCACATTAATGGAAGATATAAATGTCAAAATGAATGTAATATTGCTTTCTCTAGATTCATAGGCTGTTTGAAAACCAAAACTTTTAAAAATAAAATAATTCTACATTGCATACCAAAACATCCTCTGTATGCTAATTAACATATCAATTAATATATGACACATAAGTACTATATAAATTATTTTGATTCAAATCAACATGATAATTATATTTATATGCCACTTGCTGTGTAATATTCTATTATGAGCTAACAAGTTGGGTAATAAATTACTGTCACAGTTCATAACTGGAGTTTCGATTTGGGAAAATAAAATAATATGCCTTCCTAGGGTTCTACAAGGAAGAAAAGACAAGTTCCACACGATTGTGTCTACTTCTTTTAAAAAATTGAACTTAGCATAGATCTCGAGACTAACAAAGATTTGCTTGATTCTCGCATAACTACATGCACTTAAGAGACAATAATTCGGAATCATCACCTAATCAGCATTATTTAAAACTAATACGTAACCCCTTTCTCAGTAATCCACGGATTAAGCCTTGACTTATTCAAAAGATTCTTCTTGTTAATACTATAAACATTTACGTGAAGATCAATTAATTTACAAAATTTGAAAATAATGTACCTCGATTTCGAAGTTAAGGGCAGAGAGAGAAGTAACACTTGCTATACGTAGAAGATAGGTCTTGTCTTTCACAACGTTTATCATATACGGTGCACAATCTGGACTCGTTGCATTGCAGGTTCCACTTCCAGCGAGAGAACAGTTAAACTTCCCTCTTCCATTTATCAACAGAGCCTACACAAAAATGAAATTACACATTAGTGAATTAATTAACGACATGTATTTTATCTAGGGGTGTCAATGATTCGGATCCGGTTCGGATAGTGGTCATACCATATCCATATTCATATTTTTTTTGGATACGGATCCGGATACGGAATTACCCGAATCCGGATACGGTCCGGATAATAAACGGATACGGATATGGTTCGAATATTGTCGAATACGATACGGATACGATTCTTTTTCGGACAATAAAACGGATAATATGTTATCATAACATAACTTACTTTTTAGCTATAAATATATATAATTTGTGACATGAACGGTATATATGATTATATTTCAACGTAATTTTACGATTTTGATTTTAAATCACTCACAAATCTTTAATTTGTATATGATTTTTCAACTAATATCAAATATAATACATAAAAATAATATATAATATACGTATCCGGATCCGGTTTCGGATACTCGAATCCGGTTCCGAGTATTGGATCCTAAAAATACCCGGATCCGGAACACGGATCCGGTACGGCACCAAAACCAAATATCAAATCCGGTTCCGGATCCTAAAATTAGCAACCAGATCCATATCCGGATCCACTCGGATCCGGATATTTTTTTCGAATCCGGATATTTCTTCGAATACGGTTCGGGTCGGTTCGGACAATATCCACAACATTGACATCCCTAATTTTATCATTCATGCAATGATATTTTATAAACTAGCTAGAAATATAGAAAACATGAAAGCATGTATTTTGTTATGAAAACGCGTACATGACTTTATTTTATGATTTTATTATATACCTTACTCCTCAGACTGCCTATAAATAAATGAGATACGATCATGGACTATTAATATATGTATTTCATGATTTCAAATTTTCAACATTAGTAATATTTGATAGAATACGAGTTATATAGAAACCAAACACTATCTATCAAGATTGAGTTTGAAATTTCATACCAAAAAAACTATTTATACAATAATAATTTATTTATAAATTCCCAAAAGAGATGAGTTAAACATACTTGAGGTTCTCCGACCCAGACGAATGGTTTTCCAGCCAGCCCGGCAGCCTCTTCGTACGTGCTAGCATGCCACCAGTCATTTAGTAATATACTATGCTCTTTATCATACGAAAATGGCTCTTTGAATCCTTCTCGTGCTTTCACTACGATCATTCCATTGAGTCCCGCAGATCTTTGCATCCCGTAATGCGCATGGTAGATATATGTTCCCGCCTATAACATATTTAATGAAATTTTAATACCAAGATTAATTGTTGAAATCAATTTGCGTTTGTGATTACCCTATCGACTACAAATCGGTAAGTGAATATGTCGCCGGGAAGAGTGGGGCATTGAGTCACCCCTTCGGTACCGTCCATCCACGGCGTACCTTTCTACAAATACACGAAGTCGATAACTCATCATTAGTCAGTAAAAAGACGCAACCACAAAAAACTAAGTGTTAACAAATCACAATACCTGTCTGATACCATGCCAATGGATGGCGACATTCTCGGTAAGAAGCGAGTTCTTCACGTCGACCACAATCGTGTCGCCTTCGGAAGCATAGATAATCGGACCAGGAGTTTGGCCATTAATGGTGACCGCGAGCTTCTTGAAGCAATCGGGGGATTTGAACTGATAAGAGATCTCCCATTTATGGTGATGAACTTTGGCTTCAGCACAAGCTAAAGAAGAAACTAGTATGAGTAAAAGCAATGGTTTAAGGCTAAGCAGACTTATCATCTCTAACCTTAATCTAATTTGAAATGGTCGGATATATTTGGTAATTGGTTTGTAAACTTGAATATTGGTGGATTTGAGATCTTATGGGGTTTGGTGTTTATATAGCAATGAAAAATGTTTAAACGGTCAAATGAAAGTTTGATTATTTTACAATAAAAGTATTTACGTATCCCTCCAATAAGAAAAAAATATAGTTCTGACCAAGACTAAAAAAAGTTTACTACCTAATCTTATTATTTTATTTGATCTTTTCATAGGAAATATTTATGTGGGCTATAGTTTTACGCGTAACATGGCATTAAACGAGATTTGTTTTTGAAAAATCAACGAAAAAGAAATAGTCTGAATGGAAAAAACTTTAAGCAGGGTGTAACGGGTCCCAGATCCTCAAAAGAAAATAAAAACACAGGAGAAATAAAAGATCCTAGATCATGCTCCTTTTTAATGATGAAGAACTCTTCCATATGCATCTTTATGACATAAAAAGGTCTGAAACGAATAGGAAATATGATTTGAAAGTTTTCAAATTTGAATAAATATAACTTTGTCATAAGAAAATTTTCGTTCTGTACCCATAATTATTATGGAGAAAACATAGTCATAATGTGCCCACAATCTTTTTGCAAAAAATCTGAAGTTAGTCTTAATAACTATCTCTTTCGATGTTTAAAAACTTGGTACTTTCTTTCGAAACAATATACTGATAAACAATTAAAGATTAAAGGGTCAATTCCATGTACGCGCGTCCCCACGAAATTTCGGAAAAGCACGCATTTCCCTATCGAAGTAAGAATTATCATTAATATATTTTTATACTAATTTTATTTAACAAAATCCTGAACTATCCACGGTCCACACTTTACAGGCATGGACACTAATAGGAGTGTCAATGGTGTGGATATTGTCCGAACCGGTCCCAATAGTATCCGAATAAAAATTCGGATTTGAAAAAATATCCGGATCCAGGATCCGAATATTGATATGGTTATTAATTTTAAGATTTGGAACCAGATCCGATGTTCGGTTTTGGTGCTGAGACCGGATATGTGTTTCGGATCCGGATACACGGAATCGAATTCGAATATTCGGATCCGGATACGAGTCTGTATATATTTTATATTTGTATGTATCTTATTTGATATTAGTTGAAAATCATATATAAATTAATGATTTGTGTGTGATTTAAAATCACAATCTTAAAATCATGTTTAAATAAAATAATATATATTGTTCATGTCACAAATTAAAAAAATATATGTATCCGACAATATCTGAACTGTATCCGTTTACTATCTGAATCGTATTCGGATCGGGATAATTCTGTATCCGAAAAATAATATGGATCTGGTATGACCACTATCCGATCCGGATAAGAACCGTTGACACCCCTAGGCACCGACCCTATAATTTGTTGAGAAAATATAATATGCCCCCAATTTCACCCCGACATTTTTGATGGTGTGGACAAAAATAATTTATTGGGTTGATTTAAACTTGAATTAAGAGTTAATTGACATGTTTAATTGACACGTCAATTCAATTAGTTGGGCCAATTAACTCGTTAATTTATTCAACTAAAATACTAATCAATTCAATTAAACACCCTTGTCCGCATCATCAATCATCAATGGTGTTTGGATGAGTTTTGGTTGGTGCTTTAAAATAAGCATACCTTCGCATATTATTTTATGGATTTCATTTTCATATTTTGTTTGTATACGGGATAATAATGTATGCTGATATTCGATTTTCTATGTCATATTTGATTGGAATATGATTACTATCAAAATTGATGATTTTTCTTATTTTTTTCATCAAAATAATTTTAAGAGAACAAAAATCATGAATTGTTTTCCAAACATCTCGCTCATAACGTGATAATTATACTATTTTTGTATAGACTATTTTATTTTTATACTATTTTTCATGCTTCATTTTTTTACAATAGATAATATCATGTTATCTTTTGCAATAAATTTTTTATGCTTGAATTTTTTTCAAATAAAAGATTTCATGCTGTATTTGTGAAAAATATAAAAAGATTTCATGTATTTTGGGCTTGGTTGCAAGTAATAGTGTTTGGAGTAATCAAATTTAACATAATTATGTGTTTGATTCATAGTATTTTGTTGACAACGAATTATTAAACTTATAATTAGAATTATTTATTTTATTTTAGTTATTTTTTATAAAACTAATCTAGTATAAATATGTTAGTTTCAGAGTATTAGAATCTCTTGGAACTTGTATTGTTTTAATTTGTGATGGACTAAATAAAGTACAAACCAAACATAATAATAAAATATGTCATGAAATTATATATTTTGACATGAAATTACTTAATATATTTTACGTCAAAACATGTCTCAAATCAAGAACCAAACGGTTTCATAGACTTTTAGTTGTTTTTTTCTTGTTGATGATCAAGGACAGATTGATCAAGGGGCCGAGAGAGACGCGTAATCATCTCAAAGCTTTTAATTATGTATTAAGTATGATAGAATTGAAAATTGTACATTGCTCTTTTAAGCAAAAAAATTTGTATTGCTTTTTTATTTGATTATATTCCAATCGCTCCAACAAACTGAAGGGGAATATCCTCGACCCCGGGCCCGCGCAGCGGAATGAAGGCCCGGTCCGATTCCCCGATTTCCGAGATCATGCCACGACTTCGAGAGTACGATGCAATTAGAAGGATAGATCTATACCAGTGCCAAATTGATGACACACGAAGGGTTGATCGTCGCCTTCTATTTCCTGTCACGTTGGTGACAATCCGCGCGTCCCATACCACGCGTCTTTCACCAATCGTTTGCTACGCCGGTTCACTTGACTTCGTCCTCGTGCGTTCAAGCATTTCCACCGTCTTTCTTACTCAAGTCGATCACAATCGAAGAGTCACAAACGTCACTCCTCTACTTGTATCCACGGTGATTCGTAAGACGTCAGTCGCGGATGCACCTGCCTAGACGATGCACCGGCGAACTTGCTCGATCTAATCGATTCTCTATCACTCGAGAAACTCCTTTCTCGATTTCTCTCTTTTCGCACATTTTCACTCAATAGAGAAATGTCTCTCTTTAATATTCTGAATGAAATTGCTATTCAGTTGCTTCAACCGATTAGAGTGTTTAGATGAGAGAGAAAATATCATATTTATTATCTAATAGGATCAGGATTAGCCAAAAGGCATGTATATCCAATATACATCCTTTCACACAGAATACTGCATGAACCTGGTCAGTATTCTGTCCAGACGAAATTGATAAATTTCTCTGACAGAAAATCACCCAACATGAAAGTTGTAGATAATCTTATTATCTACTCAACCCAATTTGGCCCAGCCCAATTGGAGTTCGTATGAAAAAGTTATGACTGTTTTACTAACTGTATGTCATACTGTTGTACCCTTTCGGTATTTCACATAAACGACACTGATACTTCGTTCATATGAAATATATTTCTACATGAAGGTTATAGATGATCCAATTATCTATCTAACCCAATTTGAACCATTCAAATCGGATTTTCCCACTGACAGTTATGGCCACGAATGTACGCTTACATTCGTTCATCCACGTGTACACTTTTACGGTTGATCCTGAAACTGTATTTCTTTCACAAACATGATAAAAATGGAGTAGTTTGGTATTTGTTTGGGGGTAACGAATATAAATGTGATATTGGCTTTAGGATATTCATATGTTTCACATTTTTAGGGAGGTGTACCTAGGGATATCAATGGTGTGGATATTGCCCGAACCGACCCGAACCGTATCCGAAAAAATATCCGGTTCGAAAAAAATATCCGAATCCGAGTGGATCCGGATATGGATCTGGTTGCTAATTTTAAGATCCGGAACCGGATTCGATATTCGGTTTTGTTGCGGAAACCGGATCCGTGTTCCGGATCCGGGTATTTTTAGGATCCGGATACTCGAAACTAGATTCGAGTATCCGAAATCGGATCCGGATACTCATATTATATATTATTTTTATGTATTATATTTGATATTAGTTGAAAAATCATATACAAATTAATGATTTGTAAATGATTTAACTCACGATCGTAAAATTATGTTTAAATATAATCATATTTATCGTTCATGTCACAAATTATATATATTTATAGTTAAAAAGTAAGTTACTTTATGATAACATAATATCCGTTTTAATATCTGAAACAGAACCATATCCGTATCCGTATCCGTATCCGACAATATCCGAACCGTATCCGTATCCATTTATTATCCGAATCGTATCCGGATCCGACAATATGGATATGGATCTGGTATGACCACTATCCGAGCCAGATCCGAACCGTTGACACCCCTAGGTGTACCGCGTACACAACATTCCAAGGTTTTGTAAGGTTGCACATCTAATTCCAAAACAGGGTTCCATTTTTGAAAGTTCCATGAAAAATAGGTGTATTATAATAAACTTATTGACATAACCAGACGGGGACATGTTTATCTGTTTTCTCATTGGAGATGCTCAATAAAGATATGTTGATTTTTTGAAATTTGAATTTGCTTTTTCCTTTTTTTCTTTTTCTTTTCTTTTTTCTTGACTATTATGCCGGTAGGCCAATTAGAATTTATTTTCTAATAAGAAAAGAATTTCTTTTTCCTTTATGTTCTGTACTATAGTCGTGTGGTTCACATATATAAATAATGCTTAATTTCGATACAAAACCTGAAAAGAACTCCCATTATTCCATCGAAACGTGAAGTAACAAAAATACCCCTGCAAAAAAATAAGAATAAATAAACAAATATATAATATGTGTGTATATCCCTGATATTTCTGTTATCTTATGTTAGGCAGTATGGATTTAGAAGCTAGCGGTGTTTTGAATTCTCGCAAAGTTCAAATTTTTTGTTTGGCAACTTTCCTATTAATGGAATTAAATAGTTCGGGAATTTTTTTTGTTATGAGAACCGGCAAAAACTTTTTCCACTAAATTGGTCGAATACGAAGATGGAGCATCTCGTTTAAGCTTAAGTTCAAACTTTTCCACTGAATTCACTCTCTCCCCACTTTAGCAAATTTTAATAATAAAAAATTGGGTTGGAATATGTGTTATTTAAACTTAAGAATAATAGAACCTGTTCAATCACGTTTAAGCAAACAAATACCGTTTACATTGTCTTTGCAAATAATGTAATTCATTCATTTATAATAATATTATAATAATTACATTTTAATAATATTTTATATTTCAATAATAAAATTCTCTTATTATAATTATTGTATTCATATTTAGGGGCGTTTGGTGCTTGGAATTAATAATAATAATAATTGAAGGTGACTTCACTTTTTAAAGTTTCGTAAAAAAATTGAATAAAATTGAAATTTACGTGTGTTAGTTTTTAATAAGAAATTTTTTGTAGGAAAGCATGTAAAATAAGTATTTTACTTGTTTTAGACATCAAAAACATGTGAAAAGTTGTGTTGTAAAACTTTCGATAAAAACATTCTCAAAAACACGTTATTTTGACTCTTTAAGACCTAAATAGATTGCTAAGACCGCCTATTGCAGGAAAAACAACTTTCATAATGTTTCTACAGTCTGGTGAAAAGTGGTGTCGAAAAATATTTTGATACGCACATTCACAAAAACACGTTAGTTGGAGTCTTCGGTGCCTAAATAGATTGCTAACACCACCTATTGCAGAAAACAAAATTCAGTAGTGCTTGTACGAACATGTGAAAATTTGTGTCGAAAAACTCTCGATACGTACATTCTCAAGAACACACTATTTGAAGTCCCAGATGCCTAAATAATTGCTAAGACTGCCTATTGCGACAAAACAAACTTTCGTAATGTTTCTACGAACATAGGAAAGGTTGTGTCGAAATTTTTTCGATACATACATATTCAGAAACATGTTATTTGGAGGTTCGAAGGCCTAATATGTTTGCTAAGACAATCTTTGGAGGTTCGAAATTTTTTCGATACACACTACTTGATTTTGTGCTTTAATGCATACAATATCCTATCAAAACAATCTTTGATCATTTCACAATCGGATTTTATATTCAACAACAAAGTAACAACCAGCAATAACGATTCGCTCGAACCGGCAAGTCCATCACATAAGGGCTCATCAGATGCATACACCATTTCAGAGAAATGAGCGGCGATGAGATTAGGAGGATCATCTTCGTTCCAATCAAAAGAAGGACCCGTGATATTGTGCACTATTTGTTCCGTTTGATCGCCAATTTCATTAGCACAAGTTTGTGAGGACGATACTCTATAAAGGACATTATTTGTTGAGGAACTGAATTGGAAGACCTATTGATGACGTAATTTGATGAATTGATGGGTGATTAGTTCTAACAGATGAAGATATTGTCCTATATTAGAAGGGAATCGAATTGGAAAAAACACTAATTAAGAATCGAAATTGAATTGGAAAAAAACCTGATTGATGACATAATTAAAGAAATTAAATTAAAAAAAAGTTAAAGAAATTCAATAGACTCATAACTTAATTGGTTGAGTGTGAGACACAAAAATTATATATTGTAAGAAATTATGATTTCAATTTCATTAACATCGATAGATGAATGACATATGAATCTTCTCCATTTATTATTAAAAAAAAAAAAAAAAAAATTCTAAGCTTAAACATAACATATTTCTAACCTTAAAACATAACTTCATATTCTAAACTTAACGTATCCTTAATCCTAAACCCTAATAATTAATATATTATTCGTCTTTAGGATTAAAAATTGAATTAGTTAATGTTTTGATATATTTACCCTAAACCCTAATAATTAACTATATATATATACTCAAATAATTCCAAAAAATAATAATAATAAATCATATTTACCCTTCTTAAAATAAAAAATATCAATTTTAACCTTCTAAAAACCAAAAATATCATATATATTATATATACCATTCTAAAGACCAAAATATGATATATAACCTTCACAAAATATTATATTTGTACTAAATACCCTAAACCCTAATAATTAATTACATATACCCAATTACTTAAACTCCAAAAAAAAAAAAAAAAAATCATATTTAGTCGATGTCAGCAAATCTGATCTTACCTATGTCCAAAATCAGTGAATCGACAAAAACTCTCATGGTGGGGCCCGCCTTTTCTCTTTCCCGCCACCCGCCTCGAGGTGCCCTCCCACTCGATCAACATCAACGTACGATATGATCTAATGGTAACCCGAGCACATTAACATAGTGAGTGCTACTTCCTTTCCTCCTCGAGCACATTACGAAAAAGCGAACGAATGGTTGTTTTTACGTAAGCCCCACTCTTAAAATATGAAGATTAGTAATGAGAAAAATAAAGGTAGGTTATCATAATAAAAAAAAAAATTCCGATAATAATATCAAAATAATAGCCATAGTTTTGAATTAATATTACTTACACACAATAATAATTCATCAAATTATATAAATATACTGTCGAAGGGAGACGAAAAAGGAAATGACCGGAAATATTGCATAAGTTATAATATGCGTATGAACATCAAGTCTAGATAATATACAAGCTAGAACTCATGTTCTTACAAACTAAGAATTAAACACCAGCTTCCAGTGAATTGCTAGTTAGGGCTCCGAATATAATTGACATATTCAAACTTGACTGGACTGGACCAAAATTAAAATATCACGCGTTAGTAAAGGTCAAAATAAATAGTCAAATTGCCTAAGGGCTTTTATGCAAAAAAAATAAAAAAAAATAAAAAATAAATAAATAAAATAAATAGTCAAATGAATTTATTTGACTAGATCAAGCTATGGGTTTGGAGTAGGATGTAAACAGTGCGGCTACCGATCCAACCGTAAGCTTACGGATAAAATTTCGTATTCAAAAAAAAAATTTGTATCCGAACGAATATTGGATACGCATATTTTTTTATTTTTGAATACACTACAAAAAATTAAGATAACAAAAACGGCGTGATAATCATGATTATGAATATAAGATTCGGATTCGGACTATTGGTCCCGTTGATTCGTGGGACTCGGTCGACTCGGACGAGTTAGAAAAAAAAATCAGATTGTTCATAAAAAATATCGAAAAATTAAAAAAATAATTATAAAAATATATTTAAAATTTTGTAAAACATTATATAAATAAATTCAAGTAAAAGAAAAAAAATGAAACCATGTCTGGTCTTCGGGCTGAGATCAGTGGGCCCACAAAAGAGAAATTACTTTTCGGCTTTTTCTCTTTTTTACTATTCTTGGCCTAGAGTTGTATATATTCGGGCTGTTAAAAGATGTAATTTCTTTTTTCTATCTAATACCTATACTCTTGTATATTCTCCTTATTTACATAAGGGAAATTTACAAATAACTTCCTAATTTTTCTTGAATTTACAAAAAAAATCCTAACTTTTGAGAAATTCCGAAAAATCATCTACATACAAAGTTTTCTTTTCAATTACCCTCCTACAGAGGTATTTCATGGTATTAGAATTTTTGGTAAGGAGGTATTTCATGGTATTAAATTTTTTGGTAAGGAGGTATTTCATGGTATTAGAATTTTTTGGGACCAAAATACCTCTCTACTTTTCACCTTTGAATTTAATAAACATATTTTTTGTATAATTTTATTAATTTAAAATCACTATAAATATGTTTTAAGGTATACTAATTTTAAAAAAACTATATGTCATATACATAATTTTAATCTTTTATTTATTATATATTTTATCATAGAAAATTAAAATTAAATAAAAATATGATATAAAAAATATTTTTGAAAATATCTTGACAAATTAATAATATTCTAGTATTTAATTTAAATGTTAAAAAGTTTATTAATAAAAATAGTTACTGAATAGTTTTTCTTGTCAAATTAACAATCAATGAATGAAAATTAAAACTAGAATTTAAACTATTTTTGCTAATAGTTAATAAAAATAATTATTACAAATCAAACTGCTGAAATAAAATTAGCTGTTGAAATTAGAACTAACGGCAATATTATTTTAATGCTAGTTTTGATGTTTACTCATGCATTGCTAATTTGGTAAAAAATATTATTCAGTAACTATTTTTATTAACAAATATTTAACATTAAAATTAAATACTATAATAATATTAATTTGTCAAGATATTTTCAGGAATATTTTTTACATCATAATTTTATTTAATTTTAGTTTGCTGTGATAAAATATATAATAAATAAAAGATTGAAATTATGTATATGACATATAGTTTTTTTTAAATTAGTATATGTTAAAAAATATTTATAATGATTCTAAATTAATAAAATAATACAAAAATATGTTTATTAAATCGAAAGATGAAAAATCGAGGGGATTTTGGTCGAATTTTTTTTTAATACCATGAAATACCCCTTTAGGGGGGTAATTGAAAATAAAAACCTTGTATGTAGGGGGGGTTTTGGAGTTTCTCAAAAGTTAGGGGTTTTTTTGTAAATTCAAAAAAAGTTGGGGGGTTATTTGTAAATTTTCCGTAAATTTAGAAATGAAAATAGAGGGGTATTTTGGTCCAAAAAAATTATAATACCATGAAATACCCCTATAGGAGGGTAATTGAAAATAAAACCTTGTATGTAGGGTTTTTTTTGGAGTTTCTCAAAAGTTAGGGGTGTTGATTCAAAATTCCTATGGTTTGATTATCTCAAAACAATGTCGATACTACTAATCTCTTCGTATAAGTGAAACTTGTAGAGAGATAGGTACACATCACTAAACGGATCAAAAGAAGGAAGCAAAGCAAAAAGATGAAGGAGAGAATCAAGACGCACAAGAAATCAAGCAGGACATAGAAGACTTCCGCAAGTTGGGAAATCACCAAACACAAAACATAGGTATCCCTAGACATAAAATAAGATTATGAAGATCAAGGAAATTACTCAAATCAAAATATGGCTTAATCACAGAAACATTCATAGTTCGTTCGAACGAACCACATTATACGTTCGAACGAACTGTGATGTATGAACACATCAATATATATATGTTAGAACGCATCACTATATACGTTCGAACGAACCTGTGTTCCAATACGTTCGAACGAACGCACCTAGTCATTCGAACGAGAAATTATTGGTTCAAACAAACAAAATCAAAATAAAATAAACAAAAACATTCCGTTCGAACGATCACTATATACGTTCGTTCGAACGAACAAGTGTTACTAGTTCAGAACGAACCCATACGTTCGTTCCGAACGAACTAACAAGCCATTTTGAATTTAACGATTCGTTCGAACGAACTTTAAACATGCGTTCGAACGGACACATGATGTGTTGAGTAATTTACACATAACGGCTAGTTCGACTGAATCGTGTAAAGGAGGTTCGTTCGAACTAGCCATTGTTAATGTGTTTCAGTTTTACATATATGCGTTCGAACTGAATAACTTATTCAATCGAACGTACCATCATGCGTTCGAACGAACCATCTTGGTTCGTTCGAACGAACCATCTCCTGATTCCTGAGTTTACACAATCTCATTGTGAACTCAACCATTTTATCATCCTTATTTGTACGTTCTTCTAGTTGATCCAAAACTGTATTTTCTTCAGTCTCCCACTCAGTTTCAGATCTAACTAAAATTGTACCAATGTATATCATATATACATTTGTTTAGAGAAAATCTATGTATATCATATATGCATCGATTATATATTCAAGCCCGAAATAAGACAAATCTATGTGTGACCGCGTAGGATCGTATCAAGCTATGGTAGTAAACTTATGCCTAAGTTCACGGGCTCATGAGAGGAATCTAGGAAAGAATCCATCATAGCTTTCCCAAGTTGAAAACGAAAAATGATTGTGATCATTTATACCCATCTTGAACAGTGGTGTTTAGCTCTCTTGTTTACGATATCCGTCAATCAAAAGGCACGGTAATAGTCATTCTTATAATTTGATTGACTAAACTTATTATCTCGATACCGAATTGAATCAACAAATACAATCGATATTAACCATTAATATCATTGACTCTGGCCAGAGATTTCGTTGATCAATTCATCGATAGGCCTAAGGGATATCTCTTTCTCACGAAAGGAACAATTTCTATCTTGATGATTCAAATCAAATTTCGTGTTTCAGATAATACCCGATCATAATCCCATGACCATCCTGCTACAGATAGTGGAAGATTATAACTAAGCATCATGTTACGCACGAAAATTGATCCATGATCGTCTCAAGTGTGAAGAACTAAGACCCCATTCGTTACGATTCCATCTACAATGACTAAATCATGTCATGGTGTCGCACTTTTGGTCAAGTCACAATATACATAACCTAATGCACATCCATATTTCCGATTCGACAAACTCTTTGTCCTATGATTAGCAAAACATAATCATCATCTCGGCGAATATGCTAGTGTACACGTTAGTCTATTATCTTATAATAGATATACTTATCACATAAGTATCCTAATCGTGACTAGGGACATTTTTGATATATAACTTTTAAAATGTGACGGTTTTACTTAACCTAATCACGTATTATGTAGACGCTCACATAAGTCATAATCAAGGTTCGTGTAATCAAATTACACAACCACGCACAAGTTTTCATATAAGAGATAAATGCAAATAAAATAAAATTTTGAAATGCATGAACATATAGAATAAATCTTGGGTGATACATCGTTTACAATTCAATCATAACAACTATTGTTTTAGATAACTACAAACCAACTTCTTCCTCTAGGTATCTCAAACCTATAGTTCTAGCATGACGTTCATGTTTCGCAACTGGAAGTTGCTTCGTAAACGGATCCGCTACATTCTCGTCAGTATCAATCTTCAAAATCACAACATCATGCCTACGTAAAATCTCACGAATCTAGTGGAATTTACGTAGGATGTGTTTGGAGCGATGATGCGATCTCGGTTCCTTGGACTGTGCTATTGCTCCCGTATTGTCACAATACACAGCCACGGGTTCCGACATGCTTGGCACGACACCAAGTTCGGTCACCGAACTTCTTGACCCAAACCGCCTCCTTTGCAGCTTCCGAAGCCGCAATGTATTCTGCTTCCGTCGTAGAGTCAGCAACTGTCGGTTGTTTGGAACTCTTACATATAACCGCACCACCATTCAAGCAGAACACGTACCCACTTTGTGATCGAAAATCATCGGTACATGTTTGGAAACTGGCATCGGTGTAACCCGTTACAACCAATCCGTTATCCTCACCACCATAGAGTAGAAACTGGTCCTTAGTTCTTCTCAAGTACTTAAGGATCGTTTTCACAGCTTGCCAATGCGGATCACCTGGATTCGATTGGTAACGTGATAAGACGCTCAATGCATACGACACGTCATGTCTCGTACAAATCATGGCATACATGATAGATCCAACTGCCGAAGCGTATGGAACATTATCAATGTTACTTTTTTCTTCGCTCGATGTCGTACATTGAGCTTTCGAAAAATTTATACCACTCGACATAAGGAAAAACCCTTTTTTAGAGTTTTGCATGAAAAACATTTTCAGTACATTGTCGATGTACGTACTCTGACCTAGGCCGAGGAGTCTCTTTGATCTATCTCTATAGATCCTTACGCCTAAAATATAGCCGGCCTTTCCTAAATCTTTCATAGCCAAACGAGTATTCAAATACTTCTTAACATCCAATAACATTGGAATGTCGTTTCCTATGATCAATATGTCGTCCACATAAAGAACAAGAAACACTATGTGGCTCCCACTAACCTTCTTATATACACAAGGTTCATCTTAGTTTTTGATAAAATCATACTCGCTTATGACTTCATCAAAACGAATATTCCATCTCCGAAAAGCTTGTTTTAATCCATAAATGGACTTTTGAAGCTTGCAGATTTTCTTAGGATTCTTTGGATCGATAAAATCTTCAGGTTGTGTCATGTACACATCTTCCGATAAGTTTCCATTAAGGAAAGCGGTTTTAACATCCATTTGCCATATCTCATAGTTATAATATGCAGCTATGGCAAGGATAATCCTTATAGATTTAAGCATGGCTACTGGCGAAAATGTTTCATCATAGTGTACACCATGAATTTGTTTGAAACCTTTCGCAACTAGCCGTGCTTTGTAAGTATGTACTTTCCCATACATGTCGGTTTTCTTCTTGAAAACCCACTTACATCCCACGGGTTTAACCAAGGGTGGTGGATCAATCAAGTTCCAAACTTGATTATCGTACATGGATTGGATCTCGGACTTCGTGGCATCATGCCATTTGTCGGAATCTCCACTCGACATAGCATCTTTGTAGGTTGTCGGCTCATCATCTATGAGTTCGACGTTGCCTTCATCAGTCACGATAAAACCATATCGTATTGGTTCCAGCCGGGTCCAACTAGATCTACGAGGAGCACCTTGTGCTATTGGCTCGACATCCTCAACTATTGACGGATTCGGGTCAACATCCATCGGTTCAATGTTTATTTCTGGATCTCGAACCTCTTCGAGATCGATTTTACTCCCACTAGCTCGTTGAGATATAAAGTCCTCCTCCAAGAAGGTACCTCTTCGAGCTATGAAAACTTTGTTTTCTTCGGGATTGTAGAAATAATACCCTTTAGTTTTCTTACAATATCCTACAAATAATTATTTTTCAAATTTGGGTTCGAATTTATCCGAAAAAAAATTTCGGACGTAAACAGCACATCCCCAAATTCTGATAAAAGATAACACCGGAAGTTGTCCGGTCCATATCTCATATGGAGTCTTTTGCACCGATTTAGAAGGTAAACGGTTTATTAGAAAAGCCGCTGTCTCAAGGGCATATCCCCAAAACGATTTTGGGAGACTAGTTTGACTCAACATCGATCGAACCATATTCAATAAGGTCCGATTCCTCCTCTCAGACACGCCATTCCATTGAGGCGTTCCAGGTGGAGTTAATTGTGAAACGATTCCACAATTTTTGAGATGATCCTCAAACTCATAGTTCAAATACTCACCTCCTCGATCTGATCGAAGTGGTTTGATTGTCTTGCCAAGTTGATTTTGAACCTCATTCTGAAATTCTTTGAACTTTTCAAAAGATTCAAATTTGTTACGCATTAAGTAAATATACCCATATCTACTAAAATCATCCGTAAACGTTATGAAGTATCGATAACCTCCTCTTGCCTCGGTACTCATTCGACCACATACATCTGAATGTATATGTTCCAATAGTTCCTTGGACCTTTCTCCAACCTAGGAGAATGGTGCTTTTGTCATTTTTCCAAGTAAACACGATTCGCATTGCCCATATGAATCAAATTCAAATGAGTCCAAAAGTCCATCTTTATGGAGTTTTGATATGCGTTTCTCGTTTATATGGCCAAGTCGACAATGCCAAAAATAAGTTTTACTATCAACTTTAGGTTTAATCCGATTCGTGTTTATATTATAGATTGATTTATCATTTGTGTAATTCATGTCTAAAATGTAAAGACCATTTTCTAATAGAACATTTCCATAGAATAAATTATCCTTACAAATTGAAAATTCATTATTCTTAATAATAAATTCATAACCACCATTAGCAAGTCCAGACACACTAATAATGTTCTTACACAAACTTGGAACAAAATAACAATTATTTAGTTCTAAAATAAATCCACTCGGTAAAGTAAGATAAACATCTCCGACGGCCAACGCAGAAACTTTTGCTCCATTCCCAACTCGAAGATCTACTTCACCTCGTGCTAACTTCCTTTTATTTTGAAGAACCTGCATATTTCGGCAATTATGAGTTCCATAACCGGTATCTAATATCCAATTGTCCAAAATTGAAACGTTAACATCTATAATAGTCATACCTGCGGTTCCGGATTCCAAAGCCTTCCCCTTGCTTTTCTTTGAGTGGGTTTTCTCTGTTGCCCCAGGAATGAAACCTCATGTGAAACTGCTTAGGTGGCTTTATTTCATTGGTTGATGCGTTATTTTCATAAGGCAACAAATGAGTTTGACGAAGCACCGTTTAAAAGAATGAAAAAAGTTAGGACGTCATAAATTACTATATATTGTTCAAATAATCCCTTACTTTCTATTATTTTCAAATATTGTTATTAAATAATTTAAATCAAATATATATTTATTTTGAAATCTAATTGTAAAAATAATGTTATATATATATATAAGTCAACACATATTTTATTTTTACTTATATATATTAAAATATATATTATTTCAATTTAAATTATGTATTTATTTTGAATTCAAAGTAAATATTTATTATATTTAGTTATTTATTTATATGTATTTCTAATTTATTTCGATGTAAAATATATATTTTATTTTTCAAGTAGATTATTGATGTGTTATAAATTATAATTATTCGACATGTATCAGGAAATATCTGAACTAGTATTATTTTGAAATATAATATTCAGATACGTCCATGGTTGCAAATAGCTTCGCTAAACGCTATGCAACACCGATATAGCTTAGTTTGGAGACAAAACGCCGCGCGCTGCAGTTTTGTAGCCCGATACGGCTAAATAAAATACTTTTAGATTAATTTATAAAAAAACCAAATGAAATTAATTAAGGAAATTTATTTCATGAAAATTTTAATAATTAAAAAATATTTTGGTGGATAAATAAACCGAAAAATCCCGTCTCTTATTTAGATAGAGTTGTTTTGACTTGTTAGAGATACTAATTTTCGTATATTGCATGAATTATTTTATGCGCTACATAAGAAATATATATTTCCTTTACAATTCTTTTTGTATGCACAGGCATAATCTTCCTTTCTGGCCTAACTCCTTTTTGATACCATAAATCGATATGCATATCCTTCAAAGTGCATTCCTTACACATGAAGTCGTACATTTCCTTTACAATTATTTCCCAACGTATGGTATAATATTTCCAAAATATGATGATTTCCTCCATATTTGTAACATCAACCGGCCACTTGTAACGTTTCTAATTAACGAAAAAACACACGTAAACAAAATAATATATTTTTTAAAAGTTATAAATTAAATTTCAAATAACTTACACGAAATTCATCCATAACTCTAACTCGTGCTTTGGGGCACCATTTATCTCAATCAAGCCATCATTCGTTATTTTGGGCTAACATAATGTACATGTCATGATGTATGAATAACGATTCGTCGCGTTTTTTTCCCAAATAGCGAATGTCGTACATATGACACTCAATAACGGGTCTATCTTTGTGGGGAACCGGAGGATATAAGACATGTCTTTTATCAAAAAATGTTTCTTTCAACTCAATATCCCACCATTCTTTTTTGGCAGAGTAGAAGATGATGAAGCCATTAATGAATAAATCTTGAAACAAGAAGAAGAGAAAAATGACAAAGAATGAGGTTTTGGTTTCTGAAAAAATACAAGACAGAAGACAGATATTAATAGGACTGAAAAAAGTAAAATCGAATATATTCCTTTGTAATAAAGACAGGAAAAGATGATGGAAAAAGTCGAAGGAAATATATTCGTTTTTGGTTTTTTATGACAGTGTAAGGTCTTGTCAAACTTTGTTTTTCAGAAGAAAACAAAATTGATTCTCTTCTATATATACAATGAATTATGACACCTATAATATTCAAAAATTATTCATCTTTATCTTTACAAGAAATATACTATATATAATATTTTTTCTTTTATACAACTACAACAACTATACTCACATAAAATATACTCAACATAAACTATTATCATCATTTACTTATCTATTAAATATAATAAAAACAACACAATAAATAATACCCTGAATGTTGGCGGAATTACGAATTCCGCCAATTATAAAACACAATTAACTACATCTGACCAGAATTAATCTTTAAATTAATAATTCAAACTTGGCGGAGTTACGGATGCCGCCACTTTAGTTTTTGGCGTAGTTTCAAACTCCGCTATTGTGTATTTTCGGGATTAACTTCAGCCCTTGGTTATTTTGGGAATAAAATTTAAAACTTTGTGTATAGTTGGAAAATTTTCTTTGATTTAAGCTATTTAATAACAATATTTAAAATAATATAAAGTAGGGGTTTATATGAAAAATACATTGTACTTTATCAAGTCTTAACCTTTTTTTCACTCTCTAAACGGAGCTTCTGTCAAATCCATTTTTTTTTATGAAACTAACATATCAACCAATGGAACCAAGCCACCTAGGCAGTTTCACATGAGGCTTCATTTGTGAGGCAACAGAGAAAACCCACTCCTTTTCTTCACCTCCTCGAGGTAAATCTTGCAATTTCTCTTCCAATGCCCACTCTTTTTGCAATGGAAGAAGTGACATCATCGGATTTCTCCTTTCCTTTAGTCTTCGGTTTGGACAACGACTTGCCCGCACAGCCCTTGGACTTTTGTTTCTTACGAATCCCTCCTTGAATCATGAGAATATCTTTAGCAACTCTTGCTTTGGGTTTCCCGGATGCCTTAAGCATCTCCGACTCAAAGTTCTTGAGCATCCATGGAGCTTGGGAATCGTCTTGTTCATCGAGTTCATATGATAGTTCGTCACGAAACTTGAGAAAATCGGTGGCAATGCACACAAGATCAAATCTTGTTGCATTATTGGTGACACATTTTCTCCCAATTTCTCGAGACGATCAATCAACGCTTGAACCTTTAACACGTGAGTGCTAACCGAAGATCCATTAGGCATCTTACAATTAACCAACTCCTTCAATGTATTGAACCTTTCAACGCATTCTTGCTCTTGGAACATTTCCTTGAGTGTCGCGTTAATGTCATACGCATACGAATCCTCGAATTGCTTCTGCAAATTCGCGTCCATACATGCCAACATAAGGCATGTCACGTCATTTGACTCCTTCTTAAGTTTGTCATATGCAGCTTTTTCTTCGGTCGAAGCCTTTTCATCAGGAGTCACCATCTTTGTGTCCAACACGTGACTTTTGCACTCTTGCCTAAGAACAATTCTTAGGTTACGGTGTCAGTCAAGATAGTTCTTGCCGACTAGCTTCTCCCTTTCCAAGACCGATCTAATCGACATGGAGTTGGTGTTGCTTGAAGTCATGATTGTTACAACGAAAAAATACTTTACGATGAGATTGATACTAACATGTGCGAACTTATTCTATATGCTTATATGATGATATGAAATATGTTACTTTTATCAAATCAATAACCCTAATATTGATTCGGGATTCTAAATCAAATAACACCTCAAGACCCATATTTCGTGATCCTCCCACAATTGACTTTGGCCGACAAATGGGATCTCGTTATTTAGGTAGGATAAATCCAATCACATCCAATGCGACTCTTGATCCTTTATAGGATTTGGGTATCGAACCATATCATATATGATCCAAATTCTGTTTGTGCATCCTAACTAAGTCCCGAACCCCAATCGGATTGGCTTGGATGGTTAAGTCATGACCGTGCTCACGTATCGTTCAATTAAACTACAATCGAGTTTTTTTCCTGAGAGGACAGTACTCATGTTCTTCTCTTTCAAACACATTTCTACATTGTATACACTCTTTGTTTCCATACCCAAAATATAAGAAAAAGATTAGATCAATTATCTCCATTATTTTGCGACCTCAGACCAAGATCTTGTCACCTCAATGCATGAACTTAAAAAAAAAACAAAAAAAAGGCGGTGACTCAGGTCCGATATTATCGGGGGAGAGTCGTCTCGATTGCCACTGAGTCTGATATACTCGGCCGAGTTTTTTTTAACTCGGCCGATATTACGAACCATGCAGATAATATCAGGAACGGTCGTATGAGTTATACTGATACATCCACTAATATCGACGGATTGTAGGCAAAGCTCATTTGGCCATCCTCGTACTATCTGGAGTAGGAAAATCTCATTTGACCGTAGACACAGAGGAGAGGAAACATGAGCGACCACATGGCCCCAACCTAGATGGCCTAATCCCCGTCGACGAAACCCCTCCCAAACCTAGAGAACCCACTGGCCCGTCGGCAAAACCACGACCCCGTCAGCAATACCGAACCCAACAACAACGTCCTGTAGACCCCGGCAAAATCCCCATAAACCCTTCGACAAAAACCTATCACAATAGAGACAGTCCAAGGCCCGTCAGCAATACCCACCATCTCGTCGGCAATACACAGCCCAACAACGATGGCAGTAGACCCGTCGACAAAACCCCAAGCCCGTCGAAAAAAAACCTATCATAACATGCACGACCCTAGGCTCGTCGGCAATACACACCACCCCGTCGGCAAACCCTCTTCTTCGGTCCAGACCCCGGGGAAAAAACCCCCAAGCCCGTCGAAAAAAACCTATCATAACAGGGACGATCCAAGGCTCGTCGGCAATACACACCACCCCGTCGGCAAGCCCTCTTCTTCGGTCCAGAACCCGCGGAAAAAACCCCCAAGCCCGTCGGAAAAAAACCTATCATAACAGGGACGACCCAAGGCTCGTCGGCAATACACACCACCCCGTCGGCAAACCCTCTTCTTCGGTCTAGACCCTGCGGAAAAAACCCCAAGCCCGTCGGAAAAAACCTATCATAACAGGGACGACCCAAGGCTCGTCGGCAATACACACCACCCCTTCAGCAAACCCTCTTCTTCGGTCCAGACCCCGCGGCTCTCCCCTTCCTTCTTTCATTTTCTCTTTTCTTCCTTAGCTCTTTGGAGGTTTTTTTTTCTAGTGATGGCCGAAACTAAATTTTGTGTGGTGTTTGTGTGTGCGAGTGGAAGCTTTGGTGCGTGGAGACCGCACATGGTCGAGGCCGGACTTGGTTGAGGCTTTGCTCAAGATTTTCTTTTCTTCTTCTTTCAATAAAGGGTTCCATTCTTATAAAATTTTCCACTTTTAGGATGTAATGTGTAAATTATTGCTTTAATTTTGGTTAAATGTATTTGAGGTAGTTATAATTAGTTTAATTTTTTGACTATAAAGTGGGTCAATTTTTGTTTAATTTGGGTTAAAATAATTTATTTGGGTTAAATTTGATTAATTGGTTAATTATGTTAATTTGACTATGATTAGATTCATAGTGCTATTATTTGATAATTAGGGTTGAAATCAATTTTTTGGTACAAATTTATTACATTGATATTTGGGTTAATTTTGATGTGTGTCGATTAATTTGGGGTAATTTTGATATAGTTTGATGAATACGGGTTAAAATCAAAATTTGTTGGCATAATATTTTTAAAATTGATTTATTTTGTATCTAAATTTTTAGAAGAGTAATTATCATTTTGATGATATTTTACTTTTTAGAAGAGTGTGTATATACATAGAGAGAGAGTTCTATCATACATCCATTTTTGTTTATTATACATCTTTTTTGATTGAGCGGTCGAGATTATAAAATCTATGTCAATTCAAAAATCATGATTTAATATTCTTGTCTAATTTTTTCTTAATATACATTCCCAAAAGGACGAAAACGTAATTTTTTTACCATTATTCACTCTCCCCTCTCTCTCTCTCTCTCTCTCTCTCTCTCTCTCTCTCTCTCTCTCCTCCAGTTTCTCTTTAGCCCTGTCCCATCCCTTCCCTACGCCTATCTATTTCTCCGGCCTCAATTTCTTGTCGGAGTTAGTGTGGTTTACTTTTGTATTTGGGTGGATTAGTGAGAGAGATTTGAGAGAGAAATAACTAGGATTTTTTCAAGAGAGATAAATTGGGGATTGTTTTTTCTTCTATTAATACTTCACGAATGGTTAGTTGGAACCAACCATCTGGTGAATTGGAACTAACCACTCTCTGGACACATAGACCAAATATCCAAGTTCGCAAAATATTCTTTGATACATTACTCCCGCACATACACATGGGATACACCTATTAACTATTACATGCTAAACTAGTAAACCAAAATAAAATATTACAAAAGCGAATGAACTTCTCACTTTGAAGTGCTTTGGTGAAAACATCCGTCAATTGATTTTCGATTTTCACATGCTCGATAAGAACTTCATCGTCTCCAACCACTTCTCGAATAAAGTGGTGCTTGAGCTTGATATGCTTTGTTCGGCTATGGAAGACGAAATTCTTCGACATCGCTATCGCGGATTTATTATCGCAAAATAGAATCGTGGTATTTTCCTGTTTCTCGCCATGTCTACTAAATTTTTTCTCAACCATTCTATTTGTTTCACGGCTTCGTTTGCCGACACATATTCGACTTCCGCGGTGGAAAGCGCAACCCTTTCTTGTATTCTTTAGGCCCATGAGAATATACCCGATCCGAGGGTAAACGCGTAATCCGAGGTACTTCTCATATCATCGGCACTCCCGACCCAATCACTATCACAAAATCCAAATAATTCAATTTGTCAATTTCATTTTTCTCATACATAAGCCCATAATTTTTGGTGCCTTGTATGTACCGCAACCCTCTTTTCGCCACACCCAAATGAGTTTTACTCGGTTTGCTCATATACCGAGATAACAAATCCGTAACATACATTATATCGGGTCGTGTAATAGCAAGATACAACAAGCCTACAATTAAGTTCCTATAAATTGAATCATCGACGTCACCACTACCATCTTCTTTTACTAATTTTTCATTTACCAAAATCGGTGTCGTTACCGGATTACAATTTTCCATCTTCAATTTAGAGAGAAGATTTTGGACATATTTGTCTTGAGAAATAAAAATTCCATCATTTATTTGTTCAATTTATATGCCGATTTTATCTTGCTTGATGTAGAGGGTTGGCTCGCTTGGACTTCTTTTGAAATCCCTTTTTGCCAAAATAACCATCGATTTGGCTATACCATGCACGAGGCGATTGTTTCAATCTATATAACATCTTCTTCAATTTGTAAACTTTTTTCAACCACGAATCCTTGTAGTTGCTCAACGTACACTTCTTCTTTTAATTTGTCATTCAAGAGAACAGATTTTACATCGAGTTGGTATAGTTTCCATCTTTTCTGAACGGCCAAAGCAATCAACGTTCGAATAGTTTCATGTCTTGTCACGGGAGCAAATATTTCTTGATGGTCGGTACCGAATTTTTGTGAGTATCATTTTGCAACTAATCTAATGGTAAAAAAACATTAAGTACTAAATTCGTTATACTTAATTAAGTATGTTAGGCTCCCTCATATATATATATATATATCCTCTAATTTTAGAAAAAAAGTATACATATTTTTCCTCTAATTTTGGACTTATATAGAAGTCTCAAAATTTATATGATTATTCAAAATATTTCAAATTGTATAATTATATAGATGTGATATTTTCAGATTTTATTTGCCCCATAAAGAAAATGTTTTTTGCTTTTTAAAACGTTACGCTCATTTTTAATTGTATTTGAACTAACTTTAACAAAAAAAAAAAAAACAAGGGAATATCAGATATTTATTTTTATGTTGCATTTAAAATAACAATACAAATTTAAGTACATCACTCTTGGTCGGATAGATGTGTATTTAAATTAGATATGCATGTATACGTGTTTTGACTTTTATTGATCGGATTTGGATTTTTCAACAAGGGCACGCAGATGGGCGAGAGCTACTTTCTTGTAAAAATTTTGTATGCATTTCTAACTAACTAGGTCCACCGAAGGCATTTATATGGTAATCAATGCATTGTTACCCTCAGATAAGGATAGAAATTGAGAGATGCGACAAAAATGAGACTCGGTTTTATAATGTTATGTTTGTCATGACATATCAGCATTAAAAAACTACAAATTCCGTAGCATATTGTGGCCCATATCACACTAATATAGACTAGATTCAGGACTAGGTGATGCTCATGTCGGAATATGTTTGTTTATGTTTTCAGCCTGGTAACTAAGGCCTGTTTTCACTTTGGGCCATAACATTTGGGAGGAAGGAGATAGAAGAGAGGGAGATACGAGGAAGAATATATGAAACATCAAGAAGTAAGAAGCTAAATCAAATACACAAATATCTGGCCACCATGAAAATGAGGAGAAAAATACGTCGATAATATTGAACTTAAATGTTTTTTAAATTATGTGTTTTAGTTATGTAGTAAGTAAATTAATGTATTGATAAGAAATCAGTGTGTAGTTGGATAATGATTAGGATATCATGTAGGAATATCTTATCCATATTAATTATAAAGAATTATTTTGATAAGCTGCATGAGAATTTACATATGTAACATATTTCATATGTTATAAAAAAGATCACAAACAAAATAATTTTTTTTAAATAATGAATTAAACAGTAAAAATTATAAACAATTTCTTCTTTATTTCTAGTTTATATCTAGGTGAATGAGACTTCAAAAAACCCCTATTTTTTTTTTGGGATTCATCAAAAATCCCCGAACTTTTTAATTACTTGAAAACCCCCTATAAATTGAGTTTAATTCTTCAAAAACTCCACAAAGGTTAACTTTAATATTTCATCCATTTTTTTTTAACAAAAATATCCTTCTTGATTATCTTTCATAAATTATTTTATTCAATATAAATTAATAAATACATAAATAAATTAAATATTTCACGTTATTATACTTAAAAATAATTTATGAAAATATTTTACAATGCACTATATATATATATATATATATATATATATATATATATTATTGGTCAACACTCGTATTTGGCCAACATTGACCAACATTTTCTTGACCATTGGATCTTACATCTGACGATCTATATCAATTTCCGCAGTGACAATGTTATCTTTAGGTTTTATGTAAAACTGGTTTGATTTATAATAAACCGGCTAAAATGAACCGGTTTTTTTGTTTTTTGTTTTGTATTTTCTCGTGCTTCGTTCCTTGTTCATTTGTTTCCTATTCGTCTTCAACCCTACAAAAGGAGAAGGGGAAGCTGCTTCAAGAATCCTCACTTCGAATCTCCAGTCCATGATTCGTTTCCTCTGTGTGACCCTGAAAACTTCTCCTGTCCCTCCGACTCGAATTTCTCCTGGCCGGTCATCTCTTTGCACGATCAAGCCCTAGCCTCCAGGTTATCCCTCTTCCTATCTCTTCACAATCGGGAATCGTCAGTCCAGTCTTCCGCCTTGAAGGAATGAAATTGAAATATGGGGTCGCCCCTCTCCCTCTTGCATGAGCGGTACCTTCAATTATGAGGACTGCTGCCTTGTTGGTACAACCTGATTCGGGGACAGTAATTAATCTCAATATACTTTATATCTATTTTGTTTTATGCGACTTATCTCATATTTAATTGCGTAGTTGGGGACGATTCTAGTCCTAATTGGCTGTTCATTGATGAAAATTGAATCAAAATGAGGCTCGATTTAACGAGTTTTTAGTTTATTACTGTTTGTTTGTGATTTGATCATTGATGTTTTATGTATATTTGGTTGCCTATTTCTTTAGAGGATTCATAGGATGTAATATAAAAGTTTTTTCCCTTGATATTTTTAATGTCTATTTGGTTTTTTTAGTAGATGCAAGAGCCGCCATATTGGAGCTTAGGATAATTGTAATTCGATTGTTTGTTGGAGGACTGTTGGCACTTTCAGCTTCTTACTAGGACAGGTTGGCGATTTAAGTAAAATGACAAAGCATTCTATGCAGCCTTGTGAGGATAAAATGTCAGCTCGGCAAAATGAGAATTATGATTATTGCGACCCGAATGTGTATGTTTTAGGTTCAATGACCAACATCATTGTTTGGCCAACTCGGCCAAAAACGTTTATTTCTCACAATATATACATGAAAATAAAAATTCAACCGCATAGATGTGATATACATCACTTGAGAATGTCATAGATTTAATTTCATGAAAAATAAATAATTTTATCATCTCCATCACGATACGTAAAGATATTGACGGATGACAATATTTACGACATGATTCATCGTGAAATAAATTTTAAAATTCGAATTTTTTTCATTGGATTTAATTTAAATTATATAGATAGACTATAGATTAATTTTTACAATGTTTCGACTTTCATTTCATCGAAATCCAAAAAAATACCGAAATAGACGGTTATGAAAATAGCTTATCGATTTTGTTAGATAGAAAAATGCAAAACGAAACAAAATTTGTTCTACAACATATCTAAATGATATAGATTACATCTATACAGTTAAAATTTAATTTGAGAAATAAACGTTGTTGGCCAAGTTGGCCAAATAAGGATGTTGGCCATATATATATTATTATTTTATTTTATTAAATAAATACTATTCACATAACATTTTTAATTTTATATAAAAGATCTTGTAATAAATTATAGAATAATATAATAAATATCATCATATAATATTATGAAATATTATATTGTAAAATATTATTTATTTATTAGTTTATAGAATAAATTCAATTATAAAATAAATTGTGATGGTATTTTGGTCCAAAAAGAATAATTTGGATGGAAAATTATGTTGGGTACCGGCGTCACTATCGAGTCGCGCGCAGCGGATTGTGAGGCTCGGTCCGACCCGATCCCGAGGACCACGTCACCAACCCAAAAGTACAAACCATGAAAATGCAACTAATAGCTATGAATTTAACTCTTATATTCATAAAGAACCATACCACGTGAAATTGATCACGGTGAAGGGTTGACGCTTTTAGTTGCTGCTGTCCTTGCTCGCTTCGATTCCGGTAGCACGCACGTCCCACGCCCGTGCGACACCTAGATCGAAGCTCCGATTTGTCGTATAAACCGAAATTTCTTCGGTTCGTCTCCGACCTAGCTCGACCTTGATCACCACAGAAAGTTTCAGCCGAAACTTCTTTACTTGTATCCACCTCGAGCTAGCGTCTCTCGGTTACGCGTGATTTTCCTAAAATCACCGTAAACTTGCTCAATTTCAATCTTCCTTTCTCGCTTTCTTTCTTGTCTCACAAGAATATTTCTCTGTCAAAGAATGGTCAAGAAGAAGGAGAGGGGACAACCATGATTTTATAATCAAGGCTGAATTAATAGGGCATTAATGAGTACCTTAAGAAAAACTGCTAATCCAGAATTTGGATCACAGTCCGTCATGACGCACTAGTCACGATATAGCCGTTATCTCTATAGTCCATCATGACTGACTATCCAGTCCGTCATGACGCACCTCAGTCATGACTGACATATAGTCAGTCATGACACATACTCACAGATTGGTAAACAAAATTTTCTTTGGTCCGTTATGACGGACTGTACATAACTCTGTGTAATCCTTAAGAAAACCCTTTCGTCCGTCACGGACAACCAGTCCGTCACGATGGACCATGTGTTTTCTGTCAGATTTGCACAATCTTATTGTGCATCCAATCGTTTCGACGAACGCGTACGTTCATCTACCCTCATGTGTACAATCCACTAGTTGATTTATTTGAAAAATAACCCGAGTAGGATTTTTTTGAAAAATGAAACTCAATTTATAGGGATATTTTCGAGTAATTTAAAATTTAGGAGTTTTTTTGACAAATTCCAAACAAATATTGTTTTTTTTCAAAAAATCCTCTTATATATTCATTATTGTGAGCGTACTTTTTTTATGCTTTGTATCTTTGTCTATTAAAAAGTATATATATTCCGTCAGAATCTTCCTAACTCCCTCTCTCCGTGAATTCTTTCTCAATTCAAATTTTTATTGAGTTTTCTTATATAATAATGCAGTTAAATCGCAACTATCTATCTCTCACCTGACATGTGTAATAATAATAACAATAATACAAATTTAGTTAGTTAGAAATGCATATAAATATAAATTTTTTAGAAAGAATGTAGCTCTCGTCCATCTGCATGCCCTTGTGAAAAATCCAAATCCGATCGCAAAAAGTCAAAACACGTATACATACATATCTAATCTAAATACACATCTAAACAAGAGTGATCTACTTGTATTTGTTTTGATATTGTAGAATATTGTAAATGCAACATTTACTTATTTTCTTATTTTGCATCCATTTTTAATATTTCTCGTGAATCCACATCAAATATAATATTAATGTATAGGATGAATCCATATCAAATAGTGGTGATATTTAATATCAATCATTAATTTTTTGTTAGAATTTTTGTAAATCATATTTTGTGTAGTCATTTATGTGTCATTATTTTACACAATGTTTTAAACATTTTTAGAAATCTACACTATTATTATTTGTTAGCTTCACATTAGACCAAGTCTAATTAATTATTTAACATTTCAAATAAGATTACATGATCAAATATGAATGCAACGGAATATGAAAAGTTTATATATGAAATACCAATAATTTAATATGAAATATTATAAAACATACAACATATGTTAGTATTATATTTAGAAATTTAATTTTGAAAACCCATCAAGCATATTCATTTTAATTTTCTCTTTATTTTGACATTCATATTAGCATAATTCATACATACGATTTTTCAAAATTTCAATTTGTAAATATATTATGTAAGAAAATACAATGCAAACAATACGTATTTACATAATAGATTTTTAAGTATTTTATTTGCATAATAGAATTTTTTAAGTATTATTATTATTTAGTTTTTAAAAAAATTATAACAATAAGAATCTCATATAATACTAAGTAGATTATATTTGTGTTTTTAAGCAAACAAATTTAATATTAATATTTTCAAAAAATAATGTTAAAAAATAGTTTATCCATCTAAATATTTTCTTAAACTTATAAACACCTATCAAATAGTATTGCTAATTTAAAAAATGTAAATTAAAAAAAAAAACATATCATATAAAATAATTTGTATTTACGTTTATTATAAATTAAATTTTGATATTATTGATTAAATTTCTTCCACTATTAAGTTTTATATTAATTCTTATTTTCCATTGCATTTTGAATCAATAAAAAATTAAAAATTATTACTACTATATAAATTAATAATGTGTTACTACATATGTTGTATGATTCATTATTTTTATATTTGATATTGTATTAAATATTGTGAACAATGATATAATATTGTGAACAATGATATTACATTATATTATTTTATATTTTTCATTGCATTTTTAATCAATAAAAATTATTACTACTATATAAATTAATAATGTGTTACTACGTATGTTGTGAACGATGATATAATATTTGTTGTTATGTTTTTTCATAAAATTGTATTATATCTCGTATATTATTATATAATGATACTAATATAAGTATTATTATTAGATTAAAAATAAGAGATTTTGTGTTATCATAATGTAAAATAATTGTAAAACATATGGATAATTATAGATAAATGAATTCAAATAATTTTAATTTAAGATGATATTATTAATATTATCATACTAATGTATAATTTGTATTACGATGAAAAATATAATTTACATGCTCGTCGCGTAGCGCGAGTATTCTCCTAGTAAAAATAAATATCTCACATTCACTCTTTTTTTTCTTTTCTTAAAGTTTGTTCAAATACAATTTAAAATGAATGTAACATTTTAAAAAACATAAAACCTTTTCTTTATGGGGCAAATAAAATCAGAAAATATCACATATATATAGAATTATAGAATTTGAAATATTTTGAATAATCATAAATTTTGAGACTTCTATGTAGGTCTAAAATTAGAGGAAAAATATGTATAATTGTTTTCCGTCAGAATTTTCGTCACTCCCTATTTGAACATGTCGGGCTCCCATAATATGTTGTTCGACGGATGTCGATACATACAATACCTCTGTAAAAAAAAACAATACATACAACATACATACAATATAGTATACTTTCATGATATGTAAATATATACGCAAATTATATTACGTACTGGTGGGGAGATTTTTTATATTCCACGAGAATACATGTGAATTGTTTATATCATATGTATGTTTATTATATATTTTATACCTTTACATTAGAGTCAGGTATATAATGGATTGGGCCGCATTTGTTTTTCTTTGCTGCCGCATGTCAAGTGGGAGTTGCTTTCATTAAACTTTAATATATATACTAGGGATGATCTCGCTCGGCTTTGACTGCATTATGAATTAAAAAAAATAGATAATGACTAAAAATTAGACATTAGACTTATTATTTTTTTAAGAATATACAACGTGTTTCGAGAGCTAGAGTGGTATATATAAAATTGGTTGCATGGGAAACAAATATTTTTCAAATTATAGCAAATATTATTTTGATAAATAAAATTGTGTAAAAATATAGTTTGATATTTTGTAGTGTTTAATTATAATTTTAGTTCTTTAAGATTCTATTTATTTTCATCAACAATGAAAAAAAATATTTTTCAAATTATAGCAAAAATGAATTTTATTAATAATATTCGGAAAAAATATATAGCTAGCTATTTTTAGAGTTTAATTATAATTTTGACTCTTTTAGTTTTTATTAATTTTCTTGGATAATTAAAAAAAAAAATTCAAATTATATCTATAAAGATTTTGATTAATAAAATTGTGAAAAAATATATTTCGATATTTTTTAGGGTTTAATTATAATTTTGACTCTTTTAGTTTTTATTTATTTTCATGGACGATAAAAAATTATTTCTCATATTATAGCAAGAATGATTTAAATTACTAAGATTGTGAAAAAATATAGTTTGATATTTTTTAGGGTTTAATTATAATTTTGACTCTTTTAGTTTCTGTTTATTTTCTTGGACAGTTAAAAAAATATTTTTCAAATTCTAACACAAATGATTTTGAATAATAAGATTTTGAAAATATATAGTTCGGTATTTTTTAGGGTTTAAATATAATTTTGATTTTTTTATTTATTTTCTTGAACGATGTATTTTGGTAATTTAGATGTTCATGAATTGTAATTTTGACATTATAAGTTTATAGTTTCTTGAGAAATAAATATTTTAGCTATACATATATAATTTTAGGATATATGATCTATATATTAATTGTGCATAATTGCATTGTGTGTATGTTGGGGTCGTTAATCAATAATCTCTTTGCTAAAATATAACACATTGATCAAGAAGTGTGTTTCTTGGAATCCTTAATCATTTTATGTGAAGCATTCAAAAATAAAATCATGCTTCCATCTGGGCTATCTTCTTTGTATGTGTGTACTTGTACTTTTAAGATGTTATTTATGAAGAACACGTGTCAAATTTTGACAACTTCATTAAACTTGAAAGAAAAAAACAATAATTTCATTATATATATATATATATATATATATATATATATATATATATATATATATTTCCAACCTCAATCGCCAATTACTCTATGCTACAAAATTAATTTCAAAACATATATAATAACTATAAATTTCTTTAATTAAAATTTATTTTGCAATAATATGAAGTCGTCATCATGATACGTTTCTTGAAGCATTTCTGACAGTAACCATGTTTGAAAAAATAATTCGAAAAATATCCTTGTTTCGAAAAACTTTTCTTTTGTCCAGACCCAAAGCCCGTAAAACAAGATATTTTATCCAATCCCAAGATTTTCCCATTACACTTTCTATGTTTTATTTGACACACATAATTAGCATGATAATTCAAAATTATAAAATAAAAACAGAATTAATATCAATTCAAATTCAATAATTATACATTAATTCATTATTATTTACGTTAATTATCATGTTAATTAATTATATTAATTATGACATACAAGACTTGAGGGTACAATATGGGTACACGTATAAGTTCTTTGCAAAAAAATGTGACCAGGTTTTAAAAACCCGTGCTTTTATTTTTTTAATCCGTCCCCACTAAGTGTACCTTTATGTAATTAGTCTCCCGAATTTTTAAAATCAGGTGTCGGATTTTCAAAATCCGATTTGGGTTAGTTTTTATTTCAATTATATAAAATTAAAAACATCAAATCTCAATTATAAACATAAAATATCATTGCATAATATCAAAATTATCTTAAATTAAATTATGTTCACAATTTATTTCAATTTGTTAATGACATTTACAACAATACTTTGATTCCTCGATTTCTGGGAAACACCCGAGAATAGATCCATTCTCTTAAAAATTATGAAGTAATATATTTCTAGAAATATTTGTGATAAAATAGATAAAAACAAACAGCTAAAAAGTAAAAGAAATGGACATTGAATAAGGAGAAAAAAAAGATGAGTAAAATTATGTATGAAAATTGAGATGGGAGGAAGGAGATAGAAGAGAGGGAGATACGAGGAAGAATATATGAAACATCAAGAAGTAAGAAGCTAAATCAAATACACAAATATCCGGCCACCATGAAAATGAGGAGAAAAATACGTTGATAATATTGAACTTAATATTTTTTAAATTATATGTTTTAGTTATATAGTAAGTAAATTAATGTATTGATAAGAAATCAGCGTGTAGTTGGATAATGATTAGGATATCATGTAGGAATATCTTATCCATATTAATTATAAAAAAATATTTTGATAAGCTGCATGAGAATTTATAAATGTAACATATCTCATATATTATAAAAGAGAGAGAAAAAAAAGAGAATGTCAGTGATCACAAACAAAGTGATTTTTTTTAAATGTGATTTTTTTTAAATAATGAATTAAATAGTAAAAATTATTGAAAACAATTTTTTCTTCATTTCTAGTTTATATCTAGGTGAATGAGACTTCAAAAAACCCCTAATTTTTTTTTGGATTCATCAAAAATTCCCTAAATTCTTAATTACTTGAAAACCCCCCTATAAATTGAGTTTAATTCTTCAAAAACCCCACAAAGGTTTACTTTAATATTTCATCCATTTTTTTTGACAAAAATATCCTTCTTGATTATCTTTCATAAATTCTTTTATTTAATATAAATTAATAAATACATAAATAAATTAAATATTTCATGTTATTATAATTAAAAATGATTTATGAAAATATTTTACAATGCACTATATATATATATATATATATATATATATATATATATATATATATATATATATATATATATATATATATATATATATATATATATATATACTTAAAAATGAAAGAAATTTTTATTTTTCGTGAAATTGAATCTACAACATTCTCAAATGATATAAATCATATCTATAAGGTTAAAACTCTATTATAATATTTAGATTTAGTGAAATAAGTGTTGTTGGCCGACGTTTGCCAAATAAGAGTGTTGGATCCCTGCCCTATATATATATATATATATATATATATATATATATATATATATATGGGCCGGTTCCGTTGAGATCTTACTTCGAGTCCTTATTTTGAGTCCAAATCCGAGTCGTTAATTAAAATTGGATGAGTGGCTGATCTTTAATTAAATTCCAAATATTACATGCTGCCCCTTGCCCTGCCCGTTATGTTAATTTCTGACCTAACCGCTGATTGCTTCCAAGTTTCATCAGATCGAAAAAAATTTCATCTTCCATTGATTTGGCCATTGCTTTGAGCCCGCCTAAACTAGGATTGAGCATTTGTTTTGCCTCTCCCATTATTTTTTGTTGAAAGGTACATTCATATATTTCTCTAAATTTTGATTTGTTGAAACTTAATTTGCAGTCAGTAATACATGTTAATTTATGATTATATCAAGATTTTGCATTTTCACGATAGATTCAATGCACAATGCAGTTTGTCCTTCTAGGATAGTTAGTGAACAAATTAATGCACTGAACTGCAAACATACTAGGAAGATTGGTGTCGAGGATTACTTTGGATGTGATAGCTTGAAGCTCGGCTCGTTGTGATGGACCAATCTGATAATTTTCTTAAATGAAAACATATTAGTTATTCAAGTATAAAGTAAGATTCCAGGACTTGGTATACACTGATATCGTTAGTGCAAATAGCAATCTGTGAAGTCTTTGGAGAAGAAGATAATCGTTCAATTGTGGGAGAAGAAGAGAAATCCCTGATGCTTACTAGGACGTGCAATAAAAGAAACATACATACTTGTTATGTTGCAATGCAAACAAGGCAATGAATAAAATTATATGCTTTTTTGGCATGTCGATGATTCGAGCAATATATATCAGTCCCAAATCTCGGGCAGGGAAATGAAGAGGTTGTAAAATTTAGATTTTGAAATAAATATCAACCCCTCATCGAATCTTGATCGATGGCTCATAATCGGACTCAAAATAAGATCTCAACGGAACCGTCCCCATATATATATATATATATATATATTTTTTTTTTTTCCCAACTCCAATCCCCAATTACTCTATGGTACAAAATTAATTTCAAAACATATATAATAACTATAAATTTCTTTAATTAAAATTTATTTTGCAATAATATGAAGTCATCATCATGATACGTTTCTTGAAGTATTTCTGACAGTAACCCTGTTTGAAAATAATAATTCTAAAAATAATCTTGTTTCGAAAAACATTTCTTTTGTCCTGACCCAAGGCCCATAAAAAAAGATATTTTATCCAATCCCAAGATTTCCCCATTATACTTTCTATGTTTTATTTGACACACATAATTAGCATGATAATTCAAAAATATAAAATAAAAATTAATTAATATCAATTCAAATTCAATAATTATAATAAATGTTAATTATACATTAATTCATTATTATTTACGTTAATTATCATGTTAATTAATTATATTAATTATGACATACAAGACTTGAGGGTACAATATGGGTACACGTATAAGTTCTTTGCAAAAAAATGTGACCAGGTTTTAAAAACCCGTGCTTTTATTTTTTTAATCCGTCCCCACTAAGTGTACCTTTATGTAATTAGTCTCCCGAATTTTTAAAATCAGGTGTCGGATTTTCAAAATCCGATTTGGGTTAGTTTTATAATATTTTTCAAAATAAGGTTATTTTTCAAATTATTTTTTTAAATAGGGTTACCGTAAGAAATGCTCCTCGTTTCTTCAAAAAGCTAGTAATTACGTGTTCAATCCAAGATTGCTGTGCAGAAGCATACAGAGTTAAGAGTTATTCAGAGATGTGAACGACTTAAAAATGGTGTAAGGAATGCACATGACATGCAGTGAGGGAGACAGACTGTTTATTTTACCACTCTTCTGAGAGAGAAAGAGACTGGAGCTCGTAATCCTAGACATGCATGCCATTAGTGGGTGCAGCTCTGAGTTCCTACCAGTTTCCTGCCTCCTCTTCCCTCTCCATTTCATTAATGAATAGAGATGTCCCTGCTACTGCTACTGCTCATGACCATTACTATTTACTGCATCTTTTTAACTTGGGGGATTTACGTATTTACCCTTTCTTAAACTTAAATTTACATATTTATCCTTCTTAAAATTAAAATATCTTATTTACCCTTTCATAAATCTAAAATATCATATTTACTCAAAAATTAAAAACAATCCATTTTTTCCGTTAAAATTAACAATCAACTATTTTATCTTTTACATATTGATCCTTCTAAAAACAAAGTATCATATATACCCAAAGAATATAACAATGTAATCTCATATATAACAATATAAACATAAAAAATACATCAATAAAATTTCAAAAGATAATCATTGATCCACCAATCTCAAATGACAAAAACAAAAATGTAAAAAATCTAGTTTCATTGTAAAAATATAACCATAATTAAAAATATTATTAAATTGTGGTGTGTGATTTTTTCTTGTCGAGTGGGTAAGGATACGTATGTTATTTTTATTATTGAGAGGGTAAATATGATATTTTTATTTTTAAAGGGGTAAATATTATATTTTGGATTTTTAGAAGGGTAAATATACAAAGGGTAAAATAGTAATTTTAAATGTTGGTCGTTAAGTTTAACGGAGAAAATGGATGGCTTTTACTTTTTGAGCAAATATGATATTTTAGATTTATGAAAGAATAAATATGATATTTTAATTTTAAGAAGAGTAAATATGATATTTTACGTTTAACAAAGGATAAATATGTATATGCCTCTTTTAATTTCACATGTTGATGTCAATTATTATGTATAATAATTATCCTTTTTTAGAAAAATTTATGAAAGTTAAACAGTACAAAAATAGAGGCTTAACAAAGTTTTAAAAACGAAACGAAAACAAGTTTACTTCATCTCCAGTTTTTGAACAGTTGGAGAGGAAATACTGAAATGTGCTCAATAGGTGAATTATTGGGCTTAACATGGCTGCTACCACCAATATATAAAAGGGTTATATATGGACCCCAATACCACAACAAAATATGGAAAATGTTGGACATACCCCCCTCACGTTCTTGATGACGTGGATATGATTTAACACCTTAAATAATAATATTTTAATTCATGATTTAACATCTTAATTGTATGTTCAATTATAAATTAAAATATTAAATCATATTTTTATGTTTTAATTTTTGAAGGTGTTAATTTATATTCACGTCATCATGAAGGATGCGTGGGAGGGGGGGAGAATACTAGGGGGTGTACATCACTATTAAAAAATATTATGGCCGAGAAGATAAAAGAAAAATTAAGTGAGTTGATTACTATTATTAATTTACTCGATTAACGATTAAATTGACTGCTTAATTGAATTGACAAAAAAAATTGGGGTCTAATATATATGGTCCATGCACCCAATCAAACTGTTTCATATATACACAATGCATTTATGAAATTAATCAATGCGCAAGTATAAATAAGCAGCAAAACGATGGTACGACATTCATTCAAAGCTCCTTTTTGCATGCCATGGTCTTGTCTCTTGTCAAGATCACAAACTTCTTAAACTTGAGCTTCAAAAAAATCTAGTTTTGATATAATGATAAGCAAAAGAAAATACATATTAAAAGAACTTGTCTATAATTGTTATATTGAATAAATATGCATTTATATTGTTGTTCTGGTACCATGTCTCTTTCGAAAATATTTAGAGAGTATTATAATTACTTGACATATTAATGTCTTTCATAATGGATATAAACAATTTTTTAGGTAGGCCTACAAGTTTTTTTTTGTTGATTCAAGCATGTACAGTTTGAATTTATGATTTGTTTTGTGTCTTGATAAAGATATTGTAATCGTTTGTAATTTTTAGAGGTCATATATGTTCTCACGATTCATGATTTGTATAGTTGATGTTGTCACATTATAATATATTATGATGTTAATAATTAATAATTAATTAATAATTTAAATAACATTAAATTAAGATTAAATTTATATGTAAAAATAAATTAATGATCATTGTTGTTTTGGTACCGTGCCTCTTTTGAAAATATTTAGGGAGCATTATAATTACTTGGCATATTAATGTCTTTCGTAATGGAAAAAAAAAAAGCTTAGGTAGGCCTACAAAAAAAAAATGTTGATTCAAACATGTACCGTTGGACGAATACGAAAACGACATTGTGTTGCAAGAGTTGGCCAAGTTATGATTTGTTTTGTGTCTTGGCAAACAAATTGTAATCCTTTGTAATTTGCAGAGGCCATATATTATGTTTTTACGATTCATGATTTGTATCGTTGATGTTGTCACATGACATTATAATGTTAATAATTAATGATTAATTAGTAATTAGTAATTTAATTAAGATAAATTAATATCAAATTTATATGTAAAAATGGATTAATGATTATTGTTGTTATGGTACTGTGTCTCGTTCGAAAATATTTAGGGAGTATTTTAATTACTTATATTAATGTCTTTCGTAATGAATATAAACAAATTTTTAGGTAGGCCTACAAAAAAAATGTTGATTCAAACATGTATAGTTTGACGGATATGAAAACGGCAATGTAATTTGTGTTGCAAGAGTTGACCGACTTATGATTTGTTTTGTGTCTTGGAAGTTGGAACACAAATTGTAATCATTTTTATTTTTGTACTAGAGAAACGAATGCATAATTCATTGAGCAGTGGTAGGAACCTCATCTTTATTATCACGAATTGTACTCAATTGTCACGTGACAAATAATAATTTGATACTTTAAAAAATGGGCATAAATTCACCCATTAGCAATCTGACACGTGGGACCGACGAATGTTTTAGTTGCCAATAATCATTTCTATTTTTACACAAATTGTAATCAAATTGCAAGAGTAGACCTTGTTGAGCTCGACTTTAGTTCGACTTTTTGAAATGATTTGAGAAATGTAGAATAAGCTGTGGGAGCCGGCTCGTCAGCACGGTGAAATACCACTGCTTTAACATTATTTTATTTATTCCCTAAAACATCTTTTTTTTTGGAACCAAAGTTGGCATTGTCGGTCGATCCGGGTGGAAGACATTGTCAAGTAGAGAATTTGACTGGGATGACACATTTGTTAAAAGATAAAGCAGATATTCTAAGATAAGTTCAAGAAAAACAGAAATCTTATGTGGAACAAAAAGATCAAATCTCGTTGATTCTGATTTCTAATACGAAAACAAACCGTGAAAGTTTTGCATATCGATCCTTTAGACTTTCGGAGTTCGATGTTAGAGGCGTAAGAAATATTAGCACAAGAATAACTAGTTCGTGGCAACCAAGCGTTCATAGCCACATTACTTTTTAATCCTTCGATGCCGGATTTTTCTATTATTGTGAAGCAGAATTCGCCAAACGTTAGATTGTTATGACTGACACAATCATTTACTTCTGACATTCTATCTTATGTATAAAGTTGCAAGAATTCTTGCATTTCTAGAGCTCCACGTCATCAGGGATCTTTATGTAAAAAATTATTTTTTAATTTATATTTTGGTCCTTTTAATTTTTATTTTGGTCATTTTTAGTTTTAAAAAATACATTTTGGTCTTTTTTATTTATATTTTGGTCCTTTTTTATTTACTTTTCGGTCCTTTTTTATATTTTTGAATTTATATTTTGGTCCTTTTTATTTACATTTTGGTCCTTTTATTTTTAATTTACATTTTGGTCCTTTTTATTAACATTTTGGTACTTTTTATTTACTTTTTGGTCCTTTTAATTTTTATTTTGGTCCTTTTTAGTTTTAAAAAATACATTTTGGTCTTTTTTATTTATATTTTGGTCCTTTTTTATTTACTTTTCGGTCCTTTTTTATATTTTTGAATTTATATTTTGGTCCTTTTTATTTACATTTTGGTCCTTTTTATTTTTAATTTACATTTTGGTCCTTTTTATTAACATTTTGGTACTTTTTTATTTACTTTTTGGTCCTTTTTTACATTTCAATTTACATTTTGGTTCTTTTATTTACATTTTTGTCCTTTTTAGTTTTAATTTATATTTTGATCCTTTTTATTTACATTTTGGTCCTTTTTATTTACTTTTCGATCTTTTTTTACATTTTGATCCTTTTTTCTTATTTCACATTTTGGTCATTTTTTACATTTGGTCTTTGTTTCCTATTTTACATACATATTAAAATTTGCGAATATGTCCTGATTATATTAATCAATTTTAGAAGCACATGAACAAATGATATTTATACAAATTATATTAGAAAATAATATCCGTGATAGACTAATTTTATGAACCTTATGCATTTATTTACATCATGATATTTGCAAATATGTCATGATTAGATTAATTTAGTTCAAACGCATGCGCATTGATTCTATTTAAATAATTATATAAAAAACATCCCGCGCAATTGCGCGGGGATAAAGCTAGTATATACTAATGCGATCAAGTTACCAGTGACCTTCTAAGTTACAAATTCTAAGATCTAATAATTATAGAGTGATGACCATATGAAGTCCCCTGCAAAAAAAAATTATTGTATTGATGACGTGGAATTTTGATTCGGGGTGTTAAATGAGTATGTGTAGGGCTGCAAATGAGACGAGTTTGAGAGAACTATGTCCTGCTCAAACCCAACTCGAATGGGATCGGCTCTTTTATCATTAATGTTCGAATCAAAAGTTCAAACTCAAGCTCGGCTCATTTTTAAATCGGTTCATTTTCGACAATAGATTTATTATCAAAATAATTTAAGTTAAAATCAAAAAAATTAAATTGTTGCCAACAAAATAAATAATTAAACAAAAAATATGTTACATAATATTTTGAATAATGATATGCACCCCGCTCAAATGATCCCGCATGCACCCCGCACAGTTATATATGGAATCTAATTAATGCATAATGAATAGATTGGTAAATTATATTTGAAAATTAAATAGGTGCGTGTCACTTGGGGGTTTCTAACTGCGGGGTGCCTAGCACCGCTGTAATATTTTAAAGAGAGCTATTGTTGTTAGCGATCTCGGGTATTAGTATGCTCGATGTTAGAGTTTTCAAGAGAAACAAAGACAAAAACATTGTAGAATGTATGTTTGGACATGTTTTATTTGTTACTTTAATTTTATTATATTTGTAACTTCATTTACTTAATTAACAACAAAAATTAAGAAGGGTCTTTGACTACTTAATTTGTTGTCTTGTCTCGATTAACAAGAGAGTAGAGGGGGCCTAAAACTCCAGCATGACTTGGATTGGTCATAATTACGGATAGGGTTGTACTGATTTATTTTAACATATTCAAGTAGTAATTACTCTTAATCGTATGTATAATATAATATTTTTTTTGTATATTATATATTATAAATTAATTGGAATGAAAATAATTATGTTAAATGCCGAGCTCAAATTTGTTTCGAGTTTAATCTGAGTAAGCTGGTCAAGCTCAAACCTTACCCAGCACGATAAAATTCCGAACTAACTCGGCTCGGCTCGATTAATTTCGAGTTGGAGTTGAACGAGCTATTACTGAGTTATAAGTGAGTCGGGCACAGACGATATACGAGCCACGGATTAAAATTGCAGTTCTGAATGTGTGATAATGAATAAGTAGATCCAATTTAATACACAAATATGTATTAAATGAGTATGTATAAAACGAGAATATGATAAATTTGAAAGTGGCCCTGATTTAACATATAATAAATACTAACTTAATATATTATTTTTGTTCGATATATGGCCAACATTCTTGTTTGACCAACGTCGGCCAACACCACTTATTATTCTAATTCTAAATATTATAAATGAATTTCAACCATATAGATATGCTGTAGAATAAATTTTGTACAATTTTCATTTTTCTACCTATATATATATATATTTTTTTTTTGTTTTTGTTTTATGTGAAACTCTTGGTCAATGTACATAGTTGGGCTCCAATCCAAAAAAATTCTATTTGCATGACCAACATTTCAGAGACAAGGCTGAGCCACAACTGTTCGAATCAGACCCAATTCGAAGGGTTCACGCATGCATGCGTGCCTGTTTCCTTGTTCATGCAAACCTGGGAATTCCAAATATTTTGTCATTCAATTATCTGGCATGGAGTGTTCTTATTGGATGAATTCATTAAGTACCTTTTATATCTTACAATTTACCAATGTATATGCATTAATTCATTCAATTCGTGCATATATTTATTATTGTAAGTAGGGGAGAAGGCCAAAAACAGAAGTGGAGCACGATCGATCAAAACTGTGTCCACGTAATTGCGTATTGACCTGGCCTTTATATAAACTGGGCATATTGTCTATTGTGCATGCAATAAATGCGTCAAAACAGTAGTTTCATAGGGATTCGATTTTAACAAGGTGCCACTACAGTTTTGGCAACCATGATGTATGTGGCATGTGGACTCCACTGGAATTGGGTAATTCTAACGTGGTCTTTGTACTAGTGGTGATATGAAGCCACCCTACAAGTTGTGATATTTATATATTTTTGGATGCATGAAAATATTATCTTTATTATTTATTACTTACTAAAAAGTAACCAATTATGAAAGAATCACGTCATAACAAGACATCTTATCAGAACATGTCAATATTTTGTTCTGTTTGGCTTCATTGTAATGTTACTTCACAAAACAAATCTTGGATTATTATGAAAAAAAAAAGACAAAAACCCCATCATTTAGTGTATGTATCATTTGCATTTCTTACTGCCTAGTGACAAGGGAAACTATCAGAATCTCTCAATAAATTGACAAGTAAAAATATCGAAATCACAATTAAAAACATCACACACAAAATAATCAATAGATAAAAAGAGAATCGTAGTTGTACCTCTTTTGCATGGAGGTATAATTGCGATTCTCACAAGAAATCTTTGGAATTAATTGTGGTCTCATTCTTGTAATTTTGTTTTCATTACGTGTATCTACAAAAGTAAAGTAGACATTGACACGAAAATAATATAAACTAGGGGTTATTCTCGCTTCGCTTCGGCTGGTTATTTTTTTTATAATATTACTATTGTATATATTTTATGTCAAATAATTATAAGTATATGCATATGTATATTTGAAAACAATATAATATATCACAAATTAATTCTTGTATATTTTGTGAATAATTGTTAATATAAAAAAATTATGGTAATTTTACATGCAAATAATTGTAAGGTAAGTTAGATATCGAGTCATGTTTAAATTATACACCTATATAATTTTTTTTTTATATATATAGTTTTATGTTACAACAAATGTTAAAATAAATCATGCTTCAATTAATATATGCACTAATTAGAATAGACAACTTCACTATTATTTTATGGGAAAATATATTTGGCACCTCAAACTCATCCCAACACCATTGATAAGGTGACAAAAAAATAAAATAGATTGTCAATTGGCTTAATTAATATTGTATTATTTCAATATAAATAAGACAAAATTTTTAAACTTATATTTGATCCAATATTAACTATTAGGACATTTAGATCCAATGTTAATTATTTGGACTTTCATGTGATATGAATCGAATGATAGAGAAATAAAATTACAAATTATTATAATAATTTACTCACCCCTTATTTTGTACCTATCTTTGAACTTCCTCATGAAACCAAATCATCATCCTTATCATGATTATTAACCATTATATTGGATGATGTGGTTTCATCATATACACTAATATTATATTTGATTATTTAAAACATGTATTTTGTATGATTATTTGTAAGTATTAATTTGAACCCTTAGATTTAGTGATGTGGTTTAATCTCAATCACTAATTTTTTGTTTGTTTTTTTGAAGATCATATTTTGTGTAGTCATTTATGTGTCACTATTTTACACCCTGTTTTAAGCATTCTTAGAAAGTCACATCATCCTAAATTAATGATGTGGACTATTGTTATTGGTTATGTTCACATTAGACCAAGTCTAATCAATTATTTAACATTTCACATAAGATTATATGATCAAATGTGAATGCAATGAAATATGAAAAATTTATATATGAAATACTAATAATTGAATATGTAATATTATAAAACATACAATTTATATTAGTATCATTTTTAGAAATTTAATTTTTAAAATTTCATCAAGTATATTCATTTTAATTTTATCTTTATTTTGATATCCATATTAGCATAGTGCATACATATCTTTTTCATAATTTCAATTTGTAAAGATATTATGTAAGAAAATACAATGCAAAAAATACATATTTACATAATATATTTTTAAGTATTTTATTTGCATACTATAATTTTTAAGTATTATTATTTTTTTTAAATTATAACTATAAAAATCTCATATAATACTAAGTACATTATATTTGTGTTTTTAAACAAATAAATTTAATTAATTAATTGGCTACCATTTATATGGTGGTAGCAAATAGCAGTATTGATGTGAAAGAAATAATGTCCTAGGCTAAACAGTTTAGCTTGCATGTAAACGATTATAAGTTATTATTTATGTTTGTTGATCTAATATTTTAATATTTGATTAAAATTTCATTTAATAAGTGTATTGGTTATTTAACATATTTTAATATATATTCTCATAACAAATAAAGTTTTAGTTTATTAGACATGAGGTTATCATTGAATTTCTCATATGTGAATTGTGATGCTTAGATTGTTGGTTCAAATTTCCTAGGGTTTGATTATCTCAAAATAATGTCGATACCACTAATCTATTTGTGAGAGTAACATTTATAGAGATAGAAGAAGTAACCCACAAAAGGATCAAAAGAAGAATCAAGACGTCGCAAGTCAAGACGGTGAAGAAACGATGGCACGAAAACGCATGATCAAGTGAAGATATCAAGACATCGAAGAATCCGCAAGTTGGGGTATCACACAAATCACCAAAACAATTTATAGGTATCCCTAAACTTGTTTATGAATTATTAAGCTCAAAATTAGTCAAAGAAATATATTCGAAATCCATCAAAAAGATGAAATAACTAATGAGGCTGACGGAAATATGTCCGTTATAACGGACCATCAATGTCCGTTGTAACGGACCTTCTCGTCCTCTTCAAGAATGGGAAACACATTATAGTCCGTTACAACGGATTCACCAGTCCGTTGTAACGGACACCCACCAAGCTGTTGGTTCAAATTTCCTAGGGTTTGATTATCTCAAAATAATGTCGATACCACTAATCTATTTGTGGGAGTAACATTTATAGAGATAGAAGCCGTAATCCACAAAAGGATCAAAAGAAGAATCAAGACGTCGCAAGTCAAGACGGTGAAGAAACGATGGCACGAAAACGCATGATCAAGTGAAGATATGAAGACATCGAAGATTCCGCAAGTTGGGGTATCACATAAATCACTAAAATAACTTATAGGTATCCGTAAACTTGTTTATGAATTATTAAGCTCAAGATTAGTCAAAGAAATATATTCGAAATCCAGTAAAATGAGGAAATAATAAAACAGATTTCCAGAAGCATGTCGGTTATAACGGACCTCAGGTCAGTTATAACGGACATACATAAATACTGTTAAAAAGAGCATATCCGTTATAACGGACTACATGTCCGTTGTAACGGACATCCTGTCAGTTATAACGGAACTCAGGTCAGTTATAACGGACTTACAGTAACCGTGTTAATAAGAGCATGTCTGTTATAACGGACCTCATGTCAGTTATAACGGAGTATGTCAGTTATAACGGACATACTCTCGGTTATAACGGACTTGTGAACTCACTTCAGAATAACCAATCATCCGTTGTAACGGAATCACCAATCCGTTGTAACAGACGTATACTAACCGTTGTAACGGAAGTCTCTCAGTTATAGCGGGACCACAAAATAAATCTGAAGTGCAGTCACAGAAAGAGGTCGGTTATAACGGACCTAAACTCAGTTGTAACGGAGTAGGTCAGTTATAACGGACCTAAACTCGGTTATAACGGACTATGGAATTTTCGAATATATTGCCTGTAACGGCTAGTTTGACTTTGAGTCCGTTATAACGGACCTCAGGTCAGTTATAACGGACTATGCAGTAAAAGCATATTAAGGGAAGGGTCTATGTGTTCTATAAATAGAACCCTTCCCTCATTCTCTCTCATCATCTCAACCAATATATTTTCCCAATCAAAAGAGAGAATCCTAGCTTTAAATCTTGAGCTTAATCATCTAAATATTCTTAGGGATTATTAGATCCAATTTCGAATCCACTACTAAACGATTCCCAACTTGCGTGACCGATCACGACTAATTCGTTAGTAGTAAATTGTAATAGGCTAGTTACTAATTGTAAAGCCCGCCATTGATCGATAAATTCGTGTAAATCGATCAAGGCAAACCTTGTAATTGTTTGAGTTGGGTATTCAATCGAAAGCCGAAAAGGCGCAAGGGAACCCCGGAGACGTAGGTACTTGCAATCAATCGAGTCGGTCGATTGAGCAAGTAGCCGGTGAGTTAAAGCTACAAAACAACCACCTACCGAACTCCGTAAACAAATATTGCGTATTATTTGTTTCGGTATTGTATTTATTTCTCTAATTTATTTACGTTTCCACACAAAATTATAATTGTATCCATTACCGTGAAAATTGGACCGTAAGACTTCCTATTCACCCCCCTCTAGGTCTAAATTAAACAACACAAGCGTTGTAACGAAATTTTCACCGTTACAACGCTAATTAATGCCAACTTGAAGAAAAGTCACAGAACTATGTCCGTTGTAACGGACCACTATGTCCGTTGTAACGGACAGTGAACTCACTTCAGTATACCAAATATTACTCCTTGTCCGTTGTAACGGAATAACCAATCGGTTGTAACGGACTAACATCAACCGTTGTAACGGAATTGTCTTCGTGATAACGGATATATATAGAACAAACCTGAAGTGAGGTCACAGTCGAATGACCGTTGTAACGGACTGTGTAGTTCGTTACAACGAACTCTTAATTCATGAACTCCGTTATAACGGACCTTATTTCCGTTGTAACGGACTATGAAAAATACGAATATATTGGCCGTAACGGCTAGTTTGATTTTTAGTCCGTTGTAACGGACTGTGCAGAAAAAGCAAGGGAAGGGTCTATGTGTTCTATAAATAGAACTCTTCCCTCATTCTCTCTCATGATCTCAACCAATATATTTTCCCAATCAAAAGAGAGAATCCTAGCTTTAAATCTTGAGCTTAATCTTCAAAACATTTTTAGAGATTATTAGACCCCTTCTCATTCCATAAAATACGATTCACAACTTGCGTGACCGATCACGTGTAGTTCGTATTAAATAAATTGTAATAGGCTAATGCAAAGATTGTAAATCCCGTCATAGATCGATAGAAGCGTGTAAATCGATCTAGGCAAACCTTGTAATTGCTTGATTTGGGTATTCAATCGAAAGCCGAAAAGGCGCAAGACAACCCCGGAGACATAGGTACTTGCAATCAATCGAGTCGGTCGATTGAACGAGTAGACATGGGTACTCTGTAAACAAATATCTTGTGTTCTTTGTTTTGGTATTGTATTCTTCCTCTAATTTATTTACGCTTTCGCACCAAATAGTAATTGTATTCCATTACCGCGAGAATTGGACCTTAGGACTCCCTATTCACCCCCCCCCCTCTAGGTCTAAATTAAACAACATAGATATGTTTCTTTGTTGTCTTTAATCGGATAATTATAAGATCATCATTGGGTATTACATGAAACATGATGGAGAATGTGAATAACCAAGATGAAAATTGTTCCTTTCATGATTGAAAGAAATATCTCAAGGCTCCCTGATGAATTATGATTGAAGGAAATGTGTGGCCACGCTCAATAAGATTAACATGTCTTGTTAATCTAAATCGAATATTCAATCTGATTCTTGATTGGGAAAAAGTTAAGTTGATTTAGAAAGGATGTTACCACGTCTTTGATCAACATATATCGTATGAACAAGAGAGCTAGTAATTTGTTTATTTGATAAATATGTTATGATCACGAATCATTTATTTCATTTGGGTAGTCATAATGTCTTGCAAGAGGCCAATTATGATTTGCATATTAATATGTTGCCAACATTAAATAAATCTATAGGATCACACACAAAGACAAGTTTGGATTGGACACAGAAAATCAGATCAAGATGAAGAGGTGTAAACATTAGATGCTACATGCATGTATGGATGCATGGGATTAATAATCAGAATTAATTCATTTGGAGAATGAAAGATTGGGAAAACCTAGGGCTTTCATCTGATTATAAATATACATCAATCTCTTCATAAAAGGTAATCTTTTTAGTGGTTTTATTCTCAATATTCATAATAGAGAGAAAGAGAGAAACCCCTAGCCGTCAACCTAATTTCTTGAGAAGAAAGCGAGAGGTGGCATCGAATTTTCTGAAGGGAGGAAGGATCCGACTAGCATCGAAGGTCTTCACATCCAGTCAAAACGAGTCGCGTGTGGATACCGATAGAGGGTGGTGCCGGTTCGAGCATCCCTAAAGTGATATCTGCAAGCTCCCTTCAATCAGATTTGAATTAAATTTGAGGTATAATTTTGAAACTATTTCTTCGTATCTAATTAGCAATACACGGATCCATGACTTTAGAGTTCGGGTAAGTTCCGTTGTGCAATATGATTGTTCGAAAATCAAACATGGAGACGGCCATTATTATTAGCTACCATTCTAGAACCCATCGCCAATAGTATTACTGGCTACCAAATATAGGGTGGTCGCCAATAATATTATTGGACACCACCAAAGTGGTAGCCAATAGTGATGTCTCCAATAAATCATTATTGGATACCATCCCGTGTCCAATAATACTTTTAGATACGAATTATTAGACACAAGTTATTCGAGACGGCTAGTGGTATCTAATGGCAAATGCCGTCTCCAATAATACTATTAGAGACCAAAATTCCCGTCACCAATACGATGTTTTGTTGTAGTGATAACCAACCAAAATTTTATGGATTAATCAAACTAGTACTATGTTATATAAAATTCGGAACCGGATTAATCAAACTAAGATAAAATTAAACATACAATATGCAAGAAAATATGTTAAGTAAGCATAGAAGAAGATATGTGAGAAAAAAAAAATTGTTTTTACTCTTTCAATAATACCTTATATTGAAATATGTTAATATTTTTTTTTTGTATTTTAAGTTACTTAATTTGATCTGGGGTTATAATCGTTTTAAAACTTAAATGTTTCGTGACTCGTGACAGTTGAATTGTAAAATCGTAAGATTCGAATATTTGAATCGGGATTTTTACAACTATGATAACGTATGACTCAAACTGTTATTTCCGTACACGAATTATATCAACAGGAGATCCTAGAGTCACGAGAATCCTACATATCCGTTGCATCATGTATGATACATGAATACGGAAATTCGCAACAATAGCAATCTCCATTCTCCTTTCTCTCTCTCCCCAACAAAATTTGAGCTCTGCAATGAACTTTAGGGTATAAATACTCCTAACTTGCACCAGCAAAAGGCACCGCACGATCAAGAGCTTTATCTCGCCTATTTTAACTCCGATCACACTCTATCCTATGCCAAAATCTTTTGGAGACTAAGCTTTCAAGCTTCACGGGTCATCACCGGTGAAAACCTCAAATTTTGTCATCTTTTCCTGGAAAACTGTCCCAACTGTCCGAATTCATAAAAAAATGATTTTAGGATAACGTTCGAACGGAGAGTGTGTGTTAAAATACTTATTTTAAATTAATTTTAAGGTCGAAATTTTTATCTCTTGGTATAATAAGTGTGTTATGACAGTGAGGATATTACTTATATGATGACGTCAGGGGCGGATCCGGGGGGGGCGAGCGGGAGGCCCCCCCCCCCCTCCATGAAATCGAAAACGAAAAATTTAGTGAAGAATGAAGGTGATTTCGTTGGTTTCGAAATAATAATTATGATAAATTTGTATATATTTCACAAAGATTAAGATAGTGTAGTGGTAAAACATGTGTTTATGAATTGTGAGGTCTTGAGTTCGAAACCCCCATGCTACGTATTCTGAATTTTTTTTAATCCGGCCCCCCCTATATATTCGTTCTGGATCCGCCCCTGGATGACGTCTTCCTTAAGCTCTTGATCTTTGTGAGTTTGCTCCATCTTCAATCTCCGTGTATTTCATTACGTCAATTCCATCTTCGATCTCCATGTATTTCAGTACGTCTTCATATATTATGCACATTTTAACTTGTTCTTGATTTTTTTTGTTTGTGCATTTTCTATATCTATATCTATGTACATGTCTTAATCATAACTTCAAATGTTCGTTAGTACTTTAAGATTAGTTTTGAGGATCATCAAACTTGGTCCAGGAATATTGTTTTGTCGACATTTATGTGTCCGATATTACTTTTTAATCAAGTTTGAGTCTTTTTAGAAGCCTTCAGTGTCGTACAATAAAGATGAGAAATATTATCATTCGATAGGTTCATTTGAACCGATTCTATTCAATTGGTAATTTGAAATTCGAGTATCCAATGCAGGGATGTCATTGGGTTGGGTAATACTCGAATCTCATCCGGACAGATTGGGTAATATCCATTTAAACCTACCCATCGGGAGGATATTATCAGATTAAAAATACCCGACACATATATGGATAGGGCATGGGTTTAGGGTTTAGGATTTAGGGTTTAGGGTATACCCGACCCGAATCCGACTCATGCTTATAATAAAATATAATAATACTTTAATTATTAGTATAATTAATTTTTAAAATCATTTTTAATTTAGTAATTTTAACTAATATTATAATTTAATTATGTATGTTATGAACGACCGTGCGGAAGGAACGATTTCTTAATGAAGTGACGTCACAATTTTATTTTATGTGATTTAAAAATTTTTGTTATGTATTTTGTGCGCTTTATTTAGTGATATTATTGTGTTATGTTATGTTATCTTAATTTTACAAATATTATTTTGTGTAAGTATATTTTTAATGTTTTTGTTTATGTTTATGAATGGGTAAAAAATTTCGGAGATAATTCTAAAATCCGCGGATACTAAATAGGACAGGTAAAATTGCTCGTTTATTCAACGGGTAGGGTGTGAGTATTACTCGATTAAGATGAGTAAGGATATGGATGAACCGATAGTACTCGATCCGAACCCGATCCATTGACATCCCTAAATAAATGTATAAGGTTTGAGATTTCTCGCGAGATGGATATCACCATTAACTATTTTCATACACTATATGAATTCGATGTTTGTATTTTTTCAGAATTTACATGTCCCGCGAATATTTTTTTGGATTTTATGCGTCCCGATTTCGGATCGGGTTTCTCTACTGCCAATCATGAACGATTAATCTATGTTGTACGAATACGACTGTGAGTAACGTATTCGATACGTATCAATACAATATTTTTACATAAAATTTAAAATGCAAATACGATCCTTTTTTTTTACTATCCTCGTTACGCGGGTAACTATCGTCCTATGTTTAAAATCTGAAATCAAACACGGTAGAATTTTGTTTAAATTTACCGAAAGGACCACGGTGACGGCAGCAACACATCACGTGACTTGTGGTTACCATGAATCTTCTCGGTTTTGCTCAAAACTCCCTGTACTTCTATTAAAATTAGCTAAATTCTCCTCCTCTCCTCTGTGCTTTGTACTATCCTCGGTATACAAGTATAAACTCTTCAGAAGGGCATTCTCGTATTTCTAAATTCTAATCTGTTCATAAACCCTTCAGTACTTGGTTTCTGATCCTCTACGCTACGATACATTGTATCTATCAAACTATGAAACTAATCCATCACTGTAAAAAGTAAAAGCACTCTTTCCCAATTCGTTTATCCAGATCATCTCATCATACCTCCTTTTAAGCACCCTCTCTCTCCTCTCTCATCTCTCCCTTCTCTCTACTCTCCATTTCCTCAAGACCCACTCACGCACTCACGCACTCACGCACATAGACAAAGATGAGAACCACCAGTATCTCATGCCGGTCCCAAGCGGCCACGGCCGTCTGTGTACCGGGTGATGCAAGATCAATGATTGTTTCGAGACGGCCTGATCGAACTCTTCTAGACGATGCAAGACTCTTAGACGTCAAATATGCACGCTTGGGTGAAAAACACGGCAGGTTATCCGCCGGTGATCGCCGGAGAACCGCCGTCACCCTCCCCATGGTCACTAAGAAAGAGAGGACTAACGGTACGCCAACCAAGCCTAAGTCTAAGCCTAAGACGAATATTGCTCCTGTACTTCCTTCCACTACTGTTTCAAGTGATCTTGTCTTTCAAGTAAGTTTTTTTTTTCTTTCATTTGTTTTGTATCCCGTATTTTACGTATTTGTAAACCCTAATTACTAGTCAGTAAATGTTTTCATGCATGATATTTTGATATAATATACATTACTTTTTTTTTATCGAATTAGTTTTACAACCAGAGTTATCCATATATGAGCTCTTATTTTATTTTGAAATAAAGGCCGCAAGGCATATTGTACTTCGACGAGAGTTATGGCTAGTGATAAAACTTTTTTTAGGCTATGAGTAGCTATGTTATGGTCAAACTTTTTGGGAAGAATAAAAATCATTTTACTTTTGAAAAATACCTCGTATTATTATTGATATTTTTTACTATAAATCAAAGTAAGGTCATCATTATATTCCAAATGATGAGAATAATTTAAATTTTTGTTAAAAATATACGCAACAAATCACCTCAATTTTGAACAGGGGTTAATTTATACATTGAACATAAATTCAGATTCAAAGAAAATCACTGTAAATATTGTAAAATATTATAACGAAGGGAAAACACATGTTACACAGTAAAACGATATAAAGGAAGAAACAAATCATGTGTACTATGGATCTTATCTATCACTTTTTTTTACAGGACACTATTTTCTTTCTTTCTTTGTCTCTGTATGTGCTAATTTCTACAAATGGGCCTCTTTTTATTTGTCTTTACCCCCAACAAACAATTCCATTTTCAAAAGTTTCAAATTTTTAATTTTCAATTTTGTAACTTAGCTATTATCATCTTTTTGGTCGTTTAATTAGGTAGTTGTTTTGAAAGTCTCCATACACTGCCAAGGCTGTGCTGGTAAAGTTCGAAAACATCTCTCCAAAATGGAAGGTATTTTTCAAAAATTTCAAATTTCAATTAGGTTGTTTGTACACAAATATACAAAACCCCAAATAAAGCATAACATTATACATAAGTTTAGTTTAGAAACTTAATGAAACTTCTTTTTGGGCAGGGGTAACATCATTTAGTATAGACGTGGAATCGAAGAGGGTAACGGTGATGGGGAACGTGTCGCCGGCAGGAGTACTCGAGAGCATGTCCAAGGTGAAGAAGGCAGAGCTCTTGATAGAGAATTAGGGTTTGTTTCTCCAATTGGTGTGTGTGTGTTTAAGTTCAATTCAAATTGGATTGGCTTTGTGCAAAACGATGTAATGTAATTTTCAAGCCCGTTCAGTTTTAAATCCTTTTCAAAATTCATTAGGAGAGAGAAAGAATGAGAGAGAGAATGAGAATGATATGTGCCTGTCACTGTTGTGTAGCAGAGCTATACACAATAATATAGTATATTGTGTTTTTTGTGATGTTCTGTCTACTACCATGTGCCGTGCAGCTTATTTAGATTAGGGTACTTTTGCATTATACATACTGACTCAAGGAAATAGGAGTAACAAAAATTATTTCTAAAATGCAATGCCGCAATCAACTTATGAACATATGGTGACGTTATAACATCGTTATAGTTATAGCGTGCAATATCGACAATTACGCATAAATCATAACCAAAACATTAACCTTTGTATCGTTATTTAAAACATTATTTATAAATATAATCATGTTATTTAGGTAAGCTATTGGGTACATTAGGTACAAAGAATGGATTAAAATTTTCATCAACATAAAAATCAGAAACTCAATTCTTCTGTCTCAACTCATTATCTAATTAACTTTCAGATTTGCAAAAGATATCTTGGACAATAATTTAATGAAATTTTGATGACAATTTGGATCCAGTTGCTTTATGGTATTGCATTAATAGTACCAAAGACGGCATTATTTACAAACAAGATGCCAGAAAAAATATGTTTCATTAGTAGGGACCATTAATTATTTTTAACATTATTTAACTTGTAGATCCAAGCAAATATACTATGTACTCTATAGTATATTGTTAGCACTATAATCGTAGAGAACATTTGTATATTTGTATGGTAGGATATCGATCATGTTAGTTGTGCGAAATTTAGTGATAACCGCACATAATATACTATAACCAATATTTAATAGAACTTTATATATGTTCATTATACAAGGTGCATAGTTTGGATTTGTTATAACAAAATACCAAAATACCAAACAAATGGTTTGTCATGAAATGGACATCAAATATATCTTATCAAGTAGAAGAAATGGACATATGATCTGCCCTGTACATTTGTCGTATAGAAAAAACTAAGCGTTGGAAGGATTTAGAGGGCCTTATTCTTGTGACACATGGCTACAAATTCAAATCACATTTTCAAATGTTAGTTTGAATAAATTAAAACAACTTGATTCCAGTCTAAAAGTGCATTGATGCATGATATGAGAGAGAGCTTTGCATCTGAAGGGTTTCAGTCCTGACAAGAATTACTGCGATCTGCTTTGCCATTTAGGCCACACCTCCACAAATTTTGTCCCTTTATTATTTTTTTTGTTGAGAATAATAGAGAGGGCTCAAGAGTCCCTCGTTTGTCCCTTTATTTTCGTATATAACTTTATTATTATTATACATGCAACATGCATAGTCCCTAATAATGGCAACTTAGAAATATAGTTGTGGTGTACAAGACCTAGACATAATATAGGCTACATCTAATCGGACTAACTTCTTGCTGCCATGAATATGTATATAAGAGAACTTATTAATGGCGACTCCTGTTCCTCACAGTTTGCTTTCTCAAAAAGCTTCTTGATGAAGTACTGCTTATGAACAGTCTTTGTTTACTTGCACATCTCTTTTAATTTGCTTCTTCACAACCTGGATATGCATGCTTCAATTTATATGATTTATGATTATAGAAAATCAGTTTAATTTGATCCTCTTTGGAACCTCTAGTGTGTTTGGATCGCAGTAATGTAAAATTACCATGTTAAATCGCTTCTTCTTTTTTAATTTGAATTCCGAAAATGACATTATCATGCAATGATACTATTTGTGTTTGGTTATATTTTTGGATTCCAAGAAAAAAATAATATTGTCTATGTTTGTAATAACAATTTATGTTACATGATAAAATTAATTAAATGATAATATTATTTTTATTTATAGAAAAATTAAATAATAATTAACTTCATGTTAAATTATTAATAAAAAATAAACAATATAACTTGTCAAGTAATAAAAAATACAACACTAAATATTCAAAGTATAAAATAAAATTCATATATATATATATATATATGAAGAGAGAAAATATAAATAACGATAATTTAGTCAAATATTATTAATATTAATTGATCTTGTGGGAATGTTGTGGGAATGTAAGATTACCACCAATTTTGGTGGGAATCAAATGCCCATTAATCTCGGAAAGTTGGCCTTCCTTGGCAATGTCACATTATTGTCACGTAAGATTCTCATGGTATGCCAAATATGTTAATTACATTTCCATGATTCAACTTTCCAAGGAAAATTGCAACTTTTTCATCGTTCAAACACACCAAGAAACATGGACGCGCTCTCGAGAACAACATCCATGGATTTTGTTGAGACTTTTCCAACAGTCTACACGAATAGATAAAATTATGTCTAAGATCAACGTTCACGTGATACTGGTAAAATGTTTCAATTTTACCATCATTTTTATTATATTTTGTTTCAACAATTGTTGGGTCGGGCCGGGGCCATAGATCTTCAAAATGTGAGGACTTCATATTTATGGAAGAATCATGTGTAGAGAAAAATGCATATGTAGACAAAAACAATTACGGATTGTAGTCAAGATGTTCGATTAAATGTCTAAGATAGAATGCACATATATTTATGATGGATTTATATTTAAAAAAATGAGTTTTCATAGGCGATAGCAATCAATGTGACACTGCAATACATCCATTCTTATGAGATTTATGTGTAAAGAAAGAGATTTTTATATGTTCTGTGGCTTAAAAAAACATGATGAGATGATACTCATGGAGATGAGTTATTTCAAGAACTTAAACAACTATCACTTTTATTGCGGAAAGAAATTACGACATCGATTGACATCCTTAATTTTATTCGATCATACTTATAAGATATGACTTTTCAAATGGTATGTGTGGCTTATTGAATTTTATTGACTATACATGTTACGGTGACTTCCATCGAAAAAAGTTTTTCTAAGTTGAACAAAATAAAAAATTTCGTACATCTATATCGCAAGAAAGATTGAAGGATTTAGCTCTCAACTGAAAAATAGTTATTTGGAAAATTAAAGTATGATGAGTTGATTAAGGAATTTGCTTAAAAAATGTAAGGTATATTTTCTTGAATTTTTTGTTGTTTTTGTCAAGAATATAAAAATGTCTCTTTTTTGTATGTATTTTTAGATTAGAAGTATGTAATGTTAATAATTCTTTTATTTTGTCAAGAGTATAACTATGTTAAAAAATTATGAATTGTGTTTTGTGTTGGGCACATTTAATATAATATGAAAATTCATTAACGATTCAGACTAGGTCATCAAAATTGTCGAGGCTGGACCAATATATGACTATGGATAGTTTTATAATCGTATTCATATAGTTTGGCATTTTCATTTATCATTACTTTCAAAATTTGAAGTTCGTTCCTTTCCTATTCGGAACTCAAGAAAATTGATTTTTCTCTCTTAGATGTCGAAAAGAAAACAAAATTGAAGCTATATGTTGTTTAATCTAGACCTAAAAGGAGAGCTAATAGGTAATCCTAAGGTCTAATTTTCGCGCTAACGGAATGCAAGTGGTAATAATGCAGAAGCTTACGTAATTTAAAATATAGAAAGATGTTATCACACAAGATATTTGTTACGGAGTTCGGTAGGTGGCTGCTATGTAGCTTTAACTCATCATTTTCTTACTCAATCGACCGACTCGATTGTTCACAAGTACCTACGTTCCCGGGATACCTTGCGCCATTTAAGCTCTCTATTGAATTCCCGAATCTAAGATTACAAAGTTTGCCTAGATCGATTTACACGTTTCTATCTATCCATGACGGGCTTTACAATTAAGAGCTAGGCTATTACAATATATAAATCGAACTCTACGTAATCGGTCACGCGAGTTGGGAATCCTTTGTAGTGTGGAATCGAAAGATCTATCCTAGATCGAGATTTAGATTTAGAGGAATTAAGCTCAAGATCTTTTGGCTAGGTTTTTTCTCTTTGATATTGCGTAAAAAATATGGAAGAGTTGGAGAGAGAAAATATGGAGGGGTTCTATTTATAGAACATATAGTCCCCTCACATTAAACAACTTTTCTGTCTGTTCCGTTCGAAAGGATCAATGCTTCCGTCGAACGGAACACAAGTCAAAACTAGCCGTTGGACAGTAATCATTTGAAACGTGTTGCTTTCGTTCAAACGGAAGTGTGATTCCGTTCGAACGCAAGTTGAACTGTGTTTATGTTGAGTTTGCATATAACCTTCCGTTCGAACTTGAACTGCTTCTTTCAAACGGAGTGCGAGGTTCCGTTCGAACGGATTGGTGATTTCGTTCGAACGGAGCATTTGTTGATTTTTTTTTGCAAGCTCAACTTTGGGACCGTTTGTCTTCCGTTCGAAAGCTAGTTATATTCTGTTCGAACGGAAATATTTCTGTTTCTAGGCTTTGCCAACTTCCCGTTTTTCACGTTTCGAACAAATTAACTATACTACATTGAGCTTAATAATTGTAAATTGAAACTACGGATACATATGGGTTATTTTTGTGAGTGTATGTTATCCCAACTCGCAAAAGTTTCCGACGTCTTGATTTCTTCACTTGAGCGAATACTTTCGTCTTTATCTTTATCGTCTTCTTGATTCTTCAACGTCTTTGCTCTTGCCCAGTACTCACATGTCACACCCCAAAAATAAAAATGGAAAAGGATGTGGCAACCCGTCAGTATACAACTCGTATACCACATGCTCTCATATGAAAACATCACGAAACAAGATACTAAATTGATTCGAAAACAACAACAACAACAACAACAACAACAACAACAACAACAACAACAACAACAACAACATACATTACGAAATTAAAATAATAATACAACACTATTGCAGAAGCGACGATATAAAATGACTCGACAATTTGGCTAACTGGCTGAATATGGAGAATGTACTAATAAAAGGATATCAAACCCGTAACAGTATTTAAATCGAATTTCTCACTCTCGAGGTACCCGCAACTCCCGATGGCATGTCCGTCTCACCTATACTTAAAATATGTAAATAAAATGATTATTCATGGAAGTGACTAAATGAGTGAAACCTCGTTAAAATTAGTTATAACTAAAATAAGTACTTTTCAAATAAGTTCATAAAATAATCTTTTATAACTTCAAATCGTAACTTTTCCAAATATATCTCAAAATACTTGCCCCGATTTTTCGAAATCAAAATCACTTACTTTCGTATCTAATCATATATATACTAATACTAATCATATATATACTAAATTTTACCCGGGTGAGGGTGATAATAACTCTCGACTGAAGTGCCAACCCGCGCTGATAGCAAGTCACACACGGGCTGGAACAAAACAAAAAGCTCGGGAAGCGCGAATTCCCAACAAATGAGTTGACGACTGGATATCCTTGCCTTGCGCCACAGCCAAACCCCTAATGCGTCGGGACTTTGCACTACATCAAGATTGCTACTCTCCCTCCAAAGAACGCCACTGGGTCACGCGACACAAACCTAACAAACTAATGTTAGATTTGTGTTCTAAAACTTATTAATATTTGGATAATTTTTATATGTTATTTTTATGAATTGGATGTTATTTACATTTTGTTCCATGAGTTTTTATATTTTCATTTAGAAGTATTCAAGAAGATGCGCTTGGTCTTGAATCGCAGAACTTTAAGTGATAATAAAATATTGAACTCTAAAATGTTCACATGTCTTGGATATTAGCAGGAACACTAATATACATAATAAGAATGTCGTGTTGATTAAAAGCACGTTGCAGTTCTGCAAACGTTGATAAAAGATTATCATTTAATAACACGAATATATGAAAAGCTTCATATATTGAACAGACCTAACAGATGAAACATTATAAAAATTGTGTTAGTGTCATGAATGTTTTCATCGTGTCTCTGGTTCTAAGATTGAGAGATGTATCTCTTTCACATGGGGAATGCATAACGTAATTATTATTAAAAGCTGCTTATTAATAAGTGGTGATAAAAGTAATAGTTCTTTGTACGTAACTTATGCTGGAAAGAGAGTACATGTCAATAGTATCGTTGCCACTCATTCATTATGAGAAATGATATTATGGGCCCCTTGATAAAGTAGAATTATGAATGGATCCAATATAACTGAAGTGCAGTTATATATTTATAATTTACTTAATAGAGATCAAGAAATGATTATAATACAAAGATGACACATCACTACTTTGTATATTGATCACAATATCATAAAGGCAAGGAATGGACACAATCAATATCACAAGGATTACGTTTCGTAAAAGGGTTACTAAACATCTAAGTTATTTGGGTAACCGTAATGTATAGCTAGAATACCGCTTACGGTTTATGGAATAAAATGTTTTATTTCATTGCCAACATAACATAGATCCTCGATATAGGTCACACCAACTGAATGGGAAACAAGAAATATATTATATATTTTTCTATGTATAAATATTTCATGTTGTATGAAATACAGATACAAATAGAAAATATGTAAAATATTATGTCATATGAGATGATTACTTAGCATGGAAATAAATTAAATGAAATGTGCATATTATGAAAATAATATATGTAGCACATATCATAATTTGTTTCAAGCCCAAGCCCAAAACATATTGAGAAGAGAAATTGACAAGTCCAAATAAACATGAATCATGACCATAAATTCGAGACAGATTTTGAGGCATGTTTGAACAAATATTTGAAATAGAAAAACTTTACCATTCTGTACAAATGACCTATGTAAATTGTAGACATTTGAATGTAGTTTCTAATGGTGAAAATTTCAAGTCATATGGAATTTTCTGGAAGAAGTTATGACAGAAACAGTGACCAATGGTCAGGAGTTAATGTGCTGCTTCGAATTTTGTTCAAGCCTTGATTACGAATTTTCAAATGGTTTTGACCTAATGTTTAGGGACTATAAATATGAGACCTGGCTAAGCATTTTGTAACAAGAATTTTCTCTCTATAACCAGTTTCTCTTTCTCTTGAAATGTTTGTTGAAACGTTGATTGATTAAGCAATCGATCAGAAACGGGCGACGGAGCTAGGTGCGGACAAGAGGACGCTAGCACGGACTCGACGCCGTTCTTGTTTCGGATTCAAGGGTGAACCAAAGAGGACCAGACCTACGTTAAAGATCTTCGGTATTGTATTCTAATCCTTCTTGTAGGATAAATAAAATAAATTAGAGTAGAAAGTTAGCTTAAGTAAGACGATTCCCGACTTTGTTGGAATAAATTTTTGATATTTACTCTGATGAACGTCATGAAATCCTTCAACTAAAACATACTGGAGAACCCGCGTCATGTTATCAAATGACCCTCGTTAAAAATCGTAAGCCCGGATTACGTTTCGTCCAAATAAAATTATATATATATATATAGTCTCTCGGATCAGACCTTTTTTAAAATCGTAAATCTTGTTTACGCTTTATCCAAATAAAAATCTTTCTCATAATAAAATATTATAACCATATAATTTACTAAATAGCTTACATAAAACATAACACATTTTTTAGCACAAATCATTTCTGAAAACAAATTCGAAATATACTTTCTATATTGGAATGAATATCCAAATTCAAAATCATAATTTCACAAATCATTTAAAATGATAAATCGTCGTACCTGTTATTCAAAATTAGTTTCAAATATATCACTAATATCAAATTCGAAATCATAACTCAAAATCATTATCCAAATCCATTTTATTTATCAAATCCTCAAATTCGAAATCATAATTTTATATATATGATTAATATCATCAATTATCATAATTATATTCAAAATCAGTTTCTCAAAATATCACTATATCATAAACGAAATAATATATGTTTTCGTAATTCAACACGCTTTTTGGAACAAAATCCGTCTTAATCAAAATAGGTATAAATAATGGTGAAAAGGGAGAATAACACTCACCGAGCTGAATGAACTCGATAGACCGCGAGATAGAGCCCGTTAAATCTGATCTAAAATCGAAAACGAATATCGGACGAAAAATACGTAAAAACAAAACTCGAATCTTATTCCTCTAATCTGCTTGCAAACGAATCCAATTTCCTCTCCCATATTTAACTATAATTTTGGAATTGTGATACTCATATTTTCTTACTTCTCTCAATTTCTCTCATGCTCATTAATGGGGCGAATGAGTTATGGTGGAAACAAACGTATGCAAGGTATGTATATAAACCTAGCCGCTTAACAAACTAGATCCGGTCCAATAATAATTTGCTAGTTTTCATGCATACCCCAAATTTTATGTATTTATGTTAACTTTACAACTATTTTATGGTGGAGAACTAATATATGCCTTATACCGAAGACTGAAAATCCAACCTCTATCGATGAATATAGGCCTATCAGTATCTGCAATTTTCTGTACAAGGTTATTGCAAAAATAATTGCTTCTCGCATAAAACCCTTTCTCCCAGGTTTAATATCTATAAACCAGTCAGGATTTGTCGAGGGTAGAGCCATCCATGATAACATTATCCTCCAATCCGAGGTCCTCCACTCGTTTAATTCAACGGCGTTTAATCAAAATGCTTTTGCGATGAAAATAGATTTGAGGAAGGCTTATGACAGTTTGGAATGGAATTTCATATTCCGAGTTCTGGAGATTATGAATTTCCCGGATCAGGTATCTTCGTGGGTCCGGAACTGTGTACAATCGCCGGAATATACATTCAAAATTGGGGAAAACAGTTCGGGTTTCATTAAGCCGGAGAGGGGTCTAAGGCAAGGGTGCCCGTTATCCCCATCACTCTTTATCATCGCCATGGAAATGCTCTCACAGATCTTGAGTTACAATCTGGAAAACGGTATTATAAAAGGGATCTCGTTGGGAACCCGAGGGCCTTTTTTTACCCATTCGATGTATGCGGACGACCTTATAATATATGGGGAAGCAAGTTTCCAAGAGGCAGCAAATATCAGACAAATTCTGCACATGTTTAGTGCAGCTTCGGGGCTACATATGAACCCAGCAAAAACGAGTATTTCGTTTAGTAAAAAGACGGAACCCCACATAAAAGCTCAGATATGTCAACTCTTTGAAATATCTGAGGAGTCAACGAGTGGTAAGTATTTGGGAACTTTCATCCAAATGAAAAGATCAAGGGTGGTCGATTATGAATTTCTAATACAGAAGGTAAGAATGAATTTAGATGGCTGGATGAAGAAAATTCTGTCATTTGCGGGAAGAATTACCCTGGTTAAGGCAGTGCTTTCATCAATGCCAATCTATTATATGGGGTCACAGGATATTCCCGTCACGGTTATTAATAGGATAAATGCTCTTATCAGAGGTTTTATTTGGGGGAAGAAAGAAGTGAACAAACACTATCTGGCATGGGTGCCATGGAAAAAGATTATATTACATCGGAATGCCGGCGGTTTGCAAATTCGAGATTTGGTGAGTGTTAATAAGGCTATTCTAGCAAAACAACTATGGAGAGTAATTAACCAGGGGGAGGCAATATGGATTCAACAAACCAGAGTGAAATATTTACCACGAAATACAATCTGGCGTACAAAAAGAGAAAAGGATATTTCGCAATTCTGGAGGGCTTTGTTAGGGTTAAGGCCAATTTTCGATGGACATTCTAAGTGGATTTTAGGTAACGGAAAAGTGTGTCGAGCAATGGGGCAACCCTGGTTTGATGGGGGGACCGATTATATCCCCACTAATAATCAGACAAACAATCTGAGAGTAAGAGATTTGTTTGATGACGAGTCATTTTCTTGGAATCTGGGAGAAATTGAAAGTAGATTCTCTTATGAACATGCACAGAGGATAATTCAAGTCCCGTTTAACCCCCAATTATACGAATCTATGGAGGATGTGATGATCTGGACCAAAACTGGAGACGGAAGAGTCACAGTAAAGGAGTTGTACAAATCAATTGTGGGAAACAATGGAGATACCGAAGAGGTAGTAAGTGAAGAAGAGGGGCAAATTTGGAAATGGTTCTGGCGAATTCATGGTATACTCCCCAAAATTAGATTGTTCATCTGGAAAATCTTCCATGATGCGGTCCCTAGTAGAGCCAATCTCCATAAAAGAATACGAGATATCCCACTGACGTGTCCTTTGTGTGGGAGGGATGAAGAAACTACCAAACATTTGCTCTTCTTATGCCCAATCGCACTGCAATTCTGGGGTAATGCGCCCATATCCTTAGAGGGTATTGATCTTAGCCAAAATAGTATGAAAATCATTTCTCAATGGGCAAAGAAGATAGGTCAAGCTATGACCCCTTTCCTATTTGCGATTCTATGGCAATGGTGGAAAGCGAGGAATGATTGGGTTTTCCGGAAGTCTCGACCTGAGAGTCATATTATAATTGACAGAGCAAAAAAGGATGTTATGTTAGGGGCTTTATCGGGTCTGCACAATAACCCGGTTCCGATCCATTATCAGCTTCACGATTATCCAAGGAATTATGATCTCACATGCCACTCGGATTTCTCGGGAGGAATGAATGGTGAGTATGGTGTAGCATTTATTTTGAAGGATAAATGCCAGAAGGTGGTTTGGGTCCAATTGAGCTCAGGGACTGGACATCTCCAGTCCATTGAAGGGGAATTAAGAGCAGTCGAATTGGGACTGAAATTTGTTGCCGAAAATTATAAGGATTCTATTTGTGTTTTCTTCACAGATAATTTGGAAATTACTCAACTGATGGCAACAAAGGATGAAGAAGAGGAAGATATTAATCGAGTAAGCTCCTGGCAGGCGATTCGGAAAGCACGCGACTGCATTTTGTGGAAGCGTAAACTGAAGGATCCGACTTTTAGATTTATCCCTAGAGATGTAAATGAGGAGGCGGATATGTTGGCAAATATGGCTCGTCTCCTGCAGCAGGAATTTCAGGATTCAAACATTCCAGTTTTGTAGTTGGAATGTAAGAGCCCTGCTGAAGGACATATCGATGTTTAGATAGTTTGGGGTACGAGGGAAGCAGCTCTGGCTTAGGTGGGTTAAGGTTTTTTTTTCCTGTTTGGTACAAGTAGTTAATGAGTTTTGTTTTTGAGTTATTTAAATTTGTTTAGTTTTAAGATGTAACTTTTCTATTGTCTGTACTCTTTCTTTTGTCGGGTTAATGAAGAGCTGTTTCCGGCCCACGGGCCTATTTCAAAAAAAAAAAAACAAAAAAAAAAATTATCTAAATAAATGAAATCTCATTACCCGATATTTAATAGTTCAGCACATTTTCAAAGAGGACCCTAACATATATTGACTTCAATGACAAACCAAAAGTTTATATAGTTTGGTAAATATACAAATAAAATCATCCCAAAAGAAAAGAATAGTAATTTTATTTTTAAATATAATATCATGCTCTATATATTTGCTTACTCAATCAAATAGTTCATATAATTAGGGCATGTTTGGATGAGTGTAATTAGGGCAGTTAGTAGTATGAATTGCTGCAATTGGTCTAATATATGTGTTTGGACTGCAGTATTTGGTGTATTGCTGTAGTTGTATCTTCCACAAACTGTCTTATTACAGCATTGGTAACCCTCGTCGAAAGTCCAAGAATCACAAAAGCGGGAATGAAAAAGTTTGGCGGGAGAAATTAACAGTCCCTCTCTGCCTTCTCTTTCACCTTCACCGCCAAAATAAAAAAGCTAGGTTTATTTCTCATCGGCATTTTCTTTTCTTTTCTCAGCCAAAAGTTGTGTTGCTTCATTTCTGCTCTTTACGACAAGCTCCTCTCTTTGCAAAGTTAGGTTTGTTTTTTTACCTCTCTCTCTCTCTCTCTCTCTCAATTTTGTTGCATTCTTCTCTTAATTTGTTTTCTTTTCTAAATTATACACTGAGTTGTATTTTTCTCTTAATTTTGTTGCTCAAATCTAATTTTCATTTTTGCCTTTAACATTGCTCTATTTTTTCACGCCATGGCCAATGTCATGTATGCTTCTTGTTTTATGCCATGACTACTACCACCTACTCAACTAAAAAGATAATTTTTTTTTTTTTTTGAAGGAATACCAATGGTATTCGTACTTTTATAAAAACACAAAAATATTTACAATGGTTCGAAACATAAATCAATTAAACAATGACCTATTTTTATCTATGGATATTTTCTAAGGTCCTCCACATCCTTACTTCGTTATAGGCTTTCGTCGCGGTTGACATTGGCGGTATGTTCTTTGTAGCGAAAATTTTCTCGTTTCTCGCTTTCCAAACATTCCATGTTATTGAAGCCCACCATTTGTCCCATAAGTTCCTTCGTAATGGCGGTTGGTTGGCCCTATTGTGTAGTCATGACTCAACTTGGGAAGTTTTTGAATCTCTTGCAATCGGTTCACCCACTAGTCTCTCCACTAGTTTCCATACCGTGCAAGTGTACGTACAATCTAGAAATAGTTGTTCGGCCGACTCATCATATCTATCACATAGAACACATTTTCTTCCACCCGTCCATCCTTTTTTGGATAATACATCGAATGTATTAATTTTTGATTGCAAGGCCAACCATAGGAATATTTGGATCTTTGGTGGGATTTTTAATTTCCAAAGCGGTTTTTGCCACGAAACGGTTATTCCCGGGTCTATTAGGATTCCGTATGCCGATCTACAAGTGAACTCTTCTTTTGCATTCCATTTCCAAATTATTTTATTGGTGAATATGTCGGAACTCGTTGATGCTTCATATATCGGTAGTAGTTGAACTAGTTGGTTCACAAAGAATGATTTTTTCATGATGGGGGTGTCAATTAATTGTTGAGCTTGTTGTATTTCATAAAGATTTTTGAGACAAGATGACAAAATTTTTTTCTTGTTATCGTCTATTTGCCATAGGAGCTTTAGTAGTAGCGCATCGTTAACTAAAAAGATAAATTATCATCAACAAAAGTTCACCGAGAGAATCTGTGTCCATATTCTGAATATCCGGCTTCACTTGATTTGCTGATTTTTTTTATGGAGTATCCATATTTTGCATTTTTGCTAGAAATTAAACTTGATTTTCAGTGTTGGAGCATTAAATTGTGTGAATAGTCTTATTTAGTTGTTTATTAGGATGGATGTATATCTTTAGTTGTTTTGTATATCGTGCTTAAACTCGGACCCGCCGTACCGGCTGTACCGGTCTCGGTACTTTCAGACTCTTCATAGTTCGATTCGACGATACTCAACCCCAGTTCGTCGAACAAATTGGCGTACTCGTCCTCGTATTCTTCTTCATTTTCATTGTTATATTGTGTAACGAGTATGCTTGATCTAATTCTAATCTCTGATTTTTCAATTATTGAATCTAATATTTTTCAATCAGGGGCAATTTCGTTATTTTTTTTAGTGAATCTCCCTTGGTGTACAGGTTGTTGTGCTGGTAATGGCCGTGAATAGTTTATAAAACCCGAGGATGAAGAAGAGGAGGATTGGTTAATTACCATTTTACCATCGCTTTATCTTGTTTCGGTACCAGTTCCGATACCCAAATAGCTTTTCCTTTGTCCTTTATAGTGGGATTGGGTTTAGGGTTTTGTGGTGGAATTTCTTCGAGAGTGGTATCGAGGAGAATTTAATCTTTCTGCAGGGTTCTTTCTAAATTGTGTTGAATTATTTTTTCAGAGTTATAAATAATCATGGTTCGTAATATCGGCCGAGTTAAAAAAAACTCGGCCGAGTATCTCGGACTCGGTGGCCACCGAGACGATTTAGCCCCGAAAAAATCGGATCCGAGTCGCCGATTTTGTTTTTGTTTTTTGGAGTGATTTATGAAGCGAATAGAAGGGACTGAGCAAGATCAACTGTTGCGATCAAGTTGTATTTATGTTTGATAAGTTATAGAGGACAAAGAAGAAGAAGAAACGAAGGTATAACAATGGAGGGGATAGTTGGGGAAGAAGAAACGAAGGAAGAGGAGCAGAATTTTCGGTTTTTGTGCACCCAATTGACGTTGAAAAAAGTTAAATGTGATTTTATGTGGATACTATTTACATAATCTTGTGTACAAACTACAAATAGTTAATTTGCTATATCTTATTGTTATATGTAAATTTAAAACACACGTTACATGTTATTAAATATTCACGTCAGATCTCTAGATTATTATTATGTGTGTTTTAAATTTACATATAACAATATATTCACATAATTTTTCAAACATGTAAAATTTGGGAATCACTAGCATTTTACCCGCGTAATTGCGCAGGTTTGCCTTTGTTTTGTTTTTTTTAATTTTCATTTCGGTTTTCGTGAACAATTCGAATGATTTTTGATCTCAAATATTTTTTACTGTTTTATTCATCATTGGCAAACATGTATTTGTAACAGCCAAGTTGTTTGTTTTTCTTATTTTTCTTCGAAACCAAGTATGTATAATGCCGCTCAAGCATATAAAGTTAGTCAAGTATAAATAACATCCAAACCATGTCCAAATAATGCAAAACAATCGTGTGGGTCTTCGCTGTGATCAAATCCATCCTACTCTCTTACGAAATGAAAAAGAAACTTTAACACGCATCTAGAAAACATGATATAAATTAATTGTAAAATTAACTTTATTGCCTTTGAGTTCTCTTGCTTTGATGAACATCAGTTCCTCGAAGACGCATGTTCACTGCCACTTTCAACGAAACCTAAATATAAGACACAATTAATACAAATCTCACTATTTAGAAAATGATGCATTATAATAGTAGTTATTATTAAATTTACAGAAACCTGTTTAGCAACATTGACAATACCACTTGCAATGACATCGCATTTCATTATTCCTCCGAAAATATTGACCATAATAGCCTTCACTTTATCACCCGAAGTCAATATCTTAAGGGCCTCCACAACCTAACGAAAGGCAAAAATAAAAACAAAAATAATTTCATAATAAAATAATAACAAATTGAAGAGGCATGGTAAGAATGTAAACCTGGCTTTCAGAACTGTTCCCGCCAACATCGAGAAAATTTGCAGGAGTGACCCCGTGAAGTTTGATAAATATCCATGTTAGCGATTGCCAAACTCGTTCCGTCCATGCATTATATTTCTCCATCCAATCCAATATAATTCAAATCCACTTTTGATGCAGTAACATGTATATTTGATACAACAATAATCGTAATTACATCGTTAATATTAGGGAAATTTACATATTTACCCTTCTAAAAAAAAATTACCCTCTCAGCAGTCTTAAAATGTTATATTAGTTTAACATCAGAATGCAGGAATTTCATGGCTCGTTCGATGCAGGAATTTTTATCGGCTCCTTTTGGGGCGAGCCGTTCCCCCACTTTCGCAGTAATTTCTTTGAACACACCAATCGGTACCTAGATTTCAATTTCATATTTCAAATAAGCACAAATTAATATATCAAAAATGAAAATACTTTGAAAATATTATGTTTTGTATGACTGACCTTCTCCAAGTAGGACACTCGTTGTTCCGGTTCTGTTGTTTCAGTTCTGCAACTCTTTAAGTTGGAAGAAGATTCGATTAATCTCCCTTTGAAGCTGCAAAAAAAAGAATGGGGAATTAATCTTTGAGCAGTATTTTTTTTTATTAATATGACCTAATTGGTGATGAAAGGGCCGCAATTTAAAAAATTCCCAAATTCTACAATACCGAATTCGGCACTTTATCTTCTGTCTGAATTAACACCAACAAAATCAATACTTAAATCAGTTAAAAATAATATAGGGGCAGTTTTGTAAATTTATCATAGAATGGCGACCTTGTTCTTACTTCTCGAAAAATCCCGCAACCTAACGATCTGCATTTTCACCCATTCCTCTTGCAATTTTGCAGCTCTGTTAAATTATAAATACTAATATATAAGTAAATGTGATTATTATGCATATAAACCCAAATATTATGAAAATTACCTTTTTGTTTACTCTCTCTTGCTGTTCTTTAGCCTTCTTCAGAAGATTCTTCAACCCCATATTCGTCAATACTCTCTTCTCCTGCCAGTACGAAATATTTTATATTTTACTTAAGTTTAAATTGAAGATTAATTAGGGTTTAATATAAATAAACAAAATTAAACCAGAAAAAATAATGAAAGGATATTTATTACCTCCGTGCACTTTACGATGAGTTCTGGGTTTACGAATAATCCAACTCGACTCAATACAATCTCTCGTGCTTCCTGTTAAATGAAAAGGACTAATTGATAAACAAAATTAAATAAAAAAAAATAATATATATTGATACAATTAAATGGGGGAATAACAAATCTTGGTTCCTTCAACAAATGGGACAAATGAACTAAAATAATATCAACATGAAATAAATGAATCAACTAAAAGAATGGGCCAAAAATCTAATTACTAATTAAGGAAAAGAAAACTGAAGTATGTGTCGTTCAATGAAAATGCGTAGTGTGAAATCTAAACTGTACCTGCCGGCTGCCGTTACCAACGCTAATTGCAGTGGATATCGTGTTGAACTACAATGCTTGCCGAAACAACTGGAAAATAGCCAACAATTAATCACGTAACACTTTTAAGAAATGACAAATTAAACGTCGTACAGTGAAATTACATCATACAGGCCACCTAAACCCAAAATTTTAGAGCAAAACGTAAGTAAACAAAACCTGCGAAACACGAAGAAAGAAATTGTGCTTACTCGAAGCAAAATGGGCAGGCAAAGCCGTGCGAAGAGCTAATTTGCAGATTGAACCAAAATGGGCAGGCAAATGATAAGCAAACCAAACCTAACTCCGCTGAATCGAAGAAAAAACTAAGGGGAATCTCAGTTAGCAAAGACAAATCGAGCCAAAAAATACAAAAGGAAGAGCTAATTTGCAGATCGACCCAAATTTGACCCAAAATGAAAAAAAAAATCACACGAAAATAAAGCGGAAAGCTCGGCTTGGAAGGAAATGACCTCTTTCGTCGATTGAACGAAGGTGAACGGTGCTTTCCTCCGCATCGCTCGTGTTTTGCGCGGCGTCTCCTCCGCATCGTCCGCATCCCGCCGCACTCAGGCTCTTTTCGCTTTTCCCTCTCGCGTTCGTCGTTCGTCTAGGTTTTTCATGCCTTGCTGTAATGAGAAGAGAAAACGTAAAGATTTGGTATATCTACAATTTATCAAATTGTCATAATATGTTGAATCAAACGGCAGAAGAAAGAACACGTGGGAAGAAGGAGAAGCAGAGCCGAAGAAGCCGCCTAAAGAACCACCAATCGCGTCGGCCTGCGAGCATCCTAGGGTTTCGTCTAGTTTTTCTCTTCTTCTGGAGCGTAAATGAGGAGCCGCCATTGTCGTGCCATTGTTTTACCCTCTTTTAACTCACGATCCTGCGACAGTAAAAAAAATACAGTAACTGCTACAGTAACTTCGACGTGGAAGCCGGATTTTACGGCCCAATGTTACCGATTAGAACCATTATAGATAGATATCTAGATATGATTAAATATTCACGTCATGTTATAATCTGTGTTGCACGGATACTTCAAAAAACGAACCGTACCCGTATCGGATACGGATACGCCACCGATAACGTATCCGATACGGAACGTGGCGTATCAGACTATTTTAGTATATAAATTTGAACCGATACGTTTCCGATACGGCACGATACGTTTCCGATACGGCACGATACGTTTTCGATACGGCGGGATACGGTTCCGATTCGGCTGACCCATTGTTTTTTGTTTTTTTGTCCAATTTAAAAATACCCAATACTTTTACTATTCAATAGTATTTTACATCACATATTTTTTATTTTATTTATTCGTAAAACATCAAAATCGATATTACAACATCTTAATTTTTATAATAATTTAATAAAATTATTTAAATATATATATTAATTATATTAAATAATATATATACATGACGTATCGTATCCTAGAATTTTCAAGAAATACCGTATCGCCGTATCCGTATCGTATCCGATACGATACTCGTACCCGTATCCGTGCAACATATGTTATAATAAACACACTACGGCAAGATTACATGTTTAAGTCTCTTATATTCACATAAGTCTCTTATTTAATAGCAATATCTAGAGATCTCTAGATGATTTAATCATATCTAGATTATTATGTGTAAATTTTACATGATAAATTTTACATGACGTGAATATTTAATCATATCTAGAGATCTTGCCGTAGTCTGGGAATAAGTCTCTTATTTGGGAAAAAATTTATTATAACATAATTTTTTGCTCGTCTTTTTCTTCGTCTATTAATCATATTTGTTTTTTCGATGCGTTTATTTACGAACTGAAAATTTGAATTTGAATTATTTTTTCAGGGTTATTAAGAAGCATGGTGTTTTATATCTTTGCATCGAAGACAATTAGTTTGCCCCTAATTTGTTCGATGAAATGACAATTTAGTTTTTGTGCATTAGTTTGCTTGTTTTAGTAATTTGGATTGAAATTTCTGTTGGGCAATTCTACAATAAATTTGTGTTTACAACTGTTGATTGAAAAACATAGTTTATGTTGGCCATTTCTACAATCAGTTTGTGTTTATTCTTATTAAGCATATTTTGTTGTATTTGTTACTTAAATTTATTAGAACTTTATTTGATCATGAATTTTGTAAAATATTTTTAATTTATCGTGTATCATTTGTTTATATAGTTTCAAAAATTCAAATGTAAAAACTGCAATAGTAGTTGTTAATTATAATTTCTTAGACCCAAACAATAGAATTATCACATAAGCAATTCTTATTACTTTGATTCAAACATTTAAAAATCAAATACAATGCCGCAATTGTAACAACATATCTTTTAAATGCACTTGCAAATTCTAATGCCGCCATCCAAACAGGCCCTTACTATATCAATTAAAACCCTATATCAGATATTACAAATAATTGTTTTATTTATTTATCTAACTGCAAAAATATTTAATAATTACTAATTCATAAATATTTTCTAAACTGTAATAATTCGAAATCTAATTGAAGCATTATAATATCTTTAATAAGTTTTTGAATAAGACTTGTAAATCATTTACTTTTTAAGGAATATCCAAGTTAAAGTTACTATGAAACATAACGGATTACAAAAATCAAGGTCGGGGAAATTAAATGTTGAAAACTAGATTTTCGATTCAAAATATATTTATAAAAAAAATTTACGACAAATGTCAAAACTCTATTTTGATATATATTACATCACATTTGCCTATGTGTGTGCAGTGCCGGCCCTGGGGTAAGCCCCGCAAGCCCCCGGGCTAGGGCAACCGTTTGAGTAAGGGCAACAATTTAAAAACTTTAATATATATTTTTTAGAGAATGAAAAACCCTTTCACAAGCTTCATACGCCATGGAAAAGCTACGTGGGGAAGAAGGTTGAAGTGGGAAATGAGTTCACTTGGATTTCATGTGAACATAAAATTTGTGTACTTTCATGTTTTAGACTAAATGGATAACCATCAATATTATTTGTTGATGTTTGAAAAAAAATATAAATTATACAACATGTGATTAACATTATATCAAAAACAGTGGGGGTGCTGGTTCACATTAATGATTCTTACAATTTATACTTAGATGACGTGGCACCAATCTAGTGGATACATATTTCTATTTTGATAGATTTGTAGAAAGTTGTAGAAATAACGTATAACATAATAATTAACTAAATAAAAAAAAAATCTTTGCATTACCCAAAAGAAATACATTTATAAAAGTGCACATCTTCAAAAAAGTGGAAACTAAAAATAAAAAGAGGCTAAACTATTTAATTAAGTATCAACATTTTGATACTTAATATTTATTCATCGTTGGATTTGTATTGAAATTTGTGCATTTAATGATGTGCACAAACTTTCATGATCATCATGAATAAACACAAATATCATTGTAAATTCAATGGTGAAAAAACATTAAGTACCACAATGTTGGTACTTAATTAAGTAGTTTAGCCTCTCTCCTAAAAATATATTATATCCCTAAACAAAATAAAAAATATCACCATGTTTTTTTTTTCATTGGCGAAATTATTCTATTGTTGTACCAATATTCTTCCATATATAAATAATTTTACAAGTTATGAATCTCGAAAAATATAATTAGATAATGTAATAATTAGGATTAGGATTTCAAACTCAATTTCTACCGATGCATGATCTCCAATCAGAAAATATTTAATCAAAGTGAAATAATTTTGAATTTTGAATTTTGTTTTGAGAAAATGTATGTACGTTTTTTAGTACATTCAAGTATACTAAATTTATTTTTTGTTGATAATGAACGTATCTTGAATATATTTTTTTTGTAATTTATATCGTAGGGCAACATATTGAACAATAATTTGATGCTATTACGATTTTGGTCTAGGGCAACCGAAATATCGGGGCCGGACCTGTGTGTGTATCTTCTTTTGATCTCGTTTACGGACCATACCTATATCTATCTCCTACAATTGTCATTTAACAAATTGATTAGTAGTATCGGCATTGGTTTGAGATAATCAAATAACCAAAAATTTGAACCAACACTATAAACTCACAAAGTGGGCGGACAGTAAACAAATCAAAAAAGAGAAGAGCAATAGAATGGATCTCGCTGGCCAGCATAACCAAATAAAACATATAAACACATAATCTATGGTCGCTTCGCTCAGGCTCACCAATCCCCCGGCAATCCACTTATTAGATTAGCACTAGGTAAGGTATCCTTGAGTTTAGGGATAAAAAGAGGAAGATGTCTTAATGTTCGTTAGTGGTGAGTCGCTCCGTCAAACTAATGACAATTATAGGTATGACCATCAAATCAAATTCTCTGTATTTATGTAATGTGAATATGTCTCTCCCTTGCTCTCCATAAATTCATATCTCACCCTCTTACTTTCCTTATCATTTTCCGAAGCACTAAACCGAAAGCCTGATGCGGGAAAATGAATGGACCCGCATACGTCGCTACATCGAATGACCAAGTCATAGCCAAACCATGACTGATAAGGTAGATTCATATTAGCCAATCCAGTGGGGACACAACAAGTGCTTCAAACTCCATTGAATAGGAGTACCATCCTTGTTAATTGATTGTTTATTATAGTGAACCATGGCTAGATTTCGTCCCCGAGAAAAAAAATCTAGCCATTGTTGAGCTTAACGGCAAAATCAAATTAAAAGAAATTCATTATTTTCATCTTCTACTTGTTCAAAACAAATCCAACTCGTCTGACCGATCATTGTTAGGCTATCTCGAGAAATAGTAGTTTGTATTAGGCTAAACAAATGATTTGTAAAGTCGTTGGGTATTGATAGAACGTTGTAAATCGATACCGGCAACCATTTAGTTGGTCATTTGAAAATGTGAATATAGTACCCCAAAGGATGCAAGTCGGCTACAAGATATCTGAAGGAAATACAGTTTTGGATCAACGGTAAAATGGTACACATAAGGATAAACGAACGCACGCGTTCGTGGGCATAAATAATGTGTATATAAGATGCACATATGTATATTGGATATACATAGTTAAATTAATAAGAAACGGTTTTATTAAGAAAACCAGAAAATCAGTTTAAACAGTTTTAGTAAAACTGACATAACTTTCAGATAACGACTCCAATTTGAATGGTTCAAATTGGGTTAGATAGATAATGAGATTATCTAGTACTTTCATGTAGAAATATATTTCATTTGAGAGAAGTATCAGTGTCGTTTTAATGAAATACCGAAAGGGTGCGACAGTTTGATATACAGTTAGTAAAATCGTCATAACTTTCGCATCCGAACTCCAATTGGGCTGGGCCAAATTGGGTTGGAAATATAATAAGATTATATACAACTTTCGTGAAGGTTTAAAGTCGGTTGGAACGATTTAACAATTTCGTTTCAACAGAATACTGAAAGGATGTATGCAGTTTCTGTTTGAAAAGATGTATAGTAGATATACATACATTTTGGCCCATCCTTATCCTATGTTGAATAAATATGATGTTCTCTCTCTCTCTCTCTCTCTCTCTCTCTCTCTCTCTCTCTCTCTCTCTCTCTCTCTCTCTCTCTCTCTCTATTCAGACCATTCAGAATATACAGACAATTCAGATCAATTGAAGTCTAATTCGGTCCAGAAATTAGAGAGACTCTTATCACGTGTTGAAAGAGTGCGATGAGAAAGAGAGAAAGAGAAAAGGTGTTTTCTCAGTCTAGAGAATCGAAAGCAATCATGCAAGTTCGCCGGTGCATCGTCTAGGCAGGTGCATCCGCGGCCGAGGTGCTACGACTCACGGTGGATACGGGTAAATGAGCGACACTTGTGGCTCTTCGTTGTGATCAAACCGGAGAAGTAAGAGAGTGAAAGGATGTGGAAGCGTGTGGACGTGGGACGCACGAAGACAATCGGAGGTGTGTCAAGACGGTGGGAGACGTGTGGTATGGGACGCACATGCTAGTCACCAACGTCACACCGAGGAAGAGAAGGATGCGAGCGATCAACCCATCGTGCGTGATCAATTTCACGCTGGTAATCGTCTATCCTCCTTTGCATCGTACCCTCGATATCGAAGCGTGATCTCGGGATTTGGGAACCGGACCGGGCCTTCATATCCGATGCGCGGGCCCGGGGACGGGATAATTCCCTTCAATATCTACAGAGACGTAGGTACTCGTGAAAGTCAAATCGGTCGACTAGCAAGCAGCAGATAGTTAAAAATTCACGCAACTATCCGCCGAACTCTGTTATCAATTTTGTTGTTAGCGAAATTGATAATTCGATAATATCTTTCTATTTTGTGTTTATTATTATTATTTTCGCATTTTTATTTGAATTGTTAATTTACGAAATCGACCAACAAATTGAGTTTGAGTTTGGCCTTAATTTGAGATTATGCCATAAAATTGGCTATTCATTCTTCTCTTAGGTCATGTTAGTATTCTCCTTATTAGATTTTTTAGGAGAAACCGAATAGAAAAAAATTGTCGAAGTGTTATGTTAAAGCTTGGGGGGGTGTGTTTTTACTTGTTGTCTTAATTTTATTGTATTTACAGTTTTATTAACTTAATTATAGTTACTATAATGCTACTCCCTCCACCTTGTGATGACATGTGGCAGAGAGTAGCTTTTGCTTTTACCCCTATTTTTTATTTACATTTTGGTCCTTTTTTATTTACATTTTGGTCTATTTTTTTTACATTTTTGGCATTTTTTACATTTTTTACATTTTTTTCTATTTTACATTTTGGTCCTTTTTTACATTTCGGTCTTTTTTTCTTATTTTATATTTTTTTATTTACATTTTGGTCCTTTTTTACATTTTGATCCTTTTTTCCTATTTTACATTTTGGTCCTTTTTAACATTTTGATCCTTTTTTACATTTTGGTCCCTTTTTACATTTTTATCCTTTTTTCCAAAAAAAAATTATTTACATTTTGGTCCTTTTTTACATTTTGATCCTTTTTTCCTATTTTACATTTTGGGCCTTTTTTACATTTTGGTCCTTTTTTATATTTTGATCTTTTTTTACATTTTTTTTCCTTTTTTACATTTTGATCTTTTTTTCCTATTTTTCAATTTTTTTTTTAATTTTCTCATTGGACAGGGTCATGTATGCAATTTTGTAAGTTCAATTTTTTTTTTGTAATTTTCCTTTTTATCCAATTTTTTCTCTTTTTACATTTTGGTCCTTTTTTTGCTTTTCAATTTTTTTTTTATTTGCTCATTTTGCACGGGTATATATGAAATTTTGGAACCTCAAATTTATGCGAGTTTTCATAAAAATTTGTTATTTGTCCGTTGTATCTATATGACACGTTGCGATTCTTTAATGAATCGTAACTATAATGCATCTATTGACATCAAATATATTTGCGAATATGTCCTGATTATATTAATCGTCTTTAAAAGTACCTGAACAAATGCCATTTATACAAATTATATCATAAAATAATATTCGTGATAGACTAATTTCATGAAACTTATGCATCTATTGACATCATGATATTTGCAAATATGTCATGATTATATTAAGTTAGTTCAAACGCGCGCGCGTTAATTCGCACACGCGTTAAATTCTATTTAAATAATTATGTAAAAAATATGTAAATAAATAGATATGTTATCCCGCGCAATTGCGCAAGAATAAAACTAGTTAGATGGAAAGAGAAGAGGCGTTATTCAAGTGCCTAATTTTGTAGCACTACATGCATGACTTCTATTCGGCCTACTTAACGAGAAAAGTGTATATATTTTTATTGTACATTAATTCTTGGTATATTATATATTATAAATTAATTTGAATTAAACTATATTGTTCAAAGTTGAGATCAAATTTATTTCGAGTTTAATTCGAGTGAACTGGATCTTCATCTTTGCTCGATAAGTTTTCGAAGTAGTTCAGTTCGTTCGATTCATTCGAATTGACATAAAACAAATTACTATCAAATTAGTACCGATCTATAATCGAGTCGAGCACAAACAAATTGGAGTTTAAATCATTTTTTCTCAAAATAAAAATTCTGGACAAGTAGGATCATAGATGGGCTGAAAAGATGGACCATAATAATTACTATGTTCGATATTTGGGCCATTGGTTTTTAAGAACGATCCACTCTTATTCTTCTTCCTCCTGAACTAGCACTTTACCTCCAAATTCAACTCCCCTCTCCAGCCATGGCACTCTCCCTTATCCGCCTCCTTCCGTGCCTTAAACCCAGAACCCATAATCTCCTTTCCTATCTCTTAAACCCTTCCAAAACCCTAACCCGCCTATCCAGAAACCTATCTGCCCAAAACCAAACTTTAATCTTCACTCAAGACGAGAGATTCCACACTTCAAATTCATCCGGTTCGGGTACAATCGCGGCCATCGTGACCTCCCTAGGTGGCGGCCCCGCCGCTGTCGGAATTGTCAGACTATCAGGTCCCTCTGCTATCTCTATTGCAGGTCAGGTTTTTCGACCCGTTAAGAAGATAAAAGAGGAAGACGGGTTGGTTACTTGGATACCAAGAAGCCATTTCGTGGAGTACGGATTCGTCTTGGACAAAGACGGCAATGTCATTGACGAGGTAAAGTTCAATTCTTTCCAATACTCCTATCAATTTATCTAATTTAGTTTTTTTATTCATCTATATCAACTAGGTTTTAGCGGTACCAATGCTAGCACCAAAATCATACACCAGAGAAGACGTAATCGAACTCCAATGTCACGGAAACGACGTGTGTCTAAACCGAGTTCTACGAGCCTGTTTAGAAGCCGGAGCTCGACTCGCCGAACCCGGTTTGAACTCAACCTCAATACTCAACCCAATATTCTATTTTAATCGCCCTTATCACCTTTTTATTTCGAATTATTCACAGGAGAGTTCACTCTTCGAGCTTTTCTGAACGGAAGGCTCGATCTATCTCAAGCCGAGAATATTTCGCGACTCATCTCCGCCAAATCTTCCGCCGCTGCTGACTCAGCATTAGCTGGCATTCAGGGAGGATTTTCCTCTTTAGTAAAGTCCTTAAGAATTCAATGCATCGAAATCCTCACGGAAATCGAAGCGCGACTAGATTTCGAAGACGAATTACCACCGTTAGATCTTGAATCACTGACAGACAAAATTGATTCGATGAGTCATCATTTGCAACTCGCTTTGGACACCGCGAATTACGATAAACTCTTACAATCGGGCATTCAGGTCATAAATATAAATTTAATTATTTTTTTTTTTTTTTGTAAAAAGAAGTAAATTTGACAGGTGGCAATAATCGGGAGACCGAACGTGGGGAAATCGAGCCTCCTCAACGCATGGAGCAAAGTAAGTAAATTTTTAAATTTACTAGGGGTATAAATGAAAGATTTATATTTTGTTTTTGGACTAGAGTGCAGAGTGAGAGAGCGATAGTGACGGAAATAGCGGGGACCACACGAGACGTAATCGAAGCGAACGTTTCGATTAATGGAATTCCTCTCACTCTTCTCGATACAGCTGGCATTAGACGAACCGATGATCTCGTAGAGAAAATCGGTAATTTTTTAAAATATAAAAAATGCCCTTGTATTTTATTATATATTAATTTAAAAAAAATAGGGGTGGAGAGATCGGAAGCGGCGGCTGTGGGTGCGGACGTGATTATCATGGCGATTAATGCACTGGACGGATGGACCGGAGAGGATAGGGAACTAATTAATCGTCTCCAGTTACTTCAAGAAGAGGAAACGCCGATGATACTCGTGATTAATAAAATAGATTGCGTGCCGTTCGTCTCGATCGAGTCGATAATAAATGAGATTGATGAGACCGGCTTTAAGAAGGTGGTAAAGACGTGTGCTGTGACTGGTAAAGGAATTTCCGAGTTAGAAAAAGCTGTTCTTGAAGTAAGGGGTATCGAGCCGATTTCCTCTGCCGGTCGAAAATGGACTGTTAATCAGGTTATTTAATTAAATTAAATTAAATTCGTTTATGTTTTGAAATTAATGTAATTTAATTATTTTTTTAGAGGCAATTTGAGCAGTTAATAAGAGCGAAAGAAGCGTTCACGAGAGTGGGGGTATCGATTAAGGACGAATTGGAGATGGATTTTTGGACGATTGATTTGAGAGAAGCGGCTTTGGCTCTCGGTCAATTGAGTGGCGAGGATATTTCTGAAGAAGTTTTGACGAGTATTTTTAGCAAGTTTTGTATTGGCAAATAAATTGTAGCCTTGTTAATAGACTAATAATATTTCGTTACATGTTTAGCTTTTTATCCATTTTAATATTTTATTCGTGAGATTATAAACTTTGTTAGTATATCTCATGGCCCAATACGTAAGCATGTTCAAATCTTTGTTTTTGCTTCATTTATTTTTAAAAATACATAATAAAGAATGTTATGTACAATTGATAATAAGAAAATAACAAAAACCGACCTTAGCTCAGTTGGTAGAGCGGAGGACTGTAGTGTTGCAGATAAATCCTTAGGTCACTGGTTCGAATCCGGTAGGTCGGAATTTTTATGTTTTTCTCATTTTTGCCAATTCAAAATTAATTATTAATTTCATTCACAATGTAAATTCCGTTAATAATAATTATCATATTTGAATTTTGCGGCTGGCTATTTATCTTCCAAAACCTCCCAGCCAATATAATCTTTATTAAGTAATATTAATTAGCATAAAAACGAGTCTTTTCATCTCCATTTTTGGGGGAGTTACAAAAAATCATTATATATTAATATATCATTTCATCTTCTCTGCATAATTCCTTGTTCGAAATGAGTCCATCGATGAAACGTGTTGTCTTATTTTCTGTTTTTGTTTATATCACGTTGTTAAAATGCGCGGAAAGCACGACAGATTGTTCCGGGTCATTATTTCCGTTCTGGGATTGCTTGAATTTTGTAAACGATGGAGCCCGTACGGTTTCGAAGCCGAGCGAGACGTGTTGTGTCGGTGTCGAGTCTATTATGAAACGCAATGAGAGATGTATTTGTGATGCTATCGAGGAAACTAAAGATTTAGGATTTAACATCAATATAGTGAAAACACTTTCGTTACCTTTCGCTTGCAAAATCGCACCCTCATCCTTATCCTCTTGCGACAAAGGTTTAATATTAGTAATATTTATATAATTGCAACATCATTTTTCCTTTTTTAGGTTTACATTTTTTTGTTATTGTCACAGCTCCTACAAAACCAACGCAACCGTGGAAAAGTGCACCTGCGTCGGCACCATCTACGTCACCTCCTCCACCGTTCCGTCCTTTTAACGGGCCATCAGGATCACCATTTTCATCGAATTCGCCAGAGTCTCTGCCAATACCTGAAATATCATCTAGCGAAATGAAGCGTAGAATTTGTTTTTACAACCCAATTATGTTCACTATGTTTTTCGTCGCAGCGTTGCTTACTTAATTAAGTCGTATTTTAATATTCACTTGTAATTTAAACACATATCCAACTAGATCTAGTTTTGATCTAACATTTAGCTGAGCTTAATTATGATTTTTTTTTTTTAATATATATGTTTGCTTAACTAACTAATTATCAAGTGTGGCAAAATATCTTTAAGCATGGTTTCCTGAAATGAGACAGTTTGATAAGAACGAACTGACACTACCAAATCCAAACCTTGATTAATCAAATAATTAGTAATAGTTAATTATCAAGTGTAGAGATTGTTATTAGACCAGCAAAGCAAAAGTACTTTTTGATTAATTACTCTTCTACTGTTCTACACCATGTGCTAATGTCCTATCTATGAAGCACATGACCAACTTGCACTTTGACAGCCAACAATGAACTAATTAACCCTAATTATTAACCTATTTTTGTAAGATTCTTAACTATGGATTATGTTAATATATTGTACTAGCTAGCAGTAATTAAAGTACTAATTAAGTTCGCGCACACGTGCACGTTAATTCGATGAACTTTCTCTAAGAAGGAAAAAAAAATCTAGAAAAAGGAGCAAGTGTACAATAATAATTAGTTAATTATTGAGTAATGAATCTTTTTTCATAGCTTTTTGAGGAAAAAATAATCCAATGAAGGAAACTGAGATTTATAAAATCTTGGACTGAATTCAAATCTCACATGACAATTTGATTATATTTTAATCCAAACTTGCAAATTTGTTGTTCGATTGATACGAAACAGTGATTCGACTTTCTGGCATTCTGACTAGGAAGATTTATCCAACTAAACAAGTGCAATTAGTCGTTTAATAATCTAAAACAATCTAATGGATAAATAGAGACTCTTGAACTTAGCCTTGACGCTACGACAACTCATATATATCTCGAATATCAAAGTTAAACAAGTATGAAATAAAAAAAACATTGTATATAGTTATAATTTCCGCTAAATTTGGAGAGAGCCTTAGATGACTTGCAAGTAAAATGTCAAACTTGTAGCCATCAAAAATCACAAATTCATAATTTGAAGAATCAAAGCAACGGTGTAGAAAAAATAATAACAATACAAGAAGTCAGAGGAGTTCTAGAGAGAAGAATATTGAGGTAGGTTGTGTAAGAAAAAAAATACAGATAAGAAAATAATTTGAAGACTTGACAATTGTATTAGTAATGGAAAACGACTGTGTGATATGTGATGCTCGAACTATGTTGTAGATATTTTAATTATACTTTTTAATATAATTTTTTATAATGATAACAATAATATTATTTTGTAAAATTAAGTCACCTTTAAATTTAGGTTATAGGACAAACTCGGAAGCCTACAAATTTACGTTCTTCAAAAACAAGAAACGAATAATCAACTTGTGAGCCTATTCCACTTCTTCCAAAAAAAAAATGGAAGAGACGAATTACCCAACTTGTGATATAACCTAGGCACGAATCATGCCTTTTTGTGGTTGGGAGTCAAATACTAAAGTACGTGCCATCATGGTAATACTAATATAACACAAGGTATTCTTTTATAAAATTCAAAATGACACAATTGCAAATAAATTATATATAGTTTCAGATATTCAAATATCTAATTTATACACACTTGCAAATGTTGCTTTAGAGTCTGATGCTCAAATGAAGTAGTCACTTGCAAAAAAAATAGTCATTAAAAAATAGGGTTGAAGTAGACCCTTAATTTGCTCAGGAAAGACCCTAAATATATGTATATACTAGCTTTATCCCCGCACAATTGCGCGGGACATCATATCTCTTTTTTGCATGTCTTTTATATAATTTATTTAAATAGAATTGGTGCGCGCGTGCGTTTGAATTAAATTAATATAATCATGACATATTTGCAAATATAATGATGTCGATAAATGCATAGGGTTCATGAAATTAGTCTATCGAAAAAAAAAATATTAAATTTTACTTTGCTCCAAAATGTACCCGCCATATTTTTCATATTCGTACAATTGCATTTAATTAACGCGTGTCTTTTTTTTTGGGTTTATAAATCCCGTCGGAATTTTCAATTGAAAAATTAATATTTTTCACCAAATTTTACCATACCATGCTCTATGTTATAAGTTAATATATTTAATTAACATGATAACTAACACATGTTGGCTATTAATTTAATGGAAATTTTCCAACAGTAACCATGTTACTGAAGATAATTCACGAAATAACCAAGTTTTGAACATAATTCTCAAAATCTCTTTTGCGGGGTACCATTCAGCGCCAAGTGGGGAACCATTCTACGCCTTTCTTGATTTTTGTTGGTTAGTGTACTGCGAAGTAATTAAGTGAAAAAGTGCATAATTAAAAAGAGGCGACGAACCATACAACGCCTGGCGAGCAATCATACCTCGCCAAACACCAAACGTCCGCCAACTCAAGGCACTCCAACATAACTGAGTATCAGCGACTGCAAAAACCGTCGCTAAAAGTCAAGAAAACCGTCGCTAAAGACATTTCCGACGGCTTACAATCGCTAACATACTTCTCCGACGGGCCGTAGCAACAAAAACATTAATAGCGACGGGCCGTAGCAAAACATAAATTAATATCGACGACCGATAGGTGATAATCATATCTGTTGTAGTGATGCACCCAAAATGTACCCACCGAATTCTTCATTATTTATTTATTACGTTTAATTATCGTGATAATTAAGATATACAATTAAATATTCATTAAAATTTATTCAATTTATGAATTCGAATAAATATTAAGTATTTGTTGGAAAATTAACATCAGTACTGTGGTAATTAACATCAGTACACAAGTTATATGTTGGAAAATTTATTTATTACGTTTAATTATGAATTCTCCATTATTTATTTATTACGTTTAATTACTGTGGTAATTAACATCAGTACACTTAATTATTTTCAGTAACATGGTTACTGTTGGAAAATTTCCTAATTTAATACGTAATTAACATCAGTTCGAATTCATAAATTCGAATCAATATTAATGAATTTTAAGTTATATGTTCTAATTATCACGCTAATTAAATGCAATATTACAAATATGAAGAATACGGCGGGTACATTTTGATGGAAAGTAAAAAAAAAATTTAATATCAGATCTACTGTTCATGCGTGAAAAAAGATATTAAATTTTATTTTACTCCAAAATGTACCCGCCGTATTCTCCATATTTGTACTATTGCATTTAATTAACGTGATAATTAAAACATATCATTTAAAATTCATTAATATTGATTCGAATTTATGAATTCGAAATGATGTTAATTACGTATTAAATTAATAGGTAACATGTGTGAGTTATCATGTTAATTAAATATATTAACTTAGAACATAAAACATGTTATGGTAAAATTTGGGGAAAAATAATATCAAATTTTTTGACACGTGTCAGCACAGTTTGAGATGTTGGAAAATATGGAAGGACGAGCATAGATATTTTAACCCGGAATCATTTGAAGAAAGACGGTATATCGTGGACCGAGAGGCTGACATGGTATATCTATCTCTTGGTGCATGTGTAACAGTTGTTGCCAAAATTCATCATCCCTTTAGAATAACAACACAGAGAATACACGGCCAAAGCCAAAAAAAATCTCAAAAAAAAAAATGTGAAGCACTGCTGACGTGGCAGCCTGTAGAAAAGGAAATTTCTCTAAATTTATACATAAGTATAAATATACACAATATAACATCCACCAATGATATCAATATATAAATAATAAACTAGGAGATATTTATATATAATTGATGAAATCAATGAGAAGCTTCTGTGCTTTGAAGCAAGCTGTCATTATGTTAATAATTCAAAGGGAGACATTGTATTGTGTAAACCATACCTGAAAACCTCTCTGAAAGCTACTTGGTACCACATTCTCGATTTTCATTATTTATTAGAGAAAATCTTGTGAAGTTCATGGATTTGTACTATCATGTGCACGTCATTAATAAAATAGGGACATGTGAGGGTTATTTTTTTTTTCAAATTTGACAGAATGTTGTGCACTCCAACGCACTCCAAAACGCACGTCATTTCTTATTCATGTTTTATACCTTATTTAAAGATATGACATATCTTTATGTATTATACTTTTTTTTATGTAATTTTTTACATCTATGATATATTTTTTAAGATGTATCATATATATTTTATATGTATGGTATTTTTTTTTTAAATACAAATACATGGCATACTTTTTTATATGCATGATACTTCTATCTATATACGATACATTTTTTAAAATAATTTTTTTTTACACGGGTGAATTAGATTTAAACATTTTATATAATAATTTATATCTTTATTGTTGCGTGCGTTTGGAGTGCACAATGTGATCAAAATTGAACAAATGCGATCAAAATTAAAAAAAAGTCAAATTGCCACGTATCGTGTTTTTATTAATGGCGTACGTATGAAATGCACATCAATGAAGTGCATTAATGAATCCATATTTATTAAGCTGCCAGAAAGTTTGGATATACGTCCTTTATTATTAACTGTATATTTCATGAGGGTGGTTAATGCAAAATTCTTTGGAACAACTGATAAGGCTTGATTAATCCTTTTCAACTCAATTTTGTATTCTTATTTACCACATGCTTTGCTCCTCATTAGCCACATATCGAGTCCTCATACTCTGAACTTTCTATTTATACAACTTCATATTTTGAAAATGGAAAACAATACAGCTAATTGATTCGTTATCGAACAACCCAATTAAGCAAATGAGTATTTAAACCTGCTCAATTAAGTAGCAAAGAAGTAGATCCTTGTTATAAAATAAATGGAGAGAGAAATAACTATTTCTTATTATTTCCTACTAATGATTACAATACATGAAGGTCGGTAGGGGTGGACATTCGGTTGTCCCGAACCGAACCGATTAAGATCAAACCGAATTAAACCGAACCGAACTATATTCAAACCGAACCGAACCGAATAAAATTTGAACCGATTTAAAACCGAACCGATTAAACCGAATTTCTTATTCGGTTTGTTCGGTTGAACCGAATAAGAAGCTTTATAATAATATAATTCAAATTCTATTTAGCAAAAAAAAATTTAAAACAAATCATATAAAATATAATTATATTATTTATAATTTTGCAATATGAAATATTAATTTTTGTAAAGATACATAATAAAAACATGAAAAATAATACTAATTCGGTCGGTTCGGTTTAATCGGTTTTAAAAATACCAAAACCGAACCGAACCAAATAAATCGAATAATATCAATATTTGAAACGAACCGAACCGAATGAACCGAAAAATCGAACCGATTAACCCGAATTCGACCGGTTCGGTTCGGTTCCCAAATAAACCAAACCATTTGCCCAACCATAAAAATTCCTTATATAGAGAATAACAAATTTGACAACCAAGAAACTTTAAATATAATAAGATATTATGTTATGAAATTATTTCCGCAACTACAAATATTCTCCTTAAATGTATTTTCCTAATACAAGATATACGAAATATTAAATAATTTTTCTGTAATTATCATGACATTCATATCATAACAATCTTTTAATTTATAATTTTCTGCAATTTTCCAACGAAAATGCTATTGGACCGTGTGTTATGTATGTGCCTCGAATCAAACAAGTGGCCAATGACATACAACATTTCCTATTGGATTGGTTCTTTCACTTCTTTGTTATAATAAAGAATAAATTGTTTTAAAACGTTATAATGCAAGATATTATATGATACTTCAAAATATCCTAAATCTGTATCGTCGTATTCGAATCGTATCCTATATCACATGTTAAAATGTCGTATCAGCATAACTGATACGTCTCATCGTATCGTCGTATCTAATATGTATCGTCGTATTGTTGAATTCGTAAAACACATATTTATAACGGATATGCAACATAGTACCCCCAATTAACTTTCTTTAAAATTTTCTGGAAACACGATTTATATTATTTTTATTATATGGTGTGAATGATAAAATGTTTGTACAATATATATATCATTTAGTAATAAAAAAAAATTCAAATTCGAGTATGTATTCGTATTCGAGAAATAATCATATTCCAATTCATATCCGAGAAATAAATATAGATACGGATATGTTTTGTGCATTGTCGAATCTGGCAAAAACCAGTTACCAAAATTATACTATAAAAAGAAATTGAGAGTTGTAGGGGGGGGGTGGGGGGGGAGCAGTTAAATTTACACTTATACTGAATTATTAGTTATATATAATTTTCATCTTCGGTGAAAAACTTTGGGGGAGAGAGGGGAGGCCCTTCTCAGTCCTTATTAAGATTCGTTCCTAGTTCACATATATAATTTTTTTATATATATTATTATCTTCATATATTCAGGCGAGGATAAAATATTGGAACTATATCAACTTATTGTTCAGAAAAGAGAAAATTCAAATAGATTTATGTGAAGATTTCTGAATGTAAAACATAATATTTCACTCAGAATTGTTTTTTATGCGGGAGCAAAAACAAGTAAAAGGTATATCTTTAATGTAACATGCATATAAAAAAGAGAAAATTCCTCTTAGGAGAGAAAACTACTCGCACCCCTTCGTTTGCACTCCTAGACTGCAAACCATCCCCACCGCTTGAATCGGCGCTCCTCCGCGCTCGCTGGAGTGCTCCGGCCATCAGTGCGACACCGACTGAATCGCTGCTGTTTTCCTAAACGCGGCCCGCGACGACATCATCGCCGACAACGAACTCACCCGTAGCCATGCCTTCCAACTCCGCGAAGAAATGTATGGCCACATCGATCGTCGCTTCGATACCTTGACCCGTCGCTTCAACCAATTCCACAACAACCACGATGACGACAATGACACTTCCCCCGGGGATGATTAGAGAGGAGTGTGTCCAACTAGCTCATGAGAGCCTAAAACTATGTTATTTTAAATATTAAGTAATATTTGCATGATCTTGTTTTGTTGAATTGCATTTTGCTTTATGTTAGGTTTGTTGAATTGTATTTCGCATGTTTGCTTATGTATGAACTTCAATTTTAAATTGATTTAAAACTTTGTGTGCTAAATGTTGTGTGTCTTAATCTCAAAATATTTAAAATTATTTCAAGTACTCACATCAAAATCATTTCAATCCATGTGAGTTTTTGGCAACTACATAAAAGCCTAAACGATTGCGTTATGCAATTAGTTAGGGGGAGCTTGTATGTAGGGGGAGCGGTCTTTCATGATTTTTCCGTTCGTTTCCTTTTGATCCACTTTCAAAAAAGGGGAGAAAAGATAATCACATTGGAAAGATCCTCCATAATCGATGTATCTCTCCAAATCGACATTGTTTTGAAATGAATCAAAAGGGGGAGTTTGTTGGTTCAAATTTCCGGTTGTTTGATTATCTCAAAAACAATATCGATACTACTAACAAAATCTATCGAGTAAAACATGTAGGAGATATAGGTACAAAATGCAATAAGAAGATCAAGATAAACAAGCAAAAATCAATCAAGAATATCGAGGATCAAGACGTCGAAGAATCGTGAAGAATCACGGAATCAAGACATCGAAGATTCCGCAAGTTGGGAGATCACAATAATCACCAAAACAACTTATTGGTATCCCTAAACTTATTTATGATTGATTAAGCTCAAATTAAGTCAAATAAATATATTCGAAATTCATCAGAATGATGAAATAATAAATCAGACTGAAAGTAGGATGTCCGTTACAACGGAACTCATGGTCCGTTATAACGGACATGCTCGTCCTATTCAAGATTGGAAAACACAGTATAGTCCGTTACAACGGATCAACCAGTCCGTTGTAACGGACACCACCAAAGCGTTGTAACGGAAGAATGTCCGTTATAACACTAATTAAATCCAAACTTGAACAATGTCACATAATGATGTCCGTTGTAACGTACATACCTGTCCGTTGTAACGGACATTGAACTCACTTCAGGGTAGGAATTTCCCTTCATGTCCGTTGTAACGGATTAACCAATCCGTTATAATGGACTGCCACTTACCGTTACAACGGAATGTGCTCCGTTGTAACGGACAATAAGAACCAAATTGAAGTGAAGTTCTCAGAAGAATGTCCGTTGTAACGGACCCTTTAGTTCGTTACAACGAACTACTTAATACAGACTTCCGTTATAACGGACATATGTTCCGTTGTAACGGACTGATTGAAAATTCGAATATAACAGCTGTAACGGCTAGTTTGACTTATGGTCCGTTATAACGGACTACATGTCCGTTGTAACGGACTATAAAGAAAAAGCAAATTCTGGGAAGGGTCTATGTGTTCTATAAATAGAATCCTGATGAGCGGATTTTTGGCGTGTAAAATTATCGTTGTATTCGAAAACCCGATTCAATCAACAAGTGTGAAAATATATGTGTATAGTGGAAAATATGCAAGTTCGTTCCACGAGGAGTATATGCGTCGAATAATGAATCAAAAACAAGCAAAAATGGACAGAAACTTTTCCAGAAAATTGTCCGTTATAACGGAAGAATGTCCGTTACAACGGACTTGTGCATTGATTTAATTTCTGAGTTTTGGACACTAATCCGTTATGACGGAGATAAGTCCATTGCAACGGAAGTGGGTGTCCGTTACAACGGAGCTGCTGGTCCGTCACAACGGATTGGTGAATCCGTTACAGCGGAACAAGTTGCGTTACAACGGACTGTGTGTTAAGGTTTTGACTGAAGGAATCCACACTATGTTGGTTAATTATAACCTAGAGGGTGGTGAATAGGTAATCCTCGTATATAATTTTCGATTATGGTATACCGATTCTAAATTAGTGCGGAAGCTAAAAATGATATAATTGAAATTGAGAAAATACCGAACACTTTGAACACGCGATATTTGATAACGGAGTTCGGTAGGTGGTTGCTTTGTAGCTTTAACTCACCGTCTACTTGCTCAATCGACCGATTCGATTGAATACAAGTACCTACGTCTCCGGGGATGCCTTGCGCCTTTTTCGGCTTTCGATTGAATTCCCGAATCACTCTTACAAGGTTTTGCCGAGATTGATTTACACGTTATTCTATCAATCTCTAGCGGGCTTTACACTCTTGATGCTAGCCTATTACACTTCTAATACGAACTAAACGTGATCGGTCACGCAAGTTGGGAATCGTATTTGGTGGAGGAATGGAAGGAAATAATCTCTAAGAATGTTTAGAAGATTATGAGCTCAAAGGATTTTGCAAGTATTCTCTCTTGTAAGTGTGGAAATCAGATTATCAAAGTTGGAGAGAGAAAAGAGGGAAAGGTTCTATTTATAGAACACATAGACCCTTCCCAGAACTTGCATTTTTCGTAATGTCCGTTATAACGAACATAATGTCCGTTACAACGGACCATAAGTCAAACTAGCCGTTATGGCTGTTATATTCGAATTTTTACATACTCCGTTACAACGGAATATATGTCCGTTATAACGGAACCCTGTGTTATGTAGTTCGTTGTAACGGACTGACATGTCCGTTGCAACGGACATCATACTGAAAACTTCTCTTCAGTTTGAGTTTAATTCCCGTTGTAACGGAGTAAGTTCCGTTACAACGTTTATTGGCATTCCGTTGTAACGGATTGGTTAATCCGTTACAACGGATATGAAGGGAAGTATATTGAGCTGAAATGACTTCAATGTCCGTTATAACGAACATACATGTCCGTTGTAACGGACATACTTCTGTGACATCCTTCAAGTTTGATTTTAATTAGCGTTGTAACGGACATTATTCCGTTGCAACGCTTTTCTAAGTCCGTTATAACGGATTGGTTAATCCGTTGTAACGGACTATACTGTGTTTTCTTTCTTGAATAGGACGAGCATGTCCGTTATAACGGACACTGAGTTCCGTTGTAACGGACATCCTTATTTCAGCCTTTTATATCAATTCAGGATTTCGATTACATTTATTTGACTTTTGTTTTGAGCTTAATCATACATAAACAAGTTTAGGGATACCTATACTGTGTTTTGGTGATTAGATTGATATCCCAACTTGCGGAATCTTCGATGTCTTGATTCCATGATTCTTCTACGTCTTGATCTTCTTTGCGAATCTTCGACGTCTTGTACTTCTTTGCGATTCTTCGACGTCTTATTCTTCTTTGCGATTCTTCGACTTCTTATTGCATTTTGTACCTATATATATCCTATACACCATTCTCGATAGATCTTGTTAGTAATATCGATATTGTTTTTGAGATAATCAAACAATCGGAAATTTGAATCAACACACTAGTCCGTTACAACGGAGCAAGTTGCGTTATAACGGAGTTCAACAAACTGAAATGAATAAGGACTAACGATAGGTCCGTTGTAACGGATGGTGAACTTCCGTTATAACAGACTATCTCCTGGATTGGGAATTTGTTATTTTTATTAGGGATTTGGTTTGTGAATGTTTGATGAGTTAATTAGGGGCTGAAAAGCAAGTAAAAAGAGAGCAACAAAAGAACACAAAAGAGAGCAAAAGATCGAATGCAAGAACAAAGATTTAGAATCAAAGAAACTAGATTCAACACAATCTTTAACTTCTTTACACAAATCCAATTCAAATTTAATACTACAAGAATTTCAAGAAAAGGAAAGAAAACACCTAGAGAGATGAAGTGAGCTCCGAGTCTCGTCTTGGATGCCTTCTCCGTTGCCTCGAGATGCTAGTGAGCTAGTCGCCTCGCACAACGTGTTCCTTTCGTACCAATCCACTCGCCAATCGAAGTGAGCTCCGTACCGGTTGAGTGAACTCGAGATTTGCAAGAAGTCCAATTAGAAGAAAGCTCCCGAGTGGAATAGAGTAAGCTTGACTCCTTGCTTGAGCGGATTCGGATGAAGAAAGCTCCACCTCAATCCTCGCAACTCGATCTTCGTCGAAGTGTAGACCAATTCACCGAATGAAGTGAGCTTCTATTCGGTGATTGATCTTAGAGAATTTATCGTTCGTTCTTGGTAATTCTTGCGTGATCTTGAAAGATTCTTGGACTTGCTAAAGAGAGAGAGAGAGAGAGAGAGAGAGAGAGAGAGAGAGAGAGAGAGAGAGAGAGAGAGAGAGAGAGAGAGAGAGTGTGTGAGAGAGAGAGAAAGTGCTCCGAAGAGCGGGGGAGGGGGGAGCGGGGGGTCTTCTCATAGGCCTTGGGTCTTATTTATAGTGTCATTGGGGTTTTCCCATTGGCCGAGATATGGGTGAGAGGATTGAGGGTAGTTGGGGGTGGTAGTTGAGGTAGGTGGGCTGTAGAGTGGCAATTGTGTGAGTGGTTTTCGAGTAGAGTTTGGTGCAATCTCTTATGTTAATGATTATTTGCCTTCTCCTTCACACGTGTACCGAATTGGTCGGTATGATATATCGATTTTAACGGCGCGAGGAGACGAAGGCAACTACATCTTGGATTGCCGAGAATTTCCACCTAAAACCTGTAATTAAGCAATAAAACACACTTAGTGAAGAAATATTCTTGTTATCTCAAATATGAACAATTGTATATATAAAATTGTGATTCAAAAGGGCTAAAATCCCCAAATTAGATATCAAAAAGGTGCTTTATTTTCCTCTTATCAAATCCTTCCCTCATTCTCTCTTATCATCTCAACTAATATATTTTCCCAATCAAAAAAGAGAATCCTAGCTTTAAATCTTGAGCTTAATCATCTAAACATTCTTAGAGATTATTAGATCCAATTTCGAATCCACTACTAAACGATTCCGAACTTGCGTGACCGATCACGACTAGTTCGTTAGTAGTAAATTGTAATAGGCTAGTTACTAATCGTAAAGCCCGCCATTGATCGATAAATTCGTGTAAATAGATCAAGGCAAACCTTGTAATTGTTTGAGTTGGGTATTCAATCGAAAGCCGAAAAGGCACAAGGGAACCCCGGAGACGTAGGTACTTGCAATCAATCGAGTCGGTCGATTGAGCAAGTAGCCGGTGAGTTAAAGCTACAAATCAACCACCTACCGAACTCCGTAAACAAATATCGCGTGTTATTTGTTTCGGTATTGTAATTCTTTCTCTAATTTATTTACGCTTCCGCACAAAATTGTAATTGTATCCATTACCGCGAAAATTGGACCGTAGGACTTCCTATTCACCCCCCCCCCCCCCCCCCCCCCCCCCCACCCCAAGGTCTAAATTAAACAACAAAACCTATCTTAGATTCCACATTAATCCACTCACTTATCCGTTTATGGCGAGTGGATTCCGATACGGAATTCTCGTCTCAAGGGAATGGGCTTATGATCATCTTTTTCAAAGCCGAATTCGACATGACTCGGGTTTGTAGGGGAATATCCCCGGCCCCGGACCCGCGCAGCGGATATGTAGGCCCGGTCCGGTTCCCCGATTCCCGAGATCACGCCACGACTTCGAGGGTACGATGCAAATAGAAGGTTAGATCCATACCAGTTCCAAATTGATGGAACACGAAGGGTTGATCGCTGCCTCCTATTCCTCCGGTCATGTTGGTGACTTTACGCGCGTCCCACACCGTGCGTCCTTCACCGTTCGTTCCCGTTCTTCGATCCTTCGGTTCGATCACAACGGAGAGCCCCAAGTGTTGCTCCTCCACACGTATCCACCTTGAGTCGGAAGACGCCGGACACGGATACACCTGCCTAGACGATGTATCGGTGCACTTGCTTGATCTCGATCGATTCTCTATTAATCTCTCTTCGTGCCTTTTCACTCACAAAAGATCAAATCTGAATTTGCTCTTTTTCTTGTGTCTTGGGCAGAATATTGCTTTGAATTACTTCTGAATTCCTTAGTGAAGATGAGAGAGAAAATCCTATTTATACCTAATAGGATAAGGATTAGCCAAAAGGCATGTATATCCAATATACACCCTTTCACAGAGAAAACTGTATGAACCTGTTCAGTATTCTGTCCAGAAGAAATTGATAAATTTCTCTGACAGAAAATCAACCAATACGAAACTTGTAGATAATCTTATTATCTACTCAACCCAATTTGGCCCAGCCCAATTGGAGTTCGTATGCAAAAGTTATGACTGTTTTACTAACTGTATGTCATACTGTTGCACCCTTTCGGTATTTCACAGAAACGACACTTATACTTCGTTCATATGAAATATATTTCTATATGAAGGTTGTAGATAATCTCATTATCTATCTAACCCAATTTGAACCATTCTAATTGGATTTTCCCACTGAAAGTTATGGCCACGAATGTACGACTACATTCGTTTATCCTTGTGTACACTTTTACGGTTGATCCGAAACTGTATTTCTTTCAGTCTCCCACTCAAACAAGAGTTAATCCTTGGAGTCATCTTGCCAAGCAAACAAGATTCACAATTCCCAAATGAATCCAATTCAAATGAGTCTAGCATTCCATCTTTATGGAGTCTAGCAATGCGTTTCTCATTCACATGACCGAGACGACAATGCCAAAAGTAAGTCCGATTATCAACTTTAGGTTTAATCCTTTTTGCATTAACGTTATATATGGACTTATTATTTCCGTGATCGAAATCCAACACATAAAGACCATTTTCTAACAGAACATTTCCATAGATAATAGAATCCTTACATATCGAAAACTCATTATTCCTAATAACGAATTCATAGCCATCATTGGCCAGTTTCGACACACTTATTATGTTCTTACATAATGTCGGTACATAATAACAATTATTTAGTACTAAAATAAGTCCACTAGGTAAAGTCAAATTAACTACTCCTACGGCAAACGCAGCAACTCTTGCTCCATTCCCGACGCGTAGATCGACTTCACCCTTTTCCAACCTTCGACTATTTTGAAGAACCTGCATATTTCGACAAATATGAGTCCCACAACCGGTATCCAATACCCAATTAGTCATAGTTGAAATATTAACTTCAATAACGTTAATACCTGAGAGGCCGGTCGCTGAAACCGCCTTGCCCTTCTTCACCTCCTCGAGGTAAGACTTGCAATCGCGCTTCCAATGTCCAGCCTTGTGACAATGAAAGCACGTCTCATCCTTGGATTTCTCCTTTCCCCTTTTATTCGGCTTCGAACGTTTCTTAGCCGAACCGCCCTTGGACTTTGATCTCTTACGATCCTTATTCTGAATTGTGAGAACATTTCCGGCAACTCTTGCCCTGTTCTCTCCGGACGACTTTAACGTCTCCGATTCAAAATTCTTGAGCATTCCGTGAAGCTCAGGGATCGTCTTATCCATCGAATGCATGTGATAGTTAGTCACGAACGGAGAAAACATTGGAGGAAGTGCACACAAGATCAAATCTTGTTGCATAATCTTCGACAATTTCTCTCCTAGCTTCTCAAGACGGTCTATGAGAGCTTGCACCTTCAAAACGTGAGAGCTAACCGAAGACCCCGAAGGCATCTTGCAGTTTACCAACTCTTTGAGCGTACTGAACCGTTCAATACGCTCCTGCTCTTGGAACATTTCCTTGAGCACAACGTCTATGATGTGCGCATCCGAGTCCTCAAACTGCTTTTGAAGACTAGCGTCCATACATGCCAACATGAGGCACGTAACATCATTTGAGTCCTTCTTAAGTTTCTCAAACGCGGCCTTTTCTTCGGCCGTAGCATCGGGGCCCGGTTCCATTAGTTCCGTATCCAATACGTGACTCTTACCCTCTTGCCTGAGAACTATTCTCAGGTTTCGGTGCCAGTCAAAGTAGTTCCGACCCACTAGCTTATCCTTTTCTAAAGTCGATCTAATCGACATGGTGTTGGTGTTACTAGAAGACATATTCTACAAATGAAATAAAAGATTGATTACTAACGTTGCGTACTTATCTTATAGGGCTTATATGATGATTATATGATAGTGTTATTTTATCGAATCGATAACCCTCATACCGATACGGGACTCCAAGTCCATAACACTCAAGACCCATATTTTACGATCCTCCCACAAGTTGCTTTGGCAGACGAATGAGATCTCGCTATTTAGGTAGGATTATATCCAATCACATCCAATGCGACTCTTGAACCTTTATAGGATTTCGGTGATGGATCGTATCCAATACAATCCCAGTTCCGTGTGTGCATCCTATCTATGCCCCGAACTTCCAATCAAGTCGGCTTTGGCCTCAACCCTTACTGGCTAGAACGGTTAAGTCACAACCATACTCATCGTATCGTTCAAATAAACTACTAATAAGTCGGCTTTGGCCTTAACCCTTATCAGTCCCTATTTAACGCTTGCCACCCCGTCGATGACTACAATAACCCATGTCGGCTTTGGCCTTAACCCATGTGAGACGTAGTACCGATCATAGTGGTTGTGAATATGGAAGGCATTTCCATGACTTAAATATTATGAGGGATCATGCCATTGCACGTTTCTAAATCCGTGACATAATCCAATTATATCACTATCACAAGATTTTCATAAATGCATATGTATTTATTTGGGAGTCTAATTATTCTAAATAATTATCTAATTATATGCTAGTATGATTGATGCCGATCAAATCGATATAAAGAACTCAATATTCCAAGTTGTGTAGCCAAAGTTATCACGAAAACAAAATCAGCAACCAGAAACCAGTCCGTTGTAACGCAACATAGTCCGTTACAACGGACCTCCAGTATACTTGGCACTCCGTTACAACGGAAGTCCAGTCCGTTACAACGCTATTTATTTCGGAGTTTGGCCAAATTTTGCCAGAAACATGTCCGTTACAACGCAACCTAGGTCCGTTACAACGCTATTTTCTGCAAACTTTCGTCCAAATTTCCAGAGACCAGTCCGTTACAACGCAACATACAGTCCGTTACAACGGACCAACTGTGTAGAGCTCCGTTACAACGGACCCAGTCCGTTACAACGGACTCCAATAGACACCCTAGGCATCCCCGCAACCTCGTATCAGATACAAGGTCCGTTACAACGGACTCCAAGTCCGTTACAACGGAATATGCAGTTTTCACGGTCCTCCTCACACCCCCGCATCCTATACAGGGTCCGTTACAACGGACACCAAGTCCGTTATAACGGAATATGTGTTTTTTCGAAAAAATCTCAATTTCCTGTATCTGCTACAGTGTCCGTTGCGATTTTTGAACTGCTGTTTTCGCTCGTTTCCAAAACGATCAATCATGAAACCTTTTCACGATTATTCCTAGATACTCTCAATCAACTATTGATCGATCTCTAGCGAATTTCACTTGTGATTTTAATGGAATTTGACATTCTGAATATGTAACATCATGCAAACGGGTACGAACTTTGATAACCCGTGCGTATATCTAATATACGACTATGATTCGACCCTCGAATCGATGGCGATCGCTCTGATACCACTGTAGGGGAATATCCCCGGCCCCGGACCCGCGCAGCGGATATGTAGGCCCGGTCCGGTTCCCCGATTCCCGAGATCACGCCACGACTTCGAGGGTACGATGCAAATAGAAGGTTAGATCCATACCAGTTCCAAATTGATGGAACACGAAGGGTTGATCGCTGCCTCCTATTCCTCCGGTCACGTTGGTGACTTTACGCGCGTCCCACACCGTGCGTCCTTCACCGTTCGTTCCCGTTCTTCGATCCTTCGGTTCGATCACAACGGAGAGCCCCAAGTGTTGCTCCTCCACACGTATCCACCTTGAGTCGGAAGACGCCGGACACGGATACACCTGCCTAGACGATGTATCGGTGCACTTGCTTGATCTCGATCGATTCTCTATTAATCTCTCTTCGTGCCTTTTCACTCACAAAAGATCAAATCTGAATTTGCTCTTTTTCTTGTGTCTTGGGCAGAATATTGCTTTGAATTACTTCTGAATTCCTTAGTGAAGATGAGAGAGAAAATCCTATTTATACCTAATAGGATAAGGATTAGCCAAAAGGCATGTATATCCAATATACACCCTTTCACACAGAAAACTGTATGAACCTGTTCAGTATTCTGTCCAGAAGAAATTGATAAATTTCTCTGACAGAAAATCAACCAACACGAAACTTGTAGATAATCTTATTATCTACTCAACACAATTTGGCCCAGCCCAATTGGAGTTCGTATGCAAAAGTTATGACTGTTTTACTAATTGTATGTCATACTGTTGCACCCTTTCGGTATTTCACAGAAACGACACTTATACTTCGTTCATATGAAATATATTTCTATATGAAGGTTGTAGATAATCTCATTATCTATCTAACCCAATTTGAACCATTCTAATTGGATTTTCCCACTGAAAGTTATGGCCACGAATGTACGACTACATTCGTTTATCCTTGTGTACACTTTTACGGTTGATCCGAAACTGTATTTCTTTCAGGGTTTTGCTCAATGGACCATGGATCGTTCGAAATGAACTCGTTGTGGTTAAACCGGTTAAAGAAGTAGATGAGATAAGGCACGAGAATGTAGATGCGTTTGAGACATGGGTACATTTTCACTATCTCCCGCTTGAGCAAATTAATGATGACTGCATTCGACAAGTGGCCGAACGGATTGGGACCCCAATATCCAACCCGAACTAAATCTTTGTCCATGGACATAAAGCGTTAAAAATCCGCCTCCATCTCCCGCTCTCTATCCCTCTTCTGGATTCAATTCCAATCTCTCTACCAGATCTCTCATCCCGCCTTGTTTATATAGTTTATGAAAAGGTACCGAAAATTTGTGTCTTTTGTGGCCTTATAGGTCACGAAACCATAAATTGTATGGATCTATATCGTATTGAAAGACTCAAGGACAATGCGGTTGCTTCGCACCTTGCAAAAAAACGGTTGGGCAAATGGATTAATCAAGCTCTTTTTGTTCCTAGAGCCGTATTCAATTCAAACTCGGAAACCTCTAATTGGCCGCACTCATCCCCTCCTCCATCACCGACCCGACCGGTTTGTCCGATTTCCTCTCCTTTTCCGCGATCGAAGCGTGGCCGCAACTCCACAAGTGCGTCGCAAATTCCATCTGAGAAGGCTCCCATGGATCTTGATTGTCGTGTTCTTCTTTCGACCTCAATTTTTATCTCCGATCATGCTTCACATCCCCCAAAAAAATCGAAAGCGGTGGTGGACTTTCTTCCACCACCGACAAAATAATGTATTTCGTGTTATGCAATTATTCAGCTTATATGTCCTCTTTTGGAGTGTCCGTTTTATTATCTTGTCGCTATTAAGTTCTACGTCAACTATATGTAATGGTGATTTTCTGTATATATATTGCCTAAGGGCCTTTGATGCACAAAAAAAATGTAACATGCATTATTCATTATAATAGCAAAATCATTAAATGATATATTTAATTTTAATCCAATTCCATGTATTTTAAGTTTAATGTGAGTAATACAAATCTATGATTGAAGTAATGATTATTTGTAAATAGTTAAAAGGGCACTTACATAGTCACATAGATTAACATCTTTGCACTATTAAAAATAAAGCAATGGTTTAAATTTACTCACATTTTATAGTTGGTTAACTAACTGAGTAGTGATACCAAGTCCCCTTACATTTTGCTCATTCTATCAATAAAATAATATTTTGTAGTTAGTATTTTTTTAATTTTGAAGTGAAACATAATTCATGAATCATGAATATTTTTAATTTCATATTTTATTTGTGATATCAATGGAGATTGAACCATTATCAATATTTTTGATATCTTGTATCAAATACTTAACAACTAGGTTATGAGATCATTGATATTTTGCAATTACTATTAAATGTGATATTGTACACGACTAAATAGGTTCGGTTTAACATATATGTATGTATTAGAAATAAGTATATATTAAACAAATAGATAATAAATTAGAAAATAGATAAACATAAAAAAGTCACATTTATTATTTATTATTGCCTTCAAAATGAGACGATCATATTTTTCTTATCTAAACGTATTAGGACGATGGAGTCATTTAGAGATGTTTAAAAAATGATAAAAATAAAAGGGCCAAATCTATAGTACAGAGATATTTCTCAAATTTTGAAGAATCGAAACACAAATACTAATGCGATAGACATGAAATATCCACATGAAACATCATATCATTTTAATAGTTAACTATTATATACATCCCGAATAAACCAATATATTTTCCGGACACTTTCCGTGGCGGATCATGTCCGTTATCACTGGGGGATGGTAATTTAGGAAAAGTAATTATGAGAAATTTTCAAAAAAATTTGGTGGGGCGTGAGTACATAATTTTCCAATTTTATAATAAAATACACTAACATAATCACATAATTATATAATACCGATCAAAAATCTAGAGGGGGGGAGGGGGCGTTGCCCTCTAGTCCCTTAATAGATCCGTCACTGGACACTTTCAAAATATAACTAGGATAACTATTTTTTAATACCATATATGACCCGAAAAAATCATCCAAACACGAACCCGGAATGAAAAATACATAAAAACTAAAAAGCAGCGACTCGAAACGAACCCAAACAATCAAATCCAAGATGATCCGAAACCCGAATTGTCCCTAACTTTTATGAACCGAAATTTGAACATCACGAAACTCGAATAACCCGTCACACGACTGAAAGAACATGATACCTGATTGACCCAGGACACTAGTGAAGTACGACTCGAAAATTTATTGCTACGACCGACACGCTAAAACAAATATGTTAATAGTGAACATGCAAATCACAAAAAGTTAACACTACATAATGTATTATTCAAAGTACAAAAGAAATTACCCGAATCACAAATCTAAATTACCAAATCAAATGTTTCAAACGCAGAATTAACTCGTCGAAATTCAAATGACCAGGAAATCAAATGTTTTAGGACTTGAATAACTCGAAAATCAAACGATTCTGGAATAAGAATGATCTGGAACAAGAACGGCACGAGATTAGAAAGACTCGTAATACTGCAACGTGAAACCCGATTGAACCGATGCTCAAACAAACAGCCTAAATCCCGGACGATACAGAATCCAAACGATCTCAATGATCTTATTAACCCGCTAATCAATCACCTCACTTCCTGCACCAATGTATGATTGTTCTTTTTCTTGAAAAATAATGTATGATTATTCTTATTCATGTCATGTTTTGAATTCAAAATACTTGTTGTTAAGGCATCATACCTGATATGCCATACTCATGTTTGTTTCGGTGCAACGTATACCTACATTGACATTAATTGGAAAATATCAATATTTTAGTTTTGTTTTCTCTTTTGGTGATGATATTGATATTGATATAAATTATAAACCAATGAAGTATCTTTCTTCCACAGGTTAACCATAACGTCACAACTTCTGTTAATGATTCTTATTCTTATACTTTATGAAAAATATTGTTACATCATAACTTTATATAAATTTTTCCTCAATTGGATCGATTTATATGCTTCCCTTTTCCTTTCTAATATTCCAAGTGGAGTACGTCACACAGCAAAATAAGAGAAGCTCGAAGGTTACACGTCAGATTTGACTAATTAGTGCTTATTAAATGTTTTATGATAATATTTTTTTTGAAAATATGTTTTATGATAATATAATACTTACTTTATTGTTTACTATTATTAATATAGCCTCTTGAATCAATTAATAAGCCGTGATAAATTATTATTGACTTTGCATCTTAGATCTTCTACGGATTATGGTGTATTGCTAAGGAATGATGCAATTATGATCAATATAAAATTATGTGATTCATTCGTTCTCGTTTACATATTTCACTGCACTAACTTCGTCGAGATAAATTACAGTTTAGTATTGATTTATTTTGTAAGAAGCGTTTTTTTTTTCTTCGAAATTTCTCTTCTGTCTGACATTTATTTAATTTTAAAATATAGCTTTTCTCCTGCATAAATAAGAAAAAATGTAAGTAATTAGTTTTTTTTTTTGCGTTGTCGTCGGATCCGTGAATATGTGAGATTAGATGATGATTCGTTTTATCTGCATAGAATTCGTCACAGAAGATTAGTGTGAGTTTAGAGACAACTGTGGCCCCTTTCAGTTTCAGGCCAATAATGTTTGCATTTGAATTTGTTGCCTAACTTGTCAATTTCCTGTCATTTTAATGATACTAATTTCTATATTAGTTTTATTTTTTCTCTACACAATTTCTATTATTATTTACAGGGCTTAAATCATTTTTCCTTCACACTAATTCTTGAACTTTTGCCATTAATTCATGTACATTTATAGTAAGACTTAATTTCTGCACATTTTGGAACCAAAATTATTGACCAATGATTTTACATGTACATTTTTAAAGTAGTTTTTCTCTGAAGTTCGCAAATGTTACTTTTTTAAATTCGTAATCATATTATTTTCTTCTATTTGGTAGACGTACGTTTGTACGGATACTTCGAAAATCAAGCCGTATCGTATCGGATACTGATATTCGTCGGATACGTATCGAATACTCCACGAGGCGTATCCGAATATTTTATTTCAAAATAATAACGAATACTTCTCGGATACTTCCAAATATTTGTCGGATACTTCTAAAGTATAAATAAATGTACTTGAAAACTAAAATTAAAAATTTGAAATCGAAATAAGTGAGTAATACATATAAATAAATAGCTAAATATAATAAACATTTACTTAATAAGAAGTTATCTATGTAAAAATAAAATTTTAATATATTATATGTCAAATACATAATATATAAAAATATTAAATATGTAAATTATAATTAATAAATAATAAAATATTATATATAATTGACGTATCGTATCTTATGTTTTTTTGAAAATTATCGTAACTCCGTATTCGTATCGTGTCGAATACGTTATCCGTATCAGTATCCGTGCAACATGACGTACAAACCAAGAAAAAAAAAATGCATGTCTTTTTCCTTTTAAGTGAGTACAAATTCTTGATTTGCCCTCACCGAGTGGCAAGAAAATGTAACATTTGTAAATTATAATTATAATATAGCAAAAATTATTTTAAAATACACAGTGCTTTCTATAATGTACACAGTCTATGTCTATGTACTATAATTGAATGCACTGTATTTAGTATATAATGCAGTACAGATAGCTACACATATTATTTATTTATAATGATAATATGTAGGAAAATGTTGGACTAATATGTATACATGTCAACATTATGTCGACATACTTGCATTCAATAGAAATCGAGCAATTATGAACCCTGCCTTGCCAGCACCAACTCGACCCCTCATTGGTTCCATCTAAAATGCCTCTATAATTGACATCATGGACCATTCATCATGTTCATGTACACAAAATATCAACCTAATAATTATTTGAGAATTATATTGTTATTAAGAAGTCTTCCCAAGTATAAGCTTCTTCATATCATTCATTCATTCATTCTTCATCTCTGAAAATACTACTTCTCAAATATATTTTTATTAGTGCCATAGTATTATATATTTAGGTTTAATTTGTACAAAAAAAATGCAAGATTCATCTCAAATAATAAGTGAAAACTCAATAATAATAATAATAATAATGAATGAATAACGATTGAACAAAGTGCACAACCATCTCCTTCGCATCATCAAAAATGGAAACCATACATAACAACTTGAGATTACAAGAACCAATTATAACCCTAAAAGGGGGAAAAACCCGTAAAAGACACCACTTCGATTTCAATTCCGCCTCTTCTCGCGAATTAGATGTAAACATTTCGTTCTCGGCAAAAGTATAAAACTAAATATGCACAATAGTGTAAGGGAAAGTTTTTTATTAAGCCGCCGCCATGGTTCCGCCGGTTCCGGACTGGTCGGAACCGGCGTTTCCAGTTTGTACCATGGAATTCATGGCGCATTTTTCTCTGAGCTCATCTTGGTTCATTTGATCCTGCCTGCATTCCGAGCTACAAAATGCAATTTCCCCCCTACTCAAACAAAACAAAATTTTACTACATAAGTTTTGTTCACGATTTAAATAGATCTTCCAAAAAGATAATATATGCATACCTATACATGAATATATCACGGCCAGGGGCGAGATGGCGATTACACATGCCACAAGATTTCAAAAAAGAGGAGGTTTCCATTGCATAGAAATCGCCGGAGCTTGTTCGGTGCCTTCCACGCGGGGAGAGCATGCTGCCGGTGGGGCCAACATGCCTCATCCATTCTGGTTGCTTGGCTGTTACTACATGGTTGTGGTTCTCATCGGCCGGTTTGGATGAGTCCATCTCTGAAAAAATGGCGTCTAGGGTGAACTCGGTCATGCTCGTCGTTTTTCTCATCGCTGGCCTCTGTCTTTTTCCTAGCATCATCTTACACACTCTCCCTCTTTCTCTCTCCCGATCGATGACTCTCGTTGCTGTTTTTTTTTTCTTCCCTCTCTTGTGAAGTAAGCTTTGGTCGTAGGTTATGGTGAGGGTGTTGAGGAAAGAGAGAAGAGATGTGTGGTGCTAAGTGCAGAGAAGAGAGGGAGGTTGAATGAGTTTGAGAGAGAAATAGGCCATTGGGGGGAGTGAGGGAGAGGGAGGGAGAGAATGAGAGTTTTGGAATGAGAAAAGGAGAGAAGAAAGGGGGGTCATAAAGAAGTGAAAAGGAATCCAAGCCGTCCGATCGAATCTAAGAATCCATGAGTCCTCGTCAGCTTCTTGGGTTATTTACGTATAAAACCTCAATTAATCTAAGAATGAGACGTTCGACATGAAATATAACTCTACTATGGGACTGCATTAGTTATTTTGCAAGGATATGAACATAATTCAAGAAAGTAAGAGAATATATGCACAAAATAATATGTTATGTGCATTATTTTCAAGCTGCAACTGATCCGCATCAACATTTAATTGTTTAGCAAATTGAGGAATCATGAAGTGGGTCCCATCTGAGTTGGATGAGGTGGACATGTTGTCAGTATGTGGACCATCCTTGCCGGACCCAATTATTCTTCGAGGCAATTTCATTTCCACCCTTGAAAAATCTAAATATCGTATATAAATTACATATAATGTTACGGATACAGTGTATCATAACGGTAGGGATGTCAATGGTGTGGATATTGCCCGAACCGACCCGAACCGTATCCGAAGAAATATCCGGATTCGAAAAAAATATCCGGATCCGAGTGGATCCGGATATGGATCTGGTTGCTAATTTTAGGATCCGAAACCGGATTCGATATTCGATTTTGGTGCGGGGACCGGATTCGTGTTCCGGAACCGGATATTTTTAGGATCCGGATACTCGGAATCGGATTCGAGTATTCGGAACCGGATCCGGATACGTATATTATATATTATTTTTATTTATTATATTTGATATTTGTTGAAAAATCATATACAAATTAATGATTTCTGAGTGATTTAAAATCACAATAGTAAAATTACGTTTAAATATAATCATATATATCGTTTAGGTCACAAATTATATATATATATATATATATATATATATATATATATATATATAGTTAAAAGTGTTGGTTAATTCTAACCTAGAGGGGGGTTAAATTCGGTAATCTACCGTCAAATTACTATATCTAATTACCTAATTTACTATGCGGAATAAATGATGATTTAAATGAGATAGATGATACCGTAAACACTTGAACACAAGATGTTTTTTAACGAAGTTCGGTAGGTGGTTGCTATGTAGCTTTAACTCACCATTTACTCGCTTAATTGACCGACTCAATTAGTTGCGAGTACCTACGTCTCCGGAAATGCCTTGTGCCTATTTTTGGCTTTCGATTGAATTCCAACTCACTCGATTACAAGGTTTGCCTAGATCGATTTACATGCTTTCTATCGATCTATAGCTAGGTTTCTTACGAGTTTCTTGCACTAGCCTAATACACTTTTCACTAATCAAACTACAACGTGATCGGTCATGTGAGTGGGAAACGATTAGTGGAGGGATTTCGAAATTAGATCAATGATCTAGAGGGGTTTCTCAAAGCAATCAAAGGATATGGCTTATCACGGCTTCTAGGGTTTTCTCTCAAGTGTATTGAATGTGTAATATCTGAAAAATCGGTGAGAGAAAACTCCTTGAGGGTTTCTATTTATACTCTCTATAGAAACCCTACAGAAAATTACTAGTCCGTTCGAACGCTCAATCTTTCGTTCTGAACGCACAGTAATTTGAACTAGCCGTTTCAAATAACGCAATTGTACTTTTGACTGTCCGTTCGAACGAACAAAGTGTTCGTTCCAACGAACTCAATTATACATTGTTTTTGTCCAATTACAGTATTGATATTCGTTCAACGCACTTAACTTGTGAGTGAACGAACTTAGGGTTCGTTCGAACGAATACATTGTTCGTTCGAACGCACACACTACTGTAATAAGATTGGTTCAATCAAGTGATAGATTTCTATATTTTTACCAAGTTCGTTCACGACGAACTTTAGGTTCGTTCAGAACGAACTTGTAGTTCGTTTAGAACGAACTCGAAATTCGTTCCAACTAACTTGACACTGGATTGAACTCTTCGTTATTTGAACATGATTGTACTCGAGGTCTACTTGGTTTTTACCTATGGTTTATTTGTGGCGAATCCCACTCACGGAAGGCTTCTACATCTTGATTCTTGATATGCTTCAAGGGCCTTCCTTCTAATCTTCTTTTGTTGTGCTTCTTGTGACTTTGAAGCTCTTCATCATCTTCGTGTCGTACCTGCGTTATCCTACACACTTTCTCGATGTGAACGTTAGTAATGACAGTGTTTTGAAATAATCAAACCATTAGGAAATTTGAACCAACAAACTCCCCCTTTTGATTAATTTCAAAACACCGTCGATTTGGAGAGTTTCGACTTTTCATGGAGAACTTTCCGTATGATCGTTTCTCCCCATTTTGAAAGTGATCAAAAGGGCCAATGAAACTTCAACCACGGAAGGCTTCCCCTAAATACGAGCTCCCCCTCAATAAATGAATTTTTTATGAATGTATGGGCTCGTAGAAGAAAAAAAATCACATTTTTCAAGCAAATTAATGTATGTGAGTGCGTTCCGAACGAACATTCGATTCGTTCGAACGCACTTGGCACTGTGAGGTGATCAGGGAATAGACCAAAAGTGATTCTACTAGGACTTCAATAATATAGTTTTTATATTTACAAACATGTTTGTACACGTAGGATGATATGACATAGAAATCTACCACTCATGCACGAATTTTAATATTTTTGAGATAACATACCTAGCTTTAGTCGTAGATTGGAAAATGGCGCAAATGGCAAAGGCTTGGTGAAAATGTCAGCAATTTGATCGTGCGTCTCTATCCATTCGAGTCGGACATCACCTTTTTCCACATGATCCCGAATGAAATGGTGACGTATGTCGATGTGCTTGGTTCGTGAATGGTAGACGGGGTTTTTCGAAATGCATATGGCGCTATTGTTGTCGCATAATATGGGGATTTTGCGGAAGTTTAAACCGTAGTCTCTGAGAATTTGATTTAACCATAATAGTTGTGCACAGCAACTTCCGGCCGCCACATATTCGGCCTCGGCCGTTGATAGGGCAACGGAGTGTTGCTTTCGGCTTGACCATGAGACAAGTGATCCGCCTAGGAATTGACACGTACCACTCGTGCTTTTACAGTCAACTCGGGAACCGGCAAAGTCCGCATTCGTGTACCCTACTAGGTTTAGATTTCCACTATGCCCGTACCAAATCCCAAGTTCGATTGTACCTTTCAAATATCGAAATATACGTTTGACGGCATTATAGTGCGATACCTTGGGGTTTGCTTGAAATCGAGCGCACAAACATACGGCGAACATAATGTCGGGTCGACTAGCAGTGAGATAAAGAAGGCTTCCGATCATTCCTCGATATGCCGTGATATCAAAAGACTCACCATCTTCGTCTGCATCCAATTTGGATTCCTTGGCCATTGGAGTATCACTCGTTTTGGTGTGATCTAACTCGAATCTCTTGAGTAATTCGCGAGTATACTTGGATTGATTTACGAAGATTCCGTCGGAAGATTGTTTGACTTGAAGGCCTAGGAAGAATTTTAGTTCTCCCATGCTCATGGCAAACTCACTTTTCATAAGAATAGAAAATTCTTCGGCAATTGCCGAGTCACTAGATCCAAAAATAATATCATCTACGTAAATTTGAACAAGTAGAATAGATACTCCCTTTTTACGTGTGAAGAGTGTGGTGTCGATTATCCCTCGAACAAATCCATTCGTGGTGAGAAACGAGGAAAGGCAATCGTACCATGCTCGAGGGGCTTGTTTTAAACTGTATAGAGCTTTGGACAGTTTGCACACGTAATCGGGGAATTTTGGATCCTTTAATCCAGGTGGTTGTTCGACGTAGACTTCTTCTTCGATTTCACCGTTGAGAAATGCACTCTTAACGTCCATTTGGAAAAGCGTAAACCCCTCGATAGCGGCGTAAGCTAGGAGGAGTCGTATTGCTTCTAATCGGGCGACTGGGGCAAAGGTTTCTTCGAAATCGATTCCTTCTTGTTGTTTGAATCCTTGAGCGACGAGTCTTGCCTTATTTTGTACCACATTTCCATGTTCATCGAGTTTATTTCGATAAATCCATCGAGTCCCTTTGATCGATCGAGTTATAGGTCTCGGAACCAACGTCCAAACTTGATTTCTCTCGAATTGCTCCAATTCTTCTTGCATTACGATAATCCAATTTTCATCTAGATTTGCTTCCTTGAACGATTTTGGCTCGATGTGAGAGATATATGCACAATGAGCGACATAGTTGTGGATACGAGACCGAGTTTGCACACCGTCTCGGGGATTTCCAACGATGTTAGTGAGAGGATGAGCCGCTACTTCTCGAAGAACCTCAGGGATTTGGTAAGGAGCTTCGATCTCTTTTTCTTCTTCTTCCTCTTCTTGAAGGTCATTGTTGTCTACTTGAGGTTCATCAAGTGTGATATCAAGGTATTGATACTCGACTTCGGTTTGTTCTTTTGGTGATTTAGCGATCGTTTCCTTGACTTCACCTACACTTGTGTTACCTTTCTCGGTCTCTTTCTTAGTTTCATCAAAATGCACGTGAACGGATTCACGTACGACTTGAGTACATCGTATGAAAACCCGGTATGCTTTACTTGTACTTGAGTAACCGACAAAGATTCTTTCAATGGATTTTGGATCGAGTTTGTCTCGATTACTCAATTCGTCAAAGATAAAGCATTTGCATCCAAACACTCTCATATATGAGACGTTTGGATTTCTCCCATACCATAGCTTATATGGCGTCTTCTTCAAAATAGGCCTTAAGCTAAGTCGATTAACCACGTGACATGCGGTGTTAACAGCTTCAGCCCACAGGTATTTTGGAGAAGGGTGCTCATTTAGCATGGTACGAGCAAGTTCAATTAACGTTCGATTTTTACGTTCAACTACACCATTTTGTTGAGGTGTGCGAGGACCGGAAAATTCGCGTATATATCCCTTTTTATGACAAAATTCATCAAATTTCGCATTTCTAAATTCACCTCCATTGTCACTTCGAACGGTGACAATTGAGGTGCCTTTTTCATTTTCAACAAGTGTGCAAAATTTGATAAAGTTGTCACACGTTTCACTTTTATGGAGTAAATAATATACCCATGTGAAACGTGAATAATCATCCACAATTACAAACATATACCTTTTATTACCTATGCTCGAGACGCTTAGTGGACCGCAAAGATCGAGATGGATGAGTTGGAGAGGTCGGATTGTGGTGACCATGTTCTTCGATTTGAACCCGGATGACCTCGTGTGCTTACCCTTTTCACACGCATCGCATAACCCTTCTAATTCAAGTTTATGAGATGGTAATCCTCTAACTAATTCCTTTTTGGATAACCTATAGATAGTTTTCATACAAATGTGGCCTAATCGTCTGTGCCATAATCGAGATACTGATTCCGATACGGTGAGACAATGAATTCCCGGCACGAAAGATTCAAAATCGAAGTAGTATAGATTTTCGTGTCGGGTTCCTTTGCATACCGTGATATTATCTTTCATTAGATCAATCAAACATGAGATTTGATCGAATTTTACACAATACCAGGCATCACATAATTGGCTTATGCTAATTAGGTTATGTTTAAGTCCTATTACAAGATAGACGTTTTCTAGGGTCCAATTTGAGGTACCTATGGAACCGATACCGACAATTTTACCTTTTTTATTTCCTCCGAAGGTAACGTCTCCTCCCTTGAATGGTTCAAGAGATTTAAACATCTCTCGATCCCAAGTCATGTGTCTAGAGCAACCACTATATAGACACCACTTAGATGACTTGGTTTTGGAGGTTAAGCCCATCTATAAGAAATTCATATTAGTTAAACCATAAATTGAAATTAAACTAATATGAATTCCTATTTACTATACTCCCCCTCAATATTTGGCTTATGGTATGGTATATGCGGGAGTATAATGTCACATTCAGGCTTAAACCCTAGGGGGTCCAACACCATATGAGGTAGAAGGGCCCATCGTGTGACGATCTTTGCGCATCCAAACGACGTTAGATGTCAATTTTGGATTGCGAAGATCACAACTTGTCGAGATGTGACCAATTTTGCAGCAATAATTACAAAAGGCCACGGTTGGACAATTTGAGGTTGTGGAGCTCTTAACGAAATAATTTGAGAGTTTATTTGAGTCACTTCTCCTAGAATTTATCGATTTTGGCATTTGATGAAATTTATTTGAATTAAATTTGTTTGATTCAAATCGGGTCGGTAGAACGTGTTTTGGTTGAAAATGTTTTTGTAAGTTTGTGTAATGTTTGGGAGCCCCTTTTTGATACGACGCCTCGGTATAATTAGTCACTTCATAGAAGTAGCCATTTGATCCCCGTTTGAATAAGCATTCGGTTCTTCCCAAATTGTTACGTCTAGGTTGTGAGTTTTGTGTGAATTGATTATTCCTATAGTTACAATTAACACGTTTAGGTTTTTCCTTTTTCACATTTTTACCTTTGCTGTAATCGATTGTTCTCCCATCTTGATATTTGATTTTTGGATTTGGAAGAATCGGGTTTATTACCGTTATTCTTCTTATATCCTAAATCGGATTTGTCATTTGGCTTTTGTCCCATGAATGACAGTTTCAAAATTTCATCCAAGGAAGGAGGACTCGATGCAATGGATGCACATGCCTTCTTCAAAGAATCATTTTCAATTTTAGAATTTTGAAGTTCGACTTTTAGGTGAGAAATCTCGCCTTTTAAAGCTTGACACTCACATTTCGAAAAACCTTTAAATTCATTTATTTGAGATTTAAATGCCAAAATGGATAGTTCAAGAGAAGCTATCTTATCCTTGAGAGCTTGTGTCGAGCTCTCAAGTTTACCGCTATTTCGTTGAGAGTTACCATCATCCCTTAAGAACTCGTCACATGACTCAATTTCTAATTTTAACGAGGGTGAATATTGAGGTCGATGTAATGATTCTATGTTAAGTGAAGAGTCAATACGTACCTCATGACCTTGGTCATGTGTCGACTTTGCAGTAGGAGTAGAGGGTTCGACATTTAAGGCCACGGGTGTTTGAGATGTTGGGATTGGACCTCGTTCAATTCGGATAGTTTGAATTGCCGCTTACACATCGCTCATTGATGGAGAGTCGATCCTTACCATAAGGGCTAGGTTAGCGGTGTGTAGACTCGATGGACCATCCGAGTCGGATGATGAGGTTGATCCGTCCGTTTCTCCCCACCTACAATCAACCTTCTCTTTGTAAGTCTTTTTCTTTTTGGATTCCTTACCTTTGTATTTTTGGCGATCTTCTTGTCTCTTGTCCTCGTGTCTCTTTTCGTGTCGAGATTTTCGCCTTTCCCGATCCGTTTGGTCACCATCCCTTTTGGACCAATGGGAATTTTCGGGATGGAGCATCCAACATGACTTGTTGATGAAATTTGAGATGTTTGATTTGGGGACGATATTTATCATATTTGGAGATGAGTTTTGTACGATTGGGTTAATTTTGGCCATTTGATCGTTAAGTACAAGTTATCCCTAATACTCTAAGAGATGGTTAGTACCTTGCTCTGATACCAATTGTTGATTAATTCTAACCTAGAGGGGAGGTAAATTCGGTAATCTACCATACAATTACTATATCTAATTACCTAATTTACTATGCGGAATAAATGATGATTTAAATGAGATAGATGATACCGTAAACACTTGAACACAAGATGTTTTTTAACGAAGTTCGGTAGGTGGTTGCTATGTAGCTTTAACTCACCCTTTACTCGCTTAATAGACCGACTCAATTAGTTGCGAGTACCTACGTCTCCGGGAATGCCTTGTGCCTATTTTTGGCTTTCGATTGAATTCCAACTCACTCGATTACAAGGTTTGCCTAGATCGATTTACAAGCTTTCTATCGATCTATAGCTAGGTCTTTTACAAGTTTCTTGCACTAGCCTAATACACTTTTCACTAATCAAACTACAACGTGATCGGTCACGTGAGTGGGAAACGATTAGTGGAGGGATTTCGAAATTAGATCAATGATCTAGAGGGGTTTCTCAAAGCAATCAAAGGATATGGCTTATCACGGCTTATAGGGTTTTCTCTCAAGTGTATTGAATGTGTAATATCTGAAAAATCGGTGAGAGAAAATTCCTTGAGGGTTTCTATTTATACTCTCTATAGAAACCCTACATAAAATTACTAGTCCGTTCGAACGCTCAATCTTTCGTTCTGAACGCACAGTAATTTGAACTAGCCGTTTCAAATAACGCAATTGTACTTTTGACTGTCCGTTCGAACGAACAAAGTGTTCGTTCCAACGAACTCAATTATACATTGTTTTTGTCCAATTACAGTATTGATATTCGTTCAACGCACTTAACTTGTGAGTGAACGAACTTAGGGTTCGTTCGAACGAATACATTGTTCGTTCGAACGCACACACTACTGTAATAAGATTGGTTCAATCAAGTGATAGATTTCTATATTTGTACCAAGTTCGTTCACGACGAACTTTAGGTTCGTTCACGACGAACTTTAGGTTCGTTCAGAACGAACTCGAAATTCGTTCCAACTAACTTGACACTGGATTGAACTCTTCGTTATTTAAACATGATTGTACTCGAGGTCTACTTGGTTTTTACCTATGGTTTATTTGTGGCGAATCCCACTCACGGAAGGCTTCTACATCTTGATTCTTGATATGCTTCAAGGGTCTTCCTTCTAATCTTCTTTTGTTGTGCTTCTTGTGACTTTGAAACTCTTCATCATCTTCGTGTCGTACCTGCGTTATCCTACACACTTTCTCGATGTGAACGTTAGTAATGACAGTGTTTTGAAATAATCAAACCATTAGGAAATTTGAACCAACAAAAAGGTAAGTTATGTTATGATAACATAGTATCCGTTTTAATATCCGAAAAAAAATCGTATCCGTATCCGACAATATCCGAACCGTATCCGTATCCGTTTATTATCCGAACCGTATCCGGATCCGGGTAATTCCGTATCCGTATCCGTATCCGAAAAAAAATATGGATATGGATCTGGTATGACCACTATCCGAACCGGATCCGAACCGTTGACACCCCTACATAACGGTCAGCGATCGATAAACGATATTTATGTTGCACGGATACGGATACAGATATTGTATCCGATACGATATAGATACGGCGATACGATAATTTTCAAAAAATCTCGGATACAAATAAGACTATATAATTATTATTTTAATATATTTATATAAATAATTAAACAATATTTTAAAATAAATAAAATCCATAAAACAATACAAGTATCATAAAAATATCTCAAACTTATTTTAAAAGTATCCTAAAATTTATCTACAAGTATCTTAAAAGTAACATATATAATTCATTTAAATTATTATGGAACAAAATATATAATAGATTAATAGGCTGAATTATCATAAATGAAGTATTTCAGCCGTATTATGAAAGTATTATCAGACGTATCCTGTCGTATTTCCGTCGTATTCGAAAAAAAATAATATTAAAATAACCGGATACGTCACGTGAGTCCGTGACGTATCCGATACGTATTGCACTGTATCGCACTCGTATCCGTATCGGATATATGTATCCCCAGGATACTTCTGTATTTTTTAAGTAACTGCGTAACATAGAATATGATCAATTTATTGGATTCATATCGGACCATATCTGTGGTATACCGATTTTTTACTTTTTAATATTCAATATATATTATATTAAATCATTTTTATACCATTCATTTCTACTAAATTTCTAAAACTAATACAAATTATAATTATACTTATGTATAAAGTAGGAAGAAATGGAGCCCAGACATGAGGCCACGTCATCAAGGACTTTTTTAAAAAAAAAAAAAATTTAATTTACATTTTGGTCCTTTTTAGTTTAAAAAATTACATTTCGGTCCTTTTTATTTATATTTTGGTCCTTTTTAGTTTAAAAAATTACATTTTGGTCCTTTTTATTTATATTTTGATCCTCTTTTATTTACATTTCGGTCCTTTTTTACATTTTTAAATTTACATTTCGGTCCTTTTTTACATTTTTAAATTTACATTTTGGTCCTTTTTATTTACATTTTGGTCCTTTTTAATTTAAGTTTATATTTTGGTCCTTTTTATTAACATTTTTGTCCATTTTTATTTACATTTCAGTCCATTTTTACATTTTAATTTATATTTCGGTACTTTTTATTTATATGTTGGTCCTTTTTAGTTTTAATCTATGGTCCTTTTTATTTACATTTCGTTTTTTTTTTTACATTTTGATCATTTTTTCTTATTTTACATTTGGTTTTTGTTTCCTATTTTACATACATATTAAAATTTGTGAATATGTCATGATTATATTAATCGAAAGTTGGAAGAAATGGAGCTCAGACATGAGGCCACGTCATCAAAGACTTTTTTGTAAAAAAATATTTTTAAATTTTCATTTTGGTCATTTTTAGTTTAAAAAATTACATTTCGGTCCTTTTTATTTACATTTTGGTCATTTTCAGTTTAAAAAATTACATTTTGGTCCTTTTTATTTATATTTTGATCCTCTTTTATTTACATTTCTGTCATTTTTTACATTTTTGAATTTACATTTTTGTCCTTTTTATTTATATTTTGGTCCTTTTTAATTTAAGTTTATATTTTGGTCCTTTTTATTTACATTTCAGTCATTTTTTACATTTTAATTTATATTTCGGCCCTTTTTATTTATATGTTGGTCCTTTTTAGTTTTAATCTACATTTTGGTCCTTTTTATTTACATTTCGGTTTTTTTTTTACATTTTTTCTTATTTTACATTTGGTCTTTGTTTCCTATTTTACATACATATTAAAATTTGTGAATATGTCCTGATTATATTAATCGAATTTAGAATCACCTGAGCAAATGCTATTTATACAAATTATATTACAAAATAATATTCGTGACAGACTAATTTCGTGAACCTCATACATCTATTGACATCATGATATTTGCAAATATGTCGTGATTAGATTAATTTAATTCAAACGCATGCGCGTTAATTCTATTTAAATAATTATATTAAAAACATCCCGCTCAATTGCGCGGGGATAAAGCTAGTTATGTATAATTTTAAGAAAATTACTCTTTTCTCAGTTAGCCACGTCACCCACTTATGGATTAATTTGGTTTGCTTTCATCTCAACCGTACATTGTTCTTTGTTGATTGATTTGTTTTCCGCCGGTTGATATGGACTCATCTGAGCCGTGCATTTTTGTTCATTTTTGTTCGGGGCTTCATTTTTGCTTGGGGCTTTGGAAATGTCGGTTCTAATTGGTAATTTGGTTGTATGAGTAAACTTGGTGCATGTGCTGTCATGTTTTGGAGAGTTGTCTTCTCGTGGGTCTATGGTGGTCCCGTTTTTAACATATTTTGTTGTTGACTTGGGGAGAGATACAAACTTTTGTTCTCCATATTTGGTAATCAAATTTACTAAAGGGAGCTGTGTGCCCACGGGCTTTTTCGGCAAAAAAAAAACTTAAGGGAGCTGCGTTATTTTGTCCCAATTTTTTTGTGATCTTTGCGTCTTCTTTGTTTTCACCTCGTCTAGGGTTTCATCAGGTTTTTCTTTTTCGCGGATTTCTTCTTATTTTTTAATAGTTTCGTTTTTCGCACGTTCTTTGTTGGTAATACGGGATTCGAATATGGATTTCTAATAAGAATTTCTAATAACCAAAAAACTCTCTCTTATAATTCTAATAGTCTTTTACAAAATTTTCTCTCTTTTTCTAATTGATATTTGATATTCTTTTCAATGTAATTAATCCCTAAACATCTAAGACCTATTTATAGGCTCCATGAACTTGCATTACAAGGAATTAAATCTTGCCTTAAAACTTATTTCCTAAATTACTTTCCTATAATAAATCTTGCCCTATAATAATTTCCTAAATTAATTTCCTTAAAACAACTTTTCCTAACATTAATTGGGCTAATTAAACTTGATTTATTATTTCGGACTTGGGCTTATCAACAAATTCCTCCCTTAAGCACAAACCTCTTCATCATCCCGATCTTCGTCTTCAAAAAAAATTTTTTTTTTTTTTTTCTTGTACACCCGCTTGACTCCTATGTGCTTGCATCTTTTTGATAATTCGACCAAGTTCCACGTCTTGTTTTTCTCGATAGCCCCAACCTCTTCATCCATCGCGAATTTTCATTTCTTGTTTCTCACGGCTTCTTCAAAGAAAATATTCTCCGCATCTGCCAAAAGACAAACAAGATGTACCTCACTGGTTGCATCGTACAACTCTTGTAGGCTCCTTGTGCGCGTCTGTCTCGACTCGTCTTCTTCATCAGGTATTGCGGGGGGTTAGTCGGTACCGTAGCTGCGGATTCTTATTTCTCGGACTCGTCTGACTCGGCGTCCTCATCCTCCATCTCGCACTTCTTACTCCAGTCCCATGCGCTCTTCTTATTCACATGGACATCTCGACTCACCATAACTTTTCTTTCAATGGGGTCATACATCTTGTATGCCTTCGTTTTCTCGTCATATCCAATGAACACGAACTTCTTGCTTTTATCATCGAGCTTCGTCCTCCTTTGATCTGGTACATGTGTATACGCCACACTTCCGAACACCTTGAAATGCGACACCGTCGGTTTTTGCCTGCTCCAAGCTTCTTGAGGTGTTTTCTCGCCAAATTTTGCATGAGGACATCGATTTTGTACATACACCGCACACTGTACCGCCTCGGCCCAAAATTCTTTGGGCACTCCTTTGGTCTTCAACATCGATCGAACCATGTCGAGAATGGTCCGGTTCTTCCTCTCGGCCACACCATTTTGCTGAGGCGAGTATGGCGCAGTCAAGAATCTCTTAATCCCTTGCTCCTCACAAAAGCTCGTAAATGCGGTTGACGTGTACTCACCATCTCTATCTGACCGCAAAGCTTTGATGTATCGCCCGGTCATCTTCTCGACAAGCATCTTGAACCTCTTGAACACTTCGAATGCCTCGGATTTTTCCTTCAAAAAATAAACCCAGGTCCTCCTAGTGTAATCATCAATGAATGTAATAAAATACCTTTTCTCACTGAACGATTTCGGTGTGATCGGACCACAAATGTCGGTGTGCACCAGCTCGAGAGGGTTTGCTGCTTCATATTTCGCCTTCTTCTGAAATGGGACTCTTGCATGTTTACCGAGTACGCAACCTTCGTAAAATTTTCTCGTGTAGTCCATATCTGGCAGACTGTGCACCATGTCCTTCTTGGCCAACTCTCGCAAGGCTCCATAGTGCAAGTGTCCAAACCGCAAATGCCAAAGCCAAGCTTTATCCTCCATGTCGACTCGTAAGCACATTCTTTGCACACTTCTCAGGTTGAGCTTGAACATTCGATTCTTCGTCATCTCAACACGTGCAACTAATTGACCTTGCTTGTCCTTCAGCTGCATCGTTCGATCTTTCATGAAGACCGAGTATCCTTTCTCCAATAGTTGGCCCATGCTGATTATGTTGCTCTTCATCTCAGGCACGTAATAGACATTTTCGATATGTCCTTCTTTATCATCCTTCTGATAGAACCGTATTTTACCTTTGCCCTTCACTTGGACGTTTTGACGCATCTCCAAATGACACGTGTCCATCGTCTAGCTCCTTCATCTCTACGAAAAGGTGTTTGTGCCCGCACATGTGGTTGCTTGCGCCGGTGTCGAGGTACCAAATCGTATCGCTCTCCGATGTGGTGTATTTGTGAGCCATCATGAGAACACCATCATTTTCCTCCTTCTCTACTAGGTTGGCATTTTCTTTTACCTTTTTCTCGGACCAGCACTCCTTCGCGTAATGTCCAGGATTGCCGCAGTTGTAACACTCGACACTTGCTCGACTCGACCAGCTTCCTCGTCCACGACCTCGTCCTCGGCCGCGCCAATTTTGCTGATTCGGTTGCTTCTTTTCTTCGGAATTATAGTTTCCGTCTCTGCCTCGACCACCAAATCGACCTCCACGGCCGTGTCCTCTTCCTCGATTGTTCTCAGCGTACATCGCCTTGTCTTTATCTATGGTCGTCTTGACTTGCAAATCTTCTTGGTGTGCCTCGTTCTCCTTCTTTTTCTTTCGCTGCTCGTGTGCCTTGAGTGAACCTACCAATTCATCAACGGTCATTTGATCTAAATCTTTCGACTCTTCAATAGCACACACCATGTTTTCGAACTTCTCGGTTAAAGACCGAAGAATCGTCTCAACAACTCTTGCGTCGGTTAGAGCTTCTCCGTTACCCTTTAGCTGATTCGCTACTGCTTGTACACGCGAGATGTAATCGGACACTCCTTCCGATTCCTTCATCTTCATGGACTCCAATTCGCCTCGCAAAGTCTGAAGCCTCACTTGCTTTACTCGATCGGCACCCTTGAACACTCTCTCCAAAGTGTCCCATGCTTCCTTCGAAGTTTTTGCAAGGTACAACAAGTACAGGGCTCCGTTTCGGCAATCTTCTGAAAATCCGACTCGTCTACAGCTTGGTACAACAAGTACAGGGCGGTCTTGTCCTTCACTCGTTTCTCTTTCATTGCTTTTAATTGGTTTACCGTCTGCTCCTATTCGGCAACCGGTTCCACGTAACCAGCTTCGACTATCTCCCAAACATCTAGCGCACCGAGTAACGCCCGCATCTGTATACTCCATACTTCGTAATTCGTCTTCGTCAATCGCGGTAGCGGTATATGGCCAAAAACACTCCCAGAACTCGCCATCACTCTGATGCCAATTTGTTGGTAATACGGGATTCGAATATGGATTTCTAATAGAAATTTCTAATAACCAAAAAACTCTCTCTTATAATTATAATAGTCTCTTACAAGTCTTTCTCTCTTTTTCTAATTGATATTTGATATTCTTTTCAATGTAATTAATCCCTAAACATCTAAGACCTATTTATAGGCTCCATGAACTTGCATTACAAGGAATTAAACATTGCCTTAAAACTTATTTACTAAATTACTTTCCTATAATAAATCTTGCCCTATAATAATTTCCTAAATTATTTTCCTTAAAACAACTTTCCCTAACATTAATTGGGCTAATTAAACTTGATTTATTATTTCGGACTTGGGATTATCAACATTCTATACGTCAGTGGGTGGCCACCCATGTTTAGTTTCGTTGATGCGTTTCGTGTGTGAATATGGTTTTCCTGTTGTTTGTGTTGCTTTGCTCTGTTTTTGTTTTGGGCTGTTCTATGCCATTGTTGCTTATTAATTATTTCTAAGATTTATTTGGTTTGTTGCGCAACATATACTTGTGTACATAATTGACAAATTAATTTTGGGTAGAGAGTTGAGAAATTGATTTGGATATATGTTGCAAGGTTAAGGAATCGAATAAGTCTCGGTTTTTTGTTTGATAAGCTTGAATGAAATAAGCTATGAGACTCTCAATGGTGAATATGAACAATTCCGTTGTTTTGTGCGGCTATGATAAGCACAAGTTAGAACATGAAAATCGATACGAAGATGACTACAAATTACGAAATCAATAAACATATCATTTTTGTGAATGCAAATTACGAAATTAATAGGAAAAGAAATTATCGCAACTATAAAATACGTAGATGAAATTCGATTACGAAATATGAAATAACAAGAAAAATAGGAACACACATACCAATAGTAATGCAAACACAAATACGCATGCAACTCTTATGGTATTAGTTTGTTCCTAAAATAATATCAACACGAGCTAAATAACATACCTGTCGATTTGTTGACAAAAGCACATGCAGCAAATACATATTTTGTAATATTTTGTTTTGACAATATAGAAATAATCAGATCATTTGTGTGATGGTCTTTTTCAAATAGGACATTAATAAATGAAAAAACAACATTGACAACGAATACAAATAGGGATGGATATACAGACAAATCCAAATATTTAAATTTAAATGGAATAAAAATTACGAACGACTAAAAAGCATACATTACGCAATATGAAAATAAAAGACCAAAAAATTATACACACATTCAAATATGAATCCGAAAAATCTCACTATCGTCAATACATGTACAAAACATAAATATGCAGCACGAATATAAATATGAATACCCAATACATGTTCAAAGTACGAGTATGAAACACATGTCGTGAAATCTGAAACACAAAACCCGATATGCTTAACACAACTAATAGAGGGAAAATGAATACATGTACAAATATAAAAAAAAGGCAAAGCAACTATGAGAAATGAATACAAAATATGAATACGATTACGAATAAGAACACAAATACGGATACAATTTTGAGGACTGAATAATGAGATACAAATACAAGTACCGAATAAAATTAAAGAACACAACTATGAAATACATGAACGAATATAAAATACTAACAAGATGACGAAATGCGAATCCGAAATCCAAAATAATAAAATACAAAATACGAAATATGAAATACGAATACAAGCACGAATACCAATACGAATACAAGGACAACTACAAAATCGTCTGAATTGTTCAAGAAAACCGACTCTCGATTAATATAGATGATTTGCTTTTAAATTTATAAAAATAATGATTTACTCAGGCAAACGTACTGTCCTTATATATTTTAAACCCGAAAGTCGTAAATCTAAACGTTACTACTGAAATATGGAAGCCTAAACAATACAACATCATTGTCAGCAAATCATCATCATCATCATCATCATCATCATCATCATCATCATGTTTCGTATAATCGAGAAAACAAAATAATACATTGTGTCACATGAGGTCTTTGGTCTGAATCAAGGCTCTTACATCTTTCGTTGTTATGTACGAAACAAAACAAAACAATATTTCGGACGTAGATGGACTTTCATGCATTTTTTATTTCATTATGTCTAATTTGCCGATGATGTATAAAAAATAGACAAATTTTACAATAAGAACTATTTGAATTGCTCAAGAAAATCGGCTCTTGAACAATTCAAACGGTTCTTGCTGTAAAATTTATAAAAACCATGATATACTGAGGCAAATGTACCATATTTGCAGATTTTATGCACGAATGGAAGTGTTCGATGTTCTGAACGCATTTGATTGCATAATTTTTTAATAACTGAATTTATTAAAATTTTGTACTGTTGTAATTCTTATATAACTCCCATTATTAAAAGTTTTGTAATGTTTATCTTTTTTTGTTGTGAAATATTTATATTTGTGAACTGTGTTCTTTTACATCAGTCAGTTCTGGGTCTATGATGTATGAAAAAATAAACAAATTTGAAAAAGAGGATCATCTGAATTGTTCAAGAAAACCAGGTCTTGAACAATTCAACACTCAATTCATAAACAAAGAACTCAACCACACCATTCGTAAATAAAATATCAAAACTCACATGTCTCGATAATAGGATAAAAAAAGAATTTTCTTAGGAACAGAATTAGTTAGAACTTGGTACTGTTGTAATTCTTATATTTCTCATCTTATTAAAACTTATATGATGCTATCTGTTTTTTGTTGTGAAATATTCATATTTTTAGTACTATGTTCCATTACAACATTAGTTATGGGTTGATGATATATGCAAAAAAATAGAAATTTTAATGCGGGGATCGTCTGATTTGTTGAAGAAAGACAGTTTTTTGACAATTCAATACTCACTCATTCATAAACAAAGAACCCAACCACAATGCTCATAAAAACTACCAAAACTCACAACTTTCAGTAATCAGACAAAATAAATTAGGCGTAAAAACCTATTACATATTAGAAAAAGCAAACCATGATAATCTCGAATACTCCCGCGCAATTGTGCGAGAAAAAAACTAGTTATATATAATATATAATGAACAGTCAAAATTCAACAATACCAAATATATTTCAAGTTAAATTAAAAAGACAACCAAAATTATAACATAAAATTCATAAATAATACAATAAATTAAAAGTGACTTGAGAACACTTCGCAAGCAACAAAGAGGAAAAAAAAAAACTTCGGCGAAAAAGTAAAAATGAAAAAAAATGTGAAATAATGGGTCGGGTCCAAATTTTAATGTTAACAATTAATTTTGATCCAAGTCCAAAAACCTGTCAATATCGGTCCATATCGGATCGAACCACATATCGGGCGATCGATTTACTCAACCGATATGGAACATATAATAATGATCATGGACCGATTATCGATATGAAACTGACATACAAGTTCATATTACCAATATTTAGAACAAAACATACCTATCCAATTGGAAACAACTACATAATATAGCAGACTTTCTGGATACTCATTAGTCATGTATATTAAGTAATCTGTTTAGATTATTTTTCTTTTTAGATTCCTATGTATGCTCGATGAGCAGTGCAATATGTTAAGTAAAAGGTGACATTTTAATTATATTAAGATATTTCATAAGTTGGTGAATTTTATATAAATTTAATTATCTACTTTTGTCTCTTAGATTTATCTTTGTGTTCGATGATCAGTGCAAACAGCGCCGCCCGGCACCCCAGCATTGTAAGAATCCAAGCTATTTTTTTAATTTTTTTAAACATTACTTATTAACGGAGACTAAGGTATCACATGTGATTGTGTGATTTTTTCTTATATATCTAAGGTTCGAATCTCTTCTAGAACATTTTTTTTCATATTTTCATAGTATTTTCAATTTTTTTTAAAAAATTATAATTTATCAGGATTCGAACTCATGACATTTCACAACAACAAAAAACAATTATTTTACCAATAGATCACAAGAATTTTTATGATTTAAAGTAATTTTATTGTAATTATACTTATTTTTAACTAGATAAATTATCTTTTTCGAAAACTTTAGACCTAAAAACTCGAACTTTGTAGGCCTTACAGATAGACCTATGCAAAATATAAAGATATCATGGCTGAAAACTTTTATCCCACAAATAGGTAACAATCAAGAATCAAGGGAGAAAGTAAATGGCAACTCGCCATTAATCAGTTGCTATCTTCTTTTCCATTTTTCTTTACTCTATTCATTGACAATCTTATTGGAAAAAAAAATGTGACTAACGCAGATAAAACAATCTATTTTTAAGTTTCAAGGATATAATTTGATAGAGAATAGATAGATAAATAGATAGATAGATAGTGAGCGGAAAATATATTTACAAAATATCTATATTGATTGAACTAAATTACATTGAATTACAAAATAGATATTTATTATTTATATATACAAAATTAATTAGCACTATTAATCATGTCAATGAGACTAGAACTCACAACCTCTCACAATATATGATTTTTTGTGTCAAATATATTAACCAACTGGATTATGGGCCGATTGGTGAATATAAATTTATCTATATATTTTTTAATTGAAATTTGTTTGGTTGTGTCATTTGAACCTATTATTTGTTATTATGAACTAACTTGCATACATTTTTGTTTATGTCACGCGGATATTTCAAAAATACAGAAGTATCATGAGGATACGCATATCCGATACGGAGGTTGCGGTACGGATTAGATACAAATCGGATACATATCGGATAAGGCGTATCCGAATATTTTAATATTTAGTTTTTCGGATACGGCGGGAGTACGGCATGATACGGCATGATACGACTGGGGATACTTTTTGGATACGACTGAGATATACTTCATTTATGATATTTCGGCCCATTATATATTTTGGCCCTTAATATTTTTAAATAAATCATATAGAATATTTCTACATTAGTTTTATGATACTTCTAGAATAAGTTGATGATGCTTTTATGATATTAGTATTGTTTGGTTGATTTTATTTATTGTCGTGATATTTAGTTTAAAAATATTATTAATTTATTATTTATCTATTAATTATATATAATATAAATATATTAAATTAATAATTATATAGCTGTATTCGTATTCGTGATTTTTTGAAAATTATCGTATCGTCATATTCGTATCTATCGTATCGAATAGGATTAGGGGTGTACACGGGTTGGGTTAACCGGGTTTTCATGATCACTGTGACCCAACCCACTCATGTCGGCTTTGAATTTTTGAACCCGACCCAACCCATTATACTTGAAAAACCCATTCAATATGACACAAGTCGGGTTGGGTAGGTTGGACGGGTTGGACGGGTCCGATAAATTTTGAAATCGATTAATCAATAATACAATTAAATACAAAAAAAAAAAAAAAAATCTATATGTAAAACTCAATAAACAATCAATTGCATAAATTTTATTTTATAATGATACTAAAACAACATAAATAATAAAATTCAAAACTTCAAATTAAAGGTTGACTCGGAAATAATTGATGTATCCCCTATGGTAACTAATCATGAATCTTCAAAATTGATGTATCCCCTGATAATTTAGTGGTTGTGAGCTCTGTTAAATTAACAAAATCACCAGTAAATAATTGTCATCAAGATATATTACATAATTACATCAAGATATATTACATTATGTTGAGTCCTGTTGATGAGAGAATCTAGAAAAAAAATGAGAATTATTTTGTTGAAATTAAATGAATAGTTCCCTCTTTCGACCAGATAAATTCACATTTTTTCTTAATAAATATTGAATTGGAAATAATACCATGAATGATAGAAATATATTATTGCCTTGTTATATTATTTCCTCAAAACAAAAACTTAACAAATGAATAATTTATATATATAAGGAAATTAATAAATCATCATTATACATATTCTCTCAAAACCAATACATGACAAGTCCTACATACTTCCATATTCATAAACAAAATTCATCCATATTCATCCAAACATAGCAAGTCTATTTGAATTTCAGTACATATTTCATTTTTATTATAAATAATTACTAACCATACAAAATACGGATCGGGTTGGGTTAATACGGGTTTTTAACTTCTAACCCATAAACCGACCCATAATTCCGGGTTTTTCAAAATTCAAACCCAGACCCAATTAAATAGCATACAAACCCGTAAAAATCGGGTCGGGTCGGGTCGGGTTGGACGGGTTGGGTGGGTTTTGGGTTTATTGTACACCCCTAAATAGGATATTTGTATTCGTATTCATGCAACAGAGATGATAACTCATGAATCATGATTTTTAGGTCTAGCACAAGGTTTCCATACGTGGGTCTCATTTCAAACAAAGGCCAAGACAGAATGATTGAACCTGGACCCAAATTAGTTGGGCCTCTGCATGATAAGAAATGCAGAGTCGGCATGTTAATTACTTGGATCCTATAAAATCAGAGATTTTCTGTAAATTAAAAAGGTCTTTTGATAATTGTGGATAATACAGTAGATTTTTTATTGTTATAAATTTCAATTCTTTTTCTGAAAATAGACCAATAATCATCAGAATAAGTGATGTTGACAATTTTTAATGATAAGTTATTAAAGGTATATTATCGGGAGTCTTTAAAATAATTGTTGCTTTCTTGATATTGACAATATTTATTATACGATGTATTTAAAAAGAAAAAAAACTTTCTGAAAATGAGAAACTCTCTTTTTTCTTTTACCAAAAATGAATGATTGATAAATTTGAAGAAAGAGGTCTCTAGATAAAATATAGATCAAATAAAGTTGTTGAATAAATTATTAAATTATGAAATATGATTAAGGGGCCGTATGGTTGGTGCATATGATAAGGTCCTACAAATTGGGAACCAATATGCAATTAATGGTCCGTGTCTAGTGCTTGCACAGTGCACCAACAAGCTCATTTTCGACTGGGTTTGTTCGGATGCAAAATATTTTTTTAACCTAAAATTGGTAACTTAAAAAAATGAGAATTTTAAAATCATGAAATCTAAAAGAAAAAAATATATAAGAAATTATATAAAATGTTGTTTGGTTGTTTGTTTAGGAAAATTAAGTAATGTAATAATTTTTTTTATTTTTAAGCTAAGTTTGTGTTTTGACAAAATTTGTATATAAATTTAATAAAATTTTCTAATAAAAAATTTAACTTGCAAATCCTAAAATACCATCCAAACAAATCTGTTGAGCATCATTTTGACTCAACAAAAGTTTAGTTAACTTTAATATAGTATATGTTAAGTGGGGTTATCGGCCCACAAAGAAATACGTAGTTTATTTCAGATTAAATATTCTAAATTTCTAATAAATGTTCCAAACTGACACAATATGTGGGTTATGATATTCCAGAGGTGTGGTATAAATTTGGTACAATTTAGAGTTCAGAATAAAACGTTATAGTGGATTTACATGTCAGTCCCTGAAAAATGGTGAAAAGATCCAGTAAAGAAATTGATGGAATGTTTGTTCTGGACTATTTTGAAAATTAAATAACTTTGAATCTAGATCTTCAAATGATATGAAATTGGTTTTTAATTTAAATATAGGATTAGTACTATACATTGGCGAGCCAGGTTTGGTCTAAAATGATCTAGGTGTTTTATAATTCACACACAAAGTTGGACAGATGAAATAATCACATAGTTTAACAAATAAGTCCTTAATCCAGAAAAAAAACTTCAATATTCAAATATGAATACAAAATAGAAAATTCGACCAATCAAGATTATTCAAACATAGATTGTTCGAATTCGAATATAAAATAACTTTTTTGATCCATATCAATTAAAAATGGCCAAGAAAACTGCTCTTTAAATTCAAATTCTGGTAAATTAGGTAAAAAATTGTTTTCAGAAGTATTTTTCTTCAAATTTAGGATATTATTTCTTCCAAGATTGAAGATGAAATGTAATGAGGAAAATTTCTACTAATAGAATGATGGATATACTAACTGAAAAAAATTATTGTTTCAATTGAAAAGATTTAGATGTGATCACAACAATTACAACAATATTGTCAGATGAACTCACTTAACAATATTGTTTCAATTCAAAAAAAAATTCTAAATGCAATTCTGTAAAAATGAAATAAAAAAAGAGAATAAGATCTATATTTAAACTAATTAAACTAAGATTAAAAGTTAACAGTTGCTCCCACGATCATTTAGAGTACCAAATCATGCCAAATAATGTAGTGGAGAATTTATATTCATTTTTGTATACTGAAGAACCAATGGAGTGTCCATTTAATCTTTCGCGTAATGAGTTTGTTCAGGGAGTAAATGGGTCAGCTGTAGAGGTCACGTGATATTTAATGAATCACGTGATCTCCAGCACAGTGATGGGTTGATGGGTCATTCCTTGTATTTCTGTGAACAGACTTGCGTAAGCTTTCGTGTAATAATCTATTTAAAAGGATATATTGGGCTTTCGTTTGGGTTGTACCATGTCTGGGCCACAGAAAATCGTTAGAATAGAGTTTTCTGATGGGTTATTAATAGGGCTGCAACTTTAGCTCGTGACTCGTGGCTCGCTCGAGCTCGACTCGATAATAGTTCGATAATAGCTCGCTCGATATTAACTCGAAATTAAACGAGCCGAGCCGAGCTAGCTCGAACGCTTATTGAGCCGAGCTTGATCCAGACTCAGCTCGCTCGTATTAAGCTCGAAAAGAATTTGAGGTCGATTTAAAATATTAAATATTTTTATCATAATTAATTCATATTATATATATTATTATAATTAGAAAGATTTATAAAGAAAAACTTCATCTCCATAATAATTCCAAGTCAGGTTACAACTTAGGTCCTAAAAAAAAATATTAATTAAGGGAGACAAATTAATAATACCACGTCCAAATCTTATTTTTTATGTTTTGTGTTGTATGTTTGATTTATTATTGTTATGTTTTAAGATAATTTGGTATTTATAATATTTTTTGTTTATTCGTAATTATTATAATTTTTTTAATTAAAATTCAAGTTGTTTTTTTAATTGAGCTACTGTTGAGCCGAGCCGAGCTGGCTCGAATTAGAACAAGCCGAGCTTGAGCTTGATTTTTTAGCTCGAACCATAATTCTAAATGAGCCGAGCTAGCTCGAGTAAGTTCCGAGCCGAGCTTGAGCTTGGCACAGCTCGCTCGAGCTCGACTCGTTTGCAGCCCTAGTTATTAATGAGTTATCTTGGAATTTGGCGTGCGCTGTTCTGTGTGGCCATTCGTGTAACGAGTCATTTTGTGGGACCCATTTTCTCTCTGTACTTTCTCTCTCATCCTTTATCCAAAATATTAATATGAATATACCATTTTGATCAGAATGAGAGGAATCCAGATTGGTCTTGGTTTTGCTTGATTCGAAGTAGAAAATTTGGTCTTCATGTGGGGGCCCATAAGTGGGTCTCACTTTCTCTTTCTTCACTTCTCTCTCATCTCTTCTCTGGATATCATGATATTATATATCAAATTCATCAGAAAAGAGAGAGGAATGCAGCCATGATCGGCAAATTGCAAAATTTTTATTTTTAACCCTGAAATTAACACTAATTCAAATAGTTAAGCAATTTCTAATGATATTAAAATTATGAACAATTTATATGTTAACTAAGTGATTTAGTGTGCTAAAATTTCCTTTTTAACCCTTTCAAATATGCTTAAAATAGTCCTTAACAAATCTCCCATACTTGCCTCTTGACAGTCCTCGATCAAAAAAATAGAAAAAATTCGAATTTGAGCACAAACAAAATCACGTCATTGGTTATATTAAAATTGTAATCACATCACTTAAAAATATATTTGATGTCAATAGATGCATTGTAGTTACGGTTCATTAAAGGATCACAATGTGTCATATGGATACAACGGGCAAATGACAAAAAAACTCGTATAAATTTGAGGTTATAAAATTTCATATATACCCGTGCAAAATGAGCAAATACAAAAAAAATTGAAAAGCAAAAAAAGGACCAAAATGTAAAAAGAAAAAAAAATGGGTAAAAAGGAAAATTACAAAAAAAAAAATTGAACTTACGAAATTACATACATAACCCTGCCCAATGAGGAAATTAAAAAAAAAATTGAAAAATAAGAAAAAATGATCAAAATATAAAATATGACCAAAATATCAAAAAATATATCAAAATATAAAAAAGGACCAAAATATAAAATAGGAAAAAAGGATCAAAATGTAAGAAATGACCAAAATGTAAATAAACCAAAATATAAACTAAGAAAAAAAGGAACAAAATATAAAAAATGATCAAAATGTAAATAAAAAAGAACCAAAATGTAAATAAACCAAAAAAAGGATCAAAATGTAAAGTGATGATGTGGCCTCATGTATGAGCTCAAATTTTTCTAACTTTATATATAAGAAGAATTTGCCTTCAATAAATTTATCTTTAATAAATATTTTATTTATTGAAGGAATTTCTGATGCAATGAAATTTCCATTCCGAAAATTATAAGAGATGTCCGTATTTGTACGATAATACTATCGAAGATGCAAAAAATCTCTTTCTCATTATGTATACAAAAAGAGATGGATCATTGGTTGCAAAATTTGAAATCATAAATATGAGGAACAAATCCATCGATTCGATTACTTCATTTGAAAGCAGCCAATTTCTTCTGCCAAAAAGCAATATAGCTATTAAAAGGTTGCAAAATTTTCTCGACTGGAGATTTCCACAAAACAAAAAACCTCACACTCAAATTAAGGGACCGTATGGTTGGTGCATATGATGCCATGCGCGATCCTACAAATTACAAGCTTATGTGTTGGGAACCAACATGCAATGGTTCGTGTCTAGTGCATGCACAGTGCACTCACATGCTCATTTTTTACTATTCAGGACTTGTTTGGATAGAAAGTATTTTTTTATCATATGATTGGTAATTTTAAGAAATGAGAATTTCAAAAGAAAAGAACTATAAAGGAAATTGTATAAAATGTTGTTTGGTTGTTTGTTTAGGAAAAAAACAAGTAATGTAATAAATTATTCATTTTCTTTCTATATTCCAAAACAAAATACAAACATGCCCACTAATTACCAAGAATAGAGAGAAAAAATGTATTACACGAACTAGAAATTCGTAAGAAAAACTATCTTTTTGCTAAGTTTTTGTTTTGATAAGATTTGTATACAAATTTACTATAATTTCCAAACCAAAAATTTAACTTACCAAATCCTAAAATGTCATCCAAATATATCATAACAATATTTTAGGAAATTTTTCCTATCCTAGAGTAAACTTACAATTACTTGCACATCCAAAAGAAAAAAGTATGAAAAATATCCCATACAAACACGCGAACGCACGCGCGCGCATGCACGTACGAATGCACACGCGCACACGCACGCATGCACACGTGCACACGCACACACACACACGCGCGCGCGCGCGCGCACGCCTCTTTCTATGAAATTCTTGAAATTAATAGTTTTCTATCAAATGAATACACGCGTGTGTGCGTGCGCGTGCGTGCGTGCGTGTGATACATTCTTTAAGGTATGTAATTTTGTGAGATTAGTGGAACATTGTTATGCGGGTAAACAAAATGAACTTATATCTTGAAATTTACCTGCAAAAAATGATTTTATCATATTCAACAACGATTCGTCATATATTGAAAAATGTCATAAATCTTTGAATTTCCTTAATATACAATTTGTCAAAAAATTGAAATTATCATTAGTTATACAAATTTTTTTTGGAATAGAGATGCTAGGTTTAATAATGTTTAAAATTTAAATTGAATCGAATAGTGAGAAGTGCATATTCATTTATACACAACTGCATATTCTGAAAAAATGAATAAGCACTTGTCTATAACATAATATACACTTATCATAATTAGATTTAATTTGAATTCTAATTGAATTTTTTTTAATTTAAATTCTAATTGAAAAAATAATTTTAAGAAATAAATTGATTGAATGAATGGAACATTTCATTAAACAATTAATTTACGTAATTGCTACATTGACCTAAGACATTACTCATACAAGTCATCGGTTTACTTTGAGATTTCTTTCACCTGTGCTTTGGGAGTTGCTCTAAAATATCCCTGAATGTAGAACAAATAGTGGATTTTGTTTTTTTTTTTAAAACAAATTATTTTGGTCGATAAATTTTTTGACAAGTCAATGATTTTTTTTCCGTGTTTCGTTATGCATTTCACCACCAAGTTAACTAATCGACTAGACCTGAAATACACTTTTTAATATTTAATTATGATCCGTATTCACATCCGAGCTTGTTTAATTTCTTCTCTAGTAGAATGATTGCGAAATTTATTTCCCTTTAAAATGAGAATGATTTTGTGCTCCCACAAAAGAACACTTCATCACTAATAAATAGTGAAAATATAGATGCCAAATAGTACTATTCATCAACAAAAAAATATTACACATATAATTATTTTCATACTTGTTTTATTAAATATTGTTCAACAAAAAATATTACACATTTAATTATACAAAAAAAATTAAATTAAATTTAAACATTTATATTCTCACATTTAATTATTTTTATATTACACATTTAATTATTTTTCATATTTGTTTGATGATATATTTCACATTGTATTAATTTAATTAACTCTCTTATTTTCCTTTTCTTTTTTAGAATTATATTTGTTTTATTCAATAAAAAATATGATTAAAATAATTTTCAACATATTATTTTCATATTTGTTTGATGATATATTTCGCAATGCAATAATTTATATTACACATTTAATTATTTTATATTAATTACACATTTCATTATATTACACATTTAATTATTTTTATATTACACATTTAATTATTTTCATATTTGTTTGATGATATATTTCGCATTGTATTAAATTAATTTATGATACTAATATTTCACAAACACAATGATTATTTTAGATGCCAATTTGTTTGATGATATATTTCGCATTGTATTAATTTAATTTATGATACTGTATTACACAAACACAATGGTTATTTTAGATGCCAAATAACTCTCATATTTTTCTTTTATTTTTTAGAATTATATTGTTTTATTCAATAAAAAATATGATTAAAATAATTTTCAACTTATTATGTACATATTTGTTCGATGATATATTTTGCAATGCAATAATTTATTTCATGATATTATATTACACAAACGCAATGATATTTTAGATACAAATAGTTCTCTTCCTTTTCTTTTCTTTTTCAGAATTATATTTGTTTATTCAATAAAAAATATAATTAAAATAATTTTCAGCATATTATTTTCATATTTGTTTGATAATAAATTTCGCATTGCATTAATTTATTTTATGATATTATATTACACAAAGCAATGATTATTTTAGATGCCAAATAGTTCTCTTCATTTTATTTTCTATTTTAGAATTATATTTGTTTTATTCAATAAATAATATAATTAAAATAATTTTCAACATAATATTTTGTGTTACTATTTTAAAGATATTATATTACACAAAACGTTGATTATTTTATTTTTATTAGTTTTCTTTATGATTATAATTATATTTATTATTTATTTTTCAAATATGTGTATTTTCTTGGGTATGTTATTTATTTTTCAAGTATGTGTATCAACCCCTTATTTGAGTATGTGTATTTATTGCACAATAACCTATTGAACTATTTGGAAACGAGTAATATCATTCTTGATCTAATTACTATATTGTATCTAATGTTCATTATTTTATTTAACTATAAAAAAATAATATCATTATTGATCTAAAAATTATATATAATTTGACAATTTATATATTAAATCCGTCGCGAATCGCGAACAATTCTTCTAGTATGTTATAATGTTTCCCTCATTTAAAATTTTAAGTTTCATCTATGTAGTAAGATCTTATTTTTATCAAAAAAAAAAAGTATAGTAAAAAGATCTTCAGCATAGATCAATAAAAGCATTATTAAACTTTCTTCGACCATATAGCTTAGCATTAATGGCGAAGCTCATATCAAATTCAATCAATATCAATGATCAACCGATTGTAAATGCAAGACATACATACTCGACCACCGACGATAGTCCCTTTCTTTTCTTTAATACTTTCTAAATTTCAAACCTAATTTTGTTTTCTCAATCAAGGAAAATTATATATGTGTGGTTGCCAATTTTGCAAAATTTGAGAGAGATTAAATAGGAAAAAAGAGTAGTGGCTCCAAAAAAGTCATTTTGGGCCATTTCGACATTATTGGTGTGACTACGACTACGTTTTCTTGCTAGAATATCTTACCTTTTGGTTGTGATGAAAGCTCCACTCAAGGTTGAGTTAGAAGGAACACAAAAATCATTTTTTGCGGCACTAATTTTGCAATCATCTTATAACATTTTTGTTCTCAAATGACATATGTTGAATGTGGATTTTATATCATGAAATTCATTACTTTAAGGGGCCGTTTGGTTCGTGCTTTGGAGAATGCCTTGGCATGAAGTATGCCAAGGAATCTCATGCCAAGGCATATCATTCCATGGCATACTATAATACCTTGTTTGGTTGTTACACTTATTTATTCCATGGCATAATAAAAAAATATAAAAATGAGTTTATTTATAGAAACCTTGAACAATTTATTTTTGGAAATTAAATTAAAATGTATTCCCTCCTCATGGGAATAGAGAAAAGCCACCAATTTTGGTGGTAATCCTATTCCCATCAATTATGCCTTAGGGAATGGAGTATGCCATTACTTTATTACCGAGCGCGCAAACCAAACATGGGAATGGAATCCATGATTGAGTATGCCAAGGCATTCTGATTGTAAAGCTCCAACCAAACGCCCCCTAATTGTTATAATTGCATATTTTTTCAATACAAGTATACTTACAAAAAAATATGTGAAGATGATAAATCATATAATTCTTATTTTCTTTTTGATGTACAAAAATAAAATAAAATAAAAAGTAGCACACTAGAAACTAGACAGCCAATCAAAAGGTGTCAATATCTGGTCCCTTCCTTTAAAAGAAATTTTCCATACATGTAACATCAGATGGTTATTATTGCAAAATAATTTCAAATAATACCTTACCTATTTTAATATGTTCAATAGGGCTGCAAACGAGTAGAGTTCGAGCGAGCTCGGTTCAAAACTCATTCGAGCTGGCTTGGCTCGTTTTGAATTAAGGTTCGAGTTAAAAAATCAAGATCAAACTCGGCCCATTTTAATTCGAGCTGGCTCGGCTCGGTTCGGCTCAACAATAGCTCAATTACACAAAACAACTTGAAATTAATTAAAAATGATCATAACAATTGAAAAAACCAAACATGACAACACCAAACAAAAACCAATAAAACCAAACATGACAACGTAATATACTAGTTATAATGTACCAAAATACAACACGCATAAAATAATAAAAACACAATTTCGATTTCCTGTAGTTATTTATGATTTATTTTCATGGTTTTACTTTCTTTAATTAGAGTTTTGAGTCACGACAGCATGCTGGACTACAGCAAATAACAACACAACAAAGAATAAAAGGGTTTGGACTTGGGATGTGTAATTTACTAATTGGGCTTGAAATAGTGAGATGATTTTTTCTTTATATATTTTTTAATTATAATTGTATATGTATAATATGATTAATTATGATAAACAATTGAGTTTTTAAATTCGAGCTCAAATTTTTTTGGAGCTTAATACGAGCGAGCTGGGTCTGGCTCAAGCTCGGCTCGATAAGCGTTCGAGCTGGCTCGTCTCGGCTCGATTAATTTCGAGAGCGAGCTATTATCGAGTTTTTATCGAGTCGAGCTCGAGCGAGCCACGAACCATGAGCTAAAGTTGGAGTCCTAATGTTCATGTATAATTCGAATCAAACTTTTTTCAAATAGGTCAGATGTTCGGTCAAATAAAACGGAATACGCTACTAATTCGTCAATTCAACTATTCGTCTATTGTTCGGTTCAATTTACATTATGCGGATATAATAACTCGGTATATAAAAATATATAAATATATATATCTGTCATAATTAATTTTAAAATACATTTATTTTACTAAACAATGTATTTTATTTCAAAATCATAAGTTTGTATATTATTATTGACATTTTTGTTATTTTATGATTGTTCAAAATTAAAAAATTTATTATATATATTTTAAGAAAATTCTGGAAAAAATATTGTACGGCAGTACGTGCATAACACATGTTTTTTAAATAATTTATAAAATACGCGAATTATCGATTAGCTTGAGCACTAAAACTTGAATACGCATATTATTCATAATACATAATTGTTGGGGAATTTATTATTTGCTAACTGAACAATTATTTTCAAACATCATGATTTTGTTCAAAAATACATAAAGAAAAACAAACAAAAATGCAACAATAATAATTTCATTATTAGCCCATTACAAAATAGCCCATTTAAGTAGGGTTTACAAAATATCGAACATCATTATTGTAATGAAAATAATATATGGGCTTCAGAACTGTGGACCTAAAAAACAAAATAATTTAGGAAAATTTTCAAAAAATTCCCTATCTTTTTTGGATATTCTAAAAAATTCTCTATCTTTTTGGAAACTCCAAAAAATCATCTCTACCAAACTTTTATTTTCAAATACTTCCCTATAGGGGTTAAAACTAATCATGGATTGTGTTAAAAAAAATTTGACCAAAATACCCTTCTATTTTTTATATGTATATTTTTGTTATTTTTTCATTAATTTATTAGTTTTAAGAAAATTCATAAATATTTTTGAATATGTAGTGATTTCACAAAAATAAAATTATTAAATGTTGGGTTTGTATAATTTTAATATTTCATTTATAATTATTCATGAAAAACTAACATCAGATAATAATAAAATAAACACTTTGAAAATATATTGATATAAAATATTTCTTTAAACATCTAGTTTTTTATTTTCGTTATTCTATTATGTATTTTTTTAATAGTTTCATGATGTTTTAATTTTTAAATATTTGCAATGTGTTATTTTAATATTTGTGTTCATCTTATTATTATTTTATGTTAGTTTTTTAGAAAAACATATAAAAGTCAAATATATATATATATAATGTTTGAAATATTAAAATTATATAAATATAACATATGATAATTATTTTTGTAAAATTATTATGAGCTAACAAAAATTTAGAATTTTTATAAAATTAATAAAAAATAACAAAAATATCTTTTTAATTACCACATATGTATAAAGAAAAGGATATTTTGGTCATAAAAAAAATTTAACACCATCCATGGTTAGATTTAACACCACCCATAGGGGTTATTTGAAAATAAAAGTTTTGTAGACGGGTTTTTTGGGAGTTTCCAAAAAGATAGGAGTTTTTTTAGAGTATCCAAAAAAGATAAGGGTTTTTTTGAAAATTTCCCATTAATTTAAATATACCTCCATAATAATACAATTCCCAAATTACCCCTAATAAAACTACAAAACTGATGCAGCAACAGTACAAAATTAAAAAAAGCGGACTGTACTAAACAAATAAAAATCAGCCACGTGGTAATAAGGACTGTTTATTCTTACAGAAAATTACGAAAATACCCTTTCCTCGTTACGGCGGATGAATATCTCGAGACAGCCGTTGATAAACCCTAGGGGCACTTTAGTCACAGTACCTTCCACTAATCAGAAAAACTATTATTTAATTGTTTAAACCTCACTAGTTTATAATTATTATCCCATTAATTATAATTAAACCATTCCATTATACAGTATTACTGCGCAGCACCATTCTCATTTCCTAGTATCATTTTCATAAACTCGGTCCAGAATATTTTTATATATTTTTTATAATAAAAGTCGTGGACCGAGTGTAGGTAAAATATGAAATTGAGGTAATAAATGCTCTCTGGAAAAGAAGAACATAGATAGAAATGTTTCGAGAAAATTTTGACTGCTGATTTTTGATTTTGTGCTTTTTCTCTCTAGTTTGATGTAGTGGTGATTGCTTTTTTACTTTTGGGGTTTGTCTTTTATCTGAATAAGCTTTCTCTTTTGTATCTACAAGCTTTTTGAGTGTTCGGGTTTAAGCTGGAAAAAAGGGTGGTGGTGGTGGGGTTTTTCGAGTTTGAATTTATCTATCGAAAGATTTGTTTAGCAATAAATATGTTAAAAACTTAAAAAGACCAAGATTCAGAATTTGAGTTGTAGCCATTGTTTGGGGGGAAAGTTTTGGGCTTTTCGAACTGGTTTGTACTGTGTAGGGTTTCTCCATTGAAGACTGATGCTTTGAATGAAGGTGCATTTTGTTTGGCTTTTCGATTTTTTATGATTTTTTTTTCTGTGTTTTAATCATGGGGTTAAAATGTTCTTTTCAGGTTCCAATAGAGCTTCCTCCTTTGACTCCCTCGTGTTAAATTCTCTACCAGGGATGTAAATTGGATGAATTTTTCACACAAATTGGCAACTTTCTGACGAATAATTCAATTTCGAGAGAAAATTGTGGGTTTTGGAATCAATTGACAATTCAATTATGAGATAAGTGAAGAAAATTTTGCATAAATAAAAAGATGGGTGCTTCGATTTCGAAGCAAGATCACAACACGGCACTTCTGCTATGCAAGGATCGAATCAAGTACGTCAAAGAAGCAATGGACGCTCGTTACGCCATGTCAGCAGCTCATCTCTCCTACCTACAATCGGTACGCAATCTTGGTACCGCTCTGAGACAATTCGTCGAAGCCGAAACCCTAACAGAGCCTTCGAAATCTCCGTCTCGCTCATCCTATGCTTCTCCTTCTCCCTCTCCTCTGATGGAGCTCGGTTCACCTTTTAACGGTACACCAAGTCCACTCGAGAGAACTTGTACCAATGCTGGTACAACAAGTGTTGCAATGAAGGTGGCCATTAATCTAAACAAAACCCACTTTCTCAAAGAAGAAGAAGAAGAAGAAGAAGAAGAAACAGAGGATTTAGATTCTTCGTGGGATTTCTTTGACGAAAATTCAAAATCAAATCCAAATAAAGAGGAAGAAAAAGAGCCTGAATTCTTCACGCCGAATGGAAAAGCTCATGACATGAAAAATGAAAATGCCAAGGGTGAAATTGAAAAGGTTGAAGATTTTAAGAGGGAGAAAGTGAAGGGCGAAATCGGAAAAGAGGAGGAATTTATCACTCATAGAGCCAAGGATTTGGTTTCGAGCATGAAAGAAATTGAACAGAGATTTATCAAGGCGTTTGAATCGGGTCATGAGGTGTCTCGAATGCTCGAAACGAGAAAAATTCGACTCCAAATTACAAATGAAAATATAGGTACAAATTTTAAACATAAAAAAAACTTAATTTATAATATAATGCATATTTATTTACTTAATTTACAATATTTCACAGGAAAATCTTCTTCCTCTCTTCTTTTATCACCGTTTCTTATTTGTTGCAAGGCTGAAAGTACCGCCCAAAATGGTACTAATTTAAAAAAATACCCCTATTTTTTGAAGTTTAAAATTTCAAAATTTAGAGCGCCTTTCTGCAATTTTTCTTCTTATTTTTTGTAATTTTGATGTTATTTATGAAACAGAGGAAAATATGGGGAAGATAATAACATGGAACAGATCGGTTTCGTCGCAATCTTCATCGTCAAGAAACCCTCTTATTAATATTAATAATAATAATAATAATATAAATTCTCCAAGTAAAAAGGAAAATTGTTCGGAAAATGGGAGCGATTTTATCGAGGAATTTTGCATGATTTCTGGAAGCCATTCTTCCACTCTCGACCGACTTTTCGCTTGGGAGAGAAAACTCCACGATGAATTAAAGGTAATAAAAAAACCCAAAATATCATAATTACCCTTGACGAAATATATTTTTATATTTATAGGCGAGTGAAAACATTAGAAAAGCATACGACCAAAAACGCGCGCAATTAAGGCGCCGATTCGCAAAAGATTTCGATGTGCGAGTAATCGACAAAACAAGGGCTAATGTGAAAGATTTACATTCACGACTCATGGTCGCAATCCAAGTCGTCGATTCAATCTCTAAACGAATCTCGAAAATACGCGACGAAGAATTACAACCTCAACTCTTCGAATTACTCCAAGGGTATAAAAATCATAAATTAGTAACTTTATTATTATTATCTTAAATATTTTATAATTTATATTTTGAATTTATTGAAGTTTAACGAGAATGTGGAAAGCGATGCTCGAAACGTACCACACACAACACATAACAATATCTCTAGCATACCACACGCAAGACCACACAATCTCTGCCACAAAAGATCCACAATCTTCGAATCGTCTCCGTGCCGAATTGGAATGTTTCGACTCGACCTTTTCGAATTGGATAAAGCACCACAAACTATACATAGAGTCTCTAAATTCGTGGCTTCAAATTTGTATTCTTCAACCCCAAGAGAAATCTAGAGGGAGGACAATTACGTTTTCGCCGCGAAGAGCGATCGCGCCGCCGATTTTCGTGGTTTTGCGTGATTGGTCGAGCGGGATTTCGAATGTTTCGTCGCAAGAGGTTTTGGAGTGCGTGAAGAAGGTTTGTTCGGAGTTGAATGGAGAGGAGGAGTCGAGATTGGATGGTTTGAAGAAGGGTTTGGTGAAAGTTTTTGAAGAGAAGAGAAAGTTTTGCGAGAGTTTGATTAGGGTTTATGAGAGTGTGAAGGAGGAAGGGGAGAGAGCGAAAGAGGCGTATAGTCGTCAATCGTGATTTATGAATTTTATGATTGATGTTTTTTGTTTGGATTTTTTTTTGGGGGGTTTTTTGAATGGTATTTTTGGTTAGAGGTGATGTTGTTTTGAAAATGTAAATCCATGGTTTTTGTTATTTATGTCATTGGGTGGGGTTAAAAAATGAGAGATGAATTTATATGATATACTATCTTCTAATTTAGGATTGAGTATTGCTCATTAAACCCTAAGCCCTAACTTCAAACTATCTAGATAAATTTCATAATTATCCATTTGATATTATAGGCTTTGCATTATTGGGCTTTTCTGCCTAGTATCCTCATTTGAATCTTGACCTTTGGTTTTATCTCTCATATTTTATTTTAACATTATGTTTGTTTGGATTTGGGCCATTTTAAAAAATTTACCTATAAATTGAAAGGCTTTATTCATTTTGATACTATCTTTGACCACATTAATATCAGTTCAGTTCAGTGCTGAGTTTTTTCCACATTTGTCTACATTAAATATTATCTTTGACCACATTTATTTCTGTCATGTGACCACATTTTTATATTCATAAATCTAGAGAAATTCTACCAAAATAAAGAATTCTGGAGGAACTTCCCCTCGACACGTGTATACGATAGCCATGCTGTAAGCACGTGTAACAACAGTTCTAAAGCCAACCATCTTTGTCACAAAATCTTCTTTATCATAATTTAATACAAATAAACTACATTATTAATTATTAATCCTCTTTACTACAACAAAAGAAAACTAAACCTTTAAAACAAGATCTAAATAAAGAAATTTGGCATGTGTGGCCGAGTGAGTGTACACTTGGTGGCTTGGTGGGCGACATACATGGTTTACAAGGACAACACAAGTTAATTATAGTTAATGATCATTGTTTAGTACATATATTATATCACTATCACTCTTAATCACGCCGAAACAAAGCACTAATTGGGTAGTTAAATCAACTACTTTTCTTTAATCAACTTGACGTTGTTATGTGTAGCTTTAATTAACATGGGTCACTTTATATCTAGAAAGCTTTTTCTAGGGTTTAATTATGTGATCAATGATATGGCTTGCTCGCATGCTTTTCCCTCATGTTAGTGCTTGATATGATAGATAGCTTGACATGTTACTAGAGAGGTTAGTAAACTTAGTATACTTGGAATTGTTTCCTCATCTTCTACATTCTTTACATCACATAACATCTCCATTATTAAACAAGAGACAAGTAAAATCCTAATGTTTCAAGATGAAAAAACATAATTGATACAATAATGGAAGTAATTCCTAGTACATCCATTTATCCATATACTGCATGTTAAAAGATATCAGTGACGAATCTTGTCAGATTTTTTAATACACTGGATTACTAACTATATATATTGTTCGGCGAAAATTTTGAGGAAGCCAGGACTCTTCCCGGTCCCTATTAAGATTCGCCTCCGAAAAAGATAGTAGACCAACCAATGTGATATTTTCTGAAGTATATTACATGTACCATATTATACTGGAGAAGGATTGGAACCTTAGAGGCAAAGGTAGGTGGTTAGTTAGGGAGGCTTCAATGCACCAATAATGGGTTGAATATAACAAAACATAAAAGGAATACACCAAACACTACGTATGTGTGGTTTTACTTACTTCATAACACATACAACAATATGTTAATATCATGAATTCATGGATTATAGAAATGCTTTAACAACATGGGATTTGAGAGGATATAAGTTAATTTATTCTTTATTAGGAGTTAGGCGCCAATGATGAGTAGAAATGCAGGTGGCTTGGCTTCTTTCCACGCAAGAAATTAATAATGGGGAGAGTGCTTGTCGAGACCAGGTGCCCTCCCTACAAAAAAAATCCTGCCCTTTTTAGATCCAAAGTGGATTCCAACTCCTCTCCAACCATCCATTCCTTCCTTTTACAATTAGTGGGCCTTTCTTCTCCTTATTCTCTACATAAAACCAAAGTATTTTTGTATAATATATACCCAAAATATTTTGTAGTAAACAAATATTATGGGTTTATATTCATGATATGATTTTGAAAGAATTAATTACTTGGTATTTGAGCATATAAGTTTGTTGAATGAAAGAAAGAGAAGACATACCTAAAGAGTACAAGTTATAGTTAATTACATTGTACATTCATAGAAGCACTACATCAATTAAAATTATCGTAATGTTACTGCATTATAACTTCTAATATGGTATGGAGAATTTATTAGGGATATCCTAATTATGTACCAAACATGTAAAGAAGGAAAATATATATATTAATTAATGATAATAATGTACTTCTTTGAATAAAGAATGATGGTTATATATAATATTGTGAAATGCTGAGATTCCAATGCTTCTTTTGAGGTTGGACTGACAGAGATCCAAGGTGGCCAAATTAAGCTCCACTTTCTTTTCTTTAACAAGAAAAATATTATGCAATAATAAGTCTTTTTTAAATTCTAATCTTAGGTTTAAGTACAAAAAGCCATTTCATTTTTTTGGTGGTACTGACTATTATTATTATTATTATTATTATACTAATACTAATCCGGACGAGTAGGCCAATGGATTTGCCCTAATTTAATTGTTTCTTGGTGTAGAACATCATTTCACATCCAACCCACTTCCTCTAGAATCCTCACATCAAAATGAATATCGTAAATAAACTTTGGATAATTATAGGATTATGCATGGAAGTAATTGCAGAGGAATGGGCTATAACTGTATTGTTTCCTAGAACGGGGTGACTGTTCATCCTGTGTCCCATTATGGTTGCACTGAATATTCTATTTGGCCTATGGAATCTTTGAATATCTCAAGGACAATTTTATTCATATAAAATATATGTAAGAGTGCAATAACATATGAGGTTATATATGGTGTCAGAGTTAATGACCCGACAAATGTATTTAATTGGATTGATTAGCATGATTAATTGAATTGAAATGTCAAATCACATGTATTAATATTAACATATTATAATGAATTGACGTGTTAACTAATTTTAATTTGAGTATTAATCAATTCAGCTAACCTCAATTTATCTCATCAAGGATGTTGGGGACGAGGTTGGGGGGCATAGTATATTTTCCTATAATATATAGCCAGCTAGCTAAGTTGAGAGATTAAATATGCGATTAGATATGGAGCCTCACACATTCTTGATATATATCCTTGATGCGTCAATTGAAACTGTTTTAATGGGTTGATTGAATTGATTAACCCTCAAATTAATGCTTAGTTTAATTGATTCAATTAAAAAAAATAATCAATATAATAAAGTATTTTCGATTGACGCATCAATAATGTTTTATTGAGTTTGGTGGGCTACGTATATTTTTCCATTAAATATCTTGTAATTTTGACTGTCATGTAGAAAATAGTATGCTAATCCACTCTTAAAGGACCAATTATTTCACATTGTTGCCCATAAGGAAAATGACAAGTAATTCAATCAATTTCCTAAATTAAGAATGTGCTTTCTGATTTGACACTAAAACCAAGCATTAATGGATCTTATCAAGTTCATTGGTTCATGAACTCTTCTTTCCATTGTATATAGAAAATATTCTGCCACCAACAATAGTCAGTAGAAAAATTGGTTATGGTCCCTTCAATTATTTTCGAAGAAGTCCCCCCAATATTTTCTATGTTTGCATGTAACATCCAAAAATGATATGTAGTGGTTGGTTTATAAATAAGTAAACTATATTTGAATAAAATGAAAGGCAGGAAATAAATTTGCATGATTGGATGCAACCCATTCTACCTATTAGTGGATGAATCTTGAATCTGACCAAATACCAAAATAAGGTAGCTTTCTAACTTTATTCACATAAAAAACATTATTATATGTGTATGGAGGGGGGCAATGTACATAAATCAAGGAATTTGAGACCCCATAAACCCAATTTTTAGAAATTGTACTTGATATGAACAGTTTTTAGAAAGGGAAATTATAGTGGCGACTTGAGAAATTCTGTCAATGTACCCAATATGGCCCAAATAGTGAGCATGAAGGGTCTAAGTAGGGGCCGGAGGGGGACGTCCCCTGAGATTTTTATCAAATAGTGTATATATCTAGTGATTCAGTATATTTTATCAGTACAACAGTGTAAAATGTACTGTTTTCCTTTCCTCCTTCCCAATAAGTCGTACAGTATAATTTTAGAATCAGTATTTCATTTTGTTTTCCAAAAAAATTCTGTCAAGATCCGCCACTGATAGTGAGCAAAATGTTAACGTCATTTGTTTAGTAACGCAATTGGAACAAGAGAAAACAAAGTTGAGGGATAGATAAAAACTAATAGGCTTTAATAATTTTTTTTTTTTTAAAATAAAACAATTACTTACTTAATTCCATTTAAATTACATTGAACCAAATTACATCCCTCATATCATTAGGTACATACATATATATAATAGCTTCTTTTTTTAGGGAATTAAAAGGCACCTTGTACACTTTCAATCCCAACATGTGGAAGCTAGCCCACCAAAAAAAGAGGGCATTTTTTAGTTCTAATTTACTAAATTCTAAGGCATAAACCAACTTAGGAACAAGCACAACAAAACCATTTTTCTAGACATCTATTAAACCCAACCATCAATCATCAACTAAGAGATGGTAGTTAATTAAGGATAGATAATTATTTATGAACTAACTTAACATCTTAGGGATAGTCCTCAAAGAGAGGCGCTTCCACTTGACAAGTCTTAGCAAGAAATCCATCACCTACACAAAGAAGTATCATTCAAAGAACCAAATTAGCCACTTGCACTAGAAACAAAAAAAAAATAGAAAACATAAAGTGTTAAAGGTGCATATCAAATGGTCCCTTATGGTGAAAATCATGACCTTAATGATAATATCTCAAGAGCATCTAAAAAGAAAGTAAGAAATAAGTGTACTTGCCTCGGCAGGTTCTTGGAGAGAATACGAAGCATCCGTCTCCTTCGGAAATTTCGACACGAGAATTCCTATTCCTTGCTCTCTGTTTCGCAAAACCTACGTTAATATCAATCAAATTATGTTATTACAAATAACTAATTAGGACTTGAATAAGATTTAAAGTTCGAATACTTTGAAAGCATCTTCGTCGGTGCGGTCGTCACCAATGTAGACTGGAAGTACGTCGTTGCAATTTGCAAACCCTAAAGAGTTAAAGAAATGAATGAATATGTATCTTTTGTATTCTTTATGCAAGATTGAGCAGGAAGAATATTAGAGAAAGGGATGTGGATGTGATATGATACGAATCTGCAATGCATGTTTTAATCATGATTAAAGTAGTAATTAAATACCTAGTGATTCTAACAGAAACTCGAGAGCTTTTCCTTTATCCCACTTAATCGTAGGCCGAATCTCGAACACCTAAAATATATAATGAAAACCGAATCATTAACATGATTTTAGTTAATGGTATTGCAATGAATTTATAGACCATCTAGAAAACAAACCTTTCTTCCTTGGCTGAGTTTCAACTTTGGAAACTCTTTTATAACAGACTTGACAATAGTAGCCAATGCACTCCAATTCTATTCAAATAAAAAGTATACAAAATGCATGAGATTAATTATGGAAATATTAAAATAAAATACAAAGATAAGATGCATGCACTCAAATGTTAACTATAAGATTTTTTTCGTACTTTTTCTTCAACACATCTGAAATGGACAGACACACAAAACTTGTTGTTCTCCACCGAGGATCCTTCTATTTCCTTTGTTTTCTCCATTAATGACTGATACACCTACAACAAGTAAAATAACCGATCTTTCGTGTTTAGATTCATGAAAAATAAGAGAAGATTTTTGTCGAAAAAGGAAAAAATAAAAAAATAAAACTAACATGATCTATCATTGGCAAAAACTCACTAGCTGGCTGAAAAAGAAGTTCCTTAGCCTGAACCACAAAAAAAGAACAAGAGATAAGTACATGAACATGACAACAAAAACAAGAAAATGATGGGTCTCTGTATCTAATATATATGTCGTAATGAAAATATTTGTTGGTATGCACCGAAGAAGAGAAGATTATAAACCTTAGCTTTTGTGTACTTATGTCCTTTAGCGGGTCCTTTTATGTCCATACCATGACTACCCGCATAATAGAGCTCCGCTAATTTCACAAAATTATACACCTGAAAAAAGAATATATCACACATATTTTATATACATATACATACACATATATTTATTTGAGAATATATGGAAATAAATATATGACGAATTAATGTACCTTGTCTCGGCACCGCCCGCTTACGATAGCAGTTGGAAAGTACCTCGCCGCCTTTCTCACCGCCTTTCTCATCTGAAAAAAAGAAACAAAATACACCATTTTACAATGAATCTTCAAATTCACAATATATTAAGAATCTCATTATCGAACAAAGATAATTATTTAGTGACGTACATTATCGGACATGAAGGCGGAATCGGGATCGTCGACGATAGGCGAAAGGGTCCCATCGTAATCCAAAAACATCACGATTTGTTTTCCTTCGGAAGCCTTCATAATATGTTCAAATTTGCTCAACGCCGAAGGGTGCCTCATCTACAACAACATAATTCAAAATATTCAAATTCAATACCAAATTACTAATTTCTAATTTTCCTTTTCAAAAGTACAAAATCCAAAACACACCATCCAGTCCTCTTCTAGAGAAGGAGAAGCCAGAGCAGCGGCGGCCTTTGCGTGAGTTGGAGAAGAGGTCTTCATGGACTCGACCCAACCGGAAATGCGAGAACTGGACAGCTCCAGTTGGGCTGCAACGTGCTTCTTCCTCATACGGGGCGGAGGATACGGAATCGCCACAGCCGCTGCCACCGCCACGCCACCACCGGCAAGCTCAGGCACAATCACATTTTGCTTAGTCATATGTTATATATTAATTATTATCGAATAAGCTCGCTAGGCGAAGAGAGTAATTTATGAGATTTGAGGGAGAGACAGTGGAAGTGGAGGTGAGAGTGATGGAGGCGAAGGGGGGCTGATTTATAGGGAAAATATTAATCTACTGGGTCCCACGGAGCACTTATGGGAAGAAAATGAGACTATTTTTTCAAGAAGGCCCTTGTAGTTTTCTTACAGAATGTCCCTTAGCTTGTAAGTTGTAACTAAAACTCAGAAGGCTTGTAAAAAAAAGAAAACAAGCAACTCCATGATTATTGAGAAAAGGCTCAGGGGGCAAAACCATTGGCCAAACTATTCAAAAGCATGCCATAATTATTCAATAATTGGTGTAATTGTTCATCTAGTTTGTTCCTATATTCCAACTTCTTTTTGCTAGTAATGTGGTGCATGTGGTCTCGCTTGAAACCGTGCTGCCTTTTTGCATGCATAACAATAACATGTCTAAGGTTTTATTAATCTAATCTAATTCTAGACAATGTTAGTGGCTTGTTAAATGAGATTAATTAGACTCGTCCCTACGAATACGATGGAGACTAACGTAACCAGACGACACATATTATATTACTATCCCATGTGCCCATTCACATCTCCATCAAACACCAAAATGGTCCAAATAGAGATTGCCTTTAATTGTCTTGCTAAACCAATGTCTATTTTACAGGTAAACTGGAAGAGGTGTCAGCCTTTGAATCTTTCACAGCACCTTTACTTACCATCTTTCTTTCCTTTTTGTGACCGTCCAAATCATATGGACAAGTGTAGACACATAAACTCTACTACTTTATCTCTAGTCTAAAAATCTTTCGAAACTTGTTTCAACAAAAAATTGCCACTTGTCGAGTTTACTCCATATATCCTCAAACAAAAACAAGCTAATCTTACTTTGATTCACTCATAATATATATGTAAATTAGTATGTCACCATGGTAACTTCAACCATAATATATATGTAAGATAATATCTCAAAGGTTCAACGAAAGAAAGCTTGTGAAGTGACGCGTGTACATCAGTCCCTCATAGTCATGGCTTCTCAACTTGACATGTGCCAACATGAAAACCCTACTACCTTTTCTCTGAACTGAAATGAACATGACAAACTATACTATTTTGAAGTTTGAACTCCTCTCTAAATAGTTTATGTTGCTCATTTGAAGTCTAGAGATACAGAAGTAACAAATGCATGCACCTCGCTTCTCTGGTACGTTCATTTCTCAATCACTGTACCGGTTCTGTCTCGTCCAGAGTTAGTGTAGTCATGTAACTGATAAAAAGAGACATTACAGACACGACACTTCGGCTTTGTGGTGCAGAAATCACTCGAACCATCTAGCTATACTACACTTTAGCTTCCACTTTTAGATTTTAGGTCTACCTTTCGAGTAAAAGCCTCTGAATAGTTCATGTTCATGCCATTATACTTATTGTTGGTATATATATGGATGTTTGTAACAAAATTTGGACGCGTGTTAAAGGAAGAAAGAACGGTACGTGACCCCCCCAGTAAACAGGTGTCAAATAACATGCGTTTTAGGCTGTGTGTGACTATGTTTAGATATATAATAATAATTGCCATATATTACATCCACATATGCAAATGCCTGTCAGTGAAAAATGGAAAAAAGAGACCAATAAGAAGATAGATGAATGCTTGCTTGACTTCTTGGTCGGTTTTTCTTTGAATGATAATATGTTCATGGGAATCTTGGTCGGTTTCTATGCATGGAATCTTCATTACTAACTTATAATTTTCACCATTAATGTGTTTATTATGAAGCACACTAATTAAGATGAAAAATAATACATGTATGCCTAATGCCCCCCTCTATGATGTGTCTCGCCTAGTATTAGGTTGATAGACCATGTTCACATTGCAACGTGTCAACACAAGGTATGAAAGGACCTGTATTATGCATATTAAGTCATCACCTTTCTTGGTTAGGCCTAAAATGATTCCAAAGTTTAGGAACATAATTAACTAATATAATCCACATGGTTGGTGTTGATAATTCCAAAGCCAGACAGTACACGGTTTATAAATGTTTTAACAATTGTCTTGATTTCAAAGTTTGGCAATGCATGCCTGAACTTTGGACAAAACCTAGCGTAATTTGGACGCAAAATTTATATATAGTATATAATGCATGCATGGATGGATGAATGAATGAAGGTGTGTTTATTGATGAATAAATGAAAGGAGATGCGCCTAGTCATTTATATGTGTCGTATATTTGAGATTTTGATATTTCACTTTTGCTTTATAGACTTTCCAAGCATCTTGCGTGCTTGGTTTTTCCAAGCATCTTGCCTAAGGGCTTTGAATTCAAATTTTTTTTTTTTAACTTGGCATGTGATTCTAGAGCGTATAAAAATTCAGAAAATTATATATTCTCTTTGGGAAAATATAACATGTCCTAAATTTCTCACTTAGATAATCTTGATACGTTAATTGAAAATATTTAAATTGATTGATTAAATTCTAAATTAATGATTCAATTGATTAATTCAATTAAAAAATTAATTGATTAAATTAAGAAATCCAACCAATTCATTTAAACAATCTCGACACATCAAAGATGTTCAAGTGAGATTGGGAGGCACCATATCAAAACCCTTGGTATTTAGGATTTTGTTTATAAACCATAATGAATATAAGTTTGTTTAGCATGCGTGTACTTCCATGAAATTAATTTGCATGTGATTTGAACATATTAATCCGATTGAGATTTGAATACCTTTTAGGGCGGTCACTTTATTAATGATTTTATTACGCATAAAATCTCATATTTTGGCATGTATTATATCAAATCGTCACATGCATAGGTGCATTTTTAATTATTAATTAATTAATTAATGCATACTTTTCACGTAATCCCCTTTTCTTGGACCTTAAGTCAAAACTCATTGGCTATAATGGTTCGAGCATCTCAAAATTCTTCTTGATTGCATTTTTTAACCAATTAGAAAGATGTAAATCTCTAAAAAGCACCTTATATTCATTATTATGTAAGATTAATATGCTAAAAGTGCACTTTGGATGATTTGTCTAATTGTCTTCACCAAATCATCTTTACCTAAATGAAACCTTATGGACAGAGATTTTTATTCTTTTAAGTTTTAACAGGCTTAGAATCTTGTCAATTACCTGATTAGCTTTTCTCCTGAAATTTAGGAGGAATTTCAGAGCGCTTTACACTAATATGAGGAAAATATGGAATTTATAGTACTAAACCCATTTTTAGTAAAAAATATTTAGATTGGTAAAAAATATATAATATATAGCCTAAGGGGCCGTTTGGTTCGTGCTTTGGAGAATACCTTGGCATGAAGTATGCCAAGGAATATCATGCCAAGACATAGCATTCCATGGCATACTTTATAACCGTGTTTGGTTGGGCACACTCATTTATTCCATGACATACTCTAAAAATGTAAAAGTTGGTTTATTTATAGAAGGTTGGAGCTAATTATTTTTGGAAAAGAAAATAAATTGTATTCCCTCCTCATGGGAATAGAGAAAAGCCACCAATTTTGGTGGTAATCCTATTCCCACCATCTATGCCCTAGGGAATCGAGTATTCCATTATTTTATTACCTAGTGCGCAAACCAAACGTGGTAATGGAATCCATAAGAAAGTATGCCAAGGCATTCCCACTCCAAAGCTCCAACCAAACGCCCCCTAAATGTTTGTTTGATGTTAATGAATGGTCTAAAGGTCATGTTAATATTTTGAAAGATGTATTAGAAAGATAATTAAGATATATTGGGCATATAGAAATGGATATGTGATATATAGCCTAAATATATATTTAAGAAGAAGAAGGACGAAGAAGCTTTCTCAATTAACAATTAATGCTAGATTCATACATATAAATATTGAAATATATTATTAATTATAATCATCAAAGTTTAAAAGCTAACATGACTTAATTAAAAACGATTTCAAATTATTTGTACCAAATAATCATTATATCCTTATTTATAATGATTGATATTTATTATATTTGTCTATTAGTATTACTATCTTTCAAAATTCATTTAAATAAATTTTTTTATATATAAAAAATATTATTGTTCTTAATTTGTCTATCATAAAAATTACTCAAATATTATTGTTCTCAAATATTTATTACATCTCTCTCTCTCTCTCTCTCTCTCTCTCTCTCTCTCTCTCATTGTTGCGCTCTTCTCTGTGCTGGATACTCTCTCGTTGTTCTAATGACATCTGGTGCTAGCTCGAGCGGCAACGATGCGGAGCCTGAGGTTAAGTTTGATTGATATGTTCTTAACAAAATTTTAATTAGTCAAAATAAATTTGTGATTTATGTATTATTTTTTATTGATATCTTCTCTTTGCTGGATACTCTTCTCTGTTTTGAGACTTTTGATTTATGTATTAATTTTGGTTATTTCATTTAGGTAGAACAAGTTTGTGATGATGTATCATTAGCCGGCAATGTTTTTGACACCGTAGAGGAAGGCGAAAGTTTTTATCAAGAATATGGCTGCCAACGTGGTTTTTGGATTTGTAAAAGATTTGCGAAAAAAAGAAATAAATCGGTTGGACATGGCAACTCACATACAAATTGTATGTCGTAGGGAGGGAATTCATGTGAAGAAGTGCGGTGAGGAAGACGAAGAAGCGGGAGTGAATAAGAAAAGAACGAGAAATACATCAACCATGTCGTGTAATTTCAAGGCTCAAATTTACCCATCCTATTATTTTTCACCTATCTTTGACCCTTCTAATGAAGCCATATCATTATGCTTATCATGATTATTAAGCATTCGATTGTGTGATGTGACTTCATCACATACATTAATATTATATTTGATCATTTAAGACATGCATTTTGTATGAATATTTTCAAGTATTAATTTGAACCATTAGATGTAGTGATGTGGTTTAATCTCAATCATTAATTTTTTTGTTATATTTTTTGAAGATCATATTTTGTGTAGTCATTTGCGTGTCATTATTTTACACCATATTTTAATCATTCTTAGAAAGCCACATCATCCTATATTAATGATGTGGCCTATTATTATTGGTCAGAATCACATTAGACCAAGTCTAATCAATTGTTTAACATTTCACATAAGATTACATGATCAAATGTGAATGTAATGGAATATGAAAAGTTTTTATATGAAATATTAATGATTTAATATGTAATATTATAAACATACAACATATATTAGTATTATTTTTAGAAATTTAATTTTATAAACCCATCAAATATATTCATTTTAATTTTCTCTTTATTTTGACATCCATATTAACATAGTTCATACATACCGTTTTCATAATTTCAATTTGTAAATATATTATGTAAGAAAATGCAATGCAAAAAAATACATATTTATATAATATATTTTTAAGAATTTTATTTGCATAATAGAATTTTTAAGTATTATTATTTATTTTTTAAAAGTTATAACTATAAGAATTTCATATAACGCTAAGTAGATTATATTTGTGTTTTTAAGCAAACAAATTTTTTTCAAAACATAATAGAATTAAAAAAATATTGTATCCATCTAAATAACTTTTTAAACTTATAAATACCTATCAAATTGTATTGTTATTTTACGAAATGTAAAGTAAATAAAAAATCATATGATATAAAAAAAAATTTGAATTTATGCTTATTATAAATTAAATTTTGATATTATTTATTACATTATTTGAACTATTAAGTTTTATATTATTTTATATTTTTCATGGCATTTTGAATCAATAAAAAATATTACTACTATATAATTAATAATGTGTTAGTACATATGTTGTATGATTCATTATTTTAAATATTTGATATTGTATGAAATATTGTGAACAACGACATAATATTTGCTGTTATGTTTTTTCGTAAAATCGTATCATATCTTATTTTTATATATTATAATATAATGACACTAATGTAAGTATTATTATTTGATTAAAAAAATGAGATTTATTGTTGTCATAATATAAAATAATTGTAAAATATATGAATAATCATAGATAAATTAATTCAATTTTAAGATTATATTATTAATATTATCATACAAATGTGTAATTTGTATTACAATAAAAAAAAACATAATTTACATTCTCGCCGCGTAGCGCGAGTATTCTCCTAGTGTATATCAAATACCAATTAGAGACAAACAAATGGAAGGCTACTATTTTTTATGGAAATCACAATCATGATTTTGTGAGTCCTAGTAAATGAAATAAAATGAGGGCTAACAAACAAATGCCCGATCATATCAAATATTTAACGAAAAAATTTCATAACCAAAATGTAAGAGTTTCTATAATTCTTTCACTTTTTGATGGAGATGTAATCGGCTTCATAATCATTCGAGAAATTTGCGGTCGACAACTTTGCAACTAGATGACGGGGATGCACAATCGGTCCTTACGTATTTTGTGGACAAAGTTGCATCTGATCCACAATTTTTTTATGCAATTCAAATAGATGAAAGTGATAGGGCAGTGATTTTCTTTTGGGTGGACGGGCGATCTCGTGCGTCCTACTATTATTTCGGGGATGTGGTCGTATTTCATACGACGTATAGAACTAACAAATATAAAATGCCGTTTGCGCCTTTTACGAGAGTAAATCACCATATGCAATCGATTTAGTTTGGATGTGCATTGATGCAAAATGAGACCGAAGCTTCGTTTAAATGATTATTTCAAACTTGACTTACATCAATGGGACGGCGTGTTCCAAATGCGATACTCACCTATCAAGACTTGGCAATGAAAGGAGCGATTGCCGAAGTCCTTCCAAACACCCACCATCGGTTATGCATATGATATATTAAAAAGAAGTTCGCTGAGAAATTGGGGAAAGTGTATTATAAAAAAAAATCCAATTTAAAGAATGAGGTGAAAACTTGTATTTGGTCGACATACAAAAAAGAAGATTCTGAGGAGAGATGGATTAAATTAATGAAGAATTTTTCTTTAGAAAATAATTGTTGGCTTCAACAAATATACAATAATCGTGAATCTTGGGTACCCGTTTATAATCATAGCATATTCATTGCCGGTATGAGTACAACCGGGTGTAGTGAAGAAATGAATCCATTTTTCAATGATTTTGTTAATACGAAAACAAATTTCAATGAATTTGTTCTCAACTATGAAGAAGCCTTGAAGAGGATTGTGAACCAAGAAATCCAGGAATACTATGAGTCGGAGGATAAATTCCGAATTGTGGAGAATGGCGAGTTCTTGCTGAAACATGTGGCAAGTGTATACACAAGAAATTTGTTTGCTAAATTTAAGGTGAAAATAAAATATGCTCAGATGTTCAAAGTCGAGGAGATGACAAGTGAAGATGGATATCAAATGTTTGAGGTGAAATCGATGATTTTTTATTCTGAAAAATTTACAATATCATTGAATTTTGAATCGGGAAAAGGCAAGTGTGAATGTCAACATTTCGAGTATAGACTCATAAGTTGAGCCGTAACTTGACGTCGGCGCCGACCCGTGGACAAGCCCAACAAGCAAAGGTTCGGACAACATTTGGATTTGGGACATCAATTTATGATTTATTATATATATTACTTTTTTGAGTTAAATCACGAATATTGTGGTAACAAAATTGATATGAAAATTGACAATGATTCAACAAGTCACGAGTTCAAGACTCTGCTAGGTATTTTTTAGGTTCGTTGTAGTTTTAAATATTTTTTTGATTATTTATACTAATAATTTTACTTAACAAAGTAGAATTAGAATTAGAATTAGAATAAAACTATAAAAATAATTTGTAAATTTTAAAATATAAATTTTTTGATGTGACCAATCTAAATTTTGCTGCCCAATTATTATTAGATTTTTTATTTATCATTAAACTTTCTTATTGTCCATAGGACCATAACGTGTGTAATAGTTTTGAAGAGAAAACATAATAATGTGATGAATGAAAGTAATAGAACTAGATGATATTTTGATTTTTTTTTATTATGGAAATAGAAATATGTTATTATTAGTTTTGTTGATTTTTATTTTTATGATAATTTTGTTTTGTTTTTGACAATACGTATAACAAACAAACTCAACCGAGAACACCCAAAATACCGGAAGTCGGCCCCGCTCGATGCATTGAAGCCATTGGAGAAGTCGAAACTTATCAATTTGATTGGACAGTGATAGATAAGGTGGACCCACATGACAAAGATAACCAATTATATGCATGTCATGACTCATGAATGACTAATTGAGATGATATCAGATACCTTTGCTAAATGACATAAAAATTAAAATTTTACACAATAATCTACCATATCATAATAAACGCCTTATAACTCTATATTTAAATAACTATAGTCTATAACCAAGTAATACATGAGTTATCTTTTGGCATTAAAAAAATGTTCTTACTGGTGTCGGCATTTAGGCGGTGGAGTGGCCGGACAGATGGATGGATGGATTGGAGATGGAGAAGTGGGGGTCGGACTCAACCGATTTTAACTGCCGGAATTGAAGGATCGTTTTCATCCGAGTCACAAGGCCCCCCACTCATCTTCTTAGATGCTTTCTCACTAGCTATTGCCACTTGGGGGAAAGAGATGGATTATATTGATATTTAGTATTTATTCTTCTTATTTTTGCCATGGGACACCCATTTGTGCACCTCCGTTCCAAATGGTTCATTGTTTGTCTAGTCAAAACGTCGTCTATCTCGTGCAACTTGCAACTCTTATTCATTTGGTTAGTTGCGAAAATAGAATATAGCAAAAAAAATTCAAATTTGGACGTGTTTCATGATGACTTTTAGTGTCACGAGGATAATGTTTGGATATTTTGTTATGTGAAAACTAAGTTGTCTTTACTTATATATTACATTTTCATGTATAAATCTGAATTATTTAGAATGATATAAGTTTTACGAGCTCTGGTCTGGTCAACATGCGATAAATTAAACAATTTAGTAATTTTCATATGCAGAAAACTTTTGGATACGAAATATTATTATCCTCGTCAGTTAATTTATATTTTCTGTCTACATAAATCCAGCACATAACTTCGTTAATAAAATTAGCCACGTAAATAGAGATGTATGTTTACGTGATGATCGGTTAACGATTGCAAGCAAGATCGAGTCAAGCTTTATTAAGCAAAATTAACATAATATATCACAATATTTATCGATTAATATACCAATTTTATGATAACATATAATAATGATATACATTAGTTAATAATGTAGATCCTAATCATTTCCACATCAACCACACAAAATATCAGTTCATCTCATTGTCAAGTGGGGCCAATCTAATAATATGCTCTAGAACAAGATTTCTCTTTTGATGGAGCCTAGGTTTAAACCAATCGTAATTGTGGATTTTTTTTCTCTCTCTCATGGCGTGCTTTGAATTGGATCCCACAAAATTCTCCATGTCGTGTTGCCACGCATTCTCGGGCCCCACATTTTTATTTGCAGTATACCCTATTAATCCGTCCCCTTAATATCCCAAATGGCCATTTGGTATCACCCCATTTTAGTTTGGCACCTTAATATATCTTGTGATAATACCCTTAAAAAATGCAAGAGATTAAATCAGCATCAATTACTTTCATGATTAACAGATATATACTTGAGGAATCCTGAGTTATTTATATCAAAATATATGATTCCACTATGCTTTTACTAACTTTCACAATTTTAATGTAAAGTTGCTTTCTTGTGTACAGGATTAATTAAAACAACCATTAAGTGAAAATAATTGATAAGGAAAATTGGCTTTTTCTCAATTTGATTTGTCAATAATGGAATTATTATGATCAACTTTAAGTGGATACGTTTAGAATTTGATTACCAACATTTTTTTCTCAGAAATTACCTATCGTTAATCACATAAAATGTTTTAATCAAGTTAAACAAATAGCATTTCTTCTAATTAGATTTTTTTTTTTGAACTATTTCGTAAAATGTTTGAACTTAACAAATGTCTTTGAAGACACCCTTAAAATAATGAGAAATTATACTTTGCCACCGGATTTTCACAAAACATCCTCAATTTCTTAATTAACCCACTTAATTAACAATCCAATTATCAAAAGACATTGAATTAATAATTTTAAAATATTAATTATTATTTGTTAATTCATATAGATGTTAATTATCACGATAAAAATATAACATGTGTTAACCCAAATGTTAATTAAGTGGATTAACATTAAATTTGAGGATGTTTTGTGAAAATCTGATGGCACCATATATGTCCTCTAAGATAATTCAAGCAGGGTTACCTTAATTATTTGTTCTATTATTTGTCTTCTAATAATTCAAGTGAGATTTTATTATTTTTTGAAGCGATCCTAGATAACAAATTGTGGTCATTATAATTTTTTTTTATATGCATGTCGAAAGAACTTGAAATTTTATTTTGTCAAACACTCAATCAATTGAAATTATATAAGTCATTGGCTAGTGAGACTTTATTATTATATTTACAAAATTCCGTGAGTATAATACAATTCTTCCAAAAGGGCCCATATAATCCCACTAATCATTTTTAATGTTCTACTTAGCCCCACCAAGATCTACCTCGAACAGTTTAAGTTTAACACAATTCATGCTTGGCATGAAAAGCAAAAAACAATAAATATCAATAAATATAAAAATAATTTTTCTCACACAAGTGGAAAATAAAAATATAAAAGGAACCACACCGAACTTTTGGATCCACATAAGCTATGTATTTCATCTTTTTTTAGTAGCTAATAATAATATCCCTGCATCAAATCAGATTTGTTATTACTTTTTCTTTCCTTTTTATTTCTTTATGTTATCTCGTAGCCAATTTGCATCCAAGAATTTTTACGAGCTTCGTAAACTTAGAGATAGTGAATTGAATCTGAATTCGAAAGAAAAAGAAAAACTGTTAATGAATAGTTGACTCGTGAGGACATGGTGGGTATCCACGTAGAAATTAAATCAGGAATCAGGATAGGTTAAAGTTAATTAAGATATGATATGATAATACTGATTTGCCATGCACCACGTGACTAGATAAAACCTGCATAATGCCTATATTTCCTCTTTTCAACAAGATAAAACTAGATAAGAACTCGCAAAAGTGAAATAGATAATAGAAACATGGAGAACTTATTTGGTATCATTATTCATTGAAACAATCAAATTATTGGAATAGGACATTTTCAAAACCCTAGCCTAATTAATTAATGATAAATATTTATGCATGGGACCAGACTCCAGTGACCCAGTGACCAGTCCCATAATCCATTGGCAGGGCAGCCTTAAGCTTAGACTAGACCTTGTAGAGTAGTATGAATGAAGCATACAGTTGAAAGAAATAACAAGATAAGGTAAGTGGCACTACACTACACTAAAGAACAACGCATGATATTTGATATGATCTAGATTCAATGTACAATGGTACTCATAGAACCTGCTCTGTTTTTTACAGGACACTTCTCCTCTTTATTTTCATTTTGCGAAAGTATAGATGATTAATTTAGCAGGGTTACATTTGAGAGGAAAAAGTTACATTTTGCAATGAATTTTATATATATCAAAAAATATATGTATACCTCACATGGCCCTTAAAAGCCCGGCAAAATAGTATTTTTCATGCCTAGGAACCAATTAATTACAGTTGAAACTGCCAAAAAATCCTCGCAAAAAATCGGAGCGAGAGTCGAACTCGCGGCCTACGGCTGGACTACACACGTAGATGAGTTTATGAGAACTAAAAATACTAAATGGTTAAGGAAAGTGTTGTGAGTAATGCTACGCAGCAACATGATGTTGAGTTGGCATAGTTTCGTATAAAATCTTATTCAATCGTACTACATCAAAAAAATACAAGACAACAAATCATCATGTTTCTATCATATTGTGAGAGGAATTATCTAAATTTTTATCAAAATCTTCAAAATACCACACTTTTAATCATGAAATGTATTTAGAAGATTATCACCAATTAATTTATTTTTCGTATTTTTCTTAATTAATCTAGAAACTAACAACAATCTAAATTGATGCTGTATTACAATTTTCAAGTATTTTTCTTGTAAACATTGCATCCCCCTCTTCTCTCCAAACGACATATATCTTTCACTCAAACAAAGACCCATATTAATTTTGGAGCGATGATTTTGCACTCCAATGGAGTGCACTCCAAACGGCCGTCGATGGATTTTGGAGTGCACTCCAAAATGCATTACTGTCCGATCCCGTCTCCATTTTATCATGCACTCTATTGGAGTGCAAAATGTATAGTTTTTCGTTTCTCCGTTATTATTTTTTATATCATTTTTTGTATAATATGTATAAATGTTATGTTCTGATTTATATCATTATTATTATACTTTATATATTTTTATAGTATTTTTATAACATTTTCCAATACTATGAAAATAAAGATCCGTGGTTAATACATTTTCACTATATTTTTTTCTATACATCAAATAAAATATTTGTTGTAGTTTATGTTTTTACTATTATTTATACATTATTTTCTATACTCTTGATAAAAATATATGTAAATAATTATTATATATACCTTTTTTTATACTACGAATACAAGTTTTGTTTTTATATTATACTTTTTTACTGTGGATAAACATATGTTGATTTATATACCTTGTTTAATATTATTTATATATTTTGTAATATTTGTTGTAGAAAAAGGTATAAATACTAGTATTTTAAATTAGGAGTCGTTGTAAAAAGGTATAAATATGATTGTGAAAGGTATAGCGCAAAAATAATTATCTGAAAACGTTGGAGTCTGCCCGCATTTTGGTCGCTGCCCGTTAAATACGGACACTCGTCTAATTTTGCTGCCCGCGCTTTTTTTGAAGCCAGCGCCTTGTCACGTGTCGATTCCTGGTTGAGTGGTGTTTTGGAGTGCAATAGCAATGGAGTGCCTTAGCAACTCCCTTAATTTTGTAATACATATTCTTATTATTGGACATCAAAGACGCAAGTAGGATTATTTACGGATCAAAGAAGATCATTGCACTTTTTATGAATGAATATTTTTGTTATTTTGTATGAATGAATATTTTTGTTGGTTTCAATATTAAACGAAGATAAGTTATTTGTGTGTCATATGGCTAATTCCAAAATTAGTTAATATGGCTAATGACTTAAGTAGAGAATAAAACTTATTTTTTGTACTTGTTATTTCGTTCTCAAACTTAGAAAATAATTATCGGTTCTAAAATTGTTATGTTTTTAAACTGTATATTTGTATTAAGTTAAATAAAGAGAATATGGCAAATAATCATTGGTTCTAAATCTTCAATTATTTACGTTGGTGTTAGTTCTAATTTTAATAGATTAATTAAGAAACATATGCCGAAATTAATACGTAAGAATCTTCTAAATACATTACATTACATGATTATAAAATGGATATTTTGGTAAAAATTTAGATAATTGCTCTAAACTCATAAATATCACCTCTAGAAATGGCATTTTCCAATGATTAAATAAGAGACGCGGCCTTTTTAAGTAATAATAAGATAGCCAAAATTTGATAATTGATAACCATATATATTTCTATGCTTCTAGGCATACTTTAATTTGAGGCATAATATGGTTTAAGATGAAATTCATGTATATGGTGTATCCTACAAATTCTTGAAAGTTCACATATGCTCCTAATTTATAGGAATAACACGAATATCCCTAAAGGGATGCAACACCCTCTCATCCAGACTCGGCTCGGCTCGGCCCAAACATGATTCAAATGTGACATATATGTCAAAAATTCACCAAATAAAAAGACCTCAAATATCTGTTTTTTTTGTATGTATGTAGTGTAAATTTGTTAGTATGTTAAAGACCCATCAATTTTTTTAATATGTACGTAGTGTAAATTACTGGTCTCAAGATAGGTTAAATAGATTAGCATGTTGTCCCGAGATGGCCTAGAGGGGGTGAATAGACTTATATGCGGAATTTTTAAACCTAATCAAACTTATGTAACTATATTATCATGTTTTTTTATCTTATTAGTTTTAGAGAAGATATTGTGATAATTAACAAAGTACTTGTAAATAATTAATTAAACTAAAAACATGAAGTAATTGAATAAATAGATAAATAAATAAAAGAAAGATCGAGAAACCCAACAAAAAAATAAATAAAAGTACGAGTACAAAAAGTAAATAATGGCACTTCGTGCACAATAATCCTAATCAAGAATGGATACATGGCTTACAGAGAACTCAAGCAACTATAGATGACACCGATATGATAACGGAGTTCGGCGAAACGGTGCCTACGTCTCCGGAGAAAACCCTCGCCGTCACAAGAGAGCGTGATAAACTTTTTTATAATAGTTTCTATTAAAAAAAGGATTAACAAGGGCGTAGAGCCTTTACACAACAAACTAGCTCCACAAAACAACGGATATAATAACTATACAGGCAACCACACAATTCCTGAAAGAATTCTCTCTAGCTTAATGCTACTCTCACTGAAATATTGAAGGTATAAGCTATCCTAACAATGGAGCTCTCAAAATATATTCACAAAAATGGTGGTTAAAATTTTCTCTCAAGGATTTAACAAATATTGGTGTAATTTTTAAATGGAGGGTGCTCCCCTATTTATAGGGGATTGGGGGAGCACCTCTTTCCCTAATTATGCCTAAAATAAAGGGACCAAGTGTTGGGTATCGGCGTCACTACCGAGCCCCGTACAGTGGATTGAGGGGTCCGGTCCGACTCGATCCCGAGGACCATGTCTGTAGGGGAATATCCTTTATCCCGATCCCGCGCAGCGGATATGTAGGCCCGGTTCGATTCTCCGATTCCCGAGATCACGCCACGACTTCGAGGGTACGATGCGAATAGAAGGACAGATTCATACCAGTGCCAAATTGATGGCACACGAAGGGTTGATCGCCGCCTTCTATTTCCTTCGGTGTCACGTTGGTGACTAGCCCGTACGTCCCATACCGCACGTCTCCCACCGTTTCAACACGCCTCGGGTTGTCTTCGTGCGTTCCATGCCCGCATGATTCCACAGCCCGTTACTCGATTACTTCTCCGGTTTGATCACAACGAAGAGCCACATGTGTCGCTCCTCTACCCGTATCCACCGTGAGTCGTAGCACCTCGGTCGCGGATGCACCTGCCTAGACGATGCACCGGCGAACTTGCATGATTGCGTTTCGATTCTCTAGACGGAGAAAATTCTTTTCTCCTTCTCTCTCAATCTCTTCGCACTCTTTCATCAGGTGATTAGAGTCTCTTAATTTCTGGATTAATTCTAAATTAACTCCATTAATTTTCTGGTTGAACTAATATAATTATTCAACTGGTAGGACTGATGAGAGAGAGAGAAACATCATATATATACTCCATAGGATAAGGATGGGCCAAAAGGTATGTATATCTTCTATACACCTTTTCAAACAGAAAACTGCATACACCCTTTCAGTAATCTGTCAGAACGAAAATATTAAATCGTTCCAACCGACTTTGAACATTTACCAAAGTTGTAGATAATCTAATTATCTTTCCAACCCAATTTGGCCCAGCCCAATTGGAGTTCGGACCCGAAAGTTACGGCCGTTTTACTGACTGTATGTCAAACTGTCGCACCCTTTCGGTATTTCATTAGAACAATACTGATACTTCGCTCAAATGAAATATATTACAACATGAAAGTTTTAGATAATCTCATTATCTAACTAACCCAATTTGAACCATTCAAATCGGAGTTTCCTACTGAAAGTTATACCAGTTTTACTAATCTGTTTCGTATGCCCACGAACGCGTACGTTCGTTTGTCTTACGTACCATTTTAGCGATGATCCAAAACTGTATTTCCTTCAGTCTCCCACTCAGTTTCAGATTTACCTAAAAGGTACTCATGTATATCACATATACACTATATCAGAGAATCTGGCCCGCGTATCAAATACGCTAAAGCCATGCACATCCAATGTGCAAAAACTTGCAATCAAGCCCGGCATAGTACGACTCGTTGTGTGACCGTGTAGGTTCGTTTAACGATGGCAGTAGGCCGTTTCCATGGCACTACAAGCCCATGAGCGGGATCTAGTCACTCCATCATGGCTACCCATGTTAAAACGAAAAATGATTGTGATCATTGTGCCTATCTCGAATAGCGGTTACTAGTTCTCTTGTTTGCGATATCCGTTAATCAAAAGGCATGGTAATAGTCATCCTTATAATTTGATTAACTATACTTATTCCCCGATTCCGAGTTGATTTAACAAATTTCAATCGATATTAACCATTAATATCATTGACTCTGGCCAGAGATTTCGTTAATCGACTCATCGAGCGGCGCCTAAGAGATATCTCTTCCTTTCGGAATAAACAATTCCTATCTTGGAGACTCACATTGAATTCCGTGTTTCGGACAATACCCAATGATGACCCTTTTAACTCCCTGTTACGGTGAGCGTAAGATCATATCAAAGCATTGTGTTACGCACGTAACGCAATCAGTGATCCCCTCAAGTATGAAGAATCTAAAACCCCATCCGTCACAAGTCCATCTATAATGACTAAACCATGCCATGGACTCGCGGCTTTGGTCATATCCAATATATGTAACCTAACATATATCTACGTTCCCGATTCGACAAGCACCTTGTCCCATGATTAGCAAAACATAATCATCTCCTCGGCAAACGTACTAGTGTACGCGTTCAGTCTATCCAATAATAGAAATGCTTCTCTCTTAAGCAAGCTGATCCGCGACTAGGGATGTTTAGAAATGACACTTTAAGTGTGACGGTTTCGCTGCACATGGTCCTCAACCATGTCGACGTCCACACAAGTTCAAATCAAGGTTCATGTAACAATCATATTACACAACCCGCACACTGTTTTCATATAAGGTGAATGCATATTTAATTTAAGTAAACAAAATTTTTAAAAGGAATGCATTCATATGGACTAAGTATTTGGGTGATACAACGTTTACCTATGGGTATCTCCATACCCATAACCTGCGAGGACTATCGTATTAGATAACTACACTCTACTCTCTTCTTCCTCCTCTAGGTATCTCCATACCCATAGTCATCGCATGACAGTCACGCGCGACTAGAGAGAGCGGTCTTGTAAACGGGTCCGCACGTTCCCGCTAGTGTTAATCATCATCAGGATTGGAACATTTCCAATACCTACGATCACATCTTTTCATAAAATTTCATGGATCAAATGAAATTTTCTGAGTATTGGCTAGAAGTGGTTGTGACCTCGGCATTTTTGGCTTGTACTATTGCGTCTCACGCAATAAACAACCATAAATCCGATAACTCGTGACTACTAGAGTTTGGTCATGTATCCTTGATCCATACCACTTCCTTTTACGATTAATAACCGCAATATACTCGCCACCGTAAATAGAATCATAAACTATTGGTCTTGTGGAACCTTTCCACATAACCGTGTTTTCATTTAAGCAAAACATGTACACACTTTGTGATCGAAAGTCGTGCTACATATTTGGACGTGCTTCATCTTTGGAAACTGTTGTTTGTTATAACTCTTTATAACCAACACGTCCTCCACACCATTATAGATAATAAATCCTGAATTCTTTCGCAAAGTATTCAAGGATAAACTTCACCTCTATCAATACAAATCCCGATGGGTTTTAAATATACATAACCATTATGTATATATTTGTATAACCATTATACAATCACAAGAGTTAGTCTCATGTAATCGAATTACATTCAAACTCATGTGAGTCCCATGAATTTTATTGACGGTGAACTAGACGCTTTATTTGTATGACAGATAGCCACATACATATCATGACAGATATAATAGATCCTAACATCAAATGTAAGGCATCATATTATTACTTTTCGCGCTGCTTGATGTCTCACATCGAGCCGTTGAAAATTTCTGCCATTCGACATTTCGATTTATCTCCTCCAAGGAGTTTACATGTTGAAAACCATTTTCAACAATATGTCGATATATGTGCTATAACATAGAACGAGAAACTTCTTAGATCAATCCTATAGATCTTCACGCTTAATTCATAAGCGGTCTCGTCTAAATCCTTTGTCGTTACAAGAAATATAACGCAACTCCCACTAACCTTCATGTGTACACAAAGTTTCCATTCGTTTCGACAATTTTATAACAGTTTATAATTTTGTCAAAACGAATATTCCAATTCCGAGAAGCTTTCTCTAATCCATCATATGGATCGTTAAAGCGTGCATATCTTATCCCCGATTCTTTTGAATCGACAAAACCGTAAGGTTGTGTCAAGTACACATCCTTTCATAAAATTTCTGTCAAGAAATTCGGTTTTGACATCCATTTTGCCACATCACATAGTCGTAATATGCGACCATGGCAAGCAGAATTTCGAGAATGTGAAAGCATGGCAACATGCGAAAACGTTTCTTCATAGTCCGACTATGAATTGCATGAAACTCTTCGCAAAAAGCCTCGCTTTACGTATATGCGTATTCCTATCCATGTCGGTTCTTCATCTTGAAAAACCCACTCACATTTCACGGGTCTAACCCAGAAAGTAATGAAATCAAGTTCTAAACTTGATAATTCACATGGATCGAATCTCAGATTTCATGACACCATGTCATGTGGAATCAACTTTTCATAGCATCCTTGTAGGATATCGAATCATCATATGATTTCGATCTATCATCATTAGCCACGATAAATTCGTATTTACCGGCTTATGATATAGCCTACTTGATCTACGAAAAATTCCTTTGTGTGTTCGACTTGCGTTCATCGACTCTTGATGAAGCCATGTCAACTTTCATCGGTACAATGTTCATTTTCAAATCTCGAACTCTTTCGAGATTTATTCTACTCCCACTAGCCCGCATAGAGATAAATGGCACCAAGTTCCAAACTTGTGCGCATCTAGTCCTCCTCCAAGAAGGCATCTCTTCGAGCCACGAAAATCTAATTTTCGTCGGGACGTTAGAACTAATACCCTTTAGTTACCTTAAGGATACACGAACAATTTCCAGATTTGGGATTGAGTTTAACCGAAACAAATTTCGAAATATACTCACATCCTCAAATCTGTACAAGTGACAACTTCGGAACCATTCCGATCCATATCTCATATGGCGTCTTTTGTACCGATTAGAAGGTTTATGGTGCATATCTTAATGCAACCATTCATTAGTGCCGCAGTCTCAAGGGCGTATCCCCAAAATATTTTTGGGAGATCCTATTGGCTTATCATTTATCGAACCATGTCCAACATGCGTTCATTTCCTCTTTTCGGACACATTTCAATGTTCCGAATAAGGCAATCGTGAAACGATTTCACAATCATAAATGATCATCAATATTCATAACTCAAATATCGCCTCTTCGATCCTATCGAATGGTTTAGCTCAAATACTCGCCTTCTCGATCCTATCGAAAAGCTTTGATTTTCTTGCTTAGTTGATTTTGTATTTCGTTTTTGAAACTCTTTGAACCTTTCAAAAGTCTCCGTTTCGGCACACATTAAATAGATATTTCCATATCTAATTTAACCGTCCATAAACAGAACAAAATACTGATAGCCTCCTCTTGCCTCGGAACTTATCGGAACATTACATCTAAATGTAATTTCCAATAATTCGTTGGATCTTTCTCCAACCTTTGGAGAATGATGCCATAGTCATCTTGCCTAATAAATAAGTATCGCATTAATCAATCGAATCTAATTCGGATGATTCTAGTAATCCATCATATGGAATCTAGATACGCGAATCTCGTTTATATGGCCAAGACGGCAATGCCAAAAGAAGCAATCAACCTCTTGGTTTAATCCTCCTCGGATTTCACCATTCTTTGAGTCATTAGTTTGGACAACTCTTTGTCCGAACTTTCTGTTTGGAAAACATTTTCCCAAAATACCCTTAGACATACATTTCTTTCGATCCCTTCTTTGAATTACAAGGACATCCACGCATCTATATACATTGGATTCCTCGGATACTCCGAGCATCTCCAATTCAATTTTAAATCACATCTCATGCAATTTCAGGATCGACTTATCTATCGAATGCATATGATATTCGGTCACGACGATCAAATCTCGTACCATCAACACACGAGTGTTAATCCAAGACCCATAAGGCGTCTCAAAATTAACCTACTCTTTGAGCCGCATTGAATAATTCAACGCGCTCTAACTCTTGAAACTATTTCATGAGCGTTGTGTTTTACTTTCATATACACCCGAATTCTCAAAACAATTTTGAGAAATATGCGTCTATACATGCCACCACAAGGCACGTAATATCGTTCGATTCCTTCTTAAAGTTTATCGAACCCGGCTTTCTCTAAAGCCAAAGCCTCAAGCCCCGAATCTACCATTTCCGTGTCCAACACGTTCCTTTAAGTCTAAGAACCATTCTTTGACCATCAAGGTTAATCATGGCAATTCTGGCCCAAAAGCTATCTATAATATCGATCTCATCGATATATTTGGTGTTGCTAGAAAACATAATTCTAAACGGATGATGAAGATTAACTCCTAACCGTGCGTACTTAATCTATATGCTTATATGATGAATATATGATAGTATTATTTTATCGAATCGATAACCCTCATACCGATACGGGACTCCAAGTCCATAACACTCAAGACCCATATTTTACGATCCTCCCATAAGTGACTATGGCCGACAAATGAGATCTCGATATTTTAGGTAGGATTAAATCCAATCGTATCCAATACGACTCTCGTTCCTTTATAGAATTTCGGTGACGAATCGTATCCAATACAATCCATGTTCCGTGTGTGCATTCTATCTATGCCCCGAACTCCAATCGGATTGGCTTGGACGGTTAAGTCATAACCATATCCATCGTATCGTTCAATTGAACTACTCACGTGCCCGACTATGGCCTGAAACCACGTGAGTCCCCAATTAACGCTTACCACCCGCACCAATATATACAATAGTACGTGCCCGACTATGGCCTGAAACCACGCACTATGTCATATCAATCTCGATGGTTGTGGATATGGAAGGCATTTCCATGACTTAAATATTATGAGGGATCATGCCATTGCATGTTTCTAAATGTGTGACATAATCATATTATATCACTATCACAAGATTTTCAATATGCATATGATTTTATTTGGGAGTCTAATTATTCTAAATAATTATCTAATTATATGCTAGTATGATTGATGCCGATCAAATCGATATAAAGAACTCAAAATTCCGAGCTTCGTAGCCAAAGTTATCGCGAAAACAAAAACAGCATCCAGAGAAGGGTCCGTTATAACGGACTGCCCCATCCGTTGTAACGCAAGGGCCCAACGGGCGCGAGAAAACCTCGCCCGGGACGCGTCCGGGGCGCCAAAAACTGCCCCCGGGGCGGCAGAAAAACTGTTTTTCTGCACCCTTTCGTTATTTCATTAGAACGACACTAATACTTCGCTCAAATGAAATATATTACAACATGAAAATTCTAGATAATCTCATTATCTAACTAACACAATTTGAACCATTCAAATCGGAATTTACTACTGAAAGTTATACCAGTTTTAGTAAAATACGAACAAACGAAAAGGTAAGTATATCCAATACACACCTTTTCAACCAGAAAACTACAGACACCTTTTCAGTATTCTGTTGAAACAAAAATATTAAATTGTTCCAACCGACTTTGAACGTGAACGAAAGTTCTAGATAATCTTATTATCTAATTAACCCAATTGGATTGGACTCAATTGGAGTTTCGATGCGACATATACGGACGTTTTAGTCTCTGTATGTCAAACAGTCGCACCCTTTCAGTATTCCATAAAAACGACACTGAATTCGTTCAAATGGAAAAACTTTATGTATCAAAGTCATAGATAATCGCATTATCTAACTACGCCAATTTGATCCAATCAATTTGGAGTTTTCCACTGAAAATTATCTTAGTTTTACTCACTGTTTCGTATTCTAACTTTCTGCAGATTTTGCCGTTTCGTCCGTTTTCGCTCGTTTCCAAAACGATAAATCATGAAACTTTTTCACGATCATTCCTAGATACTCTCAATCAACTTTTGATCGATCTCTAGCAAATTCCACTTGTGATTTTAACGGAATTTGACTTTCTCTATATGTAACATCATGCAAACGGGTACGAACTTTGATAACCCGTGCGTATATGTAATATACGACTATGATTCGACCCTCGAATCGATGGCGATCGCTCTGATACCACTGTAGGGGAATATCCTTTATCCCGGGCCCGCGCAGCGGATATGTAGGACCGGTTCGATTCCCCGATTCCCGAGATCACGCCACGACTTCGAGGGTACGATGCGAATAGAAGGACAGATTCATACCAGTGCCAAATTGATGGCACACGAAGGGTTGATCGCCGCCTTCTATTTCCTTCGGTGTCACGTTGGTGACTAGCCCGTACGTCCCATACCGCACGTCTCCCACCGTTTCGACACGCCTCGGGTTTTCTTCGTGCGTTCCATGCCCGCATGATTCCACAGCCCGTTACTCGATTACTTCTCCGGTTTGATCACAACGAAGAGCCACATGTGTCGCTCCTCTACCCGTATCCACCGTGAGTCGTAGCACCTCGGTCGCGGATGCACCTGCCTAGACGATGCACCGGCGAACTTGCATGATTGCGTTTCGATTCTCTAGACGGAGAAAATTCTTTTCTCCTTCTCTCTCAATCTCTTCGCACTCTTTCATCAAGTGATTAGAGTCTCTTAATTTCTGGATTAATTCTAAATTAACTCCATTAATTTTCTGGTTGAACTAATATAATTATTCAACTGGTAGGACTGATGAGAGAGAGAGAAACATCCTATATATACTCCATAGGATAAGGATGGGCCAAAAGGTATGTATATCTTCTATACACCTTTTCAAACAGAAAACTGCATACACCCTTTCAGTAATCTGTCAGAACGAAAATATTAAATCGTTCCAACCGACTTTGAATATTTACCAAAGTTGTAGATAATCTAATTATCTTTCCAACCCAATTTGGCCCAGCCCAATTGGAGTTCGGACCCGAAAGTTACGGCCGTTTTACTGACTGTATGTCAAACTGTCGCACCCTTTCGGTATTTCATTAGAACGATACTGATACTTCGCTCAAATGAAATATATTACAACATGAAAGTTTTAGATAATCTCATTATCTAACTAACCCAATTTGAACCATTCAAATCGGAGTTTCCTACTGAAAGTTATACCAGTTTTACTAATCTGTTTCGTATGCCCACGAACGCGTACGTTCGTTTGTCTTACGTACCATTTTAGCGATGATCCAAAACTGTATTTCCTTCAATGTCGTCGACCCGAGAGTACGAATCATAATCTGCATGCAACTACCTATGAATATAACGATTATAGACATATATTCATATCACGTGAAATTGATCACGGTGATGGGTTGAACGCGTAGTTGCTGCCTTTTCGCTACTCCAATCTTCGGTAACACGCGCGTCCCATTCCCGCGCGATTCGACACCTTCGATTGAGCTCCGATATATCGTATACACCCGGATCGCATCCGGTTCGTCATCCATCATGCTCTAGCTTGATCACAATAGAGGATTTCATATGAAATCCCTCTATCTGTATCCACCTCGAGCTAACGTCTTTCGGTTACGCGCGATTCCCCTAAAATCGCCGTAAACTTGCATTGTCGACCAATCTCTCATGGTGTTCTTCTCACTATTTTACTTGTCTCACAAGTATTACACTTTACACATCCAGATCTGGAATGAAAAACCTAGAGAGAAAGAACATGTTAACATCTTATATTAATCCCATAATTAATGGAGGATTAATGAGCACAATGAAAACTGCTAATCTAGAATTCGGATCACAGTCTGTCACGACGCACAGATAGTCCGTCATGACTCACTAGTCACGGTCACTAAAAACAGCAATTAACTATAGTCTGTCATGACGGACCATATTGTCCGTCATGACTAGTACTCACAGATTGGCAGACAGATATCCTTATGGTCCGTCACGACGGACCAACCCGTCCGTCATGACATACTGTGTAGTATCTGTGTAATCTGTCAGATTAACTTGTTGGTCCGTCACGACGGACCAACCAGTCCGTCATGACGGACTGTGTAGTATCTGTGTAATATGTCAGATTAACATGTTGGTCCGTCATGACGGACCAACCTGTCCTTCATGACGGACTATGTTATTTCTGCACAATCTTATTGTGCATCCAATCGTCTCGATAAACGCGTACGTTCACTACAACAGATGGGAGTATCAGCGACGGGCGTATGCCATCAGCGACAGCCCGTCGCTGATAAAACAACCTTTCTACGACGGCCCGTCGCAGAAGAGTATTACCGATGGTTTTATTAGCGACGGGACGTCGATGATGTTCATATTTTTTCGTCGGCCCGTCGCTGATGCTTTACACCATCGCTAATACTCTGCGTTGGCCCGTCGCAGATTCATAAACCGTCGCTAATAGGTTGCGTCGGCCCGTCGCAGATTCATAAACCGTCGCTAAAGGCTCTCGCAAATGTTGAAATAACCGCCATATATTTTCAAAATATCTCCGACGGACCGTCGCTAAGGTTTGACCGTCGCAGATAAGTATAAGCGACGGCCCGTCGCTAATGTTATCCCGTCGGTGAAGTTTGTGCACAATTACTTAACCCCGCTGACCGCTTTCTCTCTCTTTACACTCATTCACCCCTCTTCCCCTCCTCTCCACACAGCACCCCCGCTCTTTCCCCTCTTCTCCACAGTCCCCTGCCCTGCCCCGCCCCTAACTACAGCCCCGCCTCCCGCGACTGGTGACGGCGATGGCCACGGCGACTTCTCCTCTCGCGACTGGTGACGGCGACGGCCACGACGACTTCTCCTCTCGCGACTGGTGACTGGCGACTGGCGACGGCGACTTTGAGTGTGCTGCACAGCCCCCTGCACCGCCCCTGCACCGCCCCTCTTTCCACTCTTGCTAGATGAAGGTATAATTTCTTAATTTTTTAGAGTTAAGGCTAGGGTTTCTAAATTTTTTATAGTTTTAAGTACTCTTAGATTTTTTACATCCTGTTCATTTTTAGTTTAAATTCTGTTTTGAAAGTTGATTTCTGTTTGTTAATTTAGTATAATTTGGGTTTAATTAGGGTTTAATTAGGGTTTAATTAGGATAATTTAGTATCGCCATTGCATTTTTGGTTTATTGAATTCAGCTGTGGTGGTTGAAAACTTGCCAGAAGACCATTGCTACCAGAATCTAATGAAGGTTTTCTAAGCTGTTGGGAGGTAAATATCAAATCAAGTCGATATATATTTCGAAATGAGATTAATTAATAATTAAGGGTTATTAACTTTTCATTTAATTTAAATGCAGTGTCCAGACTATTCGTACAGCCATGGTTTCATCCTCTCCAACCGGGCATAGAGGGCTCGGCGAACAAGATCGGCGTCGGCGGTGTGGTGAATGCTGATGTCGTCATGGTGAATGCTGATCGGCGAATAATTTAGGGTATAATTAGGGTTTAATTAGGGTATAATTGAGTTCATTTATGTTTGTTAATTTCTGAAATTATTAGTATATTAATATTATTGTATTTTTCTATTATGTTTAATTTTTTTATTTTCAGAAAATAATATTTTTAATAAATACGTAATTTTATTGTGTTATTTTGCAGCTTGTTTTGATGACGTCCAATAACAGGGGAAATCGGAGGCGCGTACCAGTAGCAGGGGTTCGAGACGCGGTGCCAATGCGGTGAGTGTTCGAGACGCGGTGCTGATGAAGGTTCGAAATAAATGGAGGCGTCCAGTAGCAGGGTTCTCAGTAATTGTGTTAATAAAATATTTCAAACTTGACTAAACCAAGTTTTGTTTATTGAATTCGAAATCTTTTTTTTTTGGTACAGGGCTCGGCACTTGGTGTTGGGCGCGGACGAGACGTTATGCGTGCTAAGGTCAGTTAAATCTTTTTTTATTCCACTCAAATATAATATTTAATTTTATTAATCATAATTATGAATAAAAAAATTTAGGATTTTTATTAATTATTATTTCAAAATTAGTCGTAATTATGCTTGGTTGGTAACCCTAAACCCTAATTACTGAGAATTATTAATTATTATATCATAATTTTTTGTATATTCCATATTTAAAACAATAAATATAATATAATTTTATATTAACTTTGTGATTTCATTATTTATTACTAATTATTTTCTGAACTTAATTTGAAATTTGATTGGTTTTATTTCGTATTATTTATTATTTAACAATTTTCATATTTTATTCTACATGATGGAGTGAATCGAGAAGGATGTGTGCATCGAGATTCTCGTTGCGGTGAGCAAGGAAGATGGAGTGACGAGGTAGCATTTTCGTAATTTTCATATTTGTATTGTTTGTATTATTTGTATTATGTATTGTTTATTTGAATATTTGTATTATTTTGTATTATTTGTGATATTATGTGGGGGTTCTGTTTTTGAATTTTGTGATATTTGTTATATTATTTGTATTATTTTTGAATTTGTGATATATATATATATATAATTTTTGAATTTGAAATATGTGTATGTGTGTGTGTGTGTATATAATAAATAATAATATAGGTAATTAAGTAATATGTTTTACATTAATAGTATATTATAATAATAATATATATAACAAATAATAAACATATATAATAGTAATATGAATAAATAATTAAATATTAATTTTAATATTAATTAATTAAAAATAATATTGATTAATTAAATATAATAATTAATTAATTAAATATAGTATCTGCTACGGGCCTTCACTGAAAATAAACCGTCGCTGAAAGTGACATTAGCGACGGGCCATCGTTGAAAGTGACATAGCGACGGGCCGTCGGTAAAGCCATCTGCTACGGGCCGTCGCTAAAAATAAACCGTCGCTGAAACCAGTATTAGCGACGGGGCGTCGCTGAAAGTGACATCAGCGACGCAACTTTCAGCGACGGTCATTTAGCGACGGCGGGCCGTCGGTAACACCTTTAGCGACGGTTTTTGCGTCTTTTAGCGTCGGTTTTTACCGTCGCTGATATCCTAAAATGTTGTAGTGGTTCATCTATCTTCATGTGTGCAATATACTAGTTGATCTATAATTATATTTCCTTCACCAAGAAGGTAGGAGCCTCATAAATTTTGAAATACAAAAATCCTGAAAATCTGCCTGAAATTGCGCCCCCCAGCTTGACAGGGGCACTCCGGAATCTTCCCTGTGTGTAGGGCCGTGAATTGAGAAGATGAACTAAGCGTCCGGACGCTTCCTTGGACCGTCCGGACGCTTCCTTGGACCGTCCGGACGCTGGGGCTAAAAATTCACAATTTTATCCCGAGGCGTCCGAACTGGATGCGTTATTTTTCAGTTTTCCAGAAACTTTTCCCAGATTTGATTTTCTGAATTTCTTTGAGATTTGATCCAATACTTCTAGGGTGTGTTTAGTCCCCCTAGAAGTGTTTTGGGATATTGTGGGTCTTCAAGTCTTCGTCGGGTTCCGTCACGTCTTTTTTCGGGGTTTTCGGTGTTTGTCTTCAAGTCTTCGTCGGGTTATGTCACGTCTTTTTTTGGGATTTTCGGTGTTTGTCTTCAAGTATTGTAGGCGCTCCTCGTTGAGTTTCTTGCCGTAATCTTTGCGGTGCTTCTCGGTGAGTATTCTACGGGTTTGGTTCTTCGGTCTTGCGATCTTCTTCTACGGATTTCTTCAACGTATTAAATCGGGAAAGGTCCCGATCTTACGTGGGTCTTCATGTGATTCTTCGTGTGTGATCTCCAAGTATGTTGTCATACTTCATGATGTGTGTATACGTTGTATCCTATTAATCACACTTTGAAGAAAAAATTAGTAGTTCGGGTGTTTATTTGGATATCATCGAACAAGTCAACATAGCAAATATATCAATTGAAAATAATTTTGGAAAAAATCTAGATATGATAATTTTGATTATATTTTGTATTAGTTTCGTATTTGAAATTTTGTGTGGTTAAATTAATATAATATTAATATTAATTACTATTTTTGTCAAAATCCTCAAAAATACCGGGCCGGTCCTGCTCTCATCTCCTAATTTTCAAGAGGCTAAAACTCATGCTCTTTCTCATTTTGATGTATGTATAAACAAAATGTATGAATCAATAGTTTTGCAAAATTTGCTAAATCATATAAGGAAACGAGGAGTGTTTTAATGATATTGGACATGTTTGATTTGAGGGACTTTGCTGGATAAGATCCTGAAATACATGATATGTGTAAAATTCTTTGTTTGATTTGAAGATGTGTTGTATTTGAAGTCTCTTATCCTTGTATTTTGTACTCCAGTCAAAAAATTGGTTTTTCACTTCATCTCCATGTATTTCATCTATTTAGCGCCAACGCATTTCTCCACCGCCCAGGTTTCCTCTTATCTTCTTCTTTTCTTCTTCTTAGTTAGCCTTCATTCTTCCTCTACAGTTGTATGCTCGCCCAAATCTCAGCTCTCTACTCGTCTTCACAAGTTCATCTCGTCCAAATCTCACCAGTGAGTAGCTCTGTGCTCTCTATTCATCTCGCCAAGTCACAATTGAGAAGCTCCATGCTCTCTACTCATATCGCCAAGCCACAAATAAAGTCAAATCTCACAAGTAAAACACAAGTTTATTTCTACCAGTAAAGCATATGTTTATCTCGCCAACAAAGCTACAAGTGAAGCCAAATTTCTGGCCAAAGTTGAAGGTAATTTTTGCAATTTCTTTACCTGATTTTAATCTCCATTAGTTATTGTCTCAAAAGAATCCCTTGAAGTTTACAGTCTAAATTATGTTCATCAATTAAGGTTAAATAATTTTCTAGAAGGTGTGGTGAAAAGAGTGTTGTCTCAAAATTCCTACGATTTGTTTATCTCAAAACAATGTCGATACTACTAATCATTATGTGTAAGTGCAAATTGTAGAGATATAGGTATAGTCCACAATATGGATCAAAAGACAACGAAATGCATAAAAGGAAGAAGACATGCATAAACGAAAGATAAAAACCATCAAGACAATGAAGAAGTCAAGACGTTGAAGAAGACGAAAACGAAAACGCATGATCAAGTGAAGACATCAAGACGTCGAAGACTTTCGCAAGTTGGGATATCTCATAACCATCAAATATAAGTCATAGATATCCCTAGACTCATCTACGAATTATCAAGATCAAATTAATTATTGAAACATTGAAAAAGAATCAAAATGACAAAATTGAAGGGAATTCACCCGACCCCGGGCCCGCGCAGCGGATATGAAGGCCCGGTCCGGTTCCCAAAATTCAAGATCACGCCATGACTTCGAGGGTACGATGCAATAGAAGGATAGATTCATACCGGTGCAAAATTGATTGCACTCGAAGGGTTGATCGCTATTCCTTCTTTCTCCTGTCACGTTGGTGACAAATCCGCGCGTCCCACACCACGCGTCTTTCACCGCTCGTTGACGTTCCTCGTTCCTCGTTCCTCCGGTTCGATCACAATCGGAGAGCCACACGTGTCGCTCCTCTACGTGTATCCACCTTGAGTCGGAAGACGTCGGTCGCGAATGCAACTGCCTAGACGAAGCACCGGCGAACTTGCTTGATTAGATCGATTCTCTACACCGAGAAAAACTCTTTTTCTCGGTTTTCTCTCTTCGCACTCTTTCGCTCTTAGAAAGATGACTCTCTATTTTCTGGATAATTCTCTAGATAGAATTAATTGGTCTGAATAGACTCAATTTTCGTAATAGAGGAGAGAGAAATATCCTATTTATATCACACAGGATTAGGATGGGCCAAAATGCATGTATATCCAATATACACCCTTTCACACAGAAAACTGCATGAACCTTTTCAGTATTCTGTAAAAACGAAATTGTTAAATACCTTTAACTGAAAATCAACTTTCACAAAAGTTGTAGATAATCTTATTATCTTTCCAACCCAATTTGTCCTAGCCCAATTGGAGTTCGTATGCAAAAGTTATGACCGTTTTACTAACTGTATGTCACACTGTTGCATCCTTTCGGTATTTCATTGAAACGACACTGATACTTCGTTCACATGAAATATATTGCTACATGAAAGTTCTAGATAATCTCATTATCTATCTGACCCAATTTGAACCATTCAAATTGAAGTTTCCTACTGAAAGTTATGGCCACTAACGCGTACGTTCGTTTATCCTTGTGTACATTTTTACGGTTGATCCGAAACAGTATTTCTTTCAGTCTCCCACTCAATTTCAGATATACCTAAAAGGTACTCATGCATATCCAATATGCACGATCTTAGAGAATATAGCTTGCGTATCAATATACCAAGCTATGCACATCCTATGTGCCAATTTTGTAATCAAGCCCGACTTAGTACGACTCGTTGTGTGACCATGTAGGTTCGTTTAACAATGGCAGTAGGCTGTTACAAGCCCATGAGCGGGATCTAGTCACTCCATGGTGCCTACCCATGTTAAAACGAAAAATGATTGTGATCATTGAGCCTATCTCGAATAGCGGTTACTAGTTCTCTTGTTTACGATATCCGTTAATCAAAAGGCATGGTGGTAGTCATCATTATATCTTGATTAACTATACTTATTCCTCGATTCCGAATTGAGTTAACAATTTCAATCGATATTAACCATTAGTATCATTGACTACGGCCGTAGTTTTCGTTAATCAATTCATCGAGCGGCCTAAGAGATATCTCTTCCTTTCGGAATAAACAATTCCTATCTTGGAGACTCACATTGAATTCCGTGTTTCGTACAATACCCAATGATGACCGTTTTAGCCCCTGTTATGGTAAGCGTAAGGTCATATCAAAGCATTGTGTTACGCACGTAACGCAATGAATGGTCCCCTCAAGTGCGAGGAACCTAAAATCCTATCCATCACGAGTCCATCTATAATGACTAAACCATGTCATGGTCTTGCGGCTTTGGTCATATCCAATACATGTAACCCAACATATATCTACGTTCCCGATTCGACAAGCACCTTGTCCCATGATTAGCAAAACATAATCATCTCCTCGGCAAACGTACTAGTGTACACGTCCAGTCTATTATCTCATAATAGAAATGCTTCTCTCTTAAGCAAACTGACCCGCGACTAGGGATGTTTAGAAATGAAACTTTAGGTGTGACGGTTTTGCTGCACATAATCATCAATTATGCCGGCGTCCACACAAGCTCAAGTCAGGGTTCATGTAACAATCATTTTACACAACCCGCACACAGTTTTCATATAAGATAAATGCAAAATGAAAATTTTAAAATCTGAAATTGCATTACTATAAGATAAGTTTGGGGTAATACAACGTTTACTACTATCTAACGACTAATCTCGATCCATGAAACTATCGTTTTAGATAACTAACTAACTCTCATCCTCCTCTAGGTATCTCAAACCTACAGCTTTCGCATTGTAAGCATGCTTGGCTTGCGAGAGTGGCTTAGTAAACGGGTCCGCAACATTCCTGTCAGTATCAATCTTTTCAATGATCACATCCTTGCGTTGCAAAATTTCATGGATCAAGTGAAATTTTCTGAGTATGCACTACAACATACGTGGGCTATTGGGGCGGCCAAAACTGACCCAACAAGACCACAAAACCACCCCTATAGCTTATTGGAACGGTCGGACGACCCTATCGTACCAACCCTAAAGGTCGCGTTCCTGTCTGGGGCGGGCCGACCCTATAGATCTTTTGGGGCGGTAGTAAGTGGGGCTGGCCGACCCTAAATGCATGTCAGTCGGACAGATGGTAGGAGTCAAATCAGTACGTTCATCAGGGGCGGGCCGACCCTATAAGATGCATTAATGGGACGGGCCGCCCCTATAACACATATTTATTATTTATTATTTATTATTATTTATAATTATATAATTGTTATTCGAAATATTACGATTATATATTATATTAATTATTAATTCTATAAATAATTATATAATTATATTAATTATTAATTATATAAATAATTAATAATTAATATTATTATATAATTATATTCATATGAAACACTAACACATACACAAAAATTGAACGAAATAAAACTTAGAAACACAAATCCTACGCGCAAATTCAACAAACAATCAATTCCATAAACACACAAACATAAATCCTACGAAAATCCTAGACAATTCACAAACACACAAATTCAACATACAACCAAATACATAACATAAATCCAACGCACAATTTCAACAACAAACACCAAGAGATCACACAAATACACAAACATGCAGACTCACAAACAACCAAATCGAGCTCTAGAAATTCATAGCTTCGTCATCATCGGGCCGGAAGAACGAATTACACGCCAACATGTCCTAAAATTAGAAGACACAAATTGTAATGACATGTTGAATATGTAATATAAACATTAAATTAGAAAATATACCGTCCAATTATTCGGCTGCGACGACGACGGAATGGGACGGTACGGCCGCTGCTGTGACGAGGATGTCGGCTGATATCTCGTCGGAGTACGATGCATTTGCTGTGACTGCCTCCGATCCATCTGGGACATGTTCATCTGCTGTGAAAGTGGAGACCTCATCAAGTTCTGCATGTCCGTCCCTACCGAATAATTCGTCCGTCCCGATCCATCGCGCCGTGCTGCATCCGATCCTGCCGGAGATAACCCCGATCCTTGCCCCTTAAAAAACATCGTCCATTTTCAATATGAAACTAATTAAATACAAAAGTATTTACAAGCAAAACCTACTTACCTGTTGACGAGTCTGCTGAGACATCAGATGAGTAAGGGAGCCTTGCATTGCCAACATTTGCTCCTCCATCCTGACACGCCTCTCTCTATCTTCTGCGGCTTGCAACTCAAGCCTCCTAGTCCTCTCTCTTTCCTCAGCGAGTTGACTGAGCAGCTCACCAATCTCTATCGGGGACGGTCCGTACGAGCCATCGCCTCCTGTGCTGCCCCAACTTGGTGTTATTGGCGTTTTATACAAATTCGGATCGACGATGGAATCGATCACATAGAAGTGCCCGTGAGACCTCCCTCCTGACACGGCCATCCAATCGTGAGTGTTGTCTCCATGCAGCTCGAACCAATCCGGACCGTGCTTCTCCCTCATTCGTGCATCATACGCCATCTGTAAAATAATAAAAATTAAATACTTATATAATGGAAATTAGAATCACAATTAAAATATAAATAAATATATTACCATTACTTCCTTCGATTTCGCATCGACGAACTGAACTTCTCTTCCAGGTGTACGCTGTGTACGAACCTTCCCCCTCTTAAGCACATCGATGTACCCGATTTTAGATCCCGGATTTTGCTCCTCCTGTTTCACATTTCATATATTACAATAAAATATACAAAAAATTATTTACAAAATCGTACCATCTTCTTCTTGTGCGCGGCGAGAGAAATCGATCCAGCAGTGCTATGGCCACGCTCGGAACTTTTATTTCTATTCAACTTGTTTCGAGCAGAAGACTGTATCCATCGCTGATCGGTAATCCAAGTCTGCACCATATTGGCCCATGCAACCGCCGTGCACCAAATCGGCTTAGACCAATTTGTAGCCGCATCCGACCGGATCCACCTCCTCTTGTCCGGTCCAAGAACCTCTGTTGCCATATCTCGAGCACGCGTCGTGATGTGCCTCCAACGCTTTGCTGCCCATGAATTTAAATGTATTTCACATTGAACCGCATCCTCGCCTGGAGCCCAGTGATAACGTTTCTACATTATTTATTTTAAGAAAATTAAATATAATCAACCAAACTTAAAAATATTTCAAGAAATGAATATAATTAAAAATATACATACCATCATCTCGCCTATAACCATACGTCTGTGATCCTCAGGCCACAACGGCCAACAAATCCAACCCTCCATGCTGTAACTCTTCAAACAATAAGACAAGTCTCGAGGTGGTTTCGTGCAATAGTCACCTGAATAAAGAAATCATATTACATTACTATTTCAAAAATCAAAAATCAAATAATCAAATAATACATATTAACCTGGAATCGCAACCATAAACATCTTCCCAGTCCGCACAAGTGGTAGTGTATGCTCAGTAATCTGGGTACAAATGTATCGTGCACGAGTGGGGCGTATCGGCAAGGCTCGAGCCTCGGCATCATCCTCTTCTGCTGCCGTATCTTGCTCAGTATCGTCGTCATCATCATCGTCCTCATCGTCGGCCATGTTCAGGTCAATAGCGGCATCAGACAACGATGACGCCCCCATATTCGGCGCCTGATTCGGCACCTCCATATTCGGCGCCTCCGTCGACTCCTGGTTCGGCTCCTCCACATTCGGCGCCTCCGTCGACTCCTCTATATTTGTGTTCTGCATCGACTCGTCCTGATACGGCTCCTCCATATTCAGCTCCCCCATATTCGGCTTCTCGGATCGAATGGCATGGTGGCCACGTCCTCGTCCTCCTCATCCTGTACGGGTACTTACCATGATCTTATAAAAAAATACCGTATATCCTGCCAGATTTGAAAAAAAAAAAAAGGTAACCCATAAATTTCCAAAACCTGAGTATAAATTTCCTACCATAAATAAAAAGAAGAAAAATTTCCAAAACATACACAAAAAAAGAAAAATTTCCTACCATAAATAAAACATGAGTATAAATTTACAAAACAAGAAAAATTCGAAAAAAAAGAATAAAACAAGACAGTCGAAATTTTATAGGAAATAATAATTAAAAATACAAATCGATTATACATGCAGAAAAAAAAGGTTTATAAGAATTAAACAATGTATCAAAAAATACCAAAATCAAGTCGACATAAATTTACAGTAAAAAAAAAAAAAGGACAGATTATAATGTAAAAAAAAAGGGACAGAAACTTTACAGTTAAAATTGAACTTTCAGAAGCGAAAAATAAGTATTGTCAAACATTAAAAAAATTTGCGAAAAGTTTAAAAACAAATCAGAGATGTTATAAATTCGAAAAAAAAATCAAACAAAAAATTCGAAAAAATGTTATATAATCAGAAACGATAAATTTCAAAAGTAAAAATTCGAATAAAAAATCCTAAATCAAAGATTTTACAGCACCAAATAAGATTTTTGCAGTTAAAAAGAGCCAAATTAAAATGACGGATTTTACAATAAAAAAAATCAAAAAAAGTTAAAATCAGGAACTTTCAGTAACAAAAAAAGTACTATAAAAACTCAAAAATTGTTGCCAAAATCTTAAAAAGAATTCAGAAATGTTATAAATTCAAATTTTTTTGAAACAACAGTAAAAATTCGAACATAAAATTAAACTAACAGAGGATTACCTTCAAACCGAAATCATGTCTCCATGCCTTCTTCTCTTCAAACAAAAAAAGTTTAGATGGCGCAGATCTGAGAGAGGCTATTTTGGGGGCTCGGGTTAGGGTTATGGTTACAAGAGCAAACGAAAAGGGGTAGGGGAGGGAAAAAAATAAGCATTTGGGGTTAGAATGTTTTAAATAAGAGATTGAACAAGAGTGGGGGACAGAAAACACAGGTGGCAGGGGTTTTGGGTCGGTCTGTTTTGGGGCGAGCAGACCCAAAACAACTTTAGGGGCGGTATTTATTGGGGCAGGCCGTAGCAAGAGCTTGTTGTGGCGGTGGGATCTGTTGGGGCGGGCCGCTGCAGAATTTTAGGGGCGGTATTTATTGGGGCGGGCTGTTGCAAGAGACTGTTGGGGTGGTTTAATTATAGGGGCGGGCCGCTGCAGAATTTTGAATTTAACGCTCCAGAATTTTTAAAGTTTGTTGGGGCGGGCAGACCAAATAGTGACCGACCCAATAACACTACAGGGACGGTTTGGTATAGGGGCGGGCCGCTGCACAATTTTGGGGCAGGCAGACCCAAGTAAAAGGCGACCCAACAGTGGTGTTAGGGGCGGTGTTGTTCTTTTGGGGCGGGCTGACCCTTTTTTGGACGACCCTAACACATTATTGGAGCTGGCCGACCCAATAAGAGCCCAACTGTAGGGGCGGCCCGACCCTAAAAAACAATTGTGTTGTAGTGATGTGTTTGGAGCGATGATGTGCCCTCGGTTCCTTGGACTGTGTTATTGCGTCCGTATTGTCGCAATACACAACCACAGGTTCTGAGATACTCGGGACTACACCAAGTTCGGACACAAATTTCTTGATCCATACCGCCTCCTTTGCAGCTTCCGAAGCCGCAATATACTCCGATTCAGTTGTAGAGTCTGCTATCGTGGGTTGTTTGGAACTCTTCCATACTACCGCTCCACCATTTAGACAAAACACGTATCCACTTTGTGATCGAAAGTCATCGACACATGTTTGGAAACTGGCGTCGGTATAGCCTTTAATAACCAACCCGGATGTCTTTCCACCATAAATTAGAAATTGATCCTTAGTTCTTCTCAAGTACTTAAGGATGTTCTTAACCGCGATCCAATGCATATCCCCTGGATTAGATTGGTAACGCGAAACGACGCTCAATGCATACGACACATCGGGGCGCGTACAAATCATGGCATACATTATTGATCCAACCGCTGAAGTGTATGGAACAATACTCATCGCATTCTTATCCTTGCTCGATGTCGGACATTGAGCTTTAGAATACGATATGCCACTCGACATTGGAAGAAGTCCTTTCTTCGAATCTTGCATTGAAAACCATTTCAACACTTTGTCGATGTACGTGCTTTGACTCAAGCCGAGTAACTTCTTGGATCTATCTCTATAAATCCTCACGCTTAATATATAAGCGGCCTCGCCCAAATCTTTCATAGCGAAATGAGTATTTAAATACTTCTTAACATCCGTAAGCATCGAAATGTCGTTTCCTATGATTAAGATGTCGTCTACATATAGTACAGGAAATACTATGCGGCTCCCACTAACCTTCTTGTATACACAAAGTTCCTATACGTTTTTCACGAAATTATACTCGCTTATAACTTCATCGAAACGTATGTTCCAACTCCGAGAAGCTTGCTTCAATCCATAAATGGATCGTTGCAACTTGCACACTTTATCCGAATTCTTTAAATCGACAAAACCCTCAGGCTGTGTCATGTACACATCCTCTTGTAAATTCCCGTTAAGGAATGCGGTTTTGACATCCATTTGCCAAATCTCGTAATCATAATACGCAGAGATGGTAAGTAAGATCCGTATGGATTTAAGCATTGCTACGGGTGAAAACGTCTCTTCATAGTCTACACCATGAATTTGTTTGAAACCTTTCGCCACAAGCCGTGCTTTATAAGTGTTTACATTCCCATCCATGCCGGTCTTCTTCTTGAAGACCCACTTGCATCCCACTGGTTTAACCCCGGGAGGTGGATCAATCAAGTTTCAAACTTGATTATCGTACATGGATTGAATCTCGAATTTCATGGCAGTATGCCGCTTTTTGGAATCCTCGCTTTTCGTAGCCTCGCGATAAGATGTCGGCTCATCATCTATGAGTTCGACTTCATCGTCATTTGCCACGATAAAACCATATCGTATAGGCTCTTGACGAATCCTACCCGATCTACGAATTGCGTCTTGTGCACTTGACTCCGGATCCTCAATATTTGACGGAACCGGATCAATGTTCATCGGTTCAACATTCATTTGCGGGTCTCGAACTTCTTCGAGATCTATTTCATTCCCAATTACTCGCCTAGAGATAAAATCCTCCTCAAGGAAGACTCCTCTTCGAGCTACGAAAACCTTATTTTCGTTTGGAAGATAGAAATAATATCCTTTCGTTTCCTTAGGATACCCGACAAATAAACATTTTTCAGATTTGGGTTCGAGCTTGTCCGACATTAATTTTCGAACATATGCTTCACAACCCCAAATCTTAACAAAAGACAACTTCGGAGAATTTCCATACAACAACTCATATGGCGTCTTTTGTACCGATTTAGAAGGTATGTGGTTCAATAAGAAATCCGCTGTCTCTAGGGCATATCCCCAAAACGATTTTGGAAGAGAAGTTTGACTCATCATGGATCGAACCATGTCCAACAAGGTTCGATTCCTCCTCTCGGACACGCCATTCCATTGTGGCGTTCCTGCCGGAGTCCATTGTGGAACTATTCCACATTCCCTTAGATGATCTTCAAACTTATAGCTCAAATATTCGCCTCCTCGATCTGATCGAATGACTTTTATTTTCTTGCCAAGTTGATTTTCAACTTCGTTTTGAAACTCTTTGAATTTATCAAAAGTTTCCGCTTTGGCACGCATCAAATAGATATATCCATATCTACTATGATCGTCCGTAAACGTAACAAAGTATTGGTTGAAGGAAATACAGTTTCGGATCAACCGTAAAAGTGTACACAAGGATAAACGAACGTACGCGTCCGTAAGCATAAGAAATAGTTTGGTAAAACTGACATAACTTTCAGTGGGAAACTCCAATTTGAATGGTTCAAATTGGGTTAGATAGATAATGAGATTATCTTGAACTTTCATATAGAAATAGTATTCATTTGAGCGAAGTATCAGTGTCGTTTTAATGGAATACCGAAAGGGTGCGACTGTTTGACATACAGTTAGTAAAACGTCCGTAACTTTCTTATCCAAACTCCAATTGGGCCAGATCCAATTGGGTTGGAAAGATAATAAGATTATCTATAACGTTCGGGATGTTCAAAGTCGGTTGGAATGATTTAATATTTTCGTTTCAACAGAATACTGAAAGGGTGTCAGCAGTTTTCTGTTTGAAAAGGTGTATATTATATATACATACCTTTTGGCCCATCCTTATCTATGTGATATAAATAGGATGTTTTTCTCTCTCTCTCTCTAAATCAATTCATTCAGTCCAATCTATGGTATTACTCAGAATAATCCAGAAATATAAAGAGACATCTTTCAAGAGAGTGAAAGAGTGTGAAGAGTGAAAGACCGAGAAAAAGAAGTTTTTCTCGGTGTAGAGAATCGATCTAATCAAGCAAGTTCGCCGGTGCTTCGTCTAGGCAGTTGCATCCGCGACCGGCGAACTCCGACTCACGGTGGATACAAGTAGAGGAGCGACACTTGTGGCTCTCCGATTGTGATCAAACCGAAGGAGCAAAACTGTTGGTTGTGGAAGAGTGTGACGCACGAAAGACAACCGGAGGCGTGTCAAGACGGTGAGAGACGTGTGGTATGGGACGCACGGGCTAGTCACCAACGTGACACCGGAGAAGGAAAGGATGCGAGCGATCAACCCGTCGTGCGTGATCAATTTCACGCTGGTAATCGTCTATCCTTCTATTGCATCGTACCCTCGAAGTCATGGCGTGATCTTGGATTATGGGAACCGGACCGGGCCTACATATCCGCTGCGCGGGCCCAGGGACGGGGTGAATTCCCAACAGTGGTATCAGAGCGATCGCTACCGATTCGAGGGTCGAATCATAGTCGTATATTTGATATACGCACGGGTTATCAAAGTTCGTACCCGTTTGCATGATGTTACATATAGAGAAAGTCAAATTTCGTTAAAATCACAAGTGGAATTCACTAGAGATCAATCAAAAGTTGATTGAGAGTATCTAGGAATGATCGTGAAAAAGTTTCATGATTTATCGTTTTGGAAACGAGCGAAAACGGAAGAAATGGCGAAATCTGCAGAAAATCAGAGTTTCTGCCGCCCCGGGGGCAGTTTTTGGCGCCCCGGACGCGTCCCGGGCGAGATTATCTCGCGCCCCTTGGGCCTCTGCGTTACAACGGATGGGGCGGGGACTCCCCTCTGGATGCTGATTTTGTTTTCGCGATAACTTTGGCTACGAAACTCAAAATTTTGAGTTCTTTATATCGATACGATCGGCATCAAACATACTAGCATATAGGATAAGTAATTATTTAGAATAATTAATTTACCTAATTAAATCATATGCATTTAGAAAATCTTGTGATAGTGATATAATAAGATTATGTCACGAATTTAGAAACATGAATGTCATGATCCCTCATAATATTTAAGTCATGGAAATGCCTTCCATATTCACAACCACTATGTTCGGTACTACGTCTCACATGGGTTAAGGCCAAACCCGACATGGGTTATTGTAGTCATCGACGGGGTGGCAAGCGTTAAATAGGGACTGATAATGGTTAAGGCCAAAGCCGACTTATTAGTCGTTTATTTGAACGATACGTTGAGTATGGTTGTGACTTAACCGTTCAAGTTTCGACACACTTATTATGTTTTTACATAATGATGGTATATAATAACAATTATTTAGTACTAATATAAGCCCATTCGGCAAAGTCAAATTAACTACTCTTACGGCAAACGCAGCAACTCTTGCTCCATTCCCGACACGTAGATCGACTTCGCCTTTTTCCAACTTTCGACTATTTTGTAGAACCTGCATATTTCGACAAATATGAGTCCCACAACCGGTATCCAATACCTAATTAGTCATAGTTGAAATATTAACTTCAATAACGTTAATACCTGAGAGGCCGGTTTCCGAAACCGCCTTGCCCTTCCTCACCTCCTCGAGGTAAGACTTGCAATCACGCTTCCAATGTCCAGTCTTGTGACAATGGTAACATGTCTCATCCTTGGATTTCTCCTTTTCCTTTTTGTTCGGCTTCGAACATTTCTTAACCGAACTGCCCTTGGACATTGATCTCTTTTGATCCTTATTCTGAATCGTGAGAACATTCCCGGCAACTCTTGCCTTGTTCTCCCCGGATGTCTTCAACATCTCCGATTCAAAATTCTTGAGCATTCCATGAAGCTCAGGGATCGACTTATCCATCGAATGCATGTGATAATTAGTCACAAACGTAGAAAACATTGGAGGAAGTGCACACAAGATCAAATCTTGTTGCATAATCTTCGACAATTTCTCTCCTAGCTTCTCAAGACGGTCTATGAGAGGTTGCACTTTCAAAACGTGAGTACTCACCGAAGACCCCAAAGACATCTTGCAGTTTACCAACTCTTTGAGTGTATTGAACTGTTCAATACGCTCCTGCTCTTGGAACATTTCCTTGAGCACAACGTTTATTATGTGCGCATCCGAGTCCTCAAACTGCTTTTGAAGACTAGCATCCACACATGCCAACATGAGACAAGTAACGTCATTTGAGTCATTTGAGTTCTACTAGTTCCGTATCCAATACGTGGCTTGTACCCTCTTGCCTAAGAACTATTCTCAAGTTTCGGTGCCAATCTAGATAGTTCCGGCCCACAAGATTATCCTTTTCTAATACCGATCTAATCGATAAGATGTTGGTGTTAATAGAAGACATGCTCTACAAATGTGAAGGAAATACAGTTTCAGGATCAACCGTAAAAGTGTACACAAGGATAAACGAATGTAGGCGTACATTCGTGGTCATATCTTTCAGTAGGAAAATCCAATTTGAATGGTTCAAATTGGGTTAGATAGATAATAAGATTATCTACAACCTTCATGTAGAAATATATTTCATATGAACGAAGTATAAGTGTCGTTTCTATGAAATACCGAAAGGGTGCAACAGTATGACATACAGTTAGTAAAACAGTCATAACTTTTGCATACGAACTCCAATTGGGCCGGAAAAACTTGGGTCGTGTAGATAATAAGATTATCTATATCTTTAGTGTTGGTTGATTTTCTGTCAGAGGAATTTACCAATTTCGTATGGACAGAATACTGGACAGATTCATGCAACTTTCTGTGTGAAAGAGTGTATATTGGATATACATGTCTTTTGGCCAATCCTAATCCTATGTGATATAAATAGGATGTTTCTCTCTCTCTTTGGACAATCCAGATGTGAATTCATTCAGTTAATTCAGAATATTCCAGAAATATTAAGAGATATTTTTCTATTGAGTGAAAGGGTGTAAAGAGAGAGAACCGAGAAAAGCAGTTTTTCTCGGAGAAGAGAATCAATCAATCGAGCAAGTTCGCCGGTGCTTCGTCTAGGCAGTTGCACCCGCGACCGACGTATTACGAGTCAAGGTGGATACAAGTAGAGGAGCAACATTTGGGGATCTTTCGGTTGTGATCGATTCGGAGGAACGAAATCTGTCGGAGACGGAAACGAGCGAATCGGAAATGGGACGCATGAAGACGACCGGAGGCGTGTCAAGACGGTGGGAGACGTGTGGTATGGGACGCCGATAAGGGGATTTTTCATCACTTTTTACATGCGCAAAATATAGAATTTAAACACATAAATATGCTTAAAGTATACCAAATATTCATAATTCCAATTTATTGAGATTAAATACCTTAATATATGTTTTGTGTTAATTTCAGGTGAAAAGTGTAAAATATCGCAAAACCAGGACTGTATATGGATCGGTCTCATCGTGCCGATCGATTTGATATATCATATGATGATATTTGATGGAAGCATGAGAGTGAAATCGAGTTTTTACTTCAAACGGGTCAAAACTGACTCGTTTCATCAGAGACAACACGGACCTGACGAAATATAAACTCTGCCAGATATTCTGTGGCATCAGAACTCCACATTCCTTGAAACGAGTGAGGAATAATTGTCCCCTGACCCGCTACTCGAGAGACGCACCAAAATTCATGCAGCAGATCCCATTCAAAGCTAGTCAAAGCGCAGGATATTCTGCTGTTCTTGTCGTGTAAATATCCATGTAGAGAGTCAAGCCTTTTTCTGAAGTGACCCGATACACGAAAAGCTGCACGAATCGAGGTACAGACGATTAAATCTCTGACCAGTCAATGGTTGTTACACTTCGGATCTACTGTGGCGAATAAATGGTGTGGCCCACATTGTGTGTCCATTTTGCCTCTCTATTGCGTAAGCTGCACGATCGGCCGCACCGTGATACACGGAGAAAATCAGAACGGTTTGTTTGAACTAATAATTTTGGCTCCATCCAGCCTAAAACACCCCTCCATTTACATTACAATGGACATGTCCATTTATTCGTTGTCAAGAGGAAAATGCACAGCCCTCGCTACTATTCCTCTCCAATTCCCAGACAAAATGGAGATGAACAGAATTTGATACTGAATTTCGGATGATTTAAAAGGGAATTAAGTTGAATCTTTGAGAAATATGTGGAGGGGTATTTTTTGGGTTTTCTCTCTCATCCCTTAACCGATTTTGATGATTTTTAGACCGTTGGATTCAGCACAAGTGGCTCTATCTACTCATGCAAGTGGAATTCTCAGATCTGGAATTTTCAAATTGTTTCCCCCTCTTTTCTCCTATAAAAGACACTCAAAACTCCTCTCTCAAATTACCTTTGGACCTCTTGGGTCACTCACTCCATTTTTGGGGGAAGGTAAGGTCTTAGCCTCTTCCCCTCCATTGTTAGAGCGTCGAAGCTCCATCTTGCTCATCTTTGAGCCATTTTCGCCGAAAAGATCGTGTCGAAGCACGGTTTTCGAAGCCTTCTCGAGGATCTTCATCCTCCCTCACTCTCTACGAGTCTCGAAGTTTCTCTCCTACTCCCATCATTCCTCTCAAGACGTGACGGAGCAAGGACCTCGCCAAGATCCAATCTTGGACTCCATTTCATCATTTTTTCGGTATCTTCTTTCTCTAGTTTAGGATTTTAATTAGGAATTGTTAGATCTGATCGAAATCTCTTTGTGAACTTGTTATATACTGTGAAATATAGTTTGTGGAATTTTTGTGGAATTTTTCTCGCATTTTTTCTATTTTTGCCTTCAGTTTTACTAAAATTCTGGAGCTGATTTGTGTGATCTGTTTGAGTGATTTTTAGATCTGATAATATTCCTTGTTTGCAATCACTGTTTAGATCTAGATCTATAGTTTAATACAAATTTTGAATCAATCAATTTCATGCAATTTCCTATTTGATATGAATTTTTGAAATCTGTTACTCAACCTCAAAATTGTCTGGACTATTCTGTAATTTGCCAGGGACCTGTTTGTAATTCGATCATTACTTTTTACTGAAATACCAAACCTGTGAAATTCTTCTGTTCTCTCCCTTAGTATTAAATTGTGAATCTTTGTGCAAAATTTGAGATCTTCTTTTGTGATCTATATTTTTCTGGAATTTTATTAGTGCCTAAAATACCCTTGTGATCAATCATCTGCATAAATTAGAAAATTGTATTTTTGAAAGTGAAATTCTGGTCAGTACTTTGTGAACTTTAGATAATGATTGTGACAAAATATTATAGTCTCTGGACCAATAGAAATAATTCTTGAATTGCAATTTCGATTATACGCAAAATTTCCTAGGATCGAACCTATACTTATCACTTTGATTAGTATTTGTTATAAATTGTTTTGATTAACTCGTGAGATTGAATTTACACTTTTAAACGACCTATTTTACGTGTTATCAGATGCACGGGCTAGTCACCAACGTGACACCAAAGGAAGAGAAGGATGCGAGCGATCAACCCGTCGTGCGTGATCAATTTCACGCTGGTAATCGTCTATCCTTCCATTGCATCGTACCCTCGAAGTCATGGCGTGATCTTGGATTTAGGGAACCGGACCGGGCCTTCATATCCGCTGCGCGGGCCCGGAGATGGGTGAATTCCCTACAGTGGTATCAGAGCGATCGCCATCGATTCGAGGGTCGAATCATAGTCGTATATTCGATATACGCACGGGTTATCAAAGTTCGTACCCGTTTGCATGATGATAGATATAGAGATTCCAATTTCGTTAAAAATCACAAGTAGAATTCACTAGAGATCAATTAAAAGTTGATTGAGAGTATCTAGGAATTATCGTGAAAAAGTTTCATGATTTATCGTTTTAGAAACGAGCGAAAACGGAAGAAACGGCAAAATCTGCAGAAAATTAGAATACGAAACAGTGAGTAAAACTAAGATAATTTTCATTGGAAAGCTCCAAATTGATTGGATCAAATTGGCGTAGTTAGATAATGAGATTATCTATGACTTTGATACATAAAGTTTTTTCATTTGGACGAATTATCAGTGTCGTTTTTATGGAATATCGAAAGGGTGCGACTGTTTGACATACAGAGACTAAAACGTCCGTATATGTCGCATCGAAACTCCAATTGAGTCCAATCCAATTGGGTTAGTTAGATAATAAGATTATCTAGAACTTTCGTTCACGTTCAAAGTCGGTTGGAACAAGTTCATATTTTAGTTTCGACAGAATACTGAAAAGGTGTCTGTAGTTTTCTGGTTGAAAAGGTGTCTATTGGATATACTTACCTTTTCGTTTGTCCGTATTTTACTAAAACTGGTATAACTTTCAGTAGGAAACTCCGATTGGAATGGTTCAAATTGGGTTAGTTAGATAATGAGATTATCTAGAACTTTTATGTTGTAATATATTTCATTTGAGCGAAGTATCAGTGTCGTTCTAATGAAATACCGAAAGGGTGCGACAGTTTGACATATAGGATTTAGGGAAGAGAAGGATGCGAGCGATCAACCCGTCGTGCGTGATCAATTTCACGCTGGTAATCATCTATCCTTCCATTGCATCGTACCCTCGAAGTCATGGTGTGATCTTGGATTTAGGGAACCGGACCGGGCCTTCATATCCGCTGCGCGGGCCCGGGGATGGGTGAATTCCCTACAAAATGAAATAAAGATTGTATTACTAACGTTGCGTACTTATCTTATAGGCTTACATTATAATTATATGACAGTGTTATTTTATCGAATCGATAACTCTCATACCGATACGGGACTCCAAGTCCATAACACTCAAGATCCATATTTCGCAATCCTCCCACAAGTGACTATGGCCGACAAATGGAATCTCGCTATTTAGTTAGGATTATTATCTAATCGTATCATATACGACTCTTGAACCTTTATAGAATTTCGGTGATGGATCATATCACATACAATTACAGTTCCGTGTGTGCATTCTATCTATGCCCCGAACTCTAATCGGATTAGGTTGAACGGTTAAGTCACAACCATATCCAACGTATCGTTCAATTGAACTACTCACGTGCCCGACTATGGCCTGAACCCACGTGAGTTCCCATTTAACGCTTACCACCCGCATCAATACGTACAATAATACGTGCCCGACTATGGCCTGAAACCACATATTATGTCATACCAATCTCGATGGATGTGGACATGGAAGGCATTTTCACGACTTAAATATTATGAGGGATCATGCCTATGCATGTTTCATTTCGTGACATAATCGTATTATATCACTATCACAAGATTTTCTAATGCATATGAATTATTTAGGGAGACTAATTATTCTAAATAATTACTTATCTTATATGCTACTATGTTTGATGCCGATCAAATCGATATAAAGAACTCAAAATTTCGAGTTTCGTAGCCAAAGTTATCGCGAAAACAAAAACAGCATTCTGCCAACCAGGGGACAGTTCGTTCGAACGAACCTTATAGTGCATTTGAATGAACCTATCCCTGTCTTTCAAGACTCCTGGTCGCATCCCCGCACCCCCGGTTCGTTCGGAACGAACTGGCCCCTCGGAACCCTGAAAACCCTGTTTTCGTGCAGTTTTTTTTTTTTGGCCCGTTTTCGAAGCGATCAATCATGAAACCTTTTAACGGTCATTCCTAGATACTCTCAATCAACTTTTGATCGATCTCTAGCGATTCCACTTGTGATTTTAACGGAATTTGACTTTCTTTATATATAACATCATATAAACGGGTACGGACTTTGATAACCCGTGCGTATATCTAATATACGACTATGATTCGGCTCTCGAATCGACGGCGATCGCTCTGATACCACTGAAGGGAATTCACCTGACCCCGGGCCCGCGTAGCGGATATGAAGGACCGGTCCGGTTCCCAAAATCCAAGATCACGCCATGACTTCGAGGGTACGATGCAATAGAAGGATAGATTCATACCGGTACAAAATTGATTGCACTCGAAGGGTTGATCGATATTCCTTCTTTCTCCTGTCACGTTGGTGACAATCCGAGCATCCCACACCACGCGTCTTTCACCGCTAGTTGACGTTCCTTGTTCCTCCGGTTCGATCACAATCGGAGAGCCACACGTGTCGCTCCTCTACGTGTATCCACCTTGAGTCGGAAGAAGTCGGTCGCGGATGCAACTGCCTAGACGAAGCACCGGCGAACTTGCTTGATTAGATCGATTCTCTACACCGAGAAAAACTCTTTTCTCGGTTTTCTCTCTTCGCACTCTTTCGCTGTTAGAAAGATGACTCTCTATTTTCTGGATAATTCTCTAGATAGAATGAATTGGTCTGAATAGACTCAATTGTCTGAATAGAGGAGAGAGAAATATCCTATTTATATCACATAGAATTAGGATGGGCCAAAAGGCATGTATATCCAATATACACCCTTTCACACAGAAAACTGCATGAACCCTTTCAGCATTCTGTAAAAACGAAATTGTTAAATTCCTTTAACAGGAAATCAACCTTCACGAAAGTTGTATATAATCTTATTATCTTTCCAACCCAATTTGGCCCAGCCCAATTGGATTTCGTATGCAAAAGTTATGACAGTTTTGCTAACTGTATGTCATACTGTTGCATCCTTTCGGTATTTCATTGAAACGACACTGATACTTCGTTCACATGAAATATATTTCTACATGAAAGTTCTTGTTAATATCATTATCTATCTGACCCAATTTGAACCATTCAAATTGGAGTTTCTACTGAAAGTTATGGCCACGTACGCGTACGTTCGTTTATCCTTGTGTACACTTTTCGGTTGATCCGAAACTGTATTTCTTTCAAAAATATGGAACCAGAAGATGGTTCGTTCGAACGAACCACTATGTGCATTCGAACGAACCCTCTTCCATAAATCAGCTATGTTATGTCACTATAAATAAGCGTAGCAATTCGTTCGAACGTAATAACCTGTTCGTTCGAACGAACCGGCATGCAAAGTCAGAACGAACCCCCTAGTCCATTCCAACGAAAGCATGTGTCATTTTATTCTTGTGTCACAAAAGATGGTCCGTTCGAACAAACTATTAGTCCGTTCTAACGAACTATCTTGCTTAGTCAGAACGAACCCCCTAGTCCGTTCGAACGAAAGCATGTGTTAATTAATTTTCAATCACAAAAGAAGGTCCTTTCGAACGAACCTTGAGTGTCTGTTCGAACGAACCAATGATGTTTCAGAGATTTAACCCGTAACGTCTACCTTGACTTACAGTCCGTTTGAACGAATCATCACGGTTGGTTCAAACGAACCTGTACAGAAAACTATTTTTTCAAAGGAAAATTATGTGATCTATAAATATGACCCTTTTGAGTTTTTCTCTCTCCTATTCTTTAAGCAAAATTATTTCCCCAATCTGGAGAGAGAAAACCTAGCCTTGATCTTGAGAGCTTGATAATTCTAAACAACCCTAGATCTAAGATATACTTCGAGTCCTTCTACTCAATGATTCCCAACTTGCGTGACCGATCACGTGTAGTTCGTTAGTAGTGATTGTAATAGGCTAGTTACAAATTGTAAAGTCCGCCATAGATCGATAAAAGCGTGTAAATTGATCTAGGCAAAACTTGTAAGAGTTGATACTGGAATTCAATCGAATGCCGAAAAGGCGCAAGGCATCTCGGAGACGTAGGTACTTGTATTCAATCGAATCGGTCCATTGAGCAAGTAGCCGGTGAGTTAAAAATACAAAACAACCACCTACCGAACTTAGTAAACAAATATCTTGTGTTATTTGTTTTGGTATCGTTTTTTCTATTTCTAATTTATTTAAGCTTCGCTTTCTATTTCTAATTTATTTGCGCTTCCGCACTTAGTCAAAGTTGTATATCATTATCGAAAATTGGTCCTTAGGATTATCTATTCATTCCCTTTAGGTCTTAATTAAACAACAAAGAGTTATGCATGTTGTCCTAGTAGCCAATTCAAGATGGAGGAAATGATAATTCGTGCATTAGTGCATTAGTGCAGCCATTCAAGAAAATTCGTCAATTGTGCGATTTATTAATTAGATTTTACTCTGTGTTGGTAATACGGAATTCAAATATGGATTCAAATAGAGATTTCTAATAAATAAAACTCTCTCTTATAATTCTAATAGACTTTTACAAGTCTTTCTCTATTTTCTAATAGATATTTTGATATATGATTTCAATGTGATTAATTCCTAAACATCTAAGGCCTATTTATAAGCTCCATAAACTTGGAATACAAGGAATTAAACCTTGCCTTAAACTTATTTCCTAAACTAATTTCCTTATAATAAAAGCTGCCCTATAATTATTTTCTAAATTTCTTTCCTTACAATAATTTTCCCTAAACTTGTATGGGCTAATTAAACTTGATTTATTATTTCGGACTTGGGCTTATCAACAAATTCCTCCCTTAAGCACAAGCCTCTTCTTCATCCCGATCATCGTCTTGAAAAATTTTCTTTTTCTTGTACACCCGCTTGACTCCTATGGGCTTGCATTCTTTTGGTAATTTGACCAAGTCTCACGTCTTGTTTTTCTCGATAGCCCCAATCTCTTCATCCATCGCGGCTTGCCATTTCTTGTTTCTCATAGCTTCTTCAAAGAAAATATTCTCCGAATCTGCCAAAAGACAAATAAGATGCACCTCACTGGTTGCATCGTACAACTCTCGTAAGCTCCTCGTGCGTGTTTGTCTCGGCTCATCTTCATCATCAGGTACTGCGGGACTAGTCGGTACAACAGCTGAGGATTCTTTCTCGGACTCGTCTGACTCGGCGTCCTCATCCTCCATCTCACACTTCTTACTCCAGTCACATGCGCTCTTCTCATTCACATGGACATCTCGACTCACCACAACCTTTCTTTCAATCGGGTCGTACAATTTGTATGCCTTCGTTTTCTCGTCATATCCAATGAACACGAACTTCTCTTGCTTTTATCATCGAGCTTCGTCCTCCTTTGATCCGGTACATGTGCATATGCCACACTTCCGAACACCTTGAAATGCGACACCTTGAAATGCCACACTTCCTATCATCGAGCTTCGTCCTCCTTTTATCATTCGATTCTTCGATATTTCAACACGCTCAATTAATCGACCTTCCTTGTCCTTTAGCTGCATCGTTCGATCTTTCATGAAGACCGACTATCCTCTCTCCAATAGCTGCCCGATGCTGATTATGTTACTCTTCATCTCGGGCACGTAATAGACATTTTCGATATGTCCTTCTTTACCATTCTTCTGATAGAATCAAATTTTGCCTTTTCCCTTCACTTGGACCTTTGACACATCTCCAAATGACACATGTCCAACGTCTATCTCCTTCATCTCTACAAAAAAGTGTTTGTGCCCGCACATGTGGTTGCTTGCGATGTGGTGTCTTTGTGAGCCATCATGAGAACACCATCAGTTGACTCCTTCCCTACTAGGTTGGCATTTTCTTTTACCTTTTTCTCGGACCAACACTCCTTCGCGTAGTGTCCAAGCTTGCCGCAGTTGTAACACTCGATACTTGCTCGACTCGACCAGCCTCCTCGTCCATGACCTCGTCCTCGGCCGCGCCAATTTTGCTGATTCGGTTTCTTCTTTTCTTCGGAGTTATAGTTTCCGCTTATGCCTCGACCACCAAATCGACCTCCACGGCCGCGTCCTCTTCCTCGATTGTTCTCAGCGTACATCGCCTTGTTTTCATCTATGGTCGTCTTGACTTGCAGAGCCTCCTGGTGTGACTCGTTCTCCTTCAATAGCGCACACCACGTTTTCGAACTTCTCTGTTAAAGACCGTAGAATCTTCTCAACAACACTTGCGTCGGTTAGAGCTTCTCTGTTGCCCTTTAAGTGATTCGCCACTGCTTGTACACGCGAGATGTAATCAGACACTCCCTCTGATTTCTTCATCTTCATGGACTCCAATTCGCCTCGCAAAGTCTGAAGCCTCACTTGCTTAACTCGATCGGCGCCCTTGAACACACTCTCCAAAGTGTCTCATGCTTCCTTCGAAATTTTTGCACCGGCAATCTTCTGAAAACCCGACTCTTCTACGGCTTGGTACAGCAGGTACAAAGCGGTATTGTCCTTAACTCGTTTCTCTTTCAGTGCTTTCAACTGGTTTACCGTCTGATCCTCTTCGGTAACGGGTTCCGTGTAGCCAGCTTCGAATATCTCCCAAACATCTTGCGCACCGAGTAACGCCCACATCTGGATACTCCATACTTCGTAATTCGTCTTCGTCAATCGCGGCAGCGGTATATGACCAAAAGCACTCCCGGAACTCGCCATCGCTCTGATGCCAATTTGTTGGTAATACGTAATTCAAATATGGATTCAAATAGAGATTTATAATAAATAAAACTCCCTCTTATAATTCTAATAGGCTTTTACAAGTCTTTCTCTCTTTTCTAATTGATATTTTGATATATGATTTCAATGTGATTAATTCTTAAACATCTAATGCCTATTTATAGGCTCTATAAACTTGGAATACAAGGAATTAAACCTTGTCTTAAACTTACTTCCTAAACTAATTTCTTTATAATAAAAACTGCCTTATAATTATTTCCTAAATTTCTTTTCTTAAAATAACTTTCCCTAAACTTATATGGGCTAATTAAACTTGATTTATTATATCGGGCTTGGGCTTATCAACACTCTGCGCCTTTAGGTCTTTGTGCATTTGTCAATTTTAATTATGAAATATACAATTGCAATTAATTATGTCATTTTACAAATTGTGTTTTCGCTGCTTAGTCCATTAATTCTGCCACTTCTAATTTTAATATTTTTTGGTACCTACATGGTTTTGAGAACTTCGATTATAAACCAGCTAAGAGAACCCACGCTGCAACAAACCAACGAAGAGAACCTACAGGGTTTCAATGTCTTTTTGGTCGTTTGGTAGGGTCAATGGATCTGTATCGGAATCTCAAGGTGAAGGTTTTGGTAATAGGACTGGTATGCAAAGATGAGAGTAAGAAGAGATTCTAAATATAACTAGCATGTCACGTGATTTTAAATATAACAAAATGCCGCACAGCCCAATCCATCTATCAATTAATCATCCTTAAAATAACTATGAGAAACGGTATTTCAATGTGATTTTCTCTCTTTGAAATGAGTATATTTACCGGATCCTAATCGACTCTTGTTGTTGTTGTTGTGGACTTTGCAAACAAATGTGAATATGAGGACCGGGCATGGCAATTAGAGATGATATAATGATGCACGTGCGGAAAAATCATGTAATTCATTAAGTTATATTTACGTCAATTTATAGGTTGTTATGTAATTTTTTGTTGTATTAGTTTTGTTTCGTACTCATGTAGTGTTGGAACAAATTTTGTTTTGTAATAGTGTGAAAGTTGGAATTTGTTGTTATAATTGTTTTTGTTTGTGGTTGTATAACAAGTTGAATTTTGATTTAATTACTATTTTATTGTTTTAGATATTAAAATTTTGTAATGTCATTTTCAAGAATTATTGAAATAAGTATAGATTAATTTAATTGCATTATTCATTTTGTAACTAATATGTAAATCATGAATTTCAACCAAAAAACAAACAAATAATTTTGGTTTACGTGTTATCAAAATCCCTCAAATCAAACAACTCATATGAATTAACAAATACATGAATATCAAATACATGTATTTGATATATCCATGTACTATAAAATTCCTCAAATCAAACATGCCATTATGTATGTTTTCTAGGGATATACATGATATTTTTTTTGTTTTGTAAGTCATGATTGATGATTCATGTATTCTTAGAATTGTAGACATTAAATTGTGCATATTAAATTTTCCAAATTATCCTCAATATATATATTTGTTCGATTGTTTGTGACACCACTTATAATAGAGATCGCGTAAGTGGTCATATTTTCTTTGGTTTAAAATAAACCCGGGTTCAGCCCCATGTTCAGAGCTCTCTCACCTGCACGCTTTTCCAAATTGGAAGTGATGTCTCGTCTCAAATGTTTGATTATAGGGAAATTATATCGTGCCACTGAGATTCCCCCCACTATTCACGATATGGTGAATAGTGGGTATGGTATTAATACCCATCTCCAAATCGTACCTTCCATTTCAATTGACGGTTAATTGTGCTTTGAATTAACGGTTAATTCAAATGTAATTAACACGTAATAAAATTGTATTAGTCGTCAACATAATTAATAATTTCAATTAACGGTTAATACAATTCAGTGGGTACAAATTTTGGAGATTTGAATTAGCCCCCCCATATCGTGAATAGTGGGGGGGGGGGGGGGGGGCAGTAAATGGCCTCTTTATTATAAAGAGTTGGAGTTACCTTCAAGTTTACATGTGGAACTAAATAAGATTTACAAGAACCTGTTGTTTAATTTAGACCTAGAGGGGGGGGGGTGAATAGGAAGTCCTAAGGTCCAATTTTTCGCGGTAGTGGAACCCAATTACTATTTGGTGCGGAAGCGTAAATAAATTAGAGAAAGAAATACAATACCGAAACAAATAACACGCGATATTTGTTTACGGAGTTCGGTAGGTGGTTGTTTTGTAGCTTTAACTCACCGGCTACTTGCTCAATCGACCGACCCGATTGATTGCAAGTACCTACGTCTACGGGATTGCCTTGCGCCTTTTCGGCTTTCGATTGAATACCCAACTCAAACAATTACAAGGTTTGCCTAGATCGATTTACACGAATTTATCGATTAATGGCGGGCATTACAATTAGTAACTAGCCTATTGCAATTTACTACTAACGAACTAGTCGTGATCGGTCACGCAAGTTGGGAATCATTGAGTAGTGGATTCGAAAGTGGATCTAATAATCCCTAATATGGTTTGGAAATATGAGCTCAAGATTTTGGCTTAGTTTCTCTCTTTTAGTTTGGTCTTTTAATTTGTGGAAGAGTTGGAGAGAGAAACTAAAGAGGGGAACTATTTATAGAACACATAGTCCTCTCATAATCTCAGTTTTCTGTGCAGTGCGTCATGACGCAAGGAAGGGTGCGTCATGACGCACAGACTGTGGAACTAGCCGTTAAGCTAGTGTAAATTCAAAACTCTTGTGTTGCGTCATGACGCACAAGAACGTGCGTCGTGACGGTAGCATGTGTATTTTAGGGTTCGTTCTAACCCTTGAATGGTTCGTTGTAACGAACCCCATCCTGTGATTTTTACTCACTTGGTCCGTCATGACGCATGGTCTGTGCGTCATGACGGACTGTACAATGTTTCTCTCAAGAGCTGCTATAGCGTCATGACGCTTGGATTGGTGCGTCATGACGCTACACAACTCAAGACACAATTTCTCATAGGTACGTCATGACGGTGCTTATTGTGCGTCATGACGCACTCTAAGATAAAACTAAGTATGCCTTTAGGTGCGTCATGACGGTTATTGTTGTGCGTCATGACGCACCATGATTCAAGGCAGTTTTTACTTTGTTTTATTTGTTTTGAACATTTCCAACTTATTTTTCTTGAGTTTAATAATTCCAAAGACAAGTTTAGGGATACATATTGGATATTTGAGGTGATTATTTGATATCCCAACTTGCGGAATCTTCACTTTAATCTTCGACATCTTGATTCTTTATTTCCTTTGATCGTCCTTGTGCGTCTTGCTTCATCTTTTGATCTTTTTGCGGGCTTCGTCTTTTATCTCTATAATTGTCACTTACGCAACTTGATTAGTAGTATCGACATTATTTTGAGATAATCAAACCCTAGGAAATTTGAACCAACAGAACCACATTTCTAAATAATTACAATATGTATATATACATAGTATAATGTGAATCCAGTCTTTTTTTTATAAGATTAGCCTATCATTTATGGCAAAACGATCTTACACGGATCGAAACAATATTATAATTTTTTTTCGAGAGAACATATAAAAAAATTTGAATTTATAACGATAAAAATAGACTTGCCATAGATCTGTCTATGTGAAAGGGTACATATGAATTTGCACCAATAGTACTTAATGTTTTTTTTTTCAAGAGCACATATGGTTATTGGTATATATATATATATATATATATATATATATATATATATATATATATATATATATATATATATATATATATATATTTGTTTTTTTTATTAAATGCAGAAGATTTTATGTACTTAATTCGTTATCATTTGGTGTGCGTAAAAATTGAAACTACGACCTATAATTTTTTGTATTATGAACTCAGAGTTATGAATGTATTGGTGAAGTATAGATTAATTTAATTGCATTATTCATTTTGTAACTAATATGTAAATCATAAATTTCAATAATATCATTATGAAATGGAGCATTTACTATATTTTCTGTTTGGTAGACTACAAATGAAAGAATCATGTAATTCTAGAATCTCTAAATTCCTAAATTTGGGCTCCAACATTTCGGCGAGCGCCAAGATGGAGGGAATGATTAATTCTGGAATCTCTACATTGGCGCCAAAGAACTCTCCTCTCTCTTCACTTTTTCTCTCAGCCTCCTCTTCTCTTTCACTCTCAATCGCTTGTTGACTTTCCCTTCAACAACTGGCCTTCATTGTTTTAGATATGTCCAAGAAATTGTTTAGGTCTCTCTCTCTCTCTCTCTCTCTCTCTCTCTCTCTCTCTCTCTCTCTCTCTCTCTCTCTCTCTCTCTCTCTCTCTCTATGTAATTAAATTGTGCGAGTACCCTAATTCCCAAATTATGCCAATAATTAATTTCGTGTTTAACCAATTTCATCATAAATTGTGTGTTTATTTGATCCAATATAAAACATATGCCTCTATTTGATCACTATTTTATCATATGTCAGTGACCTAAACTTCAACCATATTTCTTTATTTGACCCCTATTTGGAGCCAGTAACCTAAACCCCAAATTGTGCCAGTAACTATTTGATCATATGCTTTTTATTTCGTACCATACCAGCAGCATATTTATTTGGTGCCAATTATTATTTCAAATTTTAATCTTTCCGTAATTTCATCTAATATTGTGCAGATGGAATCCGAAGGTACGTCAACTCAACGCAATACAAGGAAAAATGCTCATTGGACTCCAAGAACAACGGGTTTCCTTCTGAAGCATTTAGCGGAAGCTGCGAGAAATAATTTAAAAGGAGATAGAGGTTTCAAAAGCACGATAACACATTCCGTGTGTAAGGTACTCAATAAGGAATTTAATCTTAATTACATCGATGCACACATCAATAACCATATCAAGAGTCTAAAAAAAAATTGGCGAGCAATTCAATCTCTTAAAAATATGAGTGGTGTTCATTTTGAGGAGTCAACCAAAACAATTGTTATGGGCGAAGAGGAAGCACACACCTTGATTGAGGTAATAATCACGCACTTTGTAATTTCGAGATGAATAACTTCATAGAACTTATAATAACATGTATCTCTATATTCATTTAATTTAGAAAAATTCGGGTGCGGATAAGTGGATAAATAAACCAATCATGTGGTATGACGAGATGGAGTTAGTATGCGGAAATGATATGGCAAACGGAAATGGTTCTAAGACGGGACGCTCCTCGCTTGGTGTTCCGTATGATGGCTCAACTTCTCCCGTCATAGAGGTTTCACATGATGATAATCCACAAGACACAATTAATTTAGACGATATTGGAGAGGAACCTAGGACCCCAATGTCAAACCCAATTACTCCGGTTTTGAAAAAAAGGAAACGAGCTATGGATGATTTGACGAATTATGTTGGAGAACTCGTAAAGGCTATAAGCAAACCCAAGTCTCATCAAGTTCCTCCAATTATGTGGGAAGAACTCAAAAAATTATCGGATTCGTACACGAAACTGCAACTCAAATCTGCTCTTCACCATTTTTTGGTAAATGAGACCCTTGGTGCATGTTTTATTGCGTTTGATAAAGAAGAAATGATGTAAATGATTAATCAATTTTTACTCTATGATGGAGCGGGAGGAGATGGGGGTAATAATTTTCCATGGGGATAACAAGTTTATGATGGTATAATATTTTGGTGGGTTATATATTTTCGTATTAATATATATTTTGGTGGTGGTAATTATTTTGGTAATGATACGTATTTTGGAGGGTAAATTGTATGGTTAGGTTTATATTAGAAGTATTTTTTTCGTGCAAACATTGTTATGTTAGTTATGTTTAAAATTGTGTTGCGTAGATTTTATTATATTACTTATGTTTAAATTGTGTTGCGAAGATTTAGTTATAACATAGATGATTTGTATACATTTTAACTAGATTTAATTATGAAGTCAATGAAATAATTATTCAAATGAAATAATTATTCAAATATTTATAGTTACTTATATCTAAAATTATAATATTCCATATTTTACAAACAACCAAACAAAGAATTATACTTTGTAGCATTTTAGTATTCAAACAACCAAACAAACATAAGAATTAGGTAATTCCAGAATTTACTTCTCCTCCATCTTGAGATCCGGCTCCATTCTCCTAATTCAACTTGCCAAACAGGCCCTAAAAAAACAAACAAATGATTTTGGTTTACGTGTTATAAAAATCCCTCAAATCAGACACAACTCATATGAATTAACAAATACATGAATATCAAATACATGTATTTGATATATGCATGTACTCTAAGATCCCTCAAATCAAGCATGCCCGTTATGTATGTTTTCTAGGGATTATTAGCATGATATTTTTTATTTTGTAAGCTATAAATGATGCTTCAGGTATTCTTAGAATTGTAGACATTAAATTGTGTGTATTAAAATTTTCCAAATTATCATCACAGTTTTTTTTTTTTTAGATTGTTTGTGACATCACTTATAATAGAGATCGCGTAACTGATCATCTTTTCATTGGTTTAAAATAATCCCGGGTTCAGCCCCATGTTCAGAGCTCTCTCACCTGCACTCTTTTCCAAATTTGAAGTGACCTCTCAATTCTCATCTCAAATATTTGATTATAAAAGAGAAAAAAAAAATCTGTCTTTTTAATTTGTTTGAATATGTTCGGTTCACAAGAACCACATTTCTAAATAATTACAGTATGTATATATACATAGTATAATGTGAATTCAGTTTTTTTTTTATAAGATTAGCCTATCATTTATGGCAAAACTATCTTAGACGGATCGAAACAATACCATAATTTTTTTGGAAGGACAAATAAAAAAAGATTGAATTTATAACGATAAAAATACACTTGCCATAGATCTGTCTTTGGGAAGGGGTATATATATATATATATATATATATATATATATATATATATAGAGGGAGGCTAACCTACTTAATTAAGTACCAAAGATTTGGTACTTAATACTTTTTAACCATTGAATTTGCATTGGGATTTGTGTTTTTTCATCATGATCATGAAATTTTGTGTACATCATTAAATACACAAATCTCAATGCAAATTTGCATTGAGATTTGGTACTTAATGTTTTTTAACCATTGGATTTACATTGAGATTTGTGCATTTAATAATGTGCACAAAATTTCATGGTCATCATAAAAAAAAACACAAATCTCAATGCAAATTTCAATAATTAAAAAGCATTAAGTACCAAAACTTTGATACTTAATTAAGTAGTTTAGCCTCCCTCATATATATATATATATATATATATATATATATATATATATATATATATATATATATGTTTTTTTATTAAATGCAGAAGATTTTTTGTACTTAATTCGTTATATTTGGTGTGCGTAAAAATTGAAACTATGGTTATAATTTTTTGTATTATGACTTATAATTTTGGCGAAGTAAATCTTTTTGTTCATTGCTCATTATTTTCTTTGGTGAAATATATATTGATATTGTAAGAATCTTGAACGGTTTTTTGAATTAGAAATGGGGATGTGATCGTGCTCAAATTATTCATTTTTTGGTTTTTATATATATTCATGAAAATTAGTTGGATTGAGAAATATAGCAGAGCACATATTCTGTGATTAGGTCATTAGTTTTGTCTTATTAGTTAGTTTTCACCAGAGAATATTATTGATTGTTAAGATTTTTGTTTTTTCAAATTTCTTTCATTGATAAATTTGTCTAACATAAAGATGATTAAATCAGTATTATATTAATTGGAATGCAATCTAATATGATGATGTATGAAGAAATAGTTCTAGATTAAAAATCACATATTAAAACGAAAATAAAAGAAATAACAAACTACATTGAGAATACAATTCATCACATCAATTGTTCGAGAAACGTCATGAATTGCTGCGATACTGATTTCATTCTACAATTATACGAGAATGGAGGAACAATTTCATACATACCAATCTAAATCATAAAATTACACACACTCATACTCATATCTCTCTCTCTTACAATTACATGACATTTTTTCTAATTATCCAGGGTTTTGATGTGTGTAAGGAATTTTGCCATTTGAGTTTATTTGACAAGGTAGGTGCCATAATTGGTTCGAAATGCAATGTCTATACACCGTCCACTGAAGAATAATACTCACATTCATATCACATGCATGAATTTTGTATCTCATCATCGTATTCGTATCATTATCTTCTTTTTCTTTCTTTACAAAAAGCAGAAGAAAAAAAAAACAGTATATTTATAAGAACCTAGTTCTCCATATATTCTTCTTTCCTAAATTCCTTTTCCTAAATTCCTGTACATTGTATGATGTATCTGCTTAGTCAAATTTGTTTTCTTCGAGAATCAAGATTTACCCCCATCTTTATTTTAAACTCAATTTTGTACAATTTTCTTGTATCACATAATCACGTTCATCTTAACCATCGAATTATAATATGTAATAAAATTTAAACCAAATACATTGTATGATTAATTATCAATTTTTGATAATTATAATTTCTTCGTAGATATTTATGTGTTTATTATTTTGCAATCTACTTTGAGTTTTCTTAAAAACTCACATCATTTTACATTAGTACCGTGGAATATTATTATTCGTTAGGTTCACGTTGGGTTTGACTCTATTCAAGTGTTTATCATTTTACATTAAGTTACATTAGTAAATACTAATAAATTAATATATAATATTACAAAACATACATCATATATTACTATTTTTGTTGAACTTTCATTTTAAAATTCCATCAAATAAATTCGTTTGAATTTTCTATTTATTTGAAATTCATAGTACCATAGTTCATGCATACTATTTTCCCCAATTTGAATTTATAAATATATTACGTAAGAAAATACAATGCAAAAATGTATATTTACATAATGAAACTTGAAATATTATTATTTATGTTTTACAAAAGTTATAACTATAAGAATCTCATATATTGTTAAATATATTATATTTGTGTTTTTGTTCAAACAAATTTAATATTAAAAAATGGATTATCTATCAAATTGTAAATAACTTCTTAAACTTATAAACATCTATCAAATAGTATTGTAATTTTTAAAAATGTAATTTTGTAAAAATGTAAATTTATAAAAATCATGTGATACTAAATAATTTGTTTTATATTTTTGCTGAATTTAATTTTGATATTATTTTTTAAATTGTTTTACTATAAAGTTGATATTATTCATAATTTCATTGCATTTCGAATCTATAAAAGTTTATTAGTAATATATAATAAATGACGTGTTACTATATATGTCGTATAGTTCATTATTTTTTATGGTTGGTATTGCATGAAATATTATAAACAACAATGTTATAATATTTGTTGTTATGTATTTTCGTAAAATCGAGTCATGTCTCGAATATTATTATAGATTGTCACTTATATATGCATTATTGTTTGATAAAAAAATCGAGTCATTTCTTATCATAATACAAAATAATTATAAAACATATACATGATCGTCATACATAAGTGAGTTTAAATAATTTTAATTTGAGATGAAATTATAATTATTATCACGAATATTTTTATTTTGTATTACAATGAGCAACATATTTAACATGTTCGTCGCTTAACGCGAGTATTATCCTAGTCATAATAAATAAATAGAGTAAATAATCAAATTTATGTATTTTGTTGTTAAATATTAGTTCACAGTTACATTAACTTTTCATGGATTTTTTATATAATTGTAAGGCCCATATATATGACAATATTACTATTTACGGCCCAATTATACAAAACTAAGCATACCTCGGCAGAATTACCAAAATGCCCCTTTCTTCTCCGATGAACAACCACCACCTTGCATTGGTGACGATCTCCCATCTCACCACCTCTCGTTCGCTCAGCCCTCTTCTGCCCCTCCTTACCGAAGAATCCACCGTTGAGACTCTAGTCCTTACTCAGTCGGACCGTCGATTGGCCCTTCCGTTTCTTCGATGGGCAAGTAAGTATCTACCATTCTTCACTTCCTCTCTCCACCTCCAGTCACTCTCTTTTCTACTTTTATCTCGATTTCGGCAACTCCCATCAGCTCTTTTTATGTCCAAGAACCTCGCTTCGAATTTTCCGGTTTTGCCGGTTTTTAATTCTGTAAGTAGTTTCTTGCCCCAACTTAATCCTCCCCTCTCGTTCTGTAATCACCCATTCGACCTGTTGATTAAATCCTATTCGTCGTTAAATGATCATTCCGGTGCAATTTCTTTGCTCTCGCGTGTTAAAGATGCGGGCTTTGCTCCTTCTTTACTCGCCTACAATTCAATTCTCGATGCCATGTTTAAACACGGCAAAGCCAAATCTCATACCGATGAAATCGATTCATTTCTTAACGAAATGGACAAATCAAACGTATCTCTGAATGTCTACTCGTATAATATTTTAATTCGTGGGTATTGCTCACGGGGCGAACAAACCCGTGCTCTCAAACTGTTCGATGAAATGCAACAAGTCGGGGTCTTGCCCAATGTCATTACATACAACACAATCATTCAATCGTTTTGTAAATCTGGCAAGATTTCAGAATCTTTCGATCTGTTGAAGAATATGAAAGAGAGAAACATTAATCCTAGTTTAGTTACGTATAATTCGTTAATTAATGGGCTGTGTAACAAAGGGAGAATCAAGGATGCACATAACATGCTCGATGAAATGTCGAATGAAAGCTTAACCCCTGATGAAGTCACATACAACACCCTTATTAATGGGTTTTGTAAAACGGGTGATATTCATCGAGCTCTTATCTTACACGGGCAAATGTCCCAAAATGGAATTTCACCAAATGTTTTCTCATATACTTCCCTGATAAACGCAATGTGCAAAGCTGGTAATTTAAACAGAGCAATGGAGTTCGTGGCACAAATGCATGAGAGAGGTCTCAAACTTAACGAAATCACATTCACAACATTAATTAATGGTTTTTGTAAACTAGGGTTTTTAGACGACGCATTATTAGCCATGAAAGAGATGCAAAAACTGAAAATCAAACCTTCGATTATATGTTATAACACTCTTATTAATGGATGCTGCACAATTGGCCGCATAGACGAAGCCATAGAAATAATAAACGAAATGGAAATAAAAGGAATTAAACCAGACGTAATTACATACAGTACGATATTAAATTCGTATTGTAAAATTGGCGATTTGAATAAAGCTTTTGAATGGAAAAAACAAATGATTGAAAAAGGTATATTGCCAGACAAAATCACGTATTCATCTCTAATCCGTGCTCTTTGCGAGGCAGAAAGATTAGACGATGCACATAACGTGTTCAATGAAATGATCACATTAAATTTGCAACCTGATGAAGTTACTTACACGAGTATAATCGATGGGCATTGCAAAAAAGGCGATATGAAAAAGGCTATTAATCTCCATAATGAAATGATTAAAAAAGGATTATTACCAGATTTGGTAACTTATAGCGTGCTTATAAACGGGCTCGATAAATTAGCCCGTACAAAAGAAGCGAAACGAATATTATACAAACTATACCACGATGAACCGTCACACGAAAACGTTAATTACGACACACTACTGAAGAGTTGCGATAATATAGAGTTCAAAAGTTTGGTCTCCTTGTTAAAAGGATTTTGCATGAAGGGTTTGATAGACGAGGCAGTTAAGGTGTTTGATCAAATGCTCGTGAGGAACTTCAAACCTGATGAATCCGTTTATAACATTCTAATTCACGGGCATTGTAGAGGTGGCAACGTTAAAAAGGGATTTGAATTTTACAATGAGATGTTAAGAAAGGGTTTTATGGCTAATGCGATCAGTAGCATTTCTTTAATTAGAGGTTTGCATGATGAAGGGATGGAGGAAGAGGGTAATTTGGTAATTAAGCAGTTGTTGAGGGGGTGTTTGTTAGATGGAGAGATGAATAGGGTTTTAATGGATGTGAATGGAAAAGAAGGAAGCTTAGATTTGGTGTTAAGTTCTTTAGAGAGAATGGCTAGAGATGGACTCCTCCCAAATTAGGGGCTTTAAATATTAGTTAAAAGACTCTTATAAAATACTAAAATTACTACTTGGAAGTAAAATGTAACATTTATTATTTAACATTATGCAATTTTTTCCTTTTCCAAAAAACCCAACATGTTCTTTTTTTTCATCTCCAACATGAACTAACACCACGGAAGAACAAAAACAAAAGAAACTACTTGATAACCTACACCAATACTACTACTGGAGATCTCCAGTGCACCTTAACTGTTCCCACAAGTACCCAACCTGAAACCCTGAACTGGAGATCTCCCTCCGCAACTCGCCCTCCTCATTCCTCTCATCGCACTGCCATCACCCTCCCGTTTCCTCTTTCCATCAGAGATACTCACCATTCTCGCGCCGAATGACCTCATCACTCTCAAAAGCGACATCAGGCCTTCGACGTTCACTCTCCAACTGCCACCTGGCACTTCCTTGTTCACCGGTGCCCGTCCAGTCTGGAGTGCGTTCAACAGGTCCGAGATGACCCGCATGGTCGGCAAAACCGTACGTGTCTCGGTGGAGTCGACTCCTATTTGGACGTGTTTTGATGGGTGAATGGCTCCGGTGAGAAGAGAGCGAGAGAGAAGCTTGACTACCGCTGAGGTTCGCACTGCTCTCTCCATTTTGGTGAGATTGTTCGTGGCCGACTCTGGCGTGGCTTGCCATACAGTTAACTTCTCAAATTTGTTGTATGCGTGGATCCACGGGTTGGTCGAAGAGCTTGTATAATCGTGCCCTGTAAATTTTTTTAATTTAACATAAGCAAAATATAATTTGTTGGCAAAAATTAAGTTGATCATAATGAATGTGAAGTAGTGATAGTTTACCTTCTTCGGGGGAGAGATCATAGTAATCGCAAAACTTTGAGAATATATCTTCGAGTTTTGCATATTTATGTCGTGGTCCTTCGTGGGGTAATTCAAGACCGTACAAGAAACCAGGAAGCCCGAATACGAATCTTCCTTCTTCGAGCGTGGCTACGACGGAATCTTTAGCGAGCATCCATTGATGATCACCGACCATGCAGTTAACCATGGATATTGGCTTGTCGGAAGTATTAATAATTACCATATGCACTGAGAAATTTCCCGAGCGAAAAGCTTGACCGGTTTCTAATTTACCGTTGTATAGTACTGATAGTTTTGTTGGATGGCCAGTAATGGCGAGAAGCTCCGTGTCGGATCCCATCGGGAACTCGGTGGTTTTCCCTACTTTTAGGTTGCTCGTTGTGGCTCCTTGTGAATTCATGTCATGAACTTTGTTGATCAACCTACAAATTCGTACGATTCAGTTCATATAAAAGCTAGCTAAATTCTTAATTATACATACCTTAGGTTTTGAGATGTTTTCTTGGTTTTCTAGAGAGAGAAGAAATGAGTACTTTTGAGTTTTTGAGAGAAAAGGAGAGAGAGGACGGGTGTAAAGTGGGTTGATACGTGGAGTCCGTGATATCGGTTAGGAGTATTTATAGAGAGATTTGTGGGAGACACGAGAGAGAAAGAGAGGAGACGAGCAAAAAGGGGTGACTGGTCTGCATGCATGGTGGGTAGCGTGGAGTGCTGCTTACTGCCACTCGGCTCTGCATGCAGTCCGTTGGTTGGGTTTAGAGACCGAATCAATATTCATGCTTAATCCCAGTGCACTCATTCTTTTGGGGGTTTTTTGAATTTTGAAATTTGGTGCTTCAAATTGATAAATCGGGTAAAACATACTGTTTCTTCGTATTTTTAATTAGGGAAATTATACTTTGCCCCCCTCAATTCCCCCACAATTCCCCACACTAATTACTTCCATAATTAGTATGGTGGATTAACGATTAATTCATGATTATTAAAATTTTAATATGTAATTAAGGTTCATATCAATTAATGATTAATTATAAATATTTAAAAATAAATAATTATGAATTAATCGTTAATCCACCACACTAATTATGAGATTAATTAATGTGGTGGGAGAATTGTGGGGGAATTGAGGGGGCATGATATATGGCCTCTTTTAATTAACAATTAATCATTTCAATATAACTTCAATCGCGAAGGTATATAATAATTTAGTTTGAAAGTGAATTTCGTATTCAAATAATTTGTTTTTTTTTTTGAAAATAAACGAGGAAGGCTCGATGGTTCTTCATCCATTAATATTAATGAAACTTGAATTAACAATTTCTCACAATATATGGTTTTTGTGTCTCATACTCAAGCAACTGGGAATCTGGGATACGAGCTTATTGGCAAAAACGAGTAAATGAAGAAGGTTCGGTGGTCCTCCATCGAGTGATTTAACAAATGATTGATATATATATATATATATATATATATATATATATATATATATATATATATATATATATATATTGTGACATGAATAATCTATACCTGATGCAATCATCCAAGATATTCACAAATTCAACTCTTAAGCTCTTAAGTACATATGTTATCATTTAGTATTAGATATTATAATATGTATAATGCTACTCCCCTTGCTTGGTGAGAACACGTGGCATGAGGCATTTTTTGCTTTTACCCCCATTTTTTTAAATTTACATTTTGGTTTTTTTTATTTACATTTTGGTCCTATTTTATTTATATTTTGATCCTTTTTTTAAATTTATATTTTGGTCTTTTTTTTTATTTATATTTTGGCCATTTTTTACATTTTGATCATTTTTCCCTATTTTACATTTTGGTTCCTTTTTACATTTCGGTCTTTTTTTGTTATTTTACATACATATTAAAATTTGCGAATATGTCTTGATTATATTAATCGATTTTAGAAGAACCTGAACAAATTATATTTATACAAATTATATCAGAAAATAATATCCGTAATAGACTAATTTCATGAACCTTATGCATCTATTGACATCATGATATTTGCAAATATGTCATGATTAGATTAATTTAGTTCAAACGCACACGCGTTAATTCTATTTAAATAATTATATAAAAAATATCTCGCGCAATTGCGCGGGCATAAAGCTAGTGGTTTATAAATGATTTAACAAATGAGTGAGTTCACATCATTCATAAATCATTAATTTTTGTACTTTTTTTCCTCCACTAATATCAGGATGGTATATAATAATTGGTTTTAAAATCCAAACCCTGAATTTTTTTTTTGTTTTTCAAATTCATATATATATTCGGATACAGTTTGGAACGGTTCGGAAAATGTCTCTCGTTGACATCTCCAGTCATAAAACATACACTGTTGCGGTTCAAAAGCCTACTGGCCCAGAACAAACAACCCGCATCGTTTTGCTCCTGAAATGTTAAGATTGGTGATTCTACTAGTAAACTCATCGAACTATTTAAGTAAGTAGTACTTTCTCTTTTTTTTCAGTAAGATGATACTAATCATTTATTTTTCTTCTTAATTACGTTCGACATATTACGAACACCCTATTTAAATTTATAATGTTCTTGTTAAAACTAACATATGCTGTCTCGTCCAATTACATATTTATTCGCGCTCTCGTGTCATACGATAATACCCATGTTTTATCTCAACACACTATTACACATACACATGTTTCCGGCCGCAGTACTCCTAGGATTTTGTTTCGATTCAAAAAATTTATGGGTCTATTAAAACCCAAACATACCTACACTTTGATTGTATATTGTTTAAACTGGATGATGGTTTTGATCGGGGATGAATCTTAATAGAGATTTGGAGAGGTGGCAATGTCCTCTCCCAGCAAGATTTTCGAAATTATAGTATATTTAGTGCATTTTACTATATTAAAACTTCGAAATATATGTATATGTACCTGGTTGGTTCCTCCCAAACTTAATACAAAATCAATTTGTAAGAAAAAAAAATTTGGCCTCTCAAAATTCATGGTCAAAATTTGCCGCTGATTTTTATAATTTTATTAAATTATCTAATTAATTAATTAATTGATTAATTCATTTCTTTTTTATCTAATCAAAATCATTCTATTCTCAATTTCAGCATACAATACGTATAAAACAAATCTTATAAAATTAACAACCTAACAAGAAAACATGATCTTTTTTGTTCTTTTAGAATAAATGAAGAATTCTCTATTGACCTCCGTTCATTGATATTATCGAGACATGAACCCACAACCTTTCACAACGTATAATTTTTTGCGTTAATGGTGTCAATGAAATATAAGCCCACAATCTCTCACGACATATAATTTTTTGGGTACACTCAAGTAACTGGGTTATGGACCTATTAACAGGATCTTTCTTTCCTTGACACCGCTTTGTATTTGTACACTAATTGCACTCAAAACTTATTTCATATCGTTTTATACAAACTATCAAAACAAAACTACTATATTTCATTAATTCCTAAAAATAATATATGCCTATAAATATATATATATAATTATTTAAATAAATACTAATACTAATACTAATAATATTAAGCATCATGAGTATTCACCTTCCTAACCAGGGCGAATCTTAATAGGGATCAGGAGGGTTGTCGCTTCTCCAAATTTTTTGCCGAACATAATATATATAGTTCCTGATCCAATGTATTTTATCAGTATAATAATGTAAAATTTATTGTTCGTCCCTCAAAAAAATCGTACAGTATAACTTTAGAATCAGTTTTTCATTTGTCCTCCTTCGAAAAATCATGACAAAATCCGCCATTGTTCGTAACCATCTTAATGTTTGTTAATTCACATATAAACTCGATATCACTCACGTCACTCATAATTGTGATCAGTCTGATAGACAAGCTGCAGAGAGAACAACATGTGTAGACACCATTAACAATCCAAAGAAAGCATCGAACATTATAGTTGGGGGTGGTATTGTTTGGATTGGAAGGCAGTAACGGTGGTACACGGCGGCCGAAGATTGGGGTCAGAATCTCCGCCAAGCTCGGTGGCAAACGGGCCAAACGTGGCACTCTTAAAGGAGGTCACGTGATGTGCTGGACCTGCTGCATGAACACCGTTTCACCTTTCATGCTTCTCTCGTTACGTCCATTAATATCTATGAATCCATATGAATATTCAATGCTGTCCTTTTGCCACATCATAAACTACCTGAGTGACTGAGCGAGTCCCTTGCATGCATGCAGGAGTCGCACCAACCTCCAAGTATTTTGCCACATCATAATATAACTATGTTATTGTTAGGCGTGTATTTATAAAATGCCGAAATTATGGAAATATGGATATAATATATATGTGTATTCAAATGAGATTTTTTTTTTTGCATGTGGTTCCTTTACTCGCATGTTATAGCATTCAATTTTCAAAAAATGATTATTATATCATTTATTATTATTATTGTTGTTGTTGTTGTTTGAATTTCGCATATGAATTTCATAATGGTAAGTCTGTGCACCTCGTCTAGATCGAGAAAAAAAATTCAAAACTATAAGTCACCGATTTGGCAAATCCGGTTGGAAATTATTTCATGGTTGATCTCACAACACTAAGGGGCCGTTTGGTTGAAGCTTTGAAATATGCCTTGGAATATTATATGTCAAGGAATTCCATTCCATGGAATAGTATTCCATGGCATATACAATAGTTATGTTTGGTTGATGTGTATTCTTTTCCTACAAATTTAGAAACTATTTAAAATAAATAACTTTTTTGGAATAATTTTAGTTTTTAATATTAGAAGAGATAGTATGCCCATGGGAATAAAGAAAAGCCACCAATTTTGGTGGTAATCCTATTCCCATGAAATATGACCATGGGCATCGTGGATGACGTTACTTTATTACCTGATGTCTGAACCAAACATGGGAATGGAATAAATTACGATGGATGCCAAGGCATAGTAATTTTAAAGAACGAACCAAACGCCCCCTAAGCTTAATGATTATAAAAGTCTAGAATTTGATATCCTTAGTACTCGCTGATCTGAACATATTCAATTAAATGCCATAGCAATAGCCCTCGCAGGGACTTCGTATCTTCGTTTTACATATTTTTGTATAAATTGTTTAAATAGAATTTGCACGAATGCATTTAAACTCAATTAATATAATCATGATATGTTTGTAAATATATTGATGTCAATAAATACATTATAATTAATAAATGCTCATGAAATTGTTATATCATGAATGTATGAATTATAATTAATTATGGTCCATGAAATTGGTCCTTCATTATAAATTCACACAAAAATTGGTCCATGAAATCTTTTGTTATTTCATCCTTTAATATAAAAAATGTCATTTTTTTAAAAAAAAAACACAATTGTAAATTATACCATAAAAAATTAACAATTGAGCCATAGTTTCATACGAAAATGATAAATGGAGCCCCAATAACACAAAAATAACATCTTTGATGAGGCGAGAAAAGAGAATTAAGTAGGTTGATTAGTATTATTAATTGACTCAATTAACGATTTAATTGACCGTCTAATTGAATTGATACATCAATTAATATTTACTAATATTAACATATTATGAATTACTGATGTGTTTATTAAACGTGTCAATTAACATTTAATTGAGCCAATTAGAAATACGAATCAATTCACTTTGTCAACTCATCAATGATATCGTGATAAGTTTGCGGTGTCAAGTATATTTTCCTTCCATACATGGATATAATTTGGGTTGCAATAACAAAACAAAAAAACTGCCTGTGACAGTTTGGGGTGAATTTGGGTTGCAATAGAAAAAAACTCCAAAAAAAAAACAATTTGTGGTGAATTTGGATTGCAATAGCTAAAAACTCAAAAGAAAAAAAAATTGCACGTGACAGTTTGTGGTGATATGATGAAGATTATAACTATAGTGTATGTGATTTGGTACTGAAGATTTTTTTCTCATTTGATTTGTATTGAGATATTTGCATTCAATTGTAAACACAAATTTCGATAATTATTATAAGAAGACATATATCTCAAAATAAGTTTTACGATTTAAAAATTCAAATATCGAACTCATGACTTAATTAACTTAACCATCCATATATTTGCGTATGTGCAAGTGCAATCCATAAAGCAAGGGATTAATTTACACAACAAGAAACTCAATTTAGTTTTTGATCCATTGAGTCCCAATATTTCTTAAATAGGCTTCACACGCACAAGCACATGTCGAATTCGGTTTAATCGGTTCGGTTTTTCGTTTCATTCGGTTCGGTTCGGTTCGGTTCAAAAATTTATATTATTCGGTTTATTCGGTTCGGTTCGGTTTTGGTATTTTTAAAACTGATTAAACCGAACCAACCGAATTAGTATTATTGTTCATGTTTTTATTATGTATATTTAAAAAAATTAATATTTTATATTGTAAAATTATAAATAATATAATTATATTTTATATGATTTGTTTTTATATATTTTTTGCTAAATAGAATTTGAATTTTATCATTATAAAGCTTCTTATTCGGTTCAACCGAACAAACCGAATAAGAAATTCGGTTTAATTGGTTCGGTTTTAAATCGGTTCAAATTTTATTCGGTTCGGTTCGGTTTGAATCTAGTTCGATTCGATTTGATCTTAATCGGTTCGGTTCGGTTCAACCGAATACCCACCCCTATTTAGCATATCATTAGTATGTACGTCAACATGTCAATTACTTTCGGAGAATAAAAAAAAGAAGCATACCAGCACTTTTTTTTTATTGGAAATTTTACTATGCCCCCAGATTCTCATCAGTTGTGCTGATAGTATGATATCAGGGAGGCACGATATTAATTGGTCGATTTAGTTTTGCACCCATATTTCTTACTCAATTAACATAACTTTTAATTAATAGTTGATTGAAATGTAATTAATAGTTAATGCAACACATTTCATTTAACAATAAAAATAAATAATTAATAATAGTTTCACAATTTAACAACATAAGTAATGTATGTAAATTAACAAATATGTTAATTAATTGTCAAATATAGTTTTTTGAACATACCTTTTGTATGTTTCATAAATTTTGTTTGAATTAAGTGTTTCAATTTTTTTTTTGAATTACATTAATTAATTAACACAACTTTTTAACAAACTTTTATTAATTACCAACATGATTAATAATTACAATCAACTGGTAAATTAAACAACTATTTTTTCTAGTTAATAATTAACATAAATTCTAGATAATATAAAAAGTTTTGCAATCTTAAATAAAAAAAAATTGAAACTTAACTAATTCATCATTCATATAAAACTGTCAACTTATATAATAATTAACATAATTAACGTGTATAGTGATAGTAATTAACATTCGAAAAAGTTAATCGACTTTTTTTGTTAATTCAGTCTTAATTTTTTTTAATCCATTCTTCATTTATTACCTAAATTAACAATTAAAATTAGAAATTGTTATTTAATATAATTAGCAATTAAATTATTTCAATTAATATTCCTTATTTTACTCGACTGATTGGTACTTAATTAAATTTGGCAACTCAATTAACACAATATATTGCTGTCAATTTGTTTCTAAATATTACAATTCATAACAAAATTTGTAGTTGTACTTCAATTTGGTTTTAATGAATCAAATTTGTGTAGTCAACATGTTAAAAAAAAAATCCATAACACAAATCAATTATTACAATTGAAACTGAACTTAATTAACATTTTTTTCAAAATATTACTTGCTAATTAATTTAGAACTTTAACATTTTGAATTTTTTTGAGTAATTAACATGATATGATTAGTAACCTAAAAAAGACAGAAAAATACATATTAATCATCAATAAGCATGCAAATTAAAGAGCACAAATCAATTTTGTACTTGATTATAATCAAGGAATTAACCATTAACACATATGAAAATTAACACAACGCATTTTTTTCGATATGATTTAGGCACTAAAAAATCAAATAAAAAATCGAACAAAAATCGCCCAAAAAACAGATCCGAAAAAAGATCTAAAAAATCAAGTAAAAACACATATATTATTGTTAATTCTTGTATTCATTTGGATTTCAATCAAAATTTCATGAACTAACAAGAAAACTCGAATAAAAAATACACATGAATAAGCATCAAAAAATCGAATAAAAAACAACAAATTCCAAAAAAAAAACAAAAAACTACAAATCAGTCAAAATCTCCAAGAAAACGAACAAGAAAAACGAAATCGTCTAAAAAATCTCCAAAAAAGCAATTGAAATGTGTGCATATGTGCAAGGGTTAGTCTGCGCGCGAGAGAGAGAGAGAGAGAGAGAGAGAGAGAGAGAGAGAGAGAGAGAGAGAGTGGTGTGTATGTGTGTGAGGTGTGTGTGGCGGTTCAAAATGAGAGAGAGGAGAGTGAATGTTAGGGTTAGGAAATACGTACGGACCGGCTCTCAATTAACTGTCAATACAAAACCGAGTTAATTGAGAGCAATATCAGTTCCTTATATAAGAGAGGGTTTTTAGAGATGATTAAAAGAGCTTACGATTAACATAACATCACACTGATCCACCTCATCATCGTGGTCTTGGAAAAATGTTGTGTGTGTGTGTGTGTGTGTGGTGGGGGGTGGGGGGTGGGGGTTGAGACAGTACATGAGCTCTCTTTTTTAGAAAAATGTTGGACATACCCCAACCTCTCCCTTCATATTCTTGATGACGTGGATATGATTTAACACCTTAAAAATTAATATTTTAAAATCATGATTTAACATCTTAATTGCATGTTCAATCATCAATTAAGTTAATTAATTCATAAATTAAAATGATAAATCATATTTTTGTGTGTGAATTTTGAAGGAAGGTGTTAAATTATATCTACGTCATCAAAGATGAGGAGAGAGAGTACTAGAGGATGTACATCACTACTATGAGCTCTTTTTTTATACTCCAAGGGCTCGTTCGGCAACACATAGAATAGAGGAATAATGGAAGAGAGATTAGTCAACAATTCCATTTTATTTCATGAGTGTTCGGCGTTTTAGTTAGAATAAGAAATAGATTAAAATAAACAAATTAATACCAATGACCAAAATACCCTTGTTTTATAATTTATCATTTTACGATTATTCAATTTAAAAAGAAATACAAATTAAGAATGAAGAACAAATATTTAAGTACAAGTACGTTATATAAAAATAACAAATTATTTCATACTCTAGAAAATATGTCCCTCCTTTCTAACTTCATACATATACCTCTCCAAAATGAGAAATATCAACAAATTCCCTAAATTTCACTTATACCCCTTCAAAGTGTGAAATGCCAAACTGACTTATTTCAGTGTAGCTGTATGAATTGCACAACTAAAACTAAATACATAATTGAGTTATTAAGGGTTAACCGAGGCATAATTACACAAATTAATTAGGTGTAGTTTGAAATTTGAATAAATCAGTATCATAATTGAGTTTTTTTGTTTTATTTACGCATAAAAATAACCTGAAAATTAGATAACTGGCTCTATAATACATAATTAGTGTTTATACATGTGTTCAATTGCTTTTTATGAGAAATTAGTGGTGAACTAATGATCAAGACACACCATGCCAAATTACAAGGCAGTTCAAATTGGTAGCATATCCCACTAGTACTGGTACCCAGAACATGAAGTTAAAATAAATAAGAAACCAAATAAAGAGCACATTTGAGAAAAGAACAAACCTTTGTTGAATCTAAATTGCATATTTAAATCGGTAAAACAATGTTGTTAGGAAACAATATCAATTAAAATTTTGAGCTTCATGTATCAAACTTATTTGGTTTGCTGGTTCATTCTTCTTCTTTCCTTTCTCTCTCATTCATGAACAACAAAAATCGTGAAAAACCGAAAGAGGCAGAAAAAAATATGTCATTATGGATGTCTTCAGAAAGATAAAAATGAGTAAATTTGTTTACGATATTCATATGAACCATTGGACCTGTATATTGAGGAGGAGGAAAGAGTAAAAAATTATTTTTGTTGGCCACGTAAGCTTGAGGATGGAAGAAAAGAGGGCATTTTTGTCCGAAATTTTATTCTATTCCTTGGAAGAGTGGAAGAGTGTAATTCCATGCCCCCCATGGAAGAGAGTTATTCTCTTTTTTCACCTCTTAATCCAACTTATTCCATACATGTTCGGTGGAAGTAAATGAGTTAATCCATCCTAATCTCTTATTCCATGGCTACCGAACAGGTACCAAGTGTATAATACATATTATATTTCTATGTTTGTCCATCCTGATCACCTCAACATGTGGATTGCTTAAATATAAAACGGGTTTGTTGAAGGTCCACCAATCAAAACAGAATTAACAAAGAAACAACTCAACTTAAAATCTCGTTCAATCGCAAGTTCCCAAGTCTATACTCTATTCATCCCTCCCCAATCTCCAACCTAGCTCCGATGGATATTCATTCAGAGATCCGAACCGTTCCAAAAGTTTTCGGGATAGTCGTAATCTCCTTAACCTACGTCCGTTTTATCTCATCTCGCCTCCGTCAAGGTATCCCTCGCTTTCTCTCTCTTCTCCCAGTAATCTCTCTCCTCCCATTCATCCCCTTTCTCTTCTCCACCATTCATTTCAGAGTAAATACAGCCTTTTTTCTCACTTGGCTATGCCTCTTCAAACTACTTCTGCTCTCTTTCGGACGGGGCCCACTCGACCCGTCTCTCTCTTTAATCTCATTCGTTTCTCTCGCCTCTCTACCAGTAAAATTACTCACCACTACCACCAACGAAAAAGACCAACATTCAACAGCTGCAGATTTCAAATCTCCAAAATATCTCATATCAACCGCTATAAAAGCAGCGTTATTCGCCGGTCTACAACCTCTCTACCGCTTCAATCTCCACCCTTACTCCCTTCTTATCGTACATTGCATCCATATCTATCTATCTCTAGAAATAATACTTTCAACCGTAGCTATATTGGTTGGTTTACTACTCGGCATGGAACTCGAACCACAATTCAACAAACCTTATCTCGCAACGTCACTACGCGATTTCTGGGGAAGGAGATGGAACTTAATGGTTCCTACAATCCTTCGCCCAACAATTTACGACCCGATAAAACCTTATGGTCGTGGTTTCGGAATAATGGCATCGTTCGCAGTATCAGGAATAATGCATGAATTGTTGAATTATTATATTACATTGCTTCCTCCAAATGGAGAGGCGATTTCATTCTTTCTTTTGCATGGAGTTTGTACCGCAATTGAGGGGTGGTATGCGATGCATACAAATTGGTGGCGACCACCGAGGATAGTGGGTACGATTTGTACTTTAGGTTTCGTAGCTTGTACGGGATTTTGGTTGTTTTTTCCAGCCATGTTGAGAGGAGATGTAAAAGAGACGGGTCTCTTGGAGGTCGAGGCCATCATGGGATTATTCAGTGGTGTTTGATCATGACTTGGTTAATTTGTGCAATGTTTGAATAATTTGTAGACTTCAATAGATTAAGTGATATTTTAAGAGGAAAATCACAACTTGTTTGCAGGCTTTAATTTTTTGTTACGAAATATTGTCATAAATCTAAGCTAAAAGAATTTGAAAAATAAAATTGAAAGATTGAGAACTAACGACTAATCGTTGAATCATTTTTTAGCTTTGTTAACCTCAAACATAATTGCATCGGCTAATTGCAAAGGATCGTATTCTCTCCCGAAAATCCTCACCGGCTCCAAATTCGGGTCCAACAAATACCTATAATGGTCCCATAAAAGTCAAATATTATAGCCAAATAATAATCCTAATAACCTCATTAAATAGGAAGATAAGTATATTATTATGTACATGTTATGAGAGGTTTGAACGAGATAATCTTGCCCAATTTCGTCAATTTTTTTAAAGAAAACTCTGTATTCTTGTGCTATATCTCTCACAGAAGAAATTGGGCCCGTTAATCCAATTATTCTCGGATCAAATTCTATAAAAGGAAATAATAAAAAATAAAATTAAAATAAGAAAATTGGAGTAAAATATACCTTAATTTTTCCAGTATCTAAATTTTACAAACCTTGAAGGTACGCTTTGAGTTGAGCCGGTGAATCTCTCTGAGGATCGAGTGTTATATAAACCGGTGTAATCTTAAAATTATACCTCAATTCTACTCAAATAAACATAAAACTAAAATCAGTAATAAAATAAAATAAAATAAAATAAATCCCCAATTATATAATGAAAATAAAAACAATGAAAAATTACCTAAAAGGGAGATAACTTGGGCCAATTTTTTAACTTCTTGGGGACCCACATCAGGACAGGAAGTGTACCCAAAATAGAATATTGACCATATACCTCTAAAATTATCTTCATTTATTTCATTATTATCTGCATCATATAGTTTAAAAGGACCTCCAATTGCTGGCCTATTCTTGTTCACTCTTTCTGGTACGGTATTCTCGCTTGTATCTATTAAAATAAACAAATATTTTGCAAGGTTATATGTGAAATTTTGAGATTTTCCATGGGTATGAATGTAATTATTAGAAAAAGGGAGGGACCTTTAGTAATTGCACGTCTCTTATCATTATAACGAATGAAAGTGCCGAAACCAATCAGTGCTAATAAAGCACTGGGCTGCAATATTAATGATAGTATAAGTCATTAATTAACACGATTATATATTTACACGACTTAATAATGATAAGAGAAATAAGTTTGCAGATATATACAATTGCGTAATATTTCCAATCTGAATTTGGCACTTTATCTTCATAATTTCGTGTTGGAATCTTAGCAAATTCATTGCGAGCTCTATTGGTTGAATAACAATTAGAGACAACATTGGGATATTGATTACTCCTCGATGAATTGGAACTACAATAAATTCAAAATCAAACGAATTCAGGAAATTTCATATGGGCATTTCAACAAACAGGTAATGAACAACAGTAAAAGAAATCAAAATGGAGATCAATACCGATTGTTGGCCAAGGCGGTTCTTCTTAATCCGTACAAGACCGAAAACCCAACACGGCGAGACCTCAGCATGACCAATTCGATCAAATATATATACTAAAAAGGGTTAAAATCAGATGATTCCGCTCATTACCATTCTCAAAAAGGGTACATCAAGGTCACGAGAGGATGAAGAAGGTTTAGCAATAAGAAGAGAGGAAGGAGACGGAATATAGGAATTGCAATTTTGCCTCATTACGGGGGTTGCGAGAACATTGAGCGGTCAGATGAAGAAGGCAAGTCGTCTTGTTCATCAAGCCATATTTTACTTTCTTTGTTGTACAAGTAATTTTATAGGTTTTGGGCCAGTTAAGGAAATTACTTAATAGTAGTGGGCTTCATCCATACAATGTCTACACAAACTAGTGAATATATCTAAAATATTTTGCAAAACAGCCTACGGGCCTATATCAAAAAAAAAAAAAAAAAAAAAAAAAAAAAAAAAAAAAATATATATATATATATATATATATATATATATATATATATATTTTGCAAAACAAATAAAACGCAAATTATTCTAAATCGAAAAAAATTAAGTTATTTATTTATAGATTGGAGCAAACAAAAAATTTTAATGGAATGAATATAAATATGAATATGAATATTACATATTGAACATCAAATTTATTGATTGGAAGACGAAACACAATCAAGATCATTTTTTTCACATATTTCTGTTGGGGCGACGGCAACGATCCGGCACCGTCCCGTGAATAAAAATAATAAATTAATTTGTCCGTATAAACGAACCGTAATAACTATGTGAATTCAACCGAATAAACTTAATCAAAGCCGTACCTTAACCGTATGCGGAAGAGTATGAAATCCGTCCGAATTGATGTCGCGCCATCACCGTTGTTGCGTTCATGAAACCTTAATTGCAATAATGGATTCCATGTACTTTATGATGTCCAATTTAGAATCCTTTTGATTTTCTCTAATGGATCTCTCTTTCATCTTAATGGGGCAGAATTACGAGTGGAATATTTTCTCATCATCATATGTACTTGGGACCAAATTGCTTATATAGCCACAAGGCATCTTTTCACACAAGGCATCTTCCAAATGTGGATTTTTTAATTCAGCCCATCATAAAAAATAGAATCACCACCCACAATATTCTACACATCAAAATCCCACAACTTAATTGACACATTTAATGTTTAATTTTATAACTAAAATTGATCACTATATTATAAGCATATAGATGACAATATTACAACACATAATATTTTACATATAAGTCAAATGCTGGAATAATGTTCCAACAATTTCTAGTCAATAATATATTTTTTTTTTATTAATTATTTCTAGTCAATAATTATATGATGTAATCCTCTAATTGTATCGCACCAATTCGAGCAGATTCAGCACAATACATTTGATCTTGCACATAATATGATTGCAATGATTATTGTTGCAACGAACGGGTCAATCACTAACATTGCAGTTATCATAAAGGCTAAACAAATTGGTTTTCTCCAATATGTTAACACAAAAAAATGCCAAAATTGCAAGGAAATGAAAAGATATATATCTTCATAAGCTGAGTAATGTAATACGATTTTTAGGGAAGTAATATAAAATTCACAGTTCACTCTTTTATATTAAAACTAGGAAAAATGTTCATGACTCGTGCAAAATAACGTGAAGCACTTAAAAGAGAGAAATTCATGTGATGTTGCAACATGTCTTTCAAATGAATTTGGACGGCTTTGCATGGGACAACCGTTTATTTGTGGAAACAGAAATTTAAAAAAACAGCAATCAAATTACTTTTTCCCACTATCTAGATTTTTTACATATAGTTATGTCTTTGTTGCGAAGAACAAACGATTCTCATTGACCCATAATATTTGTGACTAATTTTTTGGATGCCAACAAAAATAATATGCCCATGTTTGCGTTGACATTATGATTATTTGATAAAGTAAATGAAATAACAATATTAATTTTTTTTTTATAAAATAATTAAATAATCAATAATTTCATGATACATTATTAATAAAAAATAAGTAATATGACTACATTATTAATAAAAATATATATTTAGAAAGAGGAGATCAAACCCAAATATATTATTTTTCTTAAAATAATTATAATTATTACAATTAATAATATTATAATTATTATACTTAATAATATTATAATGATTATACTATAATTAATATTATAATGATTATACTAAAATTAATAATTATATTATAATTATTTAATAATTACATTATATTTAATTGATATATTATTTTTCTTAAAATAAATATAATTATTATTTTAATTATAACTACAATTATGTAATTATATTTCATTTACAAAAAAAATAAAGAAATGTTTCAAAATATAAACAATATAATAAATATTGGGTATTTTTGTAAATATCATGGAAATGTCACGTTACCATTATTTTTGGTAAAAATCACTTTTTCATGAATATGGAAAAGTTACTTCATTTCTGTCACGTAGGATTTCAATGATATACCAACAATAGTATATGTATTTTTCCTTGACCCAACTTTCCATGTCCCAACTTTGCAAAAAAAAAATTAACTTTTCCTTAATCCAAACGCACCTATGTGAATTTTTCCTATGTATGTATACTTACAACAATAGTACATGTATTTTTTCCCTATATATTTTATACTTGTATTTTTCCGGCGAAAGTATTTAAAACTCGGTCTTGCTTTTTTTTGTTTTTAGTATTTGTTAATTTTGTTGAACTGATAATTAATTTCGGTATTTTCGAATTTCGCACTGAGACAGAATCACATGCATAAATGCAAAATATACAATGTTTAATTTATCAACCCCCTTATTTTGGACCAATCTTTATGCAATATCATCATGCCACATCATCACAATTATTTCAACCATTAAATTATGATATGTGACAATATATGAACCATGGATTAATCTTTGATTTTGTGTGATTATGTTTTATTTGTAGACATTTATGTGTCCCTTATTTTACACTTAGTTTTAAACAATTTTAGAAGACCACATCACCTTACATTGATGATGTGTCAAAATATTATTCGTTAGGTTCATGTTGGACCAATTGTATTTGATTTTGAATTTTTTTTCACAATATGTTACATGATCAAATCGTAAGCCTAATTATTATTATTTTTAAAACTACAATTGAAAAAAATTACACATACTACTAAGTATATTATATTTGTATTTTTGCTTACAACAATTTCATGTTAATCTTAAAAAAAAAAAATGAAAGATATTTATTTACTAAACACATATAATGTTTTTAGCTTATATAATATCTTTCAATAATAAACATTAAACATAAAATGCACCAGACACAAAAAAAAATTGAACTTTTAAAATCTTATTATTCTTATTTTTTGGTATGAAAATTTAAAATATCATATGATTTTACTTTTTATATGTGAACGCATGTTATTTTATTATCTTATAGTAACATATTTTCTTTTTGTATGCGTTACATTAAAATACTAAATAAATATTTCACATTATATCGGATTTAAAAATAGTATAATAATTTTGTCATCGAACTTCTTAATCAATATGATTTTTATTTTCACAAAGTTTTATGTTTGATTCTTAAAAATCATAACTATATATTATGTGTATGGCAAAACAAATGAAACAGAAACGCTGGTAATCTCCTAGTTCCTAGTGTTTAACAAAATTTCGATAATTTAACTTAATTTTCGAATTAACTCTGTAAAAAAACCTAACTCCAATGAAACATTTAGATGTTTTGTTATATTACACAAGGCACATAACATATTCTCCTTGACCAATTATTCATCACAATATTCATATATAAACATAAATACAACATATGATTTATCAAGATCCAAACTAATGAAGTTGATGCGCGGTCCTCATAGCAGAAATAGCCCGAGCAGGATCAAGACTCTTTGGACAAGTTACGGTGCAGCTCTTAATAGTCCGGCACCGATACAATCTCCTCTCGTCTTCTGTTATTGCTTGTATCCTCTCCTTTGTGTAATCATCACGACTTCGAATAAAAAAGAACACGAAAATTTTGAATTGATTTTCTCTTTAGATTAATAATTATAAAAAACATGATAACATTGTATCCTAGTAGTATCGTAATACCTGTCTGATACCCATCGGTAAGCATTGATCAAAACTGCGGGGCCGAAAAATTCTTCGGAATTCCACCAATATGCTGGACAAGCCGAGCTGCAACACGCACACAAAATGCATTCGTAGAGACCATCAAGGCGTTTTCTCTCGCTTTGTGATTGTATATACTCTCTTCCTTCTGGTGGGGTTTTTTTCGTCTTTAGCCACGGCTCAATCAATCTATACAATAATCAAAACATTAATATTCATGAGATCAAATTTGTAGCGTGTGATGAAAATTTTGATATCCACGAATTAACATAACAAATCGACAAGTAAATAATCAAAGAACATAAATTCAAAATGGCGCACTTGTATTGTTGATAGAAATTTGTGAGATCGACGACTAGATCCTTCATGACAAACATATGAGGAAGAGGAGTGATCATGGTGGCTTTCGATAAGTTGGTATCAATTGGCTTGAGGCACGCCACCGTGTTGACCCCGTCAATGTTCATCGAACAAGAGCCGCAAATACCTTCTCTACACGACCTCCTAAAACAAATAGTCGAGTCTTGCTCCGCTTTTATTTTCATCAACACATCCAAAACCTAGTTTATCCAATAACATATTACTGATAATTCTTTATGATTGTCAAATATAAACAATTTAAACAAAAGGAAAGGAAGAGAAATTATAATACCATCGGTCCGCAAGTCGATAAATTGACAAAATAAGACTGAAGAAAAGGCTTTTGCGGCTTATCGGGGTTCCACCGATAAATTTGAAACTCCTTGATTGGCCGAAACTTCTGAGCCTCCTTCATTTTTGCCGATATATCCGCGAAGTTTTCAGCAGCCTCTCTTGCATTAATTCTAGCATTTTCATGCCCCTTCAAAGATGGAAAATCCTTGTCTAGTGGTCCTTCTCTTTTGATAAATTTCCTTGCCCAATTGAAAAATGGCCTCGTTCTTTTGAGCATGTTCATTTCAAGTACTTCTTTCCTCAATTTCATAGAAAAAAAATGGTCTTTTTTATCTGATGCGCCTCTAGCAAGCTCGGTGGCCATGGCACCTGTACAGTGACAAATGGCAATGACACGTGGTACCCGTAGAAAGAAACATGTGTCTATCTGCAATTAATATGATAAAAGTAGACCCAAAGCCCAAGATGAAGTTTAGGTAAAGCCTGTACTTCAAAACATAGTTACATGAGAATGGACTTTTAAACGTATAGATATGATTTATATTATTTGAAAATGTTGTAGATTAGATTTCATGAAAAATAAAAATTTCTATCATATTTATCATAATACTTACAAAAAATTAACGATCGAAAATAGTTACAACATGAATCATCATTAAATAAATTTTGAAATTCGATTTTTTTGGTTTGGATGTATTTTAAATCATATAGATAGGCTAAGGATGAATTTTTACTAGGTTTCGAATTTCTTTTCATGAAAATCTATAAATTTACCGAAATGAACGGTCATGAAAATATGTTATCGATTTTGTTAGATACAAAAATCAAAATTGTACAAAATTTATTCTACATCATATCTAAATGATATAAAACATATCTATACGGTTAAAATTCGATTATAATATTTAGATTTAGTGAAATAAGTGGTGTTGGCCAAACAAGAGTGTTGGCCATTGAACCTAGCCCTATATATATATATATATATATATATATATATATATATATATATACAGAGGGAGGCTAACATACTTAATTAAGTACCAATAATTTGGTACTTAATGTTTTTTAATCATTGAATTTGCATTGAGATTTGTGTTTTTTCATGATGATCATGAAATTTTGTGCACATCATTAAATGCACAAATCTCAATGCAAATCAAATGGTTAAAAATCATTAAGTATCAAATATTTGGTACTTAATTAAGTAGGTTAGCCTTCCTCATATATATATATATATATATATATATATATATATAAAATCCATTTTGGTTCAAAATAGTATCCATTTTGGCCCAATTTATAACCTTCTATTTAAATTTTTTTGGTTCAAAATAGTATCAAAGAATTGTAATCATGCAAGTTATCTTAAAACAGGTACCTAAAACTAAAACATACAAAAACAAGCTATTTTGTCAGGTTTTACATTCTTTTACCCTTTAAATATACCAAGTCGGCGAAGTTTTTTGATTGCTTTAACAATATAAGAATCCTCCCAATAAAAAAAGTTACGAACTATTGATATAATAAGCTAAAGTATTAGTGGTGAAGGTTAGAATGTAACTATCATAATTAATGCTAATTATGTACATCTTATTCTACCAAACTTGCAAGTTTGAGAACTCGGTTAATTTTTGGTTGCTCCTATATTTTGACATAGTAATTTCAGTGATATATTATGATTCATTAACAATCTCAAAATATGGAAAACTTGAGCCAAACCACGTAACAGTTCCATCCAAACTATCAAAGACAATGTCAAGCAACCATGAAATTAAAAGAACAAATGAATAAATAGTTTAATCCTTTCTATTTCCGCCGAATAAGACGATAAGAACAAAGATAAATATGCAGATTAATATAATAGAATCCTCCCACGTTAAACATGAAATTAGACTATTCCATAAATTAAATATTTTTTCTTAAAAAAAATACCCCTAATTATTCCTCTTATTTGCTTACGTGATTTTAAATAGTATTATGTATTCATTATTTCATAAATGAAGAATTCTTATATCATATATTCATTGATGTCAATAGAAATTGTACTCAGAACCTCTCATAACATATGATTTTTTTTTTGTCTCACACTCAACGAATTGGATTATGGATTCATTAACTTATAATAAATTGAGAAAACTCATATGTCCTACGTTCATTGATGTAAAATGAGTATTAAATTCACAACATGTCACAACATATAATTTTTGTGTCTCACACTCAACCAACTGGGTTATGAGCTCAATAGCCTCGTGAACTTTTTAATATCGTGATACTTGTTTTAATTAATTGAAATAATTCATCTTCACTTTATTATCATGGTACTTTTTTTTTAATGAGTGGCAAGCGCCGCGTTGCGCGTTCGGTCTATTCGTGTTTTATTGAAGAAGAAATAAAAAGTTTTTACAAATAATTACATCATATAGCTATTTATACTTCACCTCCTGATGGTGTAATAATCATACAAATAAACTACATTTGTGTGTTAACAAAAGGAGCTCCATTTGTGTGTTAGGTCATGTACCATTGCTAGAAGTAGGTCATGCATTTTTTCCTTACGCCTGAATATGCGTTGGTTTCGTTCTCGCCAAATGGTCCATATCGTCGCTAGCCATTGTGTGTCCCACCTTGTAGCATCGAATGCCGTATTTTTTGCCTTGTTTGCAACCACATTTCTTCGAGTGATGATCCAGCGGGGTATATACTAGGGATCACCGTCGTCCAAAGTGACCATACGAAAGGGCAACAAAGTAGTATGTGGTTGACCGTTTCACCTTGTTGAGCACAAAGAATGCATACCGGGTCATGTGACCATCCACCCTTCGCGAGCTTTTCCGCCGTGAGAATGCGGTTATTAAGCACAAGCCACCCAAAGATCTTTGTTTTCAAAGGGGCTTTAATTTTGTAAAGTATTTTGGTCCATTGACATTCAACCCCCCGATGAGAGTTTCGGGCATAGATTAGAGCCGAACTCAATTTTGGCGGTTGATTGTGAAGGAATTCATCCGTCCCCGGGCCCGCGCAGCGGATATGAAGGCCCGGTCCGATTCCCAAATTCCGAGATCACGCTTCGATATCGAGGGTACGATGCAAAGTAGGATAGACGATTACCAGCATGAAATTGATCACGCACGACGGGTTGATCGCTCGCATCCTTCTCTTCCTCGGTGTCACGTTGGTGACTAGCCCGTGCATCCCATACCACACGTCTCCCACCGTTTTGACACGCCTCCGATTGTCTTCGTGCGTCCCACGTCCACACGCTTCCACAGCCTTTCACTCTCTTACTTCTCCGGTTTGATCACAAACGAAGAGCCACAAAGTGCGAACTCCTCTACCCGTATCCACCGTGAGTCATAGCACCTCGGTCGCGAATGCACCTGCCTAGACGATGCACCAGCGAACTTGCATGATTTCTTTCGATTCTCTAGATGGAGAAAACTCTTTTCTCCTCTTTTCTCTTTCTCTCTTTCTCTTCGCACTCTTTCAACACGTGATAAGAGTCTCTCTAATTTCTGGACCGAATTAGACTTCAATTGATCTGAATTGTCTGTATAGTCTGAATTGAGAGAGAGAGAGAGAGAGAGAGAGAGAGAGAGAGAGAGAGAGAGAGAGAGAGAGAAACATCATATTTATTCAACATAGGATAAGGATGGGCCAAAAGGCATATATATCTACTATACACCTTTTCAAACAGAAACTACATACACCCTTTCAGTATTCTGTTGAAACGAAATTGTTAAATCGTTCCAACCGACTTCAAACCTTCACAAAAGTTGTAGATAATCTTATTATCTTTCCAACCCAATTTGGTCCAGCCCAATTGGAGTTCGGATCCGAAAGTTAAGACGGTTTTACTAACTGTATGTCAAACTGTCGCACCATTTCGGTATTTCATTAAAACGACACTGATACTTCGCTCAAATGAAATATGTTTCTACATGAAAGTTCTAGATAATCTCATTATCTATCTAACCCAATTTGAACCATTCAAATTGAAGTCATTATCTGAAAGTTATATCAGTTTTACTAAAACTGTTTCTTATGCCCACGAACGCGTACGTTCGTTTTTCCTTCTACGTACCATTTTAAGAGAATCTAGCCCGCGTATCATATACGCTAAAGCCATTCACATCTCATGTGCAAAAACTTGCAATCAAGCCCGACATAGTACGACTCGTTGTGTGACCGTGTAGGTTCGTTTAACGATGGCAGTAGGCTGTTTCCAAAGCCCTACGAGCCCATGAGCGGGATCTAGTCACTCCATCATGGCTACCCATGTTAAAACGAAAAATGATTGTGATCATTGTGCCTATCTCGAATAGCGGTTATTAGTTCTCTTGTTTACGATATCCGTTAATCAAAATGCATGGTTATATTCATCCTTATATTTTGATTAACTATACTTATTTCTCGATTCCGAATTGAATTAACATTTTCAATCGATATTAACCATTAATATCATTGACTACGGTCGTAGTTTTCGTTAATCAATTCATCGAGCGGCCTATGAGATATCTCTTCCTTTCGGAATAAACAATTCCTATCTTGAAGACTCGTATTGAACTCGATGTTTCGGACAATACCCAATGATGACCGTTTTGGCCACCTGTTACGGTAGGCGTAAGATCATATCAAAGTATTGTGTTACGTACGTAACGCAATCAATGGTCCCCTCAAGTGTGAAGAACCTAATACCCTACTCGTCGCGAGTCCATCTATAATGACTAAACCATGTCATGGTCTCGCGGCTTTGGTCATATCCAATATTTGTCACCTAACATATATCTACGTTCCCAATTCGACAAGCACCTTGTCCTATGATTAGCAAAACATAATCATCTCCTCGGCTAACGTACTAGTGTACGCATTCAGTCTATTATCAGATAATAGAAATGCTTCTCTCTTAAGCAAACCGACACACGACTAGGGATGTTTAGAAATGAAACTTTATGTGTGACGGTTTCGCTGCACATAATCACGTATTATGCCGACGTCCACACAAACTCAAATCAAGGTTCATGTAATCATATTACACAACCCGCACACAGTTTTCATATAAGGTGAATGCATATTAATTTATGTAAACAAAATTTTTAAAGGAATACATTCATATGGATTAAGTATTTGGGTGATACAACATTTACCTATGGGTATCTCCATACCCATAACCTGCGAGGACTATCGTATTAGATAACTACACTCTACTCTCTTCTTCCTCCTCTAGGTATCTCCATACCCATAGCCATCGCATGACATTCACGCACGACTAGAGAGAAATGTTTTGTAAACGGATCCGCACGTTGCTGTTAGTGTTAATCTTCATAAGGTTTGGAACATTTCCAATGCCTACGATCACATTTTTACACAAAATTTCATGGATCAAATGAAAATTTTCTGAGTATTGGCTAGAAGTGGTTGTGACCTCGGCATTTTTGGCTTGTAATATTGTGTTTCACGCAATACACAACCGTAAATCCGATAACTCGAGACTACTCGAGTTTGGTCATGTATCCTTGATCCATACTGCTTCCTTTTGCGATTAATAACCGCAATATACTCGCCTCCGAAAATAGAATAAAAAACTATTGGTCATGTGGAACCTTTCCACATAACCATGTTTTCGTTTAAGCAAAACATGTACACACTTTGTGATCGAAAGTCGTGCTACAAATTTGGACGTGCTAAATATTTGGAAAATGCCATTGTTATAACTCTTTATAACCAACACGTCCTCCACACCATTATAGATAAAATAAAATCATGAATTCTTTCGCAAAGTATTCAAGGATAAACTTCACCGCTATCAATACAAATTCCAATGGATTTAAATACACATAACCATTATGTATATATATGCATAACCATTATACATTCACAAGAGTTAGTCTCACGTAATCGCATTACATTCAAACTCGTGTGATTTCCTTGGATTTTATTGACGGTGAATTAGACGCTTTGTGTGTACGATGTATAGCCGCATACATATCATGACAGATATAATAGATCCTCACATCAAATGTAAAGCATCATATTATTACTTTTCGCCCTGCTCCCATCGAGCCGTAGAAAATTTCTGCCATTCGATATTTCGATTTAACTCCTCCAAGGAGTTATATGTTGAAAACCATTTTCAACAATATGTCGATATACGTGTGATAATATAGAACGAGGAACTTCTTAGATCTATCATATAGATCTTCACGCTTAATTCATAAGCGGTATCGCCTAAATCCTTTATTGTTACAAGAAATATAACGCGGCTCTCCCACTAACCTTCATGTGTACACAAAATTTCCATTCGTTCCGACAAAGTTATAACAGTTTATAACTTCGTCAAAACGAATATTCCAATTCCGAGAAGTTTTCTCTAATCCATCATATGGATCGTTAAAGCATGCATATCCTATCCCGATTCTTATGAATCGACAAAATCGTAAGGTTGTGTCAATAACACATCCTTTCATAAAACTTTTGTCAAGAAATTCGGTTTTGACATCCATTTTGCCACATCACGTAGTTATAATACGCGACCTTGGCAAGCAGAATTTCTAGAATGTGAAACCATGGCAACATGCGAAAACGTTTCTTCATAGTCCGACTATGAAATACTTGACACTTTTGGCTGCTAACCTCGCTTTGTTATATGTGTATTCCTATCCGTGTCGGTTCTCATCTTACCAGTTCTAAACAAGATAATTTACACGGATCGAATCTCAGATTTCATGACACCATGTCATGTGGAATCGTTACTTTTCATACCATCCTTGTAGGATATCGAATCATCATATGATTTCGATCTCTCATCATTAGCCACGATAAATCCGTATTTAGCGACTTATGATATAGCCTACTTGATCTACGAAAAATTCTTTGTGTGTTCGACTCGTATTCATCAACTATTGACGAAGTCGTGTCAACTTTCATCGGCACAGTATTCATTTTCAGATCTCGAACTCTTTCGAGATTTATTCTACTCCCACTTGCCCGCGTAGAGATAAATGGCATAAAGTTCCAAAATTGTGCGCATTGTGTCCTCCTCCAAGAAGGTATCTCTTCGAGCCACGAAAATCTCATTTTCGTCGGGACGTTAGAACTAACACCCTTTAGTTTCCTTAAGGATATATGATAAACGAACAATTTTCGGATTTGGGATCGAGTTTATTCGAAACAAATTTCGAAATATACTCACATGCACAAATATGTACAAATGACAACTTCAGAACCATTCCGATTCATATCTCATATGGCGTCTTTTGTACCGATTAGAAGGTTTATGGTCCATATCTTATATGCAATCATTCATTAGTGCCGTTGTCTCAAGGGTGTATCACCAAAATATTTTTGGGAGATCCGTTTGACTTATCATTTATCGAACCATGTATAACATGCGTTCATTTCCTCTTTTCGAATACATCTCAATGTTCCGAAATGAAGATAATCGTGAAACAATTCCACAATCATAAATGATCATCAATACTTATAACTCAAATATCGCCTCTTCGATCCTATCGAAGTGCGTAGCTCAAATACTTGCCTCCTCAATCCTATCAAAGGGCTTTGATTTTCTTGCTAAGTCAATTTTGTATTTTGTTTTTGAAACTCTTTGAACCTTTCAAAAGTCTCCGCTTCGGCACGCATTAAACAGATATTACCGTATCTAGTTTAACCGTTCGTAAACGTAACAAAATACCGATAGCCTCCTCTTGCCTCGGAATTTATCGGATCTTTTACATCTTAATGTAATTTCCAATAATTCGTCGGATCTTTCTCCAACCTTTGGAGAATGACGCCCTTTGTCGTCTTGCCTCATAAATAAGTATCGCATTAATCAATCGAATCTAATTTGAATGATTCTAGCAATCCATCTCATGGAATCTAGATACGCGTATCTCGTTTATATGGCCAAGACGGCAACGCCAAAAGAAGCAATCAACTTCCAGGTTCAGTCCTCCTCGGATTTCACCATTCTTTGAGTCATTAGTTGGGACAACTCCTTGTCCGAACTTTCTGTTTGGAAAATATTTTTTCAAAATATCCTTAGACATTTATTTCTTTCGATCCTGCCTTTGAATTACAAGGACATCCACGCATCTCTATGCTTTGGATTCCCCGGATACTCCAAGCATCTCCTATTCAAATTTACATCGCATCTCATGCAATTCCGGGATCGACTTATCTATCGATTGCATATGATATTCGGTCACGAAGATCAAATCTCGTACCATCAACACACGAGTGTTAATCAAAGACCCATAAGGTGTCTCAGAATTAACCTACTCTTTGAGCCGCATTGAACCATCGATCAAAACACAAATAACTTTTTAAATATCAAATAATATCGTTATGTTTTCAATTTCTAAAAATCATATCATATTAAATAATTTATATTCATATTTTTACTTTCACTATCAAGTTAGATATTATATATAGTTTTCAATTGTATTATAAATCAATAAAATAATATTAGTATTATATAATCAATAGTGTGTTATTAGATATGTCGTAGGGCTCATTATTTAAATTTTTTATATTCCATATGTTATAAATCACAATTAATAATATTGGTTATTGTGTTTTTTTTTATAATTGTGTTATATCTTAGATATTATTATACAATGACAATAATATGTGTTATTAGTTGATACAAAAAAATATATGTTATTATAATACAAAATAATGATAAACATATATATAATCATTAATGTAATATAAGTGGGTTTAATAATATTGTTTTGAGATGATATTAGTTAGTATTGTTATGATCTAAAAGTTTGTAAAAAACAAATGCTAAAAATTAATAATTTTCGATAAAACCAGTAAAATTATCAAATTCGACAAATGTCTCACAATCAACAAATAATAATCTCGTTTATACAAACTCGCCAGAAAATCGAGGCCTTTATAAAGCTCACATATCCAAAAAGATCCAAAAAAGTATATAGATGTACTACTTGTCATATTTATTCTCTTAAATTTTGTTTAGTGAGAATTTTTATTAGAGGTGGCAATCGGGTGGGTCGGGTCGGGTTCGGGTCAGGTCATTTTGGGTTCGGGTCGTTTCGGATTGCTGGTCATTCGGGTCATCGGTTCGTTCGGATCGCGGGTCGTTCGGATTTTGAGTCATTCGGATTCGAGTCGTTTCGGTTTTCGGGTCATTCGGGTTCGGGTCGTTTCGGCTTTCGAGTCATTCGGGTTCGGGTCGTTTCGGATTTCGGGTCAATCGGGTCCGGGTCGTTTCGGTTTTCGGGTCATTCGGTTCCGGGTCGTTTCTGTTTTCGGGTCATTTGGGTCTTGGCTATTTTGATTTTCGGGTCATTCGATTTTCAAAAATTTAGTTTTCGAAAAATTCGAGATTTATTTTATTGAATCCAAGATATTTTAGAAATATTATATTGATTTTAACAATAATACTTTCGGGTCATTCGGGTCATAAGTTTCGGGTTAGTTCAAGTTTCGGGTCGTTCAGGTTTCGGATCATTCGGTTTCGGGTCAATTTCGGGTTCGGGTCGATTTCGAGTTCGGGTCATTCGGTTTCGGGTCAATTTCGGATTCGGGTCATTCGGTTTCGGGTTCGTGTTCGGGTCGTTGACTTTACAATATTCTCGGGTCGGGTCGGGTTAGGCGTTCGGACGGGTCGGGTCATTTTTTCGGGTCGGGTCGGGTCAGATTTTGCCGGCTCTAATTTTTATGTTGCACGGAAACTATTACGAGTAGAGTGTTTGATATGTACAATACGAATACGGTTATACAAAAAAATTTCAAAAAAAAAAAGATACGACACGAGTACGTACGGTCGATTTTGAAATATCCACGCAATATTGAAATTTTGTACTTGTATGTTTTAATTTGTTTAGATAATGGAGAATTCTTAAAAAAAAGAAACCTAACTTTTTTCATTATTTTAAAAAAAATCCTCGGCTTTTAAATACTCCAAAAAAAAACTCGTCAAAACAATTTATTGTTTTGAAATATCTCCTAAAAATGTTAAGTTGATTTTTTGTAGATCAAATTACTCCTCTATTTTTGTAATATTTAATTTTACTAAATAATGTTTATTAATTTTTTATTATATAAAAATTAATAAATATTTAATAATAAATTAGCTAACGTAATTATATATCAACTCATTTATTTATAAAACCATACAACAATTGACATATAATTTATATAACCAGTTACAACTAATAAACATATAATTAATAGCAAATTAATTTATTTTTATATGAGTGAATATGTTCGATCATATTTTTAGAATATTCTTGAACATAAAGTATAACGTAATCAACTACATCAATGCTAAACATTGTTCATATACGTAACTAATGTTCAATAACATAACAATATATATATATATATATATATATATATATATATATATATATATATATATATATATATCAGTGTTTGAAATTGCGGCGATATTGCGGACATTGCGGGCCGAGATTTAGAATCGTTATATCGCAATGAAGTATTGCGAAAATATCGTTTTTTGAGAAATTGCGGATATTGCGGCGAAATATCGGTAATATTGCGGCCATATCGGGTCAAATATTGCGGATAATATTCAAATCGTTGTAATTTTCTCATCCTACCACCAAATTACATGAAATTTATATCGAAATCGCTCGTCTTGACGAAAGGAATGCAATGATGGGCTTGAATTTGTGAAATTTTGTCTTTTACCCTGAATTAAACACAAAATACACGTTAAAGTAATTTTATCGAGAATTATTTAATATAAATATTATAACATAAATTTTGTGATTATTTAATACTTAGTTTCCATGTTTTATTATCAAAATATTTGATAAAATATGCTCATAACATATATAACTTCTAAAATGTGTCATTTTCATCTTTAAATGTATGAATTTAGTAATTTTCATTGTATTTCATGTTTCGATTTAAAATTTGAGTTATAGTGTTTTGATATTTTTAGGATGTCCACAAAAAATTCTTCAACAAAATACAATTCCAAAGATCTCGTATAATTGACATTTTAATGGAAATTTTATGATCAACTTTTATTTACACTGAAAAGGTTCCTCGACAATCAACTTTTTTATTCTTTTTACAAGAAAATTATGAAAAAAAAATTACGATATTAATGGTGATAAAATATATTGTGAAAAATATATTTAAAGAAACTATTATTTTTACATAATTTAATATCGCAACGACTGTCCGCAATAAGGTCATTGCGCCGCAATTGCGCCCGCAAACGCAATCCGCTGCAAAAAAGACCCGACCGCAACGGACCGCAATATCGCAATTTAAAACATTGATATATATATATATATATATATATATATATATATATATATATATATATATATATATATATATATATATATATATATATATATATAGAGAGAGAGAGAGAGAGAGAGAGAGAGAGAGAGAGAGAGAGAGAGAGAGGGGGGGGAGTCTAACCTATTTAAACTAGTCGAGCTCGAGCGAGCTGTGCCAAGGTCAAGCTCGGCTCGGAATTTACTGGAGCTGGCTCGGCTCGTTCATAATTATGATTCGAACTAAAAAAGCATGCTCAATCTCGGCTCGTTCTAATTCGAGCTAGCTCGGCTCGGCTCAAGGTAGCTCAATTGAAAAAACAACTTGGATTTTAATTAAAAAAATTGTAATAAGTGCGAATAAACAAAAAATATTCTAAATACCAAAATATCTCAAAACATAATAATAATAATAAATCAAACATACAACACAAAACACAAAATAATAAGATTTGGAGTTGAAACTATTAATTTGTCTCTCTTAGTTAACTTTTTTACTTTTTAGAACTTGAGTGGTAACCAAGGTTGGAACTACTAAGGAGATAAAAAAATTCTTTATAATTTTTTCTAATTATAATAATATATATAATATGAATTAATTAAGATAAAATATTTAATTTTTTAAATCGAGCTCATATTCTTTTCGAGCTTAATATGAGCGAGCTGAGTCTGGCATAAGCTCGGCTCGGTAAGCGTTCGAGCTAGCTCGGCTCGTTTCATTTAATTTCGAGTTAATATTGAGCGAGCTATTATTGAACTATTATCGAGTCGAGCTCGAGGGAGCCACGAGCTAAAGTTGCAGTCCTAATTGAGATTTGTGTTTTTCCATGATAATCATGAAAATTTGTGCACATCATAAAATGCACAAATTTCAATACAAAACATTAAGTGCCAAAATTTTGGTACTTAATTAAGTAGTATTGGTACTTAATGTTTTTTCACCATTAAATTTGCATTGAGATTTGTGTTTTCGCATGATAATCATGAAAATGTGTGCACATCATAAAATGCACAAATCTCAATACAAAACATTAAGTACCAAAGTTTTGGTACTTAATTAAGTAGGTTAGCATATATATATATATATATATATATATATATATATATATATATATATATATATATATATATATATATATATTTGTGAAGTGAATGTACATTAAAACAAACTGTTCAAAAAAGAATTATCAAGATATTTTTTAGGTGCTGAAATCTTATATTGTTGTTTATTTTTTATCATCCGATGTTAGTTTTTACAGAAAATATTTAAATTAAATGAATATTACATATAATCTCAATTGTGTTTTTTCGATAGATAGAATATGCGAAAAAATCGTGCATTTTTAAAATAAAAAAAATAAAAAAAATGATTTAATAAATTTAATATTACAAAATAGATGTGTATACTGATTCAAAAAAATTAAACACCATAAAAAGTTAACTTTGAAACTTCTAGGAGAGTATTTGAAAATAAAAATAAAAATATTTTGAGAATTTTTTATAGAATATCTCCAAAGTAAGGGGCTTTTTTTAATATTGAAAAATGTTATGATTTTTGTAAGAATTCTCCTTAGATAATTGAAATTTTTTGTAATTGTTATTTGTTAATTAGTCTCTTCTTCTTTTCAATTCAATAATCAACATTTTATACTGTACGAATTCCGTACATCTAATCTGGATCAAAATCTGATTGATTACGTACCAAAAGTCTACCTAATTGAATTAACAATCTTTCTAAACAAATAATATCTTATAAATATTTAATAAGATAAAATAAAATAACAAGGAAAGATCGAAGCTAAGATTCTGACCCGGTCTAATAAACCTACAAAAATATGGATCAATGAAAATTAGGCATTATTAATCAAAGAGAAAGGAATCGATTTCACCAGTTATGATCAATTTCACCAGTTGATTGAGATTCCAAGAAACTATTAATTAAACATGATATTCATGATTTAAATGCAACTATTTTCTGATCAAGACTCGATATTGACATGATACCCTTTTGATTAATTGTCTAATTTTAAATGTGTAATTATCAATAATTTATGAATGATTTCTCACTATCCATTTTTTCTGATATATTATTATATTTTAACTAGTAATTTGATTTGATGTGTTAATTTAATCACAGACATCATGTAAATCATACAACACATTGGTTAAGCCAGTTTGGACTATGGACCCTGCCAAATAAACAATTGCACTGTTAGATTGGCTTGTCATGGGCTAATTAGTATAGTAATTAAAATAGGTCAACTTAATCATAAAATAAAAACGAATAAATAATGCAAAAGTTTGATGGCTTGTCTCGTTAACCCTCTCTTGCGGTTAGGATTTTTCTACAACTCTTTTTCTCCTAGCACCATTCCCCTCTTGTGAATGATAAACTGGAGGGTCCATTTTTTTTTTTGGATATTTGCATTTTTGGTTAAATTTTAATAATTATACATAATAAAATTTTAACAGAGATTAAAAGACTATATTTAAATTATATGTAGTTTTAAGGGGAATTTTAAAAGAAAAACTTTAAGTTCAGATATTAAAAAAAACTTTACCTTTTGATACTCCAAAACACCTTCTTTAAACAAAGTTCTCTTTCGAATACACCTATAAAGATTAAAACTAATTATGAATTATGAATTATGAATGGTATTAAATATTTTTTGGACCAAAATGACATTCTATTTCGTATTTAATAATTAAAAAATAGTTAAAAAAAATTTTTTATTAATATTAAACATTGCCTTAAATATTTTTCAATATATAACAACTGAAAAAAAAGAATCTCATATGTATATAATTTTAATTTTGTATTTATTGTATATTTTCAAATGAAAAACTAACAACATATATTAATAAAATAAACAACAATATTAAAAAACGTCTTGAAAATATGTTGACAAAAAATATCTTTTTAACAACTAGTTTTTTATTAATATATAATATACATTAACACAAAAACTAATGATAAATTAATATATAATTATAATATTTAGTTAATATCTAAAATAAAAAATCATGAAAATATTTAAAAAATACATAAAAGGAGAATGAAAATAAAAAAAACTAAATGTTTAAAGATATTTTTCTGTCAATATATTTTCAAGGTGTTTTTGTGGAATTGTTGTTTATTTTAATATAAATTGATATTTGGGTTTCTTGAAAAAATATATAATAAACGAAATATTAAATTAGATAAATATAACATATACTAATAATTAGATTAATTTAAGATCACAAGAATTCGCTTCAAGACTTCCACGAATTATGGAATAGCTCTACATTGACACGAATCTCAACGTTATTCCAAACCTTTTATTAGATTAATTTAAGTTCTATTCAATACAAAATCATCAAATTCCTCAAATTAGCAATTTTGTAAATTGCAATATCAAAACAAAGTCACATTATTGTTCAAGCATATAGTTATAGTTATACGTTTAAATTCATTCCATAGACGAACAACTATATGTGTTTGAACGATAATCAATGTTTTGTATGCTTTGTTATATGGCAACAAAATATGTAACTTGCGCTCAAACGGATAGCCATAGCGTTTGGATGGAAGATGTCACAGGGAATAAATATAATCCTTTTTGTTTGAACGGATCTCACAACTTGTTCAAACGCACGTGACTGAAAACCTTAGGAATTTGAATATGCATTTAAAATAATTGTACGTGCTGTTAAACGCGAAAGCTATCCCAAATATTTGTGTGATCGAATATGTTAGGTTAGATGTATAGGTATTTCTAGTTATTCCTATGTTGGAAGCACGTTGTGTGAACGCCTAATCCACATCGATAGAACGTTGTAAATCGGTGTTGGAAAATTGTAATCCATTCATTTGGAAAATTGAATAGAGTGCCTAAAAGGCACAAGTTGGCCGCGCGGCAATTTCGGAGACTTAGATACTTGTGAACGTTGATTCGGTCGACTAGCAAGTAAAGGAGAGTTAAAGTAAGCAACTCTCTACCGAACTCCGTAATCATATTGCGGGTCAATTTGGTTACCTGGTATTGTTTCTTTTTATCACTTACTTTCCGCACTATATAAATCATTAGTTAATTGATACAGCATATTCAAATTGAGAATTGTTAAAATTTGAAAATAAAGAGTTGAGCCTTAATTATAACCTATTCATCCTCTTATAAGTCATTAAGAAACAACAAAACTTAACATTTTTCATCCAATTATATTTGTTTATACAAAAATACCCTTACAAAAAGAAAAAAAATAAATAACAAATAAAAAAAACTTATTCTGCATTTAATATAAAGAAATACAATCATAAAATGCAGTAATAAAAAATAGTTTACATAAAATATAATAAAATTATAATTTACATACAAAATATTTTATAATAATATAAGTATAATCATATACTTTTTATGTAATATGTTATGTAATAAATCAATGCATTGCGAAATACATTATAAAATTTTATTAAAATGATAGCACGAACAATATTATATTAAAAAAATATTTTAATCAATTTGGTATTGAATAAAACAAATATGAAAATATTTAAATGAGGGGTATTTTGGTCAATAAATTATTGTCAGACTGGAAATTTTAAGCTCAATATCATGGAAAGTAAAAACATACAACTCACTTAAAATGTGTTTTTTTCTTCAGAGAAGTTAAGCGGGTTTCGAAAATTATCCCTTCGGTAATATATGCGTCAGAGACAGATCTATATAGGGTCCGGAGGCTTGTCCTCCTTCCAAGATTTTTTTGATACCATACTTAATTTTAGTGTATCGTATTATGATTAAACTTTAAAGAAAACTATATTATATCTCCTCATTTTCCTCACAAAATCATGATGATATTACTTCTCTCAATTAACATCCTAATTAACAAAGTGAATTAACGATTAATAAATGATTAATAAAAAACAATAGATAGTTAGGCCTCCGTCAATTATTAGTTAATAAGAAATATTAAACAATTAATAATTATGAATTAATCATTAATTCATCTTGTTAATTAGGATGTTAATTGAGAAAAGTGATGTCATCATGATTTTGTGGAGAAAATAGGGAAGCACATTAGAAAGCATAATCTATTAAGTTTACCAATATAATATATCATGATATTAAAATTAAAATTAATTTTTGTTTTTATTATATTATAACATATGTTATATTGAATAATTATAACTGAAATATAACTCATATAACAGTATATTTGTTCTGAAATTTTCAAAATTTATCACTGATCACCAAATAAACAAATATTATTTTGACCATGAGTAGTGTTGTATGTTCCATAGAACTTTCCTCTACAAATCTTGATGATATTACATGATTTTTAAAATTTAATTTAACATTATAGTTTATAACTTAATTATATTAATTTATGATTTAAAATTTCATAAAAATTAAATTATAAAGTAATGTGTTAAAAATTAGAATATTAAATCATATCACGAAAAAAGTATTAGAAAATATCCAATATTTTGCTTTTGACAAATCAAATGAACAGAGAGACGTATGTGAGTAATAACAGGAGAAGAATGAAGGTCTTCTTTGTGCTCACCCAACACTTGTGTCTTTTAACCATTTCCCCTTGTCTGCTAGCTTAATTCCTCTAATCAGTAATCAACCCTCATCATCTCTAACCCCATTCATACATAAGCACATAGTTTACCCCTCCGACCGGCTACCACCGGTACGCCACAAAGAAAGCAAGGGTCCACCATCTATAGCAATCTCTCGAGGATCTTTTTAGTGGAAACGTGTTCAGAAGCCTCCCTCCTTTTTATACACACAGCCTCCATTGTTTCCACCTTCTCCCCTCCTTCTCTCTCTCTCTCTCTCTCTCTCTCTCTACAAAAGGCCTTTAAATTTCTTTAATCACATCTACTCTTTCTTCTTCTTCTTCCCCGTCTTTCTCTTCTTCCTTTAATCTGAGATATTTAGATCCGAACACAATCACCACTTTCGTCAAAAGCTTCACAACTTTCTTCCTGTTCTAGAATGATCAGATAATTCCATAGTCTTTTTTAATTCTACCATTTCCTCTAGTTTTTCATTTTGAAAGATATCTATCTCATGGACTCGGCCAATAGTGGAAGCATCCAATCATCGAGCGGTGGGGATGAAGAGTTCGATTCCCGGACAGGTACCGGTGGCAGTACCGGTACCGACCCAATCTTATCCTTCTTCCAATCAAATACCGGTACCGGTGCCGGTACCGGAGCCGGAACGCTCCCTTTTTACTCGCTTTCCGATTTTGCCCCAAATTCCCCTCTCCTTGCCTTCGACCCAACCACCACAAATATTGGAAGTAATACCTCAACTACCCCTCTCCCCTTCATGGCATCTCCCTCTTTCACACTAAACACTTCTCGAACCCTAACTAACACCCCTTCATCCTCCTCTTCATCGGCTGCCGCCGGTTCAACCGTAAACACCACCACCGGCCAACCACAACGCAACTCCAGAAAGCGTACACGTGCCTCCCGACGTGCCCCTACGACAGTTCTGACGACGGATACGTCGAATTTTCGAGCGATGGTGCAGGAATTTACTGGAATACCCTCGCCTCCTTTCGCCCCTTCTTCTCTCACGAGGTCTCGTTTCGACCACCATCTATTTTCCTCAGCTTCTCCGTCCTCTTCATCACTCCCTCCTTATCTCTTACGACCTTTTGCTCAGAAACTCAACACTGGCGGCACCGGTACCGGTATAATTTCAAATAGCATGAGTTCTGTGGACGTTGGCTCGGTACCAGTGACGAGTAACATGAATCCGGCACAACATAACGAGCAAGCACAGGCATTTCTTAACATGCAAAACCCTATGTTAACCTTTCAATCACTGCTTCAATCTCAACTTCAGCCAAAGTACGATGCAAGAAGTATTCTTAACTTTTCCTCCAGAACCGCGCCACAATCAATGCCCATGTCAAACGAGTATGTCGGTACGTCGAATTTACAGCAAGGATTGATGGGGTCGGATGGATTGCACCAAGGAGGATGGGTTGGTGCCAGTACCAGGCCAGACACGAACCAGTTGAACTCAGTTGTTGGTACGGAAAGAATGGCAAGTACGAGTTGCTCTGAATTTGTCAATGTGAGTAAGGAACAAGAAACGACTGTAGTGTCTACACGTGGAGAAGGAATGCCGGAATCATGGCTGTGTTCTTCTTCTTCTGATCGCTAGCTACCAAGTACAAGTACGTACGTAATTACAAGAAGAGATTTTTAGAATTTTGTTGTTAATTTTATTACAGGTTTAGGATCTTAGATTATGAGAATTTGAGATTCGAGGGGGTATAGTTTTGCACACCCCCTTCATTTCATTTTTGTTCTACTCTTCATGTACATTACATTTACAAACTTCTACGTTTGATTTTCCCTCGTGTGCTTGTCTCCATTTTATTCTGCGTCATGTCATTCATGTATAATCCTAGATAGATGCAGAGAGAGAGAGGGGGGTGCAATTGTTCACATTGTAGTGATACATTGTAGTGGGTATTAATTACACCACTTGTTTGGTTATGGGCATAGGGAGGGATAGGTGGCGAGATTTCTGGATTCCTTAGCCGCCAAATTTGTTTAACAAATCTTCATATTAAAACATTATACATAAATAAATATATTACATTGTCTAGAATCTAAGATAAAGTTTAAAATTACAAGACCCATGAAATTGTAAATTGATAAATTCTTGTTCAATTAGTGGTTTCTAACTGCTCCACATGGAACCATCCCTAGAATGCACTTTACCCAATAAACCAAACCAGAGATTACTCGATACAATGTATAAGTTAGATATATTGGTATTTTTTTTGTAATTAAATATCGTATGAGGTCATGAGTGTAAAATATAAGATCCTTTTTTATGCCTCCATGTGTTCCCGTGTCAACCTCCCATAAATTACATGCAATATATTTGTGCTTTGTTTTCCATGCTTGTTCAATTTGAACTACTACTTGTGTTTTTGCCACATTTCAATTTTTGAAAGAGACTTCCGTTTATTTTAAAAAAAACAACTCATCTGTCATCTCAATTTTTTGGTTAATATACGACTGGTGGCTAATGATGTGCTCTTCTTTTTATAAGGATTTTGAGAGATGATTAATTAACCATGGGTTTCTGTGAAATGGAGAGAAATAAAGTGATAAAGTGATTATAATAAATAATAAATAATAAATAGTAATAATAATATATTATAAGCTTCTTTTCAAATGAAATGGATTGATATTACAAAAAGAGGTCATGATTTGGTATGAATTTTTGGCCCTTTTTGGGCAGTGTGAGAGCGAGATTGAGATAGAGTGCTCTATTCTCCTCTACTCTTTTCTCCCTACTATTACTATTCCACAACTTTTTAACACTTGTAACAAACACACTTTTGATCAATACACAGTATTTACTATATTTTGGAATCTCCATTTTAGATTTGTTTCTGATAAAATGAACAGGAAAGAGATTGATATAGAGCAACTTACAACTTAGTACAGGATAGTGTGTGCGAGGGGGTAATAATGAAATGATTCATACTCATTGTGATCCATGGCAGAGAATAATAATGTGTTCTTTTGCAATGATGATACATAAAACCCCATCACCCTCACACATGTGATGAGATGAAAGCTCTCTTTTCTCTCTCTACATTTTTATCTTTAAGTCCTCAATTTTTACCTATGAAATTTGTTTAATTTGAAATACTTTTGTCTCAGAAGCAAAATATACAGTCTTTATGTATAGACCTTAAAAAACCCTAGAAAGGGTGTGTTGTTAGTTTGAAAGAGGAGGGGCCGCCGATCTTTTCTTCTGTCTTTTTTTATAACAATTTAGTCATGACTTATAATTTTGTGCCAAATCAAACATGAAAAAGATGCAATGCTTTTCAGTATGATCCAAAAGCCTGGCAAACTTGCACCACTTGTTTTTTATACATCCATGTATTACCTTTTGCTTAATTTGGATATGCAAGGCATGGAGATATATTGCCCCAAGTAATTAAGAAAGAACATAATGCGACAAATACACAGCAAAAAAAGGTTAAAACTTTGCTAATATAAGCAATACAAGATGACATATATACTTTTGTATATGTCTACGTGTGTGAATTATGATGTATACAATGTTATGGTTTTCCATGAACTAAAAACAAAAATATGGTTCATGATGAACCAAAGAAGGGCACCAACTAAAGTCTTAAGTGGGCATAATGACTGAAACAAGTCTTACAGGGTTGATGGAAGGTTGTCTGTTGTCCCTTTGTGATAGGTTTCAAATGAATCTAATGTAGCTACATATATAGGATTCCTAGTTAATGTGATGTATTAAGTGTGATCATGCTTCTTAATAATTAATATCTTAATGTCTCTAGTACCTTCTTAAAATTTTCCAAGGGCCCCGAAATATATAGTTGTGCTTGGAAGTATTGTCGTATAGTTGTATACAAAAAGGATAAAAAGAAAAAAATACTATTTGCTTAAATGGCTATTCATATGGCCTATATATGTGTGTGCGAGAAAGAACAAATATAGACCAATATGAATAAACAATATACCACATTCAATATGGATCTTAATGAGGGATCATAAATGGTTTGTAGGTTATATTATAGTAACCACAATAAGTTTTCCATTCCCCTATAGTAATTTATTTCTTCCAAAATGAAGAATTTGAAGAAAATATAAAAAGTAATGAAGAATTTGAAGAATATATATAAAATATTAAAGTTCTTTTTAGTCTAGGGTTTGTGGGGTTTCATTATCTGCAAATTTGCATAGACCGTCTTTCGGTACACGGTATGATGAAAGACAGAATCAAATCAAATCAATATTTATCCTTATTTAATCATGATAGATTAATAATCAAATCATGATCAATTTATTTAATAAGGACACATACATTTATAATGAAATCATTATTAATTATTAATTATTTAATGATGAACATAAGTCTAACTTGTCAACCTCCTCACTACCTGACACGATCTCATATTCATAATTCACAATCATATTAATATTATAATTATAATGTAAGAGTTTACCATTAAAATAGAAGGCACCCATCTAGAAACTAGGGCTTGACTCGTTCAGAATAATTCCATGAAATATTCTCAATTACAAAATTATAGAAGATGTGAGATATTGGGAAATTTAGGAGATCTATCAAAAAATGCGTCAGGTGTGATGTAATTAGACTGAAATGTGACGTGAAGGTACTTTGACCAATAGTAATTCTGTTGACCTGACTTATTAGATTTGAGAAAGTTCCTTGGACTGGTCAATCACGTTTGGCAGTCTATTTCTAAGAAAATATTACCCTTCTTTGATTGAGACTCTCATGGGGTTAATTAGTTTTTAACTAGGGTTAATTATTAGGTTAATTTCATATGTATGTAACCATATAATCATATAAACCGTTAACTTTCGTGTTATTATTTCGGCACAATAAGGATCATGTTATATTTATCATATACAAATTGATTCTAAAACATAAATACATTGAGAAAGATCATGTACGGACAGATTACACTTTTGATCATCGGAGGATCCAGTATTTTTAATATGTCATGTGTCGTTGGGAATTTTTCGTATTCATGTGTTATTCACAATGTTACAGAAATCGCTCGACGCTTGCTAATCGGTAGAGAATCATCGTGCGTCAAAAATAATTAATTGGGATTCTCAGTGAATTTTATTTTATTACATATTTAATAGCAAAATAATTACAAATTATCACAAATTTTTTTAATAAGTCTCGAAAATAATGTAACTAACAAAATACGTCACATCACAAAATTCACATATTCGCAAATGATAATTTAAATTCAAATAACATTATCACAAAACACTAAAATCCACTAAAAAATAAATTCTTATCGTCGGTTGGATGAGATATAGATACATTCGATCAGTGCCGGATATTTCCCCGTAACCATGGGGGGCGCTAACATAATTGGGGGGAGGGGGATACTGTGACAAATTTTCAAAAAAAAATGGGGAGGCGGTAAGACATAATTGTCCAGTCTTGTCGTAAAATACACTAACATAATCACAAATATACTACTGCTCAAAATTCTGGGGAGGGGGGAGCGTTGCTTCCTCTAGTCCTTTAATAGATCCGCCACTGCATTCGATACGTCCATTAAAATCCTAATCTCCTTGGGATCAAAGTCGGATTACATCTCTTGCACCATTGTCGCTCATTTCTTCATAAGTGTAATCGACTCCGACGACTAACCAATGTTGAGCCGTTAAACTATTTGAGTATGGAGCTAAAAGAACATCTTCTGAATCAGTCACCCCGCTCTCTTTCTCCTTCTCGTTATTTTTCTTTGTAAGCAACATCGAATTGAATTGAACATACACCAAACGTCTCAATCTCTCCAACTCATGAAAATAGAATTAAAAAATGAGAAAAATTATTACCCCTTCAAACGGGCTGCAATTTCTCTCACATCCAGATGAACTACACGTCAAAGCAAGAATTCACATTGTCATTTTTCACAAATTTGGCGTATCCACACCATAAGTGCTCCACCAATCAACTACAAGAAATTAAATATAATTCTAAAATGTATTACGAGAATTAATAAATTAAATAATAATTTACCAGGATCAAATGTCTCGAATATAGAAAATGATACGTTGGTTGCCCCTCTTCCAAACATACCACATTTTAGTTTGTACATCTTAATTTCCACGTCACTTATGTAATGTCGAATTTTTTTCTCATCGTCAGGAATTTTTTTGTCAAGACAAGTGAACAAAGCCTTGAGATAAACCGTTGAACCCATTACGTCGTCCCGATCCAAAAGACGATAAAAATAAAACGGGTTTAAAATATACGCCGTCAAATGCAAATCAGTATCAATACGATTTGTAGTCTTTCTACGAATAATATCCATAATTAGTTTATAATTTCTCTCCACACGCTTAAACACCTTCTCTACGATTTCCATTTTCGCTTCCAAAAATTCACCAAACACCCAAACCATAGAAGGCATATCCATATCGGCAACTCGAAGAACCCGAACAAGCGAAGTGAAGAGACTCAATGTTGCATGTACTCCTTTCCAAAACTCGGGACTTAACAACGTTTTTTTTGCCAATTGTCCCTTAGTATTCTTTGTGTGCTCGCATTGGTTTCATTCTTGCGAAAGAGCCATTAACCGTAAATCGAATTCCTTATCATACATGCTTTGCTAAGAAAGAAAAGAACTCGCAAATCGAGTTATTCCGGATCGCACTAAATCTCTCTTTTTTGTGAATTTTTTCATCAAACTTAGAGTTTTGTGGTGAGCATATATAAAAACCGTTACACCTCTTGCTGCATCAATTATAAATTTATATTTCGGCATTTTACAAATTCCTTCGAGAACTAAATCTAAGGTATAAGCAGCGCAAGGAGTCCAATATAATATTGGTCTCTTTGTACATAACAAACCGGATGTCGCCATGTTATTTGCAAGGTTCTAAAAATCGGCCTAGGCGGCTGCCTAGGCGCCGACCAAACTGTAGGGTTATACATATGATTATTTATGTGTGCAGCGGAATTATTTACACATGCATAACCTAATTCTACCTGGATCACGTTCGAAAAACCATGAAAAAGGAAGAGTTGTTCAGATTTTTACCTCGTACAAGTTAGTACGTGTCGACTTCTTTTCCAAAATTCGTGAACCTTCTCCAAGGATTGCTCGTGCAGTCCCTCTACTCGTGTCCACCTTGATTTCGACTGATCGGAACCGTCAACGTCGTTCTAGTCGACGTCACGATTATTTCTCTCAAATCCTCTGCTCAAAACCCTCTCTCAAATTCTCCAGATCTAACTTTGTATTATGTGGAAGAAGGGAGAAAATTGGCGGCCAGAATTAGGGTTCAAAAAATGGCCTCTTAGAAGAGAGAGAAAAATGAAAATCAGAATATATATATATAGGCAGGATTTAGGTTAAATCGAAAATTAGGTTAAAAAACCCTAATTTTCAGAATAAGTCCAAAATTACTAATTATCAGAATAAGCCCAAAATTTAGATTAAAACCTAATTATCTGAAATTAGGTTAAAACCCTAAATTCTGAACGGGCCCAGATTTATGAACTGGCCCAATTCTGACTGCATATTTGCCTATTTATATAAATTATTCCAAGTTAATTCTTGAGCCATATTTTCTTTCAAACTCTCTCTTGGATTAAGACTTAATCAACTTGGCCATATGTCCAACATATGTCGTGAGATCTAATCACACGTTATTTCATTTTGTTTGTCCAACAAACGTATTGGTGAGCATTATCTTGAGAATCCGATATGTTACGAAATCTTGGTGTGACCGTTGTAGGTTCGTTTAAGACTGGCAGTGGATATGGCAGCAATCCACAAGGTATTGCGAGCACTAGACTGCCGTTAATACCTATCCAGAATTAGCACGAAAAAGGTGGATAACATATTTATGCAGATGCAGTACATCTTCATTCCTAACTCAGATAAGTGTTACTAGTCCTCTTGTTCGCGATATCTTCCGATCAAAAGAGTCACGGTGAAGGCTAAGACTTCAAGTCATCATCTTTTCTTTTTGATCAGATATACTCTTTCTCGATAAGAATTAGATTGATAATAACAATGCGAACTCTACTGAGTTCCATCGAGCTTGGCCAAGCATTTCATCAATCTCAATTCAATCGAGGGGCCCGAGAGATATCTCCCTCTATCCTCTTGAAGGTTAGAAAGGAACAATTCCTATCTTGCAACCTCACATCCTTTGCCTATGCTAAAAACAATACTCAATAGTAATCTCTGCTACACAGTTACGTGTAGGGTTAATTATATCAAAGTATTGTCTTTTAACATACTAGGTATCCGTGAGATTACTCAAGTATGAAGAACTAAAACGCACTATCTGGATATGAGTTTGTCTCCAATGACTCTAACCATGTCACAAAATCATATAGTGGTCAGTCCAATATACCACGCCGCGTATATCCATATTCTAGAATCGACGCTACCGTCCCAGATCAGTAAAACCTGATCATCTCATCTACGAATATGCCGATGTATGTAAAAGTCTCCATTCTGTGAAAGGACTACCTAGTTCAAACCTATGAACAACTTTATACACGAGGGACGTTTTTAGAATTATATTCATTCCGTTTAGTGGTTTTACTATCATTCAGTTGACGAATCAATATGCCAGACCATGGCCATGCAACATATTATTCTCAACTGACTCGATGCACTAAACTAGAATAAAATTCAAGGCCTATCCGATTATTATAATCGAATAACCTCACACATACTTTTTTGTTATTTTAAAAAATTTTGAAATATGAAGGTTTAGGTCTTATGATGAATAATAATATAAATATCTGTCTCATAAACAAATACAATCCCAATAACACGCCTAGGGCATAATAAATGTTCTCCAACTTGCACTAGGCAGATCAAATCTCCTTATACAATAAGAAACATAAATAAAACACCCAATCTAACACTGCGATAGATATCCCAATCCTATCGCCCTAGCATGCTGCTCATGCTTGGCACGTGATAGTGGCTTCGTAAATGGATCGGTCACGTTATCCTCAGTAGGTATCTTCATTATTTTCACGTCACCTCTCTTCGTAATCTCACGAATCAAGTGGTAACGCCGGAGTACATGTTTGGACCGATGATGCGCTCGCGGTTCCTTAGATTGTGCTATTGCTCCGTTATTGTCACAATAGACATCCATGGGACCCGAGATACTTGGCATAACGCCAAGTTCCATCACGAACTGTCGTAGCCAGACAGCCTCCTTTGCGGCTTCCGAAGCCGCGATGTATTCCGCTTCAGTTGTAGAATCAGCCACCGTCTTCTGTTTGGAGCTTTTCCAAGCAACAGCTCCGCCATTGAGCGTAAAGACGTAACCACTTTGAGATTGGAAATCGTCCGGGCAAGTTTGGAAACTAGCATCTGTATATCCTTGGATAATCAGATCTCCTTCCGAACCACCATAGACAAGAAACATATCTTTAGTATTCCTGAGATACTTAAGAATGCTCTTGACTGCGGACCAGTGAACTTCCCCAGGATTAGACTGATAGCGGGAAGTCACACTCAACGCATATGCAACATCTGGTCTAGTACATATCATGGCATACATGATCGATCCTATAGCCGAAGCGTATGGGATCCGACTCATTCGCTCACGTTCAGCGTCCGTTGAAGGACACTGAGCCTTAGTGAGAGTGATGCCATGTGACATTGGCAGAAATCCTTTCTTGGATTGCTCCATGTGAAACCTAGTTATCACTTTGTCAATATATGTACTTTGACTTAGTCCGAGAAGTCTCCTCGATCTATCTCTATAAATCTTCACACCTAAAATATAGGCAGCTTCTCCTAAGTCCTTCATTGCGAATTGACTACCCAAATATGCCTTAACCTGGTTAAGCATCGGGATGTCATTTCCAATGAGTAAGATGTCGTCCACGTACAATATGAGGAATACAACCGAACTCCCACTAAATTTCTTGTATACACAAGGTTCCTCGATATTTTGAATGAAATCATATTTTGCGATAACCTCATCGAATCGTATGTTCCACGCACGAGATGCTTGTTTTAATCCATAAATGGATCTCATAAGCTTGCACACTTTATTCGTATTCTTTGGATCGACAAAACCCTCGGGTTGTGTCATATACACATCCTCGGTAAGGTTCCTGTTAAGGAAAGCGGTTTTGATATCCATCTGACATATCTCATAATCGTGATATACAGCTATCGCTAGAAGAATGCGAATACTTTTAAACATGGATACTGGAGAAAACGTTTCATCATAGTCGATACCATGAATTTGCTTGAAACCTTTCGCCACCAGTCTTGCTTTAAAAGTGTGTACATTACCATCCATGTCGGTTTTCTTCTTGAAAACCCATTTGCACCCAACGGTCTTAGCACCATTAGGTAGATCAATAAGATTCCAAACCTTATTATCATACATGGACTGGATCTCGGTTTTCATGGCGTCATGCCATTTCGAGGAATCCAAGCTAGACATAGCACCTTTGTAGGACGTTGGCTCATCATCTAGAGTCAACTCATCATCGTCATTACTAATGAGAAATCCATATCTCTCAGGTTCTTGACGAATCCTACCAGATCTACGTATAGCTTGTGTATTAGATTCTGGTTCACCATCTAATGGTAACTCAGAATCTTGTTCCAAATCAACCTGTTCACTTTGTGGTTCTCGAATTTCGTCGAGATCAATTTTGCTCCCACTGGCTTGACGATCTAGGAATTCCTTCTCTAAGAAGTGTCCTCGTCGAGCCACGAAAACCTTGTTTTCGCTAGGCAAGTACAAGTAATATCCTCTTGTTTCTTGAGGATACCCCACAAATAAACACTTGTCTGATCTTGGCTCGAGTTTTTCCGTCAATAACCTTTTGACGTATGCCTTGCAACCCCAAATCTTAAGATAAGACAATGATGGCACCTTGCCATGCCATAATTCATATGGTGTCTTTTCAACCGATTTGGACGGAACTCTATTCAGTATATGAGCGGCCGTTTGAAGCGCGAAACCCCAAAATGACTTTGGCAAATCTGTTCGACTCGTCATCGAGCGAACCATGTCTAACAAAGTCCGATTCCTCCTCTCGGACACTCCATTCCATTGGGGTGTACCGGGTGGAGTCCATTGTGATACTATACCACAATCTCGAAGATAGTCCTCAAACTCATAGCTCAAGTATTCGCCACCTCGATCCGATCGAATGGCTTTTACTTTCTTGCCCAGTTGAAGTTCTACCTCGTGTTGAACTCTTTGAATTTCTCAAAAGTTTCACTTTTGTGACGCATTAAGTATAGATATTCATATCTACTATAATCGTCAGTAAAAGTCACGAAGTAGCGATACCCATTTCTAGTCTCGACACTCATCGGTCCACATACATCGGAATGTATGAGGGCCAACACATCTTTCGATCTTTCTCCTTTCTTGGAAAAAGGTGTCTTTGTCATCTTACCCATCAAACAAGATTCGCAATTTTCTATTGACTTTAAATCAAAAGAATCTAGCACTCCATCATTTTGGAGTCTAGCAATGCGTTTCTCATTTATGTGTCCGAGACGACAATGCCATGAGTATGTTTCATTAGTTTGAGTGGTATTTATGTTATAAATGGACTGATTATTGTTGTTATTTTCTAAATCCAAGACATATAAACCATTTTCAACTAGAACATTACTAAAGAAAATGTCATTCTTGCGAATAAAACAATCATTAGTACCAATAACTAATTCATATCTATCCGCAATAAGTCTCGAAACAGAAATAATACTCCTACTCAAAGTAGGTACATAACAACAATTATCCAAAACTAAAATAAGTCCATTTGGCAAAGTTAAATCATACGTCCCTTCGGCTAATGCTGCTACTCGAGCTCCATTCCCGACGCGTAAATCAACTTCGCCACGAATCAACGATCTTCTACTTCTTAGTCCCTGCATATTATTACAAATATGAGTCCCACATCCAGTGTCCAACACCCATGATGATAAAGTAAAGAAATAAGAATCGATAATGAAAATACCTGATGCCGGTGTGTCCGAGGAAGCGGTCTTTTGCTTGCTCTCCCTCAGGAAGATCTCGCAATCACGCTTCCAATACCCCTCCTTGAGACAGTGGAAACACTTCTTGTCATCCTTGACTTTCTTGCTCACGGGCTTAGGCGCAACCTTGTTGCCCTTTGCCTTCCTCTTCTTGTTTTTGTTCCCATTGCTTGGACTCTTCCCTTCAACCACCAATACCTCCGAAGTCCTAGACTTCATGTACCGCGGTTTCCTGTCACTTTCGAATGTTCTGAGCATTCCGAAAAGCTGGGGAATGGTCCTTGTCATGTCCGACATGTGGAAATGCGAAATGAACGAATCGAAGCTCGGTGGCAGTGACAACATGATCAAATCAGTTTGTAACTCCAACTCGAATTTCATGCCAAGCCTCTCAAGATGATCGAAATATCCTTTCATCTTGAGAAGATGAGAGCTAACGGGTGTACCCTCTTGCATCTTGCATTGCGTCGCATTGCCAAGAGCTTGATACTTCTCCACCCTTGCTTGAACCTGAAACATCTCCCTGAGTTGTTTCATAATCTCGTATGCATCCTGTTTCTCAAACTGTATTTGATATTCAGGAGTCATAGTAGCCAACATAAGGCATGTGACATCATTCGAATCATCCATCATGGTCGTATATTCGAATATGGCATCCCGAGTTGCGTCATCCCCTGGCACAGGAGGGATAGGCGTCTCCAAGACATGTGCCTTTCCTTCCTGTTTCAGAACGAATCCCAGATTCCTCTGCCAGTCGAGAAAATTCTTTCCGTTCATTCGTTCCCTTTCCAAAATGGAACGCAAACTAAAGCGGTTATTACTTGGTAAAGCCATGAAATCTACAATTTTTGAAAAAATAATGTAATTAATAACGTGGTCTTTCATATATTAAAATTCATTTTAAACAGCTTGAAATACCCATTATTTTATCATTTCAAATAACCCCCACTATTGAAACGGAGATTTGATACCTTAAATCTCATAATGGACAAGATCCCTATTTAACGTGTTTCTAAGGTGACTATGGCCAACCACTCAGAAAATACGTCACGTCGGGTAGGACAGCGTCCAATCATCTCCAAGACGATTCTTGCTTTATTCGTGAGGTCCGGTATTGAGTCCAAATCAAAACCAGAGTATGTGTACCTCACTCCTTGCCCCAAATACTAGCCTAGCTAGTTATTTGGTCAAGTCCAAACCACAAATGGAGTATCATTCAATTAGCGAATTGACATGCCAGACTAAAGCCATGCAACACGTCAACTCCTAATCAATGCATGCCTTCAATGTTACGTACGTGTAAACCTCACTCCTTGAAGATCCAATCTTCGTGTCGTGTCGTGTCGTCTTGCCTTGAGGTTCTTCTTCAAAACTAAACCAATTCTACTACAACTTTGGAAGACTCACCGGTCCCCATATTAAAATAGTTTACAATTTGGAAATCTCACCGGCCCCCACACAACACACATACAAACATTCACAAACAATCATCCCCGTTTTAGGGTATATGCTATACCGAATCGAATTTATAAATTGAAAAATTTTAAATTATTGGGCATTTTTGACAGAAATTTTTTTTTGTTGTCCAGAATTTTGTTCGTACGATCGCAACTCCAAGTTCGATCGAACAAACGACAGAAAAAAAAAATTTGAACTTTTGTACTCTTTTTTTTTTTTTTTTTTGAAAATCTGTATTTATTAAAATATATTTAATAGATCCATTTTTCAACAGATCCAATCTGTATTTATTACAATATATTCTGAAAATCTAATTTTTCTGAAAATTCAATTTTCAATAGATCTAATCTGTATTAATTACAAAATATATTCTGAAAATCTAATTTTTTCTGAATTTCCATTTTTATTCTGAAAATCTAATTTTTTCTGAAAATACAATTTTTAAACAGATCTAATATGTATTAATTACAACATATTCTTAAAATCTAATTTTCTGAAAATCCAATTTTCAACAGAATTTATATTGTGTAATTTTGCAATTTAGCCCAAAATTCTAAAATTTCTCAAATTATAAAATTCTAATATGTAAATCTGAAAATCTAATTTTCGATGGTTTTAACGAGCGATTGCTCTGATACCACTGTAGGATTATACATATGATTATTTATGTGTGCAGCGGAATTATTTACACATGTATAACCTAATTCTACCTTGATCACGTTCGAAAAACCATGAAAAAGGAAGAGTTGTTCAGATTTTTACCTCGTACAAGTTAGTACGTGTCGACTTCTTTTCCAAAATTCGTGAACCTTCTCCAAGGATTACTCGTGCAGTCCCTCTACTCGTGTCCACCTTGGTTTTGACTGATCGGAACCGTCAACGTCGTTCTAGTCGACGTCACGATTATTTCTCTCAAATTCTCTGCTCAAAACCCTCTCTCAAATTCTCCAGATCTAACTTTGTATTCTGTGAAAGAAGGGAGAAAATTGGCGGCCAGAATTAGGGTTCAGAAAATGGCCTCTTAGAAGAGAGAGAAAAATGAAAATCAGAATATATATATATATATGCAGGATTTAGGTTAAATCAAAAATTAGGTTAAAAAACCCTAATTTTCATAATAAGCCCAAAATTACTAATTATCAGAATAAGCCCAAAATTTAGATTAAAACCTAATTATCTGAAATTAGGTTAAAACCCTAAATTCTGAACGGGCCCAGATTTATGAACTGGCCCAATTCTAACTGCAGATTTGTTTATTTATATAAATTCTTCCAAGTTAATTCTTAAGCCATATTTTCTTTTACAAACGCCCAGCTTTACTCTAATCGTTTATGTCTAGGCGAAATTCCGTCCAGGCCCAGCTCACTTAATTTTATTTTTTATTTTATTTTATTTAAGGCCTGCACCGTTCTCTTTTTCTTTTTCTTTTTTCTTCTTTCTATTTTTAGTAACTTTATTTTGTGGTTTATTTGAATTTGTGTTAATGTTATGTTGTGGATTTCGTGTTGTGATTTTTTTGGACGTTGTCTTAAATAAAATCCATATATAATATTTTTTAGTATAAAAAGTTGTAGTACAAATTATAATATATAAAAATTAAAAAATATGAAAAAAACTATGTAAAATTACAAATTCGCATAGCGATTTCTGTAACATTGGTTATTTGACGGATTATCCGTCACAACTTGCACAATATTTTTTTGCCCGATAACTTCAATTGCTTCATTCATGTATTCTTCAATGTACTTACCCATATGGGCTTCCGTCGAGGCATCTTTTGCACCAAAAAAAGAAACTCCTTTCGTGAAATGCACACAAATATTTATAACACTTCTCCTTCTTCGATCACTCCAACCATCCGTCATGACTGAGCATCCGGTACGAACCCCCTCCTCTTCACGATCCTTGAGTTTTTCTTTCACCTTTTCAACCGCCTCCAACAAAAATGGTTTCCTCAATTGGTATTGGCTAGGCGGTGGAGCTTTCGGACCAAATTGTCTCACGGCTTCAAACATTTCAATGACACTTGGCCGCTTAATTGCATTAAAAGGAATGTCAGCCTCATACATCCAATTTGCGATATACATTTGTATCTTATGAACCCTTTCTTTATTCACCACGATTTTTGTAATTTGGCCGCGAGTAAATTTGGTGGGATCCACCGAATTAATCTCTACAAACCTATCTATATCGCCATAATGCAAAAGTTTTCCCATAGTTTCTTCTAGTTCATCCCTCGAACTACAACTTCTTTTTCTATCTTCACTCCACCCCTCAAAACTGCCTCATTCCCTTCTTCTCTTTCGTCTTTTGATTTTGTTTCTCTATCGCCTCTAGACATTCTCTTTTTGTTTCGGCCGGAGGATTTGGGCAACTACTCTTTTTTTCTAAATTAAATAAAATTCAAAATTTCTCATAAATTAAAAATTCACAACATCGAAATGTTTTAAAAATTAGAAGTTCAAAAAATAACACATATCTACCGGAGCAACGTGTTGCTTAAGACGACTAACAACAATTTGTTTATTCATTCATGCGCTATTCGTAATTATTTATTTTCAAGTACTTTGTTAATTAGCACAACATCTATTCTAAAAATATCAAGATTAAAAGTGATCATATATTTACATAATATTAAATAAGTTTAGAAATTCCGCATATAATCTTATTCCCCCCCCCCCCCCCCCCCCCCACACACACACACACACACACACACACACCCCAGGCCATCTCATAACAACAATTTGTATTGAGAATTTAAATGCTCAGAAAATATATCGTCGAAAGATGTAAATAAGCCATTTGAAGTTCTTAATTGTTTGAAAAATATGGCTAGTTTTTGTTTTCCGAATAGTTAAATTGTTCATATGGTGCTTTTGACTGTATAGGTTACGCTTCAAAAATAGCATCGAAAGAAAGGAATTTTTTAAAACTAAAATTGTTTAAAACTTATATTCGATCATCAATGTCGTAAGAGAAATTATTTGAATTGAAGTTGTTATCAATTGAAATTAGTTTAATAGAAGAAATATGTTACACACATGTAATTAACATTTTCGTTTCAAAAAATACAAGAAGATTAATATTCAAGTGATATATTTTGTAATAGTTTGGAACCATATATTTTTGTTTTTTTTTAATGTAAATACATAATGTTTTGAATTCAATATTTGATATTTTTTATAAGTTAATTGGTATATGACCCATTCTACATATGACTTCGGGTTATTGAAAATCCAAGACCGGCCCTGCTAGATGAAGCTGGCTAATTCCGACTCGACGTTTGTTCGCAAGGATACATTTAGAGGAAACTCTTGTTGTAGGAGATGTTTTATGTGATCAAATTAGACGTTGATGAGATGATTTTTCAACATTGCGAATTTTGTAAAAAAACAACAGAAGGTTGCATGACAATATTGCCATTTCTTCACCATATTTAAATGTTATAAATCTTTTTTCGATTTTTTATTTCATAAACGGGGTCTGGGGAGGGTTGAAGTATTATGTTTCGTTGAGCATGCAATGGACACGACTATCGATCCCACAACACTGTTCTTAGCAAAATAATGATATTTCGGTACTAAACTATTTTTTAAACTATTATATTTGCTTTATTTTATATTCAAAATTCAAACTATAATTATTAGAATTTTGAAATGTATAATATTATGTATTGAAATTTATCGTTTACGTGTTCTACAACATTGGTCGTCTTCCCGACTCAATTCGTTTAACGTGTTCTACAACATTGACAGTATGCATACATATGTTTCTTGTTACAAATAATTATCTTGGCCTCCAAACTAACCTTGAAAATTACCTACTTTGTATATATTTAAGATATTCTCCTAATTACACCAAAATTGAAATACCAATGAATTAATAAACAATAAAGAAACTAAATAACATTTAATTGGCTTAACTAACAAAGCATAAACATCACTATCTTTATAATCAAATATTTGTACAACCATTTCATTACCATCTTTCATTTTCGACGTGTTCAATGCCGTCCATGTGTCCCTAATATACCATTTTCGTTTGACCAAGTTAATGAATATATTCTTTCTGTATATTCATCAAACTGGCCGCCTACCAATCCCCCGCGACAAGGACCTCCGAACTGGAACTCTCCATTTTTCTAAAATTGAGATTTCCATTCATAAATAATGACAGATATTTCTCCACCAATGGCAAGTAACCTTATTGGAACTATAATTATGGGAATATGGCAGAGTTGAGGGACCTACGTGCTAATCTACCAGCCATACAAGCCAAAACAAGATGCTTCCCTCTTAAGTAGAGCTATAACAATACCAAGCAATGCAGTCTTATCCTGTCTTTTGCAAAAAGGCCCTTTACTTTTATGAATTATTAGTCTTCAATTCATGTGTTGAATTAGTCTCTCTTGTGTCTCCAAAGTTAACTGCTTGATTGTCCAATCCCACCATATCATGTCTTTCAAAAGTTCTTTTTTTGTTTATTTGGTGTTAATGACATTTCAATTTTTGATACCAGTATACAATTATATATCATTTCAGTTACACAGCAATCATAAATCTATTTTCAATCAAACTATGTTGTCACGATTAATAAATTAATTCATGATGAATGATATACCCCATTATTGGTGGTAGATTAAGTTCATCATATCAGAAATTAATATATTAATCATTCCATTAATTACAACATAACATAACAATCAATCAATCAATTTTTTATTTATTGGGCTTGGATAGTTTGGCCCAACGGACGTCAGCAAAGCATAAGGATGGCGTAAAAGTGAAGGGGGGTAGAAAAGAGAGAATGGTGGGGGGTGCAAAAGGGCCAATGGGGGCTCCAATCCATGGCCAATTGCGTCAGTTCATTAGTGAAGGCCCACTCTAGAACGGCGAGAATTACGGCCGAAAGTTACACGTGTGGGATACTGATGTGTCTTTTGATATGTTATTATGCACCAATTTTGAAGTCTCATGATTCTAATCTTTTTTATGAATTTGAATCCGAAAAGCAACCAAATTTGAATTTGATTCGTTTCAAATAGCAGCGAAAAGAGGATGGACAAAGAGAATAGAAGAGCACAGAGCAGGGCACAACAACGTAAAAAGGGGCTTTATTACCAAAATCAAGATGTAACGAAATTATGATTTTAATGGTGGACATGACTGCCACATTTCCTCACTTTTCATGTATTGTTGCTATACATGCTCTTGGGCCAGGATATTTGATCAAACTAGTTGTTGGGCTCTGAGTTTTTGCTCGATGAATTAATACTCTTGACCCAAAATGATATTTTAATGGAGCAAATCATTATTGCTGCTTTAAAAAATAAGTTAGCATAATTAGGACATGATAATAGATTCAACTCCATTTTTTAAATTTTGACACCGTATGTGGGATTGTTATTTGAACAAATGTTCCGTTTTTAAATCCCGTTCTTAACTAATATAAAGAGAATATAATGATAAAATCTGGAAACACGTAGTTTAAATAATTCAATTCTTCCAACTGGTTTTTAAATCCCGTTTTTTTTTCTAAATTTTTGTGCACCTCAAATCTGGGTATTTAATCTAATTAATCCGGCGGGTTTTAAAAACCAGACGGTACCAGATTTTAAAAACCAGTTCTAGGTTAATTTTGGAATATTTTTGAAAACCGGGTTATTTTTCGAAAAAAAATTCCATACAAGATTACATACATAAATGCTCCTTTTTATAATTCCCAATTTATACTTGCGTAAAAATATATTTTGACTTCCCCCAATCTCTTATGTTGATTTTTTTTTTTTTTTGAAGAAATTTCTTCCCAATTTCATTCATCAATTTAAGGAACGTTTTACGGGGGTTTTTCTTCTCGTGATTTAATATGTAACTCGTTAGGGTTCTAGAAGTTTACATTGATCCATCACGATTGTTCAACAATTAGTCTTAAGATACGTAAAAATATTGTCACGATATTAGATCGACTGAGTTATTTAAACAACTATTATTTTCGAATTAATCAACATGAGGCAAATTGTTTCTTTTCTTAATTTCCTTTCACAGTGTAACATAACCGCCAGCAAGCGAACATATATATTGGATCTTAATCTCTGAATTATTTTTTTGCAAAGCAACTTTGGTATGAGCAAACTAAGTTAACTAACTATAACCATTGTTTCAGGAAAATGAAAACTTCATTTCCAAGGTTCTTTTTCCGTGAACAATCATGCAAAAAGCATTGGCATAATTATGGAGAAAGAAGGCCCAAAGTGATAATTATGGCCGAAATTGTGACCATATGTTGCCATGTTGGCATTTTCAGATAGTTTTCTATTTTTTTGTCCATCTATCATTCAAATTATATTTGAAATTTGAAATAACCTAATAAATTATTAGTAGAGTAGATTTAAAGTATGATTTTATTGTGTGAATAAATAGAATACAAGAGCAAATGGTAGCCTAATATCATAAACACAGATGATGTAAAACATGTATATTTAGTGCATCATCAAAGCTTTATAAATTATAATACTTTGTAAAATGAGTGCTGATATATCTACATTTTTTTATCTCACATTTGGATATGTGTGACAATGCTTATTTTTTATGATATGGAGCTTAAATTATATCTTTTCACACAGTTTGTGTAATAAATATCAAAAATAGGGTGTTGATATTTGTAGAATATTAGTCATAAAACCTCAGAAAATAAGACCCATGTTAAATATAACCCTTCCCACAATCAAAACCGACTCCTTATGCGTCAAACTCGTTAAAAGGGTATAATCGTAATTTCATCTTTTGGGTTATTTAAATAAATATATTATAGGGTCTTATATGCAAAAGGAACAAACCATTAATAATACAAATAAATAGTGTTTGCAAATAAACCCCCATGTAGTTGTAAAACCAATGACTTATAATTTTGAGAGTATTGTGGGTATGTTTGAAATGTTCCCATCCACCTCATCATCCACTATGTCTTAGTCGGCCAGCATGTTATCTCTCTCCATCCATTCATACAATCACAAAACATTCATGAAACCCTAGGAGAAAAAGAGAGAAAAATAGGAAAAAACAAGGAAAATAGGAGATTTCGCAAAACGAAAAATGCCATCATCTTCAGGAGGTTAAGTTGTGCGAGTTGACGAGATCAAAAGAAGGATTTCATCCACGTTTCGAGTTGCTCCGTTTTCTGCGCCGTTTCGATTTCTCTCCTATTTGTCGAGTTTCTTTCCATTAAGTGAGTGATACTTTCATTTCTCTCTTATTAAGAATTCAATTACGAGCGTTTCTAGACCTTACATGATAGTCTAGGGTTCTCGTTTTAAAAATCGTATTTTGCTTTAAAAACCGTGTTACCTCAACAATATATATATTATGTAGATTTGATCATATATATGTATGTAGAATTTGAGTTTGAGAAAACGTAAGCCGGGCTTACGGTTTTGAAAGAGGGTCCTATGTGTACATACGCGGCTCCTCCGGTATGTTTTAGTTTGATAGGTGTAGTGTCGCGTGACCCCGTGGCGCTCTATGGAGGGAATTGCGTAGCAAACTTGATGTAGTGCAAAGTCCCGACCCATGAGGGGTCTGGCTGTGGAGCATGGATATCCGTCGTCAGCTCATTTTTGTAGGGAATTCGCGCTTCCCGAGCTTTATGTTATGTTCCAGCCCGTTTGTGATTCGCTATCCACTCGGAGTTGGCACTTCAGTCGAGTGTTATTTGCGCCCTCACCCCGGTAAAACCATTAGTAGTATGTATATGATTAGATATGAAGGTAAGTGATTTTGATTTCGAAAAACCGGGACAAGTATTTGAGAAGTATTTATATACATATATGATTTATGATTTTGATTATTTTGACTAGCCATGTATGAGGTCGATCTTAATAAGCTAGGCTCAAAACTCACTCACTTAGTCACTTCCGTGACTAACCATTTTATTTGAATGTTTTGAGTCTAGGTACGGTAGACAGATTTTCCGGAGCAGCGGGTGTCTAGAGTGTGAGTACGACGGTTTCGTTTTCATCGCGGAACCTCCATATTGTGTATATTTGTTTACTTCCGTTTCTGGCCAGCGAGCCTTTTGTTGCGACATCTTGTTTAGTTTTGTGTTTGTTTATGTCGTGTTTGTGTTTATAAGCTTCCGCTAGGTTTCTTTGTGTTCGTTTGTCTATGTTATGGTGATGCATGTATATATGTGCGTGTGTCGTTGTTTTCGAGTTGTGGTATTTATGTTTTTGTGAATTTATCATATAAGAGCATGTGGTATACGAGTTGTATACTGGCGGGTTGCCGCACCCCTTTTCCGTTTTATATTTGGGGTGTGACAGCTTGTGTGGTATCAGAGCAAAACATCGAAAACAACCATAACATTCGTCGTGAGAGTTGGGGTTTCGAGTCTTCTTAGTTGTGTCTATTTCGAGTTAAATTCTATTTTCCCTGAAACTCAATTCTGATGTGTATTGTGTCATAGGATAGAATGTTTCCGCGGAGGGACCGTAGACGTGTCCATGGGAGTGGCCATGATGAGCCACCGCAGCAACACCACTCTCGGAGACGCCATGTCTTTCCATCTTCCTCTCCGATTCGGAATAATCACCCTTCGGTGACTTCACGATTGCAAACCCAAACGTCCGCACGTACCGCTGGTCGTCCTTTTTAGCCTCCACCTTTTGAAGACATAGAAGGAGCTAGAGTAGAGGTTGAGCATCGTGTTGGGGATCAGGATCGAGTGACTCCCCAAGGAAATGGTGGAGGGCACACGCCCGAAGTACCTTATGGTGCACCCCCACCACCACCCCCACCACCCCTACCACTTGATGCGAAGAGGTTCATCGAGAACCTAGTTGAGCTTGTATCGGGTCAAACACGCCAACCGAGGCAGGAGGCAGAAGTCACTCTCATCAACCATATTTGTAATTTCCTGAAAATGGAGCCGAGAACATTTTCGGGTGCGCGTGATGCAGTGGCTGCGGATAATTGGCTGTTGGAGACTACATGGAACCTCGAAAGGGCACAAGTGCCCGTGCGATATTGGGTTGAGGTTGCCGTTACGAGACTCCGAGGTGAAGCTTTGCATTGGTGGGAGTTACAACGCCAATCTTATGATGGAGGTGATAGAATACCCCGGAATTGGTTCGAGAATTCGTTCGATGAATTCTTTGTTCCAATGGTGTCGATTCGTGATTTTGAGTGTCAGTTTCGAGAATTAAAGCAAGGGACACGTACGGTCGATGCTTTTATTGCAGACTATAATCGGCTTTCACGATATGTGACATCGTGGGTGCCTAATGAGGAGAGGTTGGTTAGCGAGTTTGTGCATCGTTTGCACCCGGAGATAAAACGAGATGTGGATATTTTTGGGAGGCGATATACCTTTGCGCAAGTTTGCGATGCAGCTCGTCACTATGAGAGAAATTTGTGTGACCGTGGGGCTAGTGAAAGGTTTCATCGAGATGTTCAAACGGGGAGTTCGCAACCTAGTCCAGCGCACAAATCCAGCCCGCCAAGAAAGCGTTCGCGTAACGAAAGGAGGTTTTATCCGAATCAAGGGGGAGGGGCAATCCCAACAAAATCGATCCAAACATATTCGGAAATGCAAGCATTGCGGGTTTGAGCATGTGGGAAATGAGTGTTGGAGGATGAGCGGTCTTTGTTTCAATTGTAGAAAACCTGGACATTTCGCTAAGGAATGTCCTCATCCACGCAGAGCGAATGTTGCAGCGGTAATGTGCGAGAATGTTTGCAGCGGTATCACCATCAGGAGTAGTCGGGGCAGAGACGAGTGCATCAATGGCCAATCCAGTGACAGGTATATTTCTGATTTCTGGAGCACCAGCTTTTATTTTGTTTGATTCGGGTGCGAGTCATTCGTTTGTGGCTCGTGATCTTGTTATTTCTCAAATGTGGGATTGTACCCCGAGTGTCACACCATTAGTAGTTAGTACGCCCTTGGGTATGAGTGTAAGTGTTAATGAACGTTGTGAGGGCAAGATAGTGGTAATCGGTGAGCGTGAGTTTCCCGTTGATTTGAGTGTCCTCGAGATGTTCGACTTTGATGCCATTTTGGGAATGGATTGGTTATCCCGTCACGGAGTGACGATTGTGTGCCATGAGTCCTGGATTTATTTTGATTTGGAGGATGGATCCCGTATTAGTGTAAGGGCCAAACGACTCGGTCGGGAAGGACCGATTATTTCTGCGATTACCTCGCATAGAGTGATGGCTAATGATTGTGTTGCTTTTCTTGCGAGTGCACAATCTAATGAGGGGTATGTACAATTAGAAGATATAGCTATTGTACGTGAGTTTGTAAGGGTTTTTCCGGATGAGTTGCCGGGGTTGCCACCAGAGCGAGAGGTTGATTTTGCAATACAGTTAGTGGCTGGAGCTGGATCGATTTCGAAGACTCCATATCGCATGGCGCCGACTGAAATAAGGGGTTTATTCGTCTGAGTGTTTCTCCATGGGGAGGTCCTGTTTTATTTGCGAAAAAGAAGGACGAAACATTACGACTATGCATGGACTATCGCGAGTTAAATAAAGTTACGATTAAGAATCGTTATCCACTTCCCCGAATCGACGATTTATTCGATCAGTTGCAAGGCGCCACTGTCTTCTTGAAGATCGATTTACGGTCAGGTTATTATCAATTAAGGATTAAACCTGAGGATGTTGAGAAGACGGCTTTCCGTACTCGGTATGGGCATTACGAATTTTTAGTCATGCCATTTGGATTGACTAATGCACCCGCAGTTTTTATGGATTTGATGCATATGGTGCTTCGTCCATATCTCGACTCTTTCGTGGTTGTGTTTATTGATGATATCTTAATTTACTCGCGTAACCAAGAGCAACACGCCGAGCATTTGCGTATTGTACTTCGCAAGCTTGAAGAACATAAACTGTTTGCGAAGCTAAAGAAGTGTGAATTTTGGCTAGAAGAAGTTTCTTTTCTGGGCCACGTGATATCGCGTGATGGTTTGCAAGTTGATCCAGAAAAGATCAAAGCTATAGTAGAATGGAGACAACCAAAATCGGTTACCGAGATTAGGAGTTTCTTGGGGCTTGCGGGTTATTACCGACGATTTGTTGAAGGTTTTTCGAAACTCGCACTTCCCTTGACTCAATTGACCCAAAAAGGTGTAAAATTTGAGTAGTCGGAGGCGAGAGAGTGTAGTTTTGAAGAGTTGAAGAAGAGGCTAGTGTCCGCACCGGTTCTCATAGTACCAAAACCGGATGTTGAATTTGAGGTATTTTGCGATGCATCACACCGGAGTTTGGGATGTGTATTGATGCAAGAACGTATGGTGATAGCGTATGCGTCGCGGCAGTTGAAACCCTATGAGCGAAACTACCCAACGCATGACCTTGAGTTGGCAGCCGTGGTGTTTGCACTAAAGATATGGAGGCATTATCTTTATGGAGAGAAATGCAAAATCTTCACGGACCACCAAGGCCTCAAATATATTTTATATCAGCGAGATCTTAATTTGAGGCAGCGTCGTTGGCTTGAAGTGCTATGTGATTATGATATGTCCATTCAATATCACCGGAGAAAGCAAATGTCGTAGCGGATGCATTGAGCCGGAGTACCCACGGAAATGCAGCAGCATTGTTGTCAAATAAACCTCATATACTGATGGATTTAATGAGAATGGAGGTTTATGTGCAAATGTCGGGTTCACAAGCCATTCTAGCAAATTTACGCGTGCAATCTACATTAAATCATAGGATTCGGGTGGCACAAGCAAATGTTCTGAAATTGCAGAAAATTAAGGAACAAATTCGCGAAGGTAAAGCACCACATTTCGGAGTTGATTCCGAGGGAACGTTATGTTTAGGCAAACGTGTTTGTGTACCAACCAATGGTGAACTTCGATGCGAAATTTTAGATGGTGATGATGGCTGCAGATTAATGGAGCTTCGATTGATTTGGGTCAGTCTTTCAAATTTTTAAGATTGTACTGGTACCGATTAATGAGGGCTCTGCTTTTTTAAGATTGTACTGCAGATTTTACTGGTACCGATTAATGGCTGCAGATTTTACAGTGTCTTTGCAGTGATGATGTTGTGTCATTGCAGTGTCTTTTACTGGTACCGATTAATGAGGGATCTAGATGGTGATGATGTTGTGTCTTTTACTCTGATTTCTTCGTCAATTTTGGGTTACTTTCAAATTTTGTACAGGTACCGATTAATGGAGCTTCGATTGATTTACAGTTTTTTTCAGCATGTTGAATCGATTTACTTACTGTTTTTTTTCAAATTTTTGGGTTAGCTTCGATTAATGGAGTTTTTCAAGTTGGAGACGCGCACACATAGTGAATGCCATCGGCAACCTAGAGCTCACAACGCAGACGAACCGATGCAGCAAACCCTAAATTTCTTTCAGTAAAGACACAGCAAAACCGATGCAGACAAGCCCCTGTCAATTGCTGGAGCTGGCGACTAATTGAAGACTGGTACGGATTATTTTAAGTACTGGATTTGACTGCATTAATCGAGTTGTTTTAAGTACTGGTATCGATTAATTGAAGATGACGAATTTCGTTTTGTTAATGGAGGTTCGATTGAAGACGACGAATCACTCTCGGTTAATCGAAGACGATGAATCGCTGAGGTTGTTAATCGAGCTTCGATTGAAGATGACGATTCGTTGGGGCTTAGTGTGAAGGGAATTCTTCCGTCCCCGGGCCCGCGCAGCGGATATGAAGGCCCGGTCCGGTTCCCAAATCCTGAGATCACGCTTCGATATCGAGGGTACGATGCAAAGTAGGATAGACGATTACCAGCGTGAAATTGATCACGCACGACGGGTTGATCGCTCGCATCCTTCTCTTCTTCAGTGTCACGTTGGTGACTAGCCCATGCATCCCATACCACACGTCTCCCACCGTCTTGACACGCCTCCGGTTGTGTTCGTGCGTCCCACGTCCACACGCTTCCACATCATTTTGCTCCTTCGGTTTGATCACAACGAACAGCCACATGTGTCTCTCCTCTACGCGTATCCACCGTGAGTCATAGCACCTCGGTCGCGGATGCACCTGCCTAGACGATGCATCGGCGAACTTGCATGATTGCTTTCGATTCTCTAGACGGAGAAAACTCCTTTCTCCTCTTTTCTCTTTCTCTCTTTCTCTTCGCACTCTTTCAACACCTTGATAAGAGTCTCTTTAATTTCTGGACTGAATTAGACTTCAATTGATTTCAATTTTCTTATTCTGAATTATCTTAATTGTCTAACTAGAGAAAGAGAAACATCCTATTTATACAACATAGGATAAGGATGGGCCAAAAGGTATGTATATCTACTATACACATTTTCAAACAGAAACTGCATACACCCTTTCAGTATTTTGTTGAAACGAAATTGTTAAATCATTCCAACCGAATTTAAACCTTCACGAAAGTTGTAGATAATCTTATTATCTTTCCAACCCAATTTGGCCCAGCCCAATTGGAGTTCGGATGCGAAAGTTATAACGGTTTTACTAACTGTATGTCAAACTGTCGCACTCTTTCGGTATTTCATTAAAACGACACTGATACTTCGCTCAAATGAAATATATTTCTACATGAAAGTTCTAGATAATCTCATTATCTATCTAACCCAATTTGAACCATTCAAATTGGAGTCGTTATCTGAAAGTTATATCAGTTTTACTAAAATTGTTTCTTATGCCCACGAACGCGTACGTTCGTTTTTCCTTCTACGTACCATTTTAGCATTGATCCAAAATTGTATTTCCTTCATAGTGGACCTTCGATTAACGGAGCTTCGATTAGTGGAGCTTCGATTAACGAAGCTTCAGTTAGTTGAATTAACGATCAATTGAATAGGTAATTTTTAATTGTTTGTTGAATTAACGATCAATTTGGACTGATTTTTGTTTATTTGTGCAATTTCAGGGGTTGTTCTGTAATTTTTAAAAAATTCACGGACTTTTTTGCAATTTTTTCATTTCCAGGGGTTGTTTATTAGTACAGCCTTTGATGGTTCTTCTCGTCACCAGATTTGAAGAAATTAGCAAGTGGGGATTGGTAAGGCTTCGATTGGGGACTGGTACGGTTGGATTGTGGACTGGTACGCTGCGATTATGGTTGGATTGACGAGGACTGGTATGGTTTATGGTACGGCTTCGGTTACTAGTACGGTTAATGGAGTCGTGTCGAAGAAGGTGGCTACGAAAGCTTCTGTCGTCCTCTCTGATTTCTCTGCTAGTGTTCGCTACTAGGTCGAAGAAGGTTCTCTGCTAGGTCTCTGCTAGGGTTTGCTCCCGTCGTGATGTCGACGAAGGTTCTTCTTCCAAATGGTTGTCGTGTCGAAGAATCTTCTCTGCTAGGTCTCGATTTTTAATAGTTTATTCTTAATTGTTTGGTGAATTAATGGTTAATAATAATTGGCGTGTACTCGAGTCGAGTGGATATTATTGTATTGTTTCAATTTGTCGAGTTGTGGAGTGGATGATTAATTTTGTTAAATTAGTTATTAATTTGTTGTCGACTGGATAATAATAATTGTGTATTGATTTATTTTTGTTAATTGTATCAATAATAATTTTTTGTGTTAATAATGATTTTGTGAAATAATAATGAAATTTTGAAATAATTAATAATGGAACAGATTTTTGTTAATTGAATTAGTTGATTAGTTCATTTGTGATAATTGTCAATTGTTAATTCATAGTATTGGTTATAATTGTTAATTTTATAATTGTTAATTAATATGTGTATTAATTATTAATTTGTAAATGTATGTGTTAATATCAATTGTTAATTATATTTATAATTGTTTTTGTTTTAATTGATAATTATAAATATTAATTTATGGGATTAAGTTAAACATTTATAATATTTCTTAATTAACACATTTCTTAATATAATTGAATTGAATTGAATTAACACATTTATAATATTTGTTAATTAGGAACACATTTATAATATTATAAACACACTTCTTAATTATAAACACATTTGATAATTATAAACACATTTATAATATTAATTTCCAACAAATAATTTTCCATTCAATCAGCCATTGCAGAAACATAATTGAATTGAATTAACACATTTCTTAATTATATTTAACACTTGTATTAATTAGCTAACACTTGTCTTAATTTCCATTGGTAGCTTTCTTACCAAGCTACCAATGGTACACTTGCATTAACAGAAATTTGCAATAGCTTCCTTAAGAAACACCCACTTGGTACATCCCAATTAATACCATGACATAAGCATGATTCAATCACGAATGTCATAGGGAAATAAGGGGTATACTATAATTACCCTTTCTGTTAAGTGTGACAAAAATGTTATATAAAGACTATCTTACCGTCATAGCTTCATTTGCATGATTCCCCTCTTTTTTTCTCCTCTCCTCCATTGAAAAATCTCTCGCATGGCTTCGCACATCTTTTTTTTTTGAGTCATTTGCTATGTATCTCGCTGACATGACCTTTCTCTCACACTCACTCTCACAGTCGCCGAAAAAGATTTCTTTGCAAAGGAGAGTAGAGACTAATTCAACCACCTTGCATACGTCATCAGAAATTCTTCTTTGCAATTGCGCCATGCTATGATTTGTGTTTGCTAATAGAATGGTTGATATGATTTCTCATGAAAACCATTCTTTTTGTAACTGAAAAATTGTTTTCCGAATATTGAATCAGGAAAATTAGAACTTTGTTCCTTATAATATATGAAATCTATTTTAAGAAGTAAGGTTGTTTTGTACTATTAGAAACTTGAATATTAAATATATTCGTATAAATCTGTTATCCAATGAACTAAGACTGCAAGTAGAGCAAATTCACAATTATATCCCTTGTATACAACACCACAAAGAAATATCTCAAATTAAAATAGAATGCAAGAAGTGATTCTACTGGGTTTTGTATCACAAAACTAGAGGTAAATTGTGGTTTTTTATAATTAACAACAATTCTTTTGGAGGTATGGTAATTCTATTAAATTCAGAGATACTTCTTAAATGAATTTTTGTTCAATAATACATGGAATTTTTGACCATAACAACTCCATTAATTGGATTGGAGTGGTACATGTGACATGTCCCGGGAGAAGGAATAGATAATGGTGGATGCGGTCAACAAATGAAGAGGAACGAGGAGTATAGTAAAAGAATGGAGGGCCGGTGAAGAGTATGGTGGTGAACGGGGGAACAGCAAGAGCCACAAGGTCCTCAAAAAAAAAAAGGAGTGGTGGGATGGGTATGCTGTCAAAGAATTTAGTCATTTAAAATTACCATTAATAGTTTAATCATCGTTTCCAATAGGGATGTTCAAACGGTTTGGTTTATTCGGATACCGAACCGAACCGGTCGAATTTGGTTTAGTCGGTTTGGTTTTTTGATTTATTTGGTTCGGTTCGGTTCAAAAAATGATATTTTCGGTTTATTCGGTTCGGTTCGGTTTTGATGTGATGAAAACCGATTAAACCGAACCAAACCGACCGTTTGAACATCTCATTTTCGTAATTTTTAATATAATAATGTTAAAATATAAAAGAAATAATATAATTTTTTTTTATAAAATAATATAATTATATTTTATAATATGTATTTATATTTTTTTGATAAATAAAATATATTTTTTCGATATATTTATTTTTATTTTAAAGTTATAATGTTTCCTATTCGGTTCAACCGAATAAACCGAATAAGAATTCGGTTTTTTCGGTTCGGTTTTTAATCGGTTCGAAAGTTAAAACGGTTCGGTTCGGTTTGAATTTAGTTCGGTTCGGTTTAAATTGGTTTGGCCTTATTCAGTTTGGTTTGAACCAAACCGACCGAATGAACACTCCTAGTTTCCAAGATAAATAATGGTTGTTTTGTTAAATATAACAGTAAGTTAACGATTTATGATAAGTTTAATATTTTGTGAATTTAAATTGTACATATTTGATAGAAACGAACTTTTACGAGGATAAATTTGATATTTGCAATTTTAGAGGGACATATTTGATATTTTAAAATTTTGCAAGGATATACAAGAAATTGCCCCTAAAATGATATCCGTGACAAGATTATTCCTTTCAAAAAAAGAGAACTTTTTATTTATGTATTAACGAAATGAACTTAACCAATGTAATGTATGAGCCGCTAATTATTATACTGTACAATTTTATTTATTTTATTAAAATCCTAGGTACGAGTGTTTAAATGCTTCTGTTTATTTGGAAACTGAATTGATCAGATAGAATTCGATGTAATAGGTTTAGCAAATATGCTATTGTCCGATATATTTGGTTCAGTTCGATTTTGATGTCTCGAAAACCGGTTAATCTGAACCGACCGAATAACATCTTATTTTTCAAGTTATTTGAGTATATTAATGTTAAAATATTAAAATTGATACCATAATCTTATAAATTAATGCAATTATATTTTACAAAATTTGTTTACTTTCTTGATAAATAAAATACAAATTTTATTAATAATTTATTTTTATTTTAAGATTATAATGTGTTTTATTCGGGTGAATCGAATAAATCGAATAAAAGTTTGGTTTATTCGATTCGATTTTTAATCGGTTCAAAAATTAATCCGGTTCTTTTTAGTTCGAATTTAGTTTGGATTTGTTTAAATCAGTTTGGTATTATTTGATTCGGTTTGAACCGAACGGACCGAGTGAACATCCATGGTCCTACAATTTTAAATTATCTCGATTCATTAATTATATTTTAAGATTTGTGAGCTTATTCATCCTGTCTTGTTTTTTAACACCACATTCTTTTTTTTAGTTTTCTTCATCGTAACAGGTAGAGCTGGCAAAATCTGACCCGACCCGAAAAAATGATCCGACCCGAACCCGAACCCGACCCGATCCGAAAATATTGAAAAGTCAACGACCCGAACCCAAACCCGAAACTGAAACCGAATGACCCGAACCCGAAATCGACCCGAAACTAAATGACCCGAATCCGAAATCGACCCGAAATCGAATGACCCGAATCCGAATGACCCGAAACCCGAACGATCCGAAAATTAAAATATTATTGTTAAAATCAATATAATATTACTAAAATATCTCGGAATCAATAAAATAAATCAGAAATTACCCGAAAACTAAACTTTTGGAAAATCGAATGATTCGAAATCAAATTTTGTGAAATCTGAATTACCGAAAATCAAAATAGTCAAGACAATGACCCGAAAACCGAAACGACCTGAACCGAATGACCCGAAACCCGAAACGACCCGAAACGGAATGATCCGAAAGCCGAAACGACCCGAAACCCGAAACGATCCGAACCCGAATGACCCGAAAACCGAAACGATCCGAAACCGAATGACCCAAAAACCGAAACGATCCGAATCCGAACGATCAGAAACCCGAACGACCCGCGACCCGAACGACCCGATGACCCGAATGACCTGCAACCCGAAACGACCCGAATCCGTAATGACCCGACCCGAATCCGACCCGACCCGCCCGATTACCACCTCTAGTAACAGGTCAATCCGTACTCAGTTTTGTTTATATAATAAATGGTTTATGTACACATCGTGTATTACAGCTCAATTAGAATAAATTAAGTTATGAATATAAAAAGTAGTCACTTTTCCGTGCATCGTCATTCATCCACCAAGGAGAAGGTCGGCTGTGGTGGAGAGTGTGGACTCCCTCTTGATCATTCTTCTTCTTCTTTTTTCATATTTATTTTCCGACTCGGCTTTGTGTTCTTGATTATGATCCATATTACTATTTCTTAAATTGCACAATTTACCATCGTGTGTGCGTCCCTATGTTGGTCTTTTGAATAATCGCGCACGTCTTTCCTTTCATATCTCAAACTTGAGGAAAAGATCTTTACCCTCCCCCTCGTAACCTACAAATTCCGCACGATTCCAATAGTTTCGATATTTACCTCCTTGTTGTGTATAAATGAACACGAACATTCTTTTTTATCTTCCAAAATAGTTATTTCTCCAAGAGTTTATTGCGTCTATCCCGGATCACCTTGATCCCGATATTGTCTTCCAAAAAAAATATCATCTTGCTATCTACGAAAACCCTCGATGCCGATTGGCACCAATCGTTGGAAAGTAGTCGATTTCTTTATCCTTTCTTTGTTCTTCCTTGAAAAAAAACCAACGAATTTATGACATGTTTTGTATTTTTAATACTGTAATTTTTTTAGGACATATATGGTGCTAGATGTGGCAAACCGAGTCCGAACCCGAAAAAATCCCGACTCGTCCGAGCTCCAATTCCGTCCGCGACCCCATAAATCATGAAAACTCAAACGACCGAACACGTCTGATCCGAACCCGAGAAATCCGATCCAAAATTGACCTAGTGTTACATATTATACCATCCGACCCGAACCGAAAAAATCCGATTCATAATTGATCCAGTGTTACATATTATACTGACCCAACTCGATCCGAATTCGAGTTGTCCGAAATCCGATAAATCCGAGACTAACAAGTTTGAAACCAAATAACTCGAACCCAATTTGACCCGATTCAAACCAAATTAAGGACCAAAATTATCATTAACTTTGATATTTCCAAATTAATAAAATATTTCAAAAGCTAATCCATTAAATGAAATAAGGTGGATAGTTGTTTGTAATTATAGTTGGGACATGGATTTACACATATTTTGGTCCATTAATTAAAATTCAAATAATAAACGAAATTTTTTATTAGACCATTTATTATTTAACCGACATCGTATCACGATTTTAAGGATTATTATTATTTGTAATTCAAAACGATAGTCGACTGAAAATGAATTTGATCAAGATATTTTGTTTTAATATAGTATCGAAATAAAAAATTTATACTTCTTAATAACTTGCTAATTAATATCATATTTATAATATTTTTCGACAGGGAGATGAGGCCGTCGCTTTCAAATAAGAAACATAGGCCTGAATTTGGATAATAGTTTCATTTTATATGCAATATTTCGACAAAACTGATTTACAAAATCATTCAAAAAAAATCAAACACAATCCGAATTCCTAAAGGATCCGAATCCAAAACGCCCTTGCATCCAGTTAAATTTGAAATCCCGATTTAACCCGAGTCCGGATCACCCCGAACTTGAAAACCCGACCCGACTATAATTTCCAATTCGAAATTGATCTGATCAAATATGACCGAACAGAACCCAGCCTGATCCGAGTTGACATGACCTGAAGAAATCCGAATCCTAAAATTAGCCTGAAAACCTGAAAACTGATGAATTTAACCCGAAACATTCTGTTTTCCACCTCTATATGGTGCCTCTAGATTTCAACCAAACATACTCATATCTTAATTAAATAACATGATAAATTAAATGGGTAAGTTTATTTGTTCTACATTCAGTGTCAACAAGATTTTGGACCCTAACGTTTCATAATATATTATTTTTTGAGTTCATATATGCAGGCCCGGCCCTGGGGTTAGGCCCAGCTGGCCCAGGTCACAGGCCACCCTTTTCCATAGGCCTCATTTTTTTACCTATAAATTAATTATACCTATTACTAATACTAATCCGACCCGCTAAAAATCCGGATCCGCTTACCGCTATTACCTTCCTGCTCCTGCACGCGAGCTGCACGCGAGGCGATTGAAGAAAAGCTACGTCGTCCGTGCTCTGGCGACTGCGACTCTGCGAGGGCTAGGCGACTACGACGCTAGGACACGCGAGGGCTACGTCGTCGTCCATCACCATGACAGGCCTCCATCACCATTTCAGCTCCTCTTCGTCTCAATTTTTTAGCTGCGACTGCTACTGCGACTGCGAGTCTGCGACGGTGATTTTCGTCTGGATTTTCGTCGGGATTTGCGTGCGGCACTCTCCACTTCGAATTGCTCTTCAATTTCGTGTAATAATCTTTAATTTTCGTCAATTTACCTTGCAATTTCGTGTAATTTCGCAATTTCTTGTAATTTCGCCCAATTTCGCCCAATTTGTGTGATGTTTATGTGACTGGATCTGTGAATTTCGTTTAATTTTAGTCAATTTATGGTGAATTTCGCCCAATTATGTGAATTTTCGTCAATTTCAGTTGAATTTCGTCCAAATCCCAAGCATAATTGGATTTGCAGGTATATAAAGAATGGTGGGAGTTGGTATTAAATTAGGACTCGAACCAGGAAACAACGGGCCGACACTGACCATTGTGGTAATGGCAGGTGGTACCATCTCGAGCATAATTGGAGTTCTGATTATGTCTGTCGTGGCACACTTTGTGTTTAGCCGCCTGCTGAAGGCCTAGATTGAGTACACATGGTAATATACTATTTCATCTTTTATTTGCAGGTATATATGTGACAATTATTACATTCAGAGGTATATCTTGGTGATATTTTCACAGGTCGAGTAGGGGTGCTACTACAGATGGGGACCTTGATGTGTCGATAAGCGCACCAGGTGGTGTCGTGGCATTGGTACCGACTTCCACTCTGTAAAATTTAAAGTTTTTCCTTTGACTACAAAATCGAAAGCTTTTTGTCTTTTTCAAAATTGAGATTGCGAGTATTTTTGTTTATCTCTATGCGTATTGTTTTTAGGTTTTATAAGTGTATTTTTATTTTACTTTCACATTTCAGCGATATATTCGATATTTTGCTATTTTACAATGATTTTTTATTTTTCAGAATATCGGGGTTATATTTTTATATTTAATAATGTATTTTTGAAATTTCCCTGTTTTAGAGGGGTGTATTTGATATTTTCTTAATTTACAAACTTTTGTTTCAGACAATATAGTTTTTCACTTTTTTTTTTAGTTCTAAATTTAAATTTTTTTTTTAATTATTATATGATATGATTTCGTAATTTTGGATTATCTTAACACTACGTCACAGCCTCCAAAATTTCAGGACCGGACCTGCATATATGGTGCCTCCTCATTTCCCCCGTATGCTAATTGAATCAGCACGTCATCACCCATTAATTGTTTGCACCTGTTATTCATCCCCAAATGTTTCCCAATTAGCTCTTCTCCCTATTAAGTGTTAATTCAAATTAATTGATGAGGCCCATATATATCCTTTCTCTCACCTCTCTCATAACACGCCCCCACCTCCACACCCACGCTCAAACCCTAGATTTGCCGCACACAAACCCTAAAAACCCACTTCTCTCATGTCGCTGTGAAGATTCTAGCTCAGAATTACTCACATACACCCTTAATTGCACAATAATATCAATAAAAACCAATACAGAGGGACAATTGAATTCGAATTCAACTCTATTGCTCTCCACGAAATAGAGCTCAAAGGCCCAAATCGTTCATCAATACAAAACGTGTAATATCTGAATACAAAACTAGATCTAAGGCATATATATACCTCCTGACCTCTCTAACAAACTCACTATCAAACAAAATAGAAAAACAACTTCTAATAATTATAAATGCTCTCGGCACATCCTGGACCGCAGCTCTCCTCTCACGTGATGAGCACGCGACTGGTGCACTACGTCTACACCTCGTGCCTCTTATTGCATTAAAAAAACTGTAAATTTGCTGATAAGCCCCTGTAATTAAGTAATTACTGCCATGATCCTTGAATCATGACAGTCGCAAATGCAAATACACGATGAAGAAGAACTTATGAGGTTAATTCGGTGCTTTTCGAGTTTTTTCAATCAATATTTTTAGTATTTGTTGATTTTTTTGATTTTTTTGTTGTTGTTTATGGAGTATTTACTTGGGATTTCTCGAGTTGTTTTGGACGATATGCTAAAAACGTAAATTCTACCGTTTTTTGGTGATTTTTCGAGTATTTTCTCGGATTTATCAGCTTTTTGGGGTATTTTTTGGTTGATTTTTGTGTGTTTTGTTTTGTTTTTCGACTCATTTCTTAGGATTTGTCAGTCCATTGATATGTTTTGCTTGTTTTCCAACTGATTTCTCAAGTAAATTCTACTGTATTTTTGTTTCGAATTTAGGGTTCTTTTGTAATTGGGGTAATTGGGTTAATTTCAGTTCAATATTAATTACTAATTAGGCATCCAGATTTTGCTTAAGGGTTAATTCAGATTTTTGTGACTGATTTCAGAATTTTGCTTTAGTATTAATTACTACTTAGGCATGGTAATCTAGGATTAATTTTGGTTTAGCATTAATTTAGGGTTAATATTCCTTTGATTATTGCATTTGTACTGTTTTTTTCTACTGTTTTTTCTACTGTTTTTTTTCCTAGGGTTAACTTTCCTGTTGTTTATATGTACTGATGATTATTGTTATTTTATTTTGCTTTAGTGTTGAGTTTGAATTAACGTTCAGTTTGAATTAACCAGCAATGTCAACTTGTTAAATGGAATGAATGTTGAGTTTGAATTAACGATTAATTTCAGGTTTAAGTACTGGTACTGTGGTACTGATTAATTAACGAGCAATTTCAGGTTTGTTTATTTGTTTAATTTCAGGTTTGTTGAATTAACGATTAATGAAACTTTGATGGTGCTTCGATTAATTCAAGCTTCGATGGAGCTTTGATGGCTCTTCGCAGCCTCTGGTGCGGACTGGTACAGACTGGAATGTACCGATATCGACTGGTACCAGACCTGTTCCTGGTTAATGGAGGCAGGGCGTGATGATGACGTGGTGGTATGACACAAACACACCCACCTTGACGACACACCGACTGGTACGGCTTCGATTGGGGACTGTTATGCTCGGTACAGAGTTTTTATTTTCTAGAATGGAGAGTCGAGTTGATGAGGAAGTTGAAGAAAATGAAGTTGCCGTGTTAGCTCGGTACGGAGTTTTCGTTTTCTGGAATGATTTTTTTTTGTTAATTGGCATTTTTGGATTGTTAATTGACATATTTGGAATTAATTTATGAATGTTATTGTTTCTTATTTTAGGTTTTGCAATTCATAAATCTGTTGTAATTCATATTAATTATGAGGTAAATTTTTTTGATATGAATTGTTAATTGGTATGTTAACACAATTTTTTATGATTACATGTTAATTGTGAGTGAGATTATTTGTTAATTCATAATATTGGTTATAATTGTTAATTAATATGTGTATTAATTGTTAATTTTGAAATGTATATGTTAATATCAATTGTTAATTATAGTTTTAATTGTTTTTGTTTTTATTGTTAATTATAAATATTAATTTATGGGATTAAGTTCAACATTTATAAAAACAATTAGATTGAAAAAAAAACTTATAAATATTATTGATAAAAAATGATGTATTTTATGTATCACCATTAATTGGGTTGGCCAGTAATTGAGAGCAACATTAAAGTCACGGGGAGGAAGTTGAATGGAAAGTGAGGTCACGTGAAGAGCAAACAATTAACAGCTTACATCAGCGTGCTTCAATCACCGATAACAGGGGAAACTGGGGGGCATTGAATTATTTTTTTATGAAAACAGTCAACCAAGTAGTTACGGACGCATTGAGCATTACGTGTTTCTATTGAAATATGAAGAAATTCTAATTTTTTTTATCTTCCCCAATAAATTCTCTTTTATAAATTTCCCTAAATTTATAATATGTAAAGACACCAAAATATCCAACACTTAATATGTACTCTTGTGTTACTCTAAATTGAGATTTAGATTCCCAAACACAGACTACCTAAACTAAAATAGAGGCAATATATCATCAATTAATAATTAATTAACATGATAATCACAAAAATATACTCTATTAACGATTGCTATATAATTAAAATACACATGAATTAATAATTTTTAATTTCCCTAAATTTATAATATGTAAAAACACCAAAATATCCAACACTTAATATGTACTCTTGTGTTACTCTAAATTGAGATTTAGATTCCCAAACACAGACTACCTAAACTAAAATAGAGGCCATATATCATCAATTAATAATTAATTAACATGATAATCACAAAAATATACTCTATTAACGATTGCTATATAATTAAAATACACATGAATTAATAATTTTTAATTTCCCTAAATTTATAATATGTAAAGACACCAAAATATCCAACACTTAATATGTACTCTTGTGTTACTCTAAATTGAGATTTAGATTCTCAAACACAGACTACCTAAACTAAAATAGAGACCATATATCATCAATTAATAATTAATTAACATGATAATCACAAAAATATACTCTATTAACGATTGCTATATAATTAAAATACACATGAATTAATAATTTTTAATTTCCCTAAATTTATAATATGTAAAGACACCAAAATATCCAACACTTAATATGTACTCTTGTGTTACTCTAAATTGAGATTTAGATTCCCAAACACAGACTACCTAAACTAAAATAGAAGCCATATATCATCAATTAATAATTAATTAACATGATAATCACAAAAATATACTCTATTAACGATTGCTATATAATTAAAATACACATGAATTAATAATTTTTAATTTCCCTAAATTTATAATATGTAAAGACACCAAAATATCCAACACTTAATATGTACTCTTGTGTTGCACTAAATTGAGATTTAGATCCCCAAACACTGACTACCTAAACTAAAATAGAGGCCATACATGGTGTCCCTCGAATTCCTCCAACATCATCTATATTACCAATTAATAATTAATTAACATGATAATTACAAAATATATTTTATTAACGGTTAATTGATATATAATTAAAATACACATGAATTAATAATTCTTAATTAATATCAGTCAATCATTAATATAACGTATTTTTGTTAATTATCATGTTAATTAATTATTAATTGATGATAAAGAATATGTTGGAAGGATATTTCAAGAGGGCATGGTGTAATTATTCTTCCTTTAACGGCCAACTTCAAACGATCTCGACTCACTCACCAAGCTATCTCTTTGCTTGCTCTTTCCAACAATGTTTTAATACCAATCTCTTGAATCCTTTAACCTCATCCTTCTCAGACTCATTCGAAAAAATTTCAATCTTCTCCGGTGCAACCCATTTCTTTCTTTCTCTAACTCTAGCAACACCATTATTCGAGAGAGAATACACCGATTCCGAACTGCTCGAAACCGAATAATTCAAGCTCTGTCTAGAAAACTCTTCCAATAACTCTTCGCTCGAACTGGAGTTATCTTCCTCTTTATCTCGTTCTCCATTTCTCATACTACCTCTCTGTTTCAATATAGCCGGACCCGAACCGGGTCCGATGCCTCTTCCTTTCTTCAGAAATGCCTTCGTGACTTTTCCATTTCTAGGGCTCGATAAATTGCAGTTGAAATCCTTTTCAATTTCCAAGGCATCGAAATCGGTGGGACCCGGTAAGGTGTTTCTTCTTTCATGGTGCGACATAATCGCTCTGTTCTCTTTACATTCCGTATTGATGGTTCTGCTTCGCGACAAGTTCCTCGGAGAAGAGATAAAGCTCGATTCGTTAATGGCTCTTCTTGATTGTGGCCTAGAAGGAGAAGAAACTGATGCAGTATTATCTTGATCCCAATCTTGCTTTTTGAAACTATTTCTTCTTGAAATTACAGGAGCCCTTTTCTCCTCTTGAATTGATTTACTTATCTGTTTCAGATTAAAAAATAGAAATTTAGTATCAACTGAATAACTAATAATAACAAAGTCGTTGTAGTATAGTGGTAAGTATTCCCGCCTGTCACGCGGGTGACCGGGTTCGATCCCCGGCAGCGGCGTTAATTTTTCTTTTGTCAGAGGAAGAAGAAGAAACCTTTTGAGTGTTCCGTACTGGAGAGAGGGGATAATCGGACGGTCGAGAATCCTCTAAACGGTGCCAGATGGAACGAATATGAGCCTCCTTCTGTTCCATGCGGAGAAGCCAGACTTCTCTCAACTTGGCATCTCTCTTCTCCTTGTATCTCTCGTACATCCTTCCTCTCTCAAACTCCTCCTTTTCAAATTCTTCGTAATTGCTCGCCATTGTTGAAGTCATCAGTTTAGTCGAGAAGAGAAACTTCTATTCGAGATGATTTATAAGGACGCTTTGATCATTGATCATCAGGCGTCTCTTTATTCTAGAAGGATAGAATTAGTTCACGGTAATTTTACAATTATGTCCTTGTATTTTAAGTATTTAAAATTTAGTAGCAACATGGCCCAGATATACATTGTAATTTTTTTTCAACCCAATTAATTGACTGTAATATGTTGAGAAGGAAAAAGATAGAAAAATAACAAATTTGGAAAGAAGTTTTTTTTTCATTTGTTCTGATTAATACACAAATTTAACGATTAAATATAGCATGCGTTTTTTAAGTATGGTCGGCGAATAAACAATTAAACATCATAACTAAAAAAAAGAAATTAAAAATAATATATGCAAATAAACGACCAACGAATAATACGAGCTAATAGATTAATAAAAAGAGTAAGTAAAACAATAACAAATGATCATGATTGGTTGGCTTATAAAAACGTCTCCAATTATATGCATTTCAATTTGTTGCATACATTTACTATTTATGAGGGTCTTGATTTGTGCGTAATTTTTTTTATTTCTTTCTTTTCATATATTGCAACAGTTTGTCATTAACAATGTATATCTCGTATTTTTTGCTCCTTGAAATGGATCTCCATCTACGTCATGTGTTTAACAAATTTAACCGAATATGCAACGTGGACATATGTGCCCAGTGCCCGACAAAATAGTCGTCACTCGCAAATATAATAAGAAATAATAAATAAATGAGTGACGTTCTTCAATAAATTTTGACTGCACAAAAAAACATAAGGAAAATGTTGGACATACTCACACCTCTCCTCCCATATCTTTGATATGACGTGTATATGATTTAATACTTTAAAAATTAATACTTCAATTCATGATTTTACATCTTAATTATATGTTTAATCATAAATTTATGATAACTAAATTATAAATTAAGTGTTAAATCATGTTTTTGTGTGTTAATTTTGAAAGTGTTAAATCATATCCACGCCATCAAATGTGTGGGGGAGAGTACTAGGGGATGTACATCACTGCTCAAAACATAATTGATTACAAAATGACTACAGATACATAATCAATCCACCAAAAAGTTCCAAATTGGTCTTTATGAAATTTTATGTGGAACTCATGTACAAATTATTTATGGGTTTGTAATTTGTAAACTTTTTGTAAGTAAAAGTAGTATGCAAATATGAAATTTTTCATGGATGATTTGTAATTTTTTTGATCAAGTTGAGGTTGGTGCTTTTGGACTTAAAAAAAAAAACTTGACCTTTTCTTTTCCCACTATTATTTATTTTTGTTAAACCTCCTAACTTTGACTTGTTTCTTTTTACCAGGTCACCATATAAGCACCACACGTCTTAAAATTAATTGGATGGCAGCCCATATGAACAATTCATTGGGCTTTTTGACAAATTGTGCCAACCCATTTAAATCAAGAATATCCTATTCCTTGATTTTTGGAATGTCGTGTATCCTCTCCATTAGTTTTTCATTGGACAAAACCACTTTCCATATTAGTAAGAGTATGTTAATAAATATTTCAGGGTTCATCTCCCTTTATATATAATGGAGGGGCGTCGAATACCAGGGTCTCAGGAAAGGAGGCATGTCTACTTCTCGACCTTCTTTTCTGACAATTCAGAGCAAAACATCAATGGAGGAATGGAAAAGAACGCTCTTTTTTATAAACTTAGCGTCTATAATGGAGAAGGCCGATGAAGCCCTTCTTCCGGCGGTGTACAAGGAGGTGGGTGCTGCGTTACATACGAGTCCTATTGGGCTCGGATCTCTCACGCTTTTCAGATCCTTCGTGCAGGCTGCTTGCTATCCTCTCGCCGCCTATATGGCCGTTCGGTATAATCGGACCCACGTGATTGCTCTGGGTGCCTTCCTCTGGTCTGCCGCCACTTTTTTCGTCGCCATTTCTGATTCTTTCGCCCAGGTATTACAATTCGACCATTTTTCTCACATGATTTGGTGAATTGATAGATTTAATCGTTGTCAATTTCTTCAGGTAGCAGTGGCGAGAGGTCTAAATGGAGTGGGACTGGCCTTAGTGACTCCGGCAATCCAATCACTGGTAGCAGACTCGACTGACAATAGTACACGTGGCACTGCTTTTGGTTATTTACAAATGACCAGTAACCTTGGTTCACTACTAGGAGGTTTCTTCGCCCTTCTTCTCTCCTCCACCACCATCTTTGGCATACAAGGCTGGCGTTTTGCATTCCATTTAACCGCCCTAATAAGCGTCATAGTTGGCATTCTCGTTGGACTTTTCGCAATAGACCCTCATTATTCCAACAATCCCGCTCCCACCCCTAAAAAATCGGCATGGAAAGAGATGAAAGATTTGATGCAAGAATCCAAACACGTAATTAAGATCCCATCTTTTCAAATAATCGTAGCCCAAGGCGTAACAGGTTCGTTTCCTTGGTCCGCTTTGGCTTTCGGACCTATGTGGCTCGAATTGATTGGATTTTCGCATAAAGAAACTGCATTTTTAATGTCTATGTTTGTCGTGTCGAGTTCGATTGGCGGGTTATTGGGCGGGAAATTGGGAGATTATTTGTCGACCCGTTATCCCGATTCGGGTAGAATTATTTTGTCACAAATTAGTTCAGGATCTGCGATTCCTCTTGCAGCGATTTTGTTGCTCGCACTGTCTAACGAACCCAACACGATTTTTAGTCATGCATTTGTTATGTTTATTATGGGCCTTAGTATTTCTTGGAACGGACCCGCTACCAACAAGTATATATATTTATTTAATTAATATTTCATCTAATTGTTACTAACTATTTTGTATTCTAGTCCAATATTTGCAGAGATAGTGCCGGAAAAATCAAGAACGAGTATTTACGCGCTAGATCGATCATTCGAGTCGGTATTAGCCTCGTTTGCTCCACCAATAGTTGGATTTCTAGCTGAACACATATACGGATATAAACCTCTAAACAACAACAAATCCGAGAATCCAATTACAGACAGAGAAAATGCGATTTCGTTAGCTAAGGCATTGTACGCCGCAATTGCCATTCCGATGGCTCTTTGTTGCTTGATATACTCGTATTTGTATAAGACGTATCCGCGAGATAGAGAGAGGGCGAAAATGGATAGTTTGATTGTCTCCGAATTGCAAAGTATAGAAAAGGAGACTCATAGGAGTGTTATCGATATGGAGTATGAAGTTGACGACGACGATTTGTTTCATGAAGAAGATGAGAACTTGATTCTGTAAGAAAATGTTCGTAGATTTTTGTATATAAGTTATTTCATTCTTTTTTTTACTAAGTTAATTTTCTATGATGTTTATTTTGTAGAACTTATAACTTGTAGAACTTATAACTACTATCCTCTTTATGTATGTCCGAAACGGTATAACAATCTCCTTTTTCTTGGTGGCGCGTAACGTCCGTATCGAGTGTTGGGTATTGAACTACTCCATTCGTTTCAAAAATCATATATCATCCATACATGCGGCTTTTTTGGCTCCCTCGTAAACGAAATGCCCACTTCCCACTGGCGGAGTCGTTTCGTTAAGCAAATATCCAACCGATCCGCTCCACTCGACGTACGTTGCGTTGTCTGATAGACCGAAGAGAGAGTTTGGCCACCAAAACAAAGAAGTTTAATATAGAATCACGTCGTATTATTGTAAGGATAAGGATAAATTCAAACATCTTCTACCAGAAGGCAAGGAACAATTTATCATATTAAATGTATTAATAAAACAAAGAATTTATCAAAATAGCAAGTAATCATATCGTATTAATCGAAAACATTATAGGGGAATACATGAAATCTCCTTTCTAGTATTAATTTCCTTTGTAATACAATTTTGTCAAAATTAATAAATGATCAATCATTACAACAATTGTTGCTTATTTTATATTCATAATTTGCGCGGTAGAAAAAATCTCCGTGCTAACATCCCTCTCAGAATCTTTTTCATAATAGAATACATTGGTTTTTTAGTTTTATTCCATTTCAAAATCTTGAATATCAGAATGATTCCCCTCTGATCCTCTCTCTACCATTTCAGAAGCAATCAAAGGATTGAACTGAGCCCGCTCTCTGTCTCTCGGGTAAGTGCAGTGCAAGAATGAATATATGAAACAACACAAGGACATCGAAATTGCAATGCAAGCATACATTGCCTTCGATAAAGCGAGTGCATTTTCTTGCTTCGTCTTGTTGTCGTCCATATTTTTGTCGATATCTCCAATTTTGTAACCATATATATTTTCAGCTAAAATTCCCACAATTGGAGGGGCAAAGGAAGATAGTATAGTCTCCAAGGATCTATCGAGCGCGTAGATACTCGTTCTCGATTTCTCAGGTACAATCTCTGCAAATATCGGACTGTTTGCAACAGCAAAAAAAGTATAAATATATAAAAATAATGTGTCTACCAAAATGAAATTCCATTCATAAGACTTAACCAACTAAATTATGTGAAATTAGGATAACAATATGGAACATACTTATTAGTAGCTGCATCCTCCCAAGAAGTGAAAAAACCCATAAGAAATATTGCTGTAGCATGAGAAACTCGCGTAGATGGGTCATGCGGCAATATCAAAAGCAACACGGCTGCAAGCGGAACTGCAGACCCCGAACTGATCTGCGACAAAACTATCCTCCCTCCATTTGGATAATAATTTGAGAGAAAATCCCCCATCGTTCCCGCAAAAATCCCCCCAATTGCACTCCCCACCGAACGTAGGGTCATAAGAAAAGCGGTGTAACCATGAGAAAATCCGATGAGCTCAGCCCACATCGATAGAAAAGAAAGAGCAACTCCTCCGAAAGTACCGGGAATACCTGTTAGAAATTTACGAAACGTTTCTTTTGAGACAAAATGAAATTATTTATTAACAAAAGAGATAAATCTCAAAATATAATTTCTTCCATCTGTCTGTACTAACCTTGAGCAATGAGAACTTGAAAAGAAGGTATTTGAATGATATCTTTTACTTCTTTCACAAAGTCTTTAGCCTCATCCCAGGCAGACTTATTTTCCACTTCTTTAGTCGCAAAATGCGGATCTACGGCGTAGAACCACAGAAGCAAACCTACAATTGTGCTAACAATTGCAACTAGATGAAATGCAATTCTCCAACCATCTATGCCCATTAATGAAATTGGTGCTAATAATAAGGCCAAAGAGCTTCCAAATATAGAACCAATAACTCCAGTGAAATGTAGCCATCCAAATGCTGATCCGCGTTTCTCATCTTTCGTTGAATCGGCGACCATGGACTGGATCGGCGGTAGAACTAGTGCTAGTCCAACGCCGTTTAATCCTCTAAATATTGCTACCTAGTATATAGGTATTCTAAAACAGTACATAAGTGTTATAAACCTGCATATATTACCAGTACAATAGTATATATTAAAGCAACAATTTCATAAAAAATGGTATATTGGAAATATAAAACAGTTGACAGGGATGAACGAGCCGGATATTCTCTGAACCAATTCGAGACGTATCAAGAAAATATATGGATGCAAAAAAAAATCAGGATCCGACGAATCCAGATCCGGTATGTAATTTTAATATCAGGGTAGTGTCCGGATCCGGATCTGGAAATTAAAACCCATTTTTATCTTCCATATTTGATATTAGTTGATAAAATACAGATATATTAATAATTTGTGAATAATTTGAATCCGCAACCAAAAAATTAGAAAAATGAAATAAATGGACCTGAAGGAAAGTGTCGGAAATAGCGACGAGGAAAGTCGAGGCAGACCAAAGGAAAGCACCGAAGGCGATGATGCGGATCCTGTTGTACCGGAATGCCGCGTAGGCAGCAAGTGGGTAGCACAATGCTTGCACAAATGATCGGAACAGAGTCAATGATCCGAGGCTGATTGGCGTAACATTGAATGCTGCGCCAATCTCCTTGTATACTGCTGGTAGCAAAACCTGGTCTGCTGTGTCCATGATCGAAGCTAGGTTGATTAATATCAGCGTTCTTCTTTCTTCCCACTTTCCCATTTTTTTCCTTCTCAGATTGAGAGAGAGAGAGAGAGAGAGAGAGAGAGTTGACGAACTTATATTACAGATGATTTCACATTTTGAATTGAAGCACTCATAGCCTAATCTTATTCTTCTCAAATGCTACTAGTTACTGGTAACTTAAATTATTCTGGGATTAACTTTCCAGACATTACTGGTAGTAAAAAATTTAGATGAAATCAGTGATTCTAATTGATGGTTTTTAGAATTTTAAATTCTTCATTGCTTACAAGAATAAATAAATACTAAACACCTTTCAGAATTGCACGTTCGCCACCTGAGTTACCTGTGACCTATATGAACTCGTGACTTGTGTAACGATCTCATCTTAATTTGGTACTGAAAGTTTGCACAAGATTTTTTTTTTTTTTTTTGATAATAAATGGAGAAGGTTCATGTATCATTTGCCAATGAAAATTGAATCCACGATCTCTCACAACATATGATTTTTTTTATATCTCATACTCAATCAACTAGGATACGGACTCATTGACACCAGATCTTGTCTTAATTATGTACTGAATGTTCGGATCAAATCTATCTTATCGAACAATACAAAATGTAGTATGTTGAAAGTTATAATTAGATGCAGTGCGGCGAGTTCAAGCGAGTTATGTCTAGTTCAAGCTCGACTCGTTTATCATTAAGTTCCGAATTAAAAATCCAAGCTCAAGTTTGGTACATTTTGATTCAAACTAGTTCGGCTCGACTTGTAATAGTTTGGTTATCAGAATAATTTAAATTTAAATAAAAATAAATAAATAGTTGTCGCAAAATATTTGAACAAAAATTAATGTCACATAATATTTTAATAATACTATACATATATAACCAAACTTATCAACATTATATAAAAAAAAACTATTGTTGTTACCAATCTCGAATACTGGTCTGCTCACTGCTAGCTCTATCGACGGTCATTGCTTATACGTGTTCTCTTTGAATGATTATTTCATTTTTTTGTTGTTTTTCGCTTAGCTTTCCTTTCAAGGTTATGTTTGACAAGAGAATAAACCAAGCATACTTATCCTAGTTTTTTTTTTATCTCAAACACTAATTTATTAGTTGAAATAAATGAGCTTAAGAAAGCAGTAATGCCATAAAAATTTACCCCACCTCATACGTGGTGTTAGCTTTACCCCTTCTTCCTTTTACCATTTTATCCCTCATCATCTTATTTTATTACTTTTCGGTGTTTTCACCCTCTCCCATACACTTATCTCTCTCTCTCACTTCATCTTCACATCCAAGCAACTCTTCACATTGTCGTATATCGTTTTTTTCTTTGAAACTAAGATCTTTCTCACCATTTTCTTCCACTTAACAAATAAATTACATTACCTCTTCTATTTTTTATTCTCTCTAATTTGAGATCCATCATGAGATAGTTTTTTTTTTCGAAAAAAAAGTAATAAAGAATGTGGTGGTACGTGACTTTTTTTTCTTATTTTTCATGACAGATTTTATTGATGATTTTCATGAACAAAATGAAGTTCACCTTCTCTTTATTTTTTTCAGAAAAAATATTATGTAAGGAGAAGCATTCATTTACAGTAAAAGTATTTTTTTTTTTGCTAAGTGTTTTTAATTTTTTTCACAATAATGTTCAACTTGTGTATCATTAATAAATAGTGATATATACAAAATAAGTATTAATTATTAACTATTTTGAACGGGCTATATAATATTTATTTATGAAACGGCAATATATAGGCATGGAAAACATTGTGAATTCATCGATAAAAAGAGAAAAATGCGGAAAATAGAACTAGTAGTAGTGTTAGGTCTCGACACATAAACTTTTCCGAACAAGTATGTATTATTTTGTAAATATTTCGTCTAGTTTAATTTTACATGCCATATATTTTCAAAAAATTAATCTAATATATTTTTGTGTTATACTAATAATTAATAATTATCTTTCTTTTAATGTTCATAAAATTATAAGGATAGTTGGGTCATTTGTAAAAGATATCTTTTTTTATAATCATCATTTTCTCAATTTTTAATTCCATAATTTTCCCACGCAATTCTAAACTTTGGAATAAAATGGAATAATTCCTTAATCCTCTAAAAAATTACACTTCTCTTATTCTCTTGCCAAACACTGGTTATGGTTCTTTGAATTTTTCATTTTATTCCAAAGTTTTGGGGTTAGTCTCAGTTGGATAATTTGATATTCACGAGCAACGATTCATGTATATTTGAAGAATTCAAGAAAATAATGTTTGACTTGAGATGATTGATATTAGTCTCATATCTTACTATTTTGGAATTAAGTCAAGCAAAGAGAAAAAGAAATAATCATTTTTCATGAAGGCTTTCGCTAAAGAGATCCTTAAAAAAATTTAGATATAAAATTATTAATTCCGATCAAAACTAAACTAAAATCGTCCAAGAACAATTAGATATGATCGACACATCTATCTACAAAAGGATAGTCGGTAATTTGAGGTACTTAACTTGTACGAGACCGGATATTTTTTTTGGAATCGATTTTGTGAGCCGATTCATGGAGAAATCAACCGAGACACATTTCAAGACGATCAAACAAATTCTTCGTTATATAATGGGTAGTGGGTACCACCTACTTTATGGATTATGGATTATTTTATTTCATCTTCAAATCAATTCAAGCTCATGTGATTAGGGGTGTTCATTCGGTCGGTTCGGTTCAAACCGAACTGAATAAGCTCAAACCAATTTAAACCGAACCGAATAAAATTCAAACCGAACCGAACCGTTTAACACTTGAATCGATTGAAAACCGAACCGAATAAGAAACAATATTATTTTAAAATAAAAATAAATTACTCAAAAATTTATATTTTACTTATCAAAAAGATATAAATTAATATTATAAAATATAATTATATGAATTTACAAGACTATTATATGATTTTTGTTATATTTAAACATTAACATATTAAATATTTTATAAATTAATATTATATGACAATTGGTATCAGAGCGTTTGAGGTCCGAGGTTATCGTGCAAGTAGAAGGTACGATGGCGAAGAAGCAAGGGGTGGAGATCGAGGATCTCCGTCGAGTCGAGGCGAAAACAGCGCAAAATGAGGAAAGAGTCGAGCATATTGCGAAGGAGCTCACTAATCTCCGGTTGCAAAACGAAGAGATGAAGACGAGTGCCGATGTGCAATTTCAGGAGTTAAGAGGTATCCTCATGCAATTGGTGAAGAAAGGGAATCCGCCAACTCCATCCATGGAGTCCGGATCGGTTCAAGCTCAAGGGAGAGATCACGAATCGGGGAAGCAACCAATGAGATATGAAGGAGAAGGAAGCGCGAATAGGCAGCAGGGATATGAATCGGGCAAGCAAACTATGAGGTACGAAGGAGAAGGAAGCGTGGTTAGGCACGGTGGTGAGAGATGGAGAGATGATGATGTGGCTCGTAGAGGACCAGGGGGCGGTAGAGGAAGGCAAAATACCGAGTACATGCCCAAGTCTCGCGTTGAACTCACTCATTTCGATGGGAAAAGTCCGAGGTTATGGATCCGAAAATGCGAAGGTTTCTTTCGAGTATGTGCAATAGCCGAATGGCAGAGGGTCGAGATCGCGGCTCTGTACTTAACCGGAGCGGCGGAAGATTGGTACTTTTCGTATCAATTGAACGAAGTGCAACCCCCATGGCATCAATTTGCTGATGATTTGGTGAGAAGGTTCGATAATAAGCTCCTCTTGGGTCTAGCAGGTGAATTCCATTTGTTGAGGCAAACGGGCTCGGCTGAGGAATATTTGAGTGAATTCGATTTGATGCGGGGATTGATGATGAGGCGTTATCATGATCTCGATGATGAGTACTTTCGAATGTGTTTCATGGCCGGTTTAGAGAAGGAACTGAGGTCGGCTGTGGTGGTAACAAGACCGAGAAATTTAATCGAGGCATACGAGAATGCGATCCATCAAGAGGAAGGGAAAGGATCGCAAAGAAAAGGGAAATTCTTCGAGAAAGAGAAAGGAGGAAACCCAGTCACGAAGGGGTCTAACGCACCGAGGATTACCGGGAAAGCTTGGGAGACGTTGAAAGCGGAGAAACGTGCTCGTAACGAGTGCTATTGGTGCGATGAGAAGTGGTCCGTGAATCATACTCAGAACTACAAATCGAAACCACAAAACCGCACTTTCAACACCATTCTTGCGATTGAAGGTGTGGACTGTGAATTAGAAGACGAATTGAGGATACAAGAAATCGGGTTTGGTCAGAGAGAGGAAGAGGCCAGAAATTCCGAGTTAATGGAAATATCCACTGAACTAATGGAGATGGACTCGAGATTTCAAACCATTAAAGTTACTGGAAACGCAAAGGGGAAGCTATTCTCGATTCTTATTGACAGCGGGTCCTCTCACACCTTCTTAGACCCACGATTTGCAAAAATTGCGGGTTTAACACCGTCACTAGCTACACCGCTGTCCATTACCGTCGCCAATGGATCGAAATTGACGTGTGATGCGATTTGTTATGGGTTCGGTTGGGAGATTCAAGGCAGGAAATTTCAATTCGACGCAAGGATATTGGAACTTGGTACGGTAGATATGGTACTAGGTGTTGATTGGATGGGAAAAAACGGCCCCGTCGAGTTCGATTATGGAAGGAAGGAGGTCAAGTGCATCGCTAATGGCGAGAGTCTGGTTATGAAGGCGGTGTTGGGGTTCCGGAAAGAGCAAAACTCGGTTTATCTAATCGAGGCTGGAGAATTGAGTTCTTGGATTAACAAAAACCAAGTGGGATGAATCGCTACAGTGCAAAACTGGGAATTGGTGTCCGGAGCAGAGAATCGAGAAATAGAAGCCGGACTTCATGTGATGCAGGAAATAAAAAACCGAGAAACACAAGAGGGTATGGAGGAAATTCGGGAATTACAAGCCGAGAAGGAAAAACCGGATCTGTGGAAACACCGGGATGACAAGTCTAAAAACTTTTTCCCGGTTTTAAAAGAAAGTGAGGAAAGGAAAACTAGGTTGGAGAAGGCCGATTCTAATAAAATGCAGGAAAGGCTTAACGGGTCTGAGAAGTGGGGAGCGGGTCTGGACAGTGTGATTCGAAAATTTGAAGGAATTTTTAAAGAACCCAATTCATTACCCCCCAAAAGAACTTGTGATCATGCTATTCCACTTATAGAGGAAACCAAGACCGTCCAAATCAGGCCGTACCGATACTCGCACTTTCAAAAGGAGGAAATAGAAAGAGTAATTAAGGAGATGATCCAAAGTGGAATTATTCGTCATATTGGATGTTATTCGGTCGGTTCGGTTTAATCGGTTTTTCAAAATTTCAAAACCGAACCGAACCAAATAAACCAGACAATATTATTTTTTAAACCGAACCGAACCAAATAGTCCGAAAAACGAACCAATTAAACCGAATTCGACCGGTTCAGTTCGGTATCCGAATAAATCGAACCTTTTGAACACCCCTACATGTGATATAACGATAGTGATTATACCGGAGATATGGATGTCCGGAAGAGTACCACCTACTTTGTCTTATATACAGAAGATACATGATTCACTTGGAGATCTAACAAATAATTAATCGTATCTCTTCTTGTGAAGTTGACTATAATTGCGGATACATTCATGTATTTTCCATGCTACATAGCAAAAAAAAATTTATCGAAGGAGCTCACTATCAAGCTCGATGAAGAAGGTGCATAGATTTATGTTGACAACATATCGATCATTGCAATGACTTAACAATCCAATGTTTCATGATCCAATAAAACATATTAATACAAGGTATTATTTTCTTCGAGATTGCTTTGCAGATGATGAAGTCGAGGTGAAATCTATGAAGACTCGAGATCAAGTTACAAATATTTTCACAAATCCTCTCAAACTTGACATTTTTGTTAAGTTGCAGTCTTGCAAATGATGCTTGTAACAAGGAATTAAGTTTTAAGGAGTCGTCTTGAATATAGAGTATACATAAATTAATTAGATGCATGATTTAATAATTTTCAATATATGCGTGAAAGGTCAAAGAAAAAAGTCTACTTTGATAATTGTAAATACATGTATCCAATTATGGATCATGTATTTATAATTGTGTGAATTAATTGTTAGAATTTATTGTAATTGATGTATGCATGAATCACTTCAACAATAATAGAGAGACTCCTTATGTTTTATAAAAGATAAAACTAAAAATAAGTATTAGAAATCATTTCTTCTTCTTGATCCGATTCTCCATACAATTATATTCATTTAATCCAACAGTAAATACAAAATAATACGCTAAACTAAAATTAAACTTTTATAGTTCAATTTTACAGTTCGTACAATACAATAACAAACATTTTAAAGTTCCATCTTCCAAAATGCTTAAGAATGACAAGGATCCTTTCGGAAAAAAAAATAAAGAAACTCGTGTGAATAAATCTTAAGGAGAAGTGGCTCAAAAAAAATAAAAAAATTTGAGAAGAAGAAAACACCATTTCAATCTTACAATGGTTATTAATACGCCAGCAATTTATCCGTGCTAAAATCCCTCTCAAATTCTCGATTGCTATAATCCAAATCCATGTCATCATATTCCAATTCCAAATTTTGAATTGGAGGACGACCTTCGTGTGACTCTATCTCTTCCATTTCAGAAGATAAAAGCAAATCCATCCGGGCCCGCTCTCGGTCTCTCGGGTAAGTGCAGTACAAGAACGAATATATTAAACAACAGATGGACATTGAGATTGCATCACATGTGTACATTGCCTTCGCTAAAGAGACTCCATTTGCTTGCTTGGTCTTCGCATCACCAATACTATTTTCATCATCTCCAATTTTGTAACCATATATATTTTCGGCTAAAATTCCCACAATCGGAGGGGCAAAAGAAGATAGAATGGTCTCGAAGGATCTATCTAGCGCGTAGATACTCGTTCTTGATTTTTCAGGTACAATCTCTGCAAATATCGGACTACATGCAAAATTGCATCCAATATGTATAAAATACATCAGTAAAAATTAAAGCCCAAATATATTATTTTACTGTATATTGATATGAAATATGGGAAATTTTACTTGGAACTCAGATTTCGACATAATACCCTATGTATCCTAATTAACACACTTAATTAACATATGCACATAATTAATGAATACATGATATATAATTAACATTGTTAATTCAGGTGGATCATGGAAGTTAATTATGTGGTACATGTAAATTAATTATGTGTCCATCGTTACGATATAGATGGTGTTGTGTTGAAATCTGGGGGCTCGTATTTGATTTTGATGTGTTTAAACTTTAAACCTTTAGTAATATTGTATCTTCTTCGTGAATTTAACTAACTAGACTATGAAAATAATATTAGTAAAATAGCGATTCATTAAAGAAAAAAAAATATAACATACTTGTTGGTGGCCGGTGCATTCCAAGAAGTGATCAACCCCCAAACAAATATTGCTATAGCGTGAGAAACTCGTGTGGAAGGGTCATGTGGCAACACCAAAAGCAACACCGCTGCAAGTGGAACTTCAGATGCCGAGCTGATCTGCGACAAAATGATCCTCCCACTGTTAGGACAATATTTAGCCAAAAAATCTCCCATCATTCCCCCAAAAACTCCTCCAATTGCAATTCCAACCAAACTTAGGGTCATAAGGAAAGCGGTGTAACCATGAGAAAATCCAATGAGCTCAGCCCACATTGGTAGAAATGAGAGAGCAGCTCCCGCGAAAGTACCTGGGACGCCTATTGGAAAATGTTTCAAATTCATATTAACTTAGTTAATTGGTCAAGAAAAGAGAATTTTTGGAAGTGCTATAGAATGTTCAAAATTGACGGCCTGACAGGATATTTCTGGTTTGATTACACACAGTTACGAATAAATCAAGATTATGTAAGCATACTGTCGAACAGTACTCTTTTATATAAGGGTAAATGTTCAAAGTAATGGAATTTGAAATTTCAATCTTTTGATCAAGACCATTATACTCTTATCAATCAAGGTGTGGATAATAGGGCTGTACTATTATAGTGTTAGGTCACAACAACAAAAATTTGAGTGATCTATTAACACAAATGAAATGACAATGTATCCAAGATTCCAAATAGCCAAACCTTGTGCAATGAGAATTTGAAAAGTTGGTATTCGAATGATAGCTTTTACTTCTTTCATAAACTCCTTAGCCTCGTCCCATGCCGACTTATGTTCCGCATCTTTTGTGGGAAAATGTGGGTCCACGACGTATAGCCATACAAGTAATCCTACAATTGTGCTGATAATTGCTACTATATGAAATGCAATTCTCCAACCAGCTATACCCATTAATGAAATTGGTGCTAATAATAGAGCCAAACAGGTTCCTATTATAGAACCCGTAAATGCAGTGAACTGTAGCCATCCAAATGCTGAACCATGTTTCTCTTTATTCGTAGAATCTGCCACCATGGATTGGATCGCTGGTATAACTAGTGCTAGTCCTATGCCATTTAATCCTCTAAAAATTGCTACCTGGTTCAATAGGTTACTGATTAAAAGTTTCCTCGACATTTCTTCCACAGCTAAACGACAATAAAAAAAACTCAATCCAACTTTGATGATGAGTGTGATAGTGATTATGTACTAAATTTAGCATCATATTTAGACTTTCAAATTTGAAATATAGTGTGATAGTGATTAAAATTTTGTATCCTCCAAAATTAGAATTTAAAAAAAATATATAATATATAATATTATAAATTATGACCGAATAGGAGGACCAATTAAATATCAATTAATCGATAACTTTACTGACTCAATCCAATTAACGTGTTTTACAACACTGATATCGGCTGATTGTGCTGAGATGCTCAGAGAACTACTAACAACAAAAAATTCTGAAAAGTTCTGTGACCATGATAATGCATTCCACATACCATCGGTTGTGAGTAGAGGTGGCATTCGGGCGGGTCGGGTCGGGTCGGGTCATTTCGATTTGCGGTCATTCGGGTCATTCGGTTTGCGGGTCATCCGGTTTTGGGTCGTTTCGATTTTTGGGTCGTTTGGTTTCGGGTCTTTTCGGTTTTTGGATTGTTCGGTTCCGGTCGTGTGGGTTTTTGGGTCAATCGGCTCCGGATCGTTTCGGTTATAAGGTCGTTTGGTTTCGGAAAATTTAGTTTTCGGGTCTTTCGGGTTTCGGAAAATTTAGTTTTCGGATCGTTCGGGTTTCGAAAAATTTAGTTTCAGGTAATTCAGGTTTCAAAAAATTTAGTTCTCAGGTCATTCGAGTTTCTGGAAATTTCCTTCTCGAGTCATGCCGGTTTTGGATATTTAGTTTTAGGATTAGTCTGATATTGATCAATTCAAGATTTGGTAAAATAGGTATATAATTTTGGTGATTTGAATTTTGATCATTCATATTTTATTCGGACAGCCGGTTTGTATTTCGTATTAAAATAAAAAAAAATAATTTGATATGATTTTTGGTAGTGTTTTAACATTATTTCTAGCGTGATTATACGATTATGATATATTGGATATAATGGCAATAATATATAATATTTTTATTTTTAGTAATATATCGTTCGGGTCATACGGGTTTTCGAAAATTTGGTCTTCGGGTCATTCGGATTTCTGGTCAATTCGGCCTCGGCTCAATTCAGTTTCAGCCAGTTCGAGTTTCGGCTCGGTCGAGTCTCGGATTGTTGGGGTTGTTCGGGTCATTCGGTTTCGGGTCATTCAGTTCGGTTCGATTTCGCGTCCGCGTCATTCGGTTTTAGTTCGATTTCGGGTTCGGGTTATTCGGTTTTGGTTCCATTTCTATTTCGGGTTCGGGTCATTGCCTTTTCAACATTTTCCGGTTCGGATCGGATGAGGTTCGGATGGGTCGAATCATATTTTGCTAGCCCTAGTTGTGAGGAGGGAAAATGAATAATATATTGGGCCCTGAAGAATACTATATTTTTTGAAAGATTTTGAGAAAAAAAACATTATTTGGAGATGCCACACTAAAAGATAACTAATTTATCTTGGGTCCCAAAAAATTATGAACTTAATTTTGAAAAAATTAAAGCCAAAAAATTATGAACTTAATTTTGACAAAATTAAAGTCACTGGCTGTAGAGAGACAATTGGAAATTGGACGATCAACTGCCAAATTAGGCAATTTAACCGAAATTTACCTTTTCAGCAAAATTGAGCAAGTGGAGGTTAGTTAAATGTACCTGAAGGAAAGTATTGGAAATGGCGACAAGGAAAGTGGAGGCCGACCAGAGGAAGGCCCCAAAGGCGATGATGTGGGCCCTATTGTGTCTGGACGCCACATAAGCAGCTAGCGGATAGCACAATGCTTGCACAACTGATCGGAACAGAGTTAGTGATCCGAGACTGATCGGAGTTGCATTCAGTGCTGCACCAACCTCCTTGTACACCGCCGGCAGCAAAGCCTCGTCTGCTCTGTCCATGATTGAAGCTAGATTAACTAATACTAGAGTTCTTCTCCCTTCCCACTTCGCCATTTTTAGGTCTTCTCCGATTGAGAGAGAGAGAGAGAGTTGAATATTGGACGGTATTACCTGTTTGGGATTTTGGGTTTGATATAGATTATTTCTTGATTGGGGATATTTTCTGGCATGGACAAAGGGAGATGGAAATCAAATAATGATAAAAAAAATATCACGTACAAAAGTGAGAATGGAGTTGGACGCTGGAGAGATCTGACGAATAATATTTTGGAGAGATGATACACAACACCCAAAATGATACACACTAGAATAAGATAGATACAAACATCAAAAGATGCACACTCAATAATATATAGATACAATATTTCGAGATAAAGGTGAGATTATTTTCTCTACTCCTTACTCTAATTTTTCACAGAAATTTTTTTCTCTTTCTTTCTGGAGATTTTTTCTCTTTAAAAACATATGAGATTTGTTGCATTTATAGATCACATGCACTCTCTCAATACAACTCTTGGTTTATCTAGATACTTCTATTCTATCTAATAGACACATATATCTCACATTCACACACAAATACATTGAATATCATCCTGCCCTAATAATACTATTAATTAAAAAAACATTAATTTTAATACTCTCCCTTAATGTTTTTTTCGTTATTTTATTTTTGTTGTCGATACTCCCCGCTAATATTTTTTTTCTTGTTATTATTTTTTAGTTATTTTTTTTCGATACCTCTCCGTAATCTCTTTCGTCATGTTCGTCGTATCTTCTTTCCCCTTCTAAATTCGTTTTTTTTTTTTCGAATCGTCCTTTTCCAGATCATCTTTTTCGAATCGCTTTTTTCCTAATCGTCCTCTTTCCGGATCGTTTTTTCGGATCGTTTTTTTTTCCATTGAAATTGACTTCTTTCTTCGTCTTGCCCATACCATTGACAATTTCTTCTTCTTCTAATATTTTTCATAGACCATGCGAGATCAAATAACTTTCGTGATAATTCTCCAAAAAATTATATTTTTCTCCATCGAAATTGAGTTGCAAAATTTGTGGGAACCCGAGCACACCGTCTTGGATTGTCATGGCCTTCTCCTACTCCAAATTTCTACTAAACTCGATAAATCGATAATGAGTTGTGAAGTTTATGGGAGCCCAATTACGTAACCTTCTTGGTTGTCTTGGTGATCTCCTTCTCTGACTTCTACTAAATTTGATAATTCGGAAATGAGTTGTGAAGTTCGTGTGGGCCCAAAGTACGTAACCTCCTTGGTTGTCTTGGTGACTCCTTCTCCGACTTCTACTAAACTTGATAAATCGGAAATGAGTTCTGAAGTTCGTGTGAGCCCAAGTACGTAACCTCCTTGGTTGTCTTGGTGACTCCTTTTTCGACTTCTACTAAACTCGATAACCGTCGCTCTGATGCCAATTTGTTGAGATTTTGGGGTTGATATAGATTATTTCTTGATTGGGGATATTTTCTGGTATGGATAAGGGAGATGGAAATTAAATAATGATAAAAAAAATATCACATACAAAAGTGAGTGGAGTTGGCCGCTGGAGAGAGATCAATTGATAGATACACAACACCCAAAAGGATACACACTAGAATAAGATATGATTGTTTAAAAAAACATTAATTTTAATATTACCGATGATATGAAGTATATGATTGTTTTTATTAAGGTTTTCTTATTTTGATTTTGTGAAGCGAACTCAAGTAAGGATGGTGGATTACTAGTCATTGACTTGTTTTAAAGACAATATATTTGGATTAGCCACATATGATTTGTAATCTTTAACTTTTGTTAATCTTATCATGTGAGCAGCGAGCCGGATTGAAAATATTATGTTGTGGTGGGACACCAGAAAATATATTAATCTCTTGTCATATGTATGATTCCTCCTACATAGGAAAGAAGGTATTTAACAAAGGAAAAATAAATTGAAGTACCTCCATTTGACATCAAACTTTTTCCGCGGTTGTGGTAAACGAAAATTCTCTCATTTTATTATATTCATATGTCAATATTATTTTTGAATATCAATAATTATTAGCATTATGTGGCAAAATATGAAATATTACTAATTTAAATTATTTTATATGAAAATTTTATTTGTATTTGAATTATTGCATCAAGTTATAATATATATTAACAATACTTGCAATTCATTGATATTTTTTCAAAAATAAAAATTAAATTTTCAAAAGATGTAAACAAATTATGTGTTATGCACACATATTATTATTCAAAAAGTAAAATATATGTTTTATGTTAAACAAAATATACGTGTCATATTATTGCATGGTAACACGTCCCGTCTTTTCATGTATCCGTGACACATATTAAGCGAATATATATTTTATACAATTTTTTTATAGGGAATAATTAAATATTGTTTTTGTTTTTATAATAGTATGTACGTAGAACTCTCAATTCATTAGTTTTAAAAATTTGAATTTCTAATTGATGATATTTATGAATACCATCAAAAAATAAAATTATTGTTGTGTCTAGTATGGAATTGAGAAGTTAATGGATACATTCTTATAATTATATAGTCAATTTTTAAGTGTTCTCGTCATTTCTCATTAGTGTTCATATATACATGTTTATATTTTTTTAGATATAAGTTCGTAGAAACATAACACATATGATAGGTTGATTTCAAATTCTTATACTATAGATTATATATTAATATGCCTCACCACTAATGTTGTAAAACATGTTAAATAAAACGAGTCGGAAAATCATCAATTTTGTTACTTACAGATTACTCGGTATTAATTTCACCTTAGTGGTTGATATTATATCATATATAATATTATATTTGTAAAATTATACCAATTATAATTCAATTTTTAGAGATAACACAAATATAAAAATCAATATTGAAGTTTTGAAGCTCAAATAACCATTTTAATTAAATGTTAAATTAAATTAATATTAAATAACATTTTCAAATTTCAGTTAAATTTAAATAATGTTATGTTTTCATATATAATCACTCACGGGTCATTATAGCCGGCAATATTTTTTAATATATAATACTATATTTTTCAAAATACTAATGAACATAATTTAAAATCCAACAATAAAATAAAACATAAACATCATAATTCAATTTTTGAAGTTTAAATCAAAATAATATCCAAATAAATGACATGATATAAGATCATAATATATGTTTTCTAGTTTGAATTTGAATCTTGGATTCGAATTTTGAAATTTGCATCAGGTCGGATGTAAATAAAAATCGATAAAAATACGATTTGAACCTGGTTAATCAGTAAAACTCAATAAAACTCCATACAAATCGGTCAAGAAATAATAGATGATGAATCATGATAACACTGATCACCCCCGACTAAACAAATGGGGACTGCATACATGATACACCTACATTACTGAGTACTCGTTAGTCGTTGCTTTGCATTTTTGTTCGGCTACATTTATCTAGTCCAAATGCTGGTCCCATCATTTAAACTAACATTTGTTGGGATCTCAAAGTTTCTCTTCAGAAAAGTAAACAAAAGGCAGACAGGCCATCTCTCTCGTCTTCTCCTTCTCTTTCTCTTTCTCTTTATCTGTCTCGATCTAGAGATGGGGATGGGGGAAGAGAGAAGAACCCTGTTGTTAATTAACCTAGCCTCGATAATGGAAAGGGCCGATGAAGCTCTGTTGCCGGCTGTGTACAAGGAAGTGGGCGAAGCTTTGCACGCTACGCCCACTGGTCTAGGCTCGTTGACTCTCTACCGGTCAATTGTTCAGGCTTTGTGTTACCCACTTGCCGCCTACATGGCGTCCAGGTACAACCGTGCCCATGTCATTGCCATTGGTGCGTTTCTTTGGGCCTTTGCTACTTTTCTTGTCGCCATTTCCACTACTTTCTTAGAGGTGATCTGTTTGTATATCATAGTCGTATTGATATGATTAGAAAAATAAATACTACAATTAGGGGGACTAAAAAATGTTTTAAGGGAGTCATCGTAAGTAGTTAATTAGATTTTTGAACTTATTTTTTTAGCTGGTTAATTAATAAATATTAGAAATTTTGATGGTAATGTTGCATAAAATCAAAATTTGAATGGTCCCAAAAATTGCTTGGTTCTTCAATTTGTTGTTTCTGAAAAAAGACCTAAGTTCTGGATTGATTCTTCAATTTAACCAATAATCAAATCTCTGTCATAACAAATATAACTAAAAAAATAGGTGGCAATCTCAAGAGGTCTGAATGGCATTGGACTCGCTTTAGTAATCCCTGCAATCCAATCCTTAGTCGCAGACTCCACAGAGGATGCAAATCGCGGAACAGCATTTGGATGGCTACAATTCACGGGTTGCTTGGGATCCATAATCGGAGGCTTCTTCTCCATTATATTAGCATCCACCACAATCTTTGGGATTGCTGGCTGGAGAATCGCATTCCATCTTGTTGCGATTATTAGCGTTATTGTAGGGTTCTTCGTTTGGCATTTCGCGGTGGACCCACATTTTCGGGGCAATAAAAATTCTTTGGAAAATGAGGAGGCCCCACAAAAGTCCGCTTGGGAGGAGGCAAAAGATTTGATAAAGGAAGCGAAGGATGTTATGCAAATACCCTCATTTCAAATTTTTGTCGCGCAGGTATGCCTTGTTTAGTTGTTTGCATGGTTTCTATTTTCTTTTCTTTTTTCATTTTTTTTGCAATTTTCTTATGGCTAGGTCGTTCAGATCCAATGGGCTTTTGAAAATATCCACATTAGTTACTTGATCCCAGAGTCTTATTTTCCACATAAGATTTGAAATAGCATCTTGCTGTGCTCAAATTACAAAAAAGCAATGATCTTGTATAAATCTTACTGTTAATATGGTCTTTGGACAGACCCCCGTTTAAAGATTGTTTTTCTAATGAAATATTATGTGTCTTTTTCTTTCTCATTGAATAGGGTGTAGCTGGCTCTTTCCCATGGTGTGCTCTCTCGTTTATGCCAATGTGGTTCGAGCTAATAGGATTTTCTCACGGGTATACTGCATTTCTCATGACCCTTTTCAACATCGCCACTTCAGTCGGCGGACTTTTTGGCGGAAAAATGGGAGATTTTCTCGCGAAACATTATCCCAATGCGGGAAGGATAATATTGTCGCAAATTAGTGCAGGTTCTGCAATTCCTCTTTCTGCGATTTTGTTGTTGGGGTTAAAAGGTGACCCCTCTACCGGAGTTTCACACGCCATTGTCATTTTCGTGATGGGTGTAATTATCTCATGGAATGGTGCCGCTACAAATGGGTATGTTTAATAATTTAACGAATATATAAGTTTGGTTTATATTAGGCAATTATACATTCGAAAAGTCATAACACTACTTAGTTTATTATTTTTTCTTTGGCATCTTATTACCTTTTATGCTAAAATTTACTTTGTTGTCATGCAGTCCCATATTTGCGGAGATTGTACAAGAAAAAGCAAGAACGAGTATTTATGCACTGGACAGGTCTTTCGAGTCGATACTAGCCTCTTTTGCCCCTCCAGTTGTTGGCATTTTAGCCCAACACTTGTATGGATTCAAATTAGGACATGACAATAAATCTGATGATCCTAAGATCAATAGGGAAAATGCGGCATCTCTGGCAAAGGCTCTTTATACGGCCATATCAATTCCTATGGTGATTTGTTCGTCGATTTATTCATTTCTGTATTGTAGTTACCCCAGAGATAGAGATCGTGCCAGAATGGATTCATTAATTGCGTCAGAAATTCAACAAATAGAGTTGGAGGGAAATCACTACAAGTACCGAAAATTTGAACTGGAAGATGATCATGATGATGAAATGGGAGCGATTGATTTAAATAGTGGAGAGGAAGCCTCTCAGAATGATATTAGTACTCAGAAATTGCTGCCAAACAAATTATAGTCTTATAAGAAAAAAATATGAGATGATATTGTTAAATGTAGATTTGTTTAGCTACCAAAAGTACTGATTTCTTGAGAAATTTAGAGAATGGTGTCATTACAAGATTGAAAATCCCTTTTCTATAAAAGATGATTATTTTTTTGTTGACTCCGACTCTGCTTTTGTTTTTCCTTTCACTTGATGTTTGATTTAATATCTGTTTAATATATCAATTCATATTTGATCATAAGATCTACTGTGGAAGGGCTTGTTATCTCTTTTCTTTTCTTTTTCTTTTTTCTTTTCTGGTTTTCTTTTATTGTAGTTTTCTTAACTATGATTTTCATTTTCTGAAGAACTATTCTTTTAGTTTAGTTTTTTTTTGTATACATATTTTTAGTCGTGTCGTGTGTGATTCTTTTTTGTAGATATGTTCATCTTCTATGGATGTGCGAGATTTTTTAAATATGCTATATATATTTTAAAAGCGTCGGACACTTTTCTGAATTCTAACATTTTTTCAGACATGCGATATAATGTTTTTCATAATATTTTCTTACATGATCATTAAATATTTTCTTACAACAATAAACTTTTATAAATATATCAGCATAATTTTTTAAATAATAATACATTTTTTTTTAATATTAGAGAAATTATCAAGCCAAGGCTAAATCCTAAACCTATATGTTGTCACCGATTTCCATTAAAATCTAAAATTACTGTCATATATATTTTTTATATTACATGGTGAGCAATTTTCCTGATGAACATTTTGGACAATAAGATCACCAATGGATGGGGTTGCCACAAACATGCCCCTAAAATATAGAATAAAAATATTAAAATTATTTCAATAAATTAATTCAAGTATAACACAATAAATTAATTCAATTCTCGTTGAGACCAAATAATAATGAGTGTGTGACAAATAACATTCTCCATTCAATTAAGTAAAAATGGACTTATTTATGCATTTCTATTTACCTTGAATAAATAAGATAAACCATTTAAAAAAACTTTTCGTTATTCTTATATTGCAATTAAAAATTTATAAATCATTAGTTTAACATATTAGTTGTAGTAGATATTATAGATAATTATAAAGTTAGGGAAATTCCCCTCTTCTTAGCCCTCCACGTCATCAGGGGTCTCTTCGTAAAAAAAATATTTTTTTTTTACATTTTGGTCCTTTTTATTTACATTTTGGTCCTTTTTATTTGAAAAAAATTACATTTTGGTCCTTTTTTATTTATATTTAGGTCCTTTTTTATTTACATTTTGGTCCTTTTTATTTACAGTTGGTCCTTTCAAGTTTGAAAAATTACACTTTGGTCCAGGGGCCTCTTTGAAAAAAATTTATTTACATTTTGGTCATTTTTATTTACATTTTGGTCCTTTTTAGTTGAAAAAACTACATTTTGATCCTTTCTATTTACATTTTTGTCCTTTTAAGTTTAGAAACTTACATTTTGGTCCTTCATTTACATCTTGATCCTCTTTTATTTACATGTCGGTCCTTTTTTACATTTTTAAATTTACATTATAGTTCTTTTTATTTATATCTTGGTCCTCTTCAGTTTTAGTTCACACTTTGGTACTTTTTATTAACATTTTGGTCCTTTTTAATATAAATTTCGGTCCTTTTTTACATTATTAATAATTCCTCTCATCTCATGCCTCCACATCACCACCTTATTATGCCTCCTTATCACCACTTTACTTGGAAAATTTTCAAAAGACTCCTTAAATTTTTAGATATTGTAAAAAACAATTAATTTACATATGTATTCATTTTAAAAAAATGCTTTTTTAATTTTAAAAAATTCTTAAACTTTTTGTAATATATAATAATTAAAAAAATTACTATATGTTATATGTTATATAATTTTAATATTTCATTCATTACAAATATTCGACTTATGTATTATTTTTCTTGAAAAACTAACATAAAATTATAATAAGTTGAACAATATTATTAAAAGAACATCTTGCAAATATTTAAAAATAAAATATCATAAAACTATTAAAAAATACATAAAAGGAAAACTAAAATAAAAAGTAGATGTTTAAATAGATATTTTCTATGAATATATTTGCAAGATGTTTATTTATTATTATTTAATGTTAGTTTTTTATGAATAAAAAATGGAATATTAAAATTAGGGAAAAGTCTGATTTTGGTCCCTGAAAAATACCAAAATGTTCAATTTGCCCCCTGACATTTTTTTTGGGTCATTTTGCCCCCCAATCTTTCAATTTAGTTCATTCTGCCCCCCAAATTTTTTAATTTGGTTCAATATGCCCATTCCGTCTAAATTTGCCGTTAAATGGGTGTCAGTTGGGGGGCATATTGAACCAAATTAAAAAATTTGGGGGGCAAAATGAACAAATTTGACACACATTGAACAGTAAAATAACACCAATTTAACGGCAAAATTAGACGGAAGGGGCATATTGAACCAAATTAAAAAAATTGGGGGGCAGAATGAACAAAATTGAAAGATTGGGGGGCAAAATGACCCAAAAAAAATGTCAGGGGGCAAATTGAACATTTCGGTATTTTTCAGGGACCAAAATCAGACTTTTTATGGATGATATTCCATTTTTCAACTAAAGATGTTTATGGAGGCAAATTGAATGTTTCGGTATTTTTCAGTTTCTTCAGGGACCAAGATTAGACGCGAGCTGGAATATCATTCATAAAAATTAGACGCGAGCTGGAATATCATTCATAAAAAAATTACTATATGTTATATGTTATATAATTTTAATATTTCATTCATTACAAATATTCGACTTATGTATTATTTTTCTTGAAAAACTAACATAAAATTATAATAAGTTGAACAATATTATTAAAAGAACATCTTGCAAATATTTAAAAATAAAATATCATAAAACTATTAAAAAATACATAAAAGGAAAACTAAAATAAAAAGTAGATGTTTAAATAGATATTTTCTATGAATATATTTGCAAGATGTTTATTTATTATTATTTAATGTTAGTTTTTTATGAATAAAAAATGGAATATCATCCATAAGGAATATCATTCATAAAAAAGATGTTGAGGCATCTTTAGTTGAAAAATGGGGGGCAAGATGAATGATATCATCCAAAATTAGACGCGAGCTGGAATATCATTCATAAAAAAATGTCAGGGGGCAAATTGAACATTTCGGTATTTTTCAGGGACCAAAATTATATAAACAAAATATGTAATAATTTAAATTTTTTTAAATCACTACATGTTAAGAAGTGTTTATGAATTTTCTTAAAATTAATAAAAAATAACAAAAATAACTTTTAATTATTACATATGAGATTTGGAGGGTATTTTGGAAAAAAAAATTAATATCATCCATAAGGAGTATTTTAAAATAAAAGTTTGGTAAAAAAAATTGCGCGGGGAAAAAGATAGAGGATTTTTTACAATATCCAAAAAAAATTAGGGGGTTAAAAATATACCAAATCACGGATGTGCGAATAATCATGACAAACTCGAGGGCTCCCGCGCAATTGCGCGGGAAAAAAGCTAGTTATGTATTATTCTACAAATTTTACTTTTACCACATGGTGCCACGTCACCCATCCATTCTGGACCGTCTGATAAGACAGTAAATTTGGTCTTTCTATCTTGACCGTTCATTTATTGAATGCACCTCGTTTTCGTACACCGGAGTTATTTCGGACCATGGTCCATCATGGACCAGGTGTATGTTGGTTCCCACGTATAAAGGGCTAAGATCTTTCTCTTTCCTCATTTTTTCGTCTGCTCGACATTTTCTTGCGACGGGAAGAAAGGAGGCGATTTTTAGTATCTATTAATATGTATGATCATACACATCTATCTTTTCCCACAAGAGGCCACATCAGAGTGTTTTTTCTTAGGAGGCCTCATAGGCTTTTTAAATCCCGCCCCTTCGTCGTTCTTCATCATACAATATATCTTTTTACATCAAGAAAGGGATCATCCGACTATTTGGTTCCCACGTAGTGCTTCTGTTTGTTAACATGCATGGGTGATCAACGTGTTGATTTCAATTCTATTTGATTGATTCAGAACAATACGGATATTACTGAAGATCTATTCTAAGTGTTTTCAAATAGGAAGATATATTTAAAGACGAGATAGAGCACATCAAGATCAAAAGAAGACAAAAATTGAACATTTTACAAATCACAAATGCATATTCTACAAGGACAAAGTGGATATTCAAGAAAAAGAACAAAGTGCATATTCTGCAAGACAAACTCCATATTTCACAAGACAAAGGTGTATTTTCAAGAAGAAGAATGTCTATATTCTGGAAGTGAAGTAACATATTCTTGAAGACAAGAGTTCATACTCCAGAAGACGAAGGTGCATATTCTTGAAGACAAGAGTTCATATTCAAGAACTTCCCTGTTGACTTACAAACACATCATCTTAAGGTTATCCCATAATTACTCTTGATTAAACGTTTAAACGAATAACAAAATCGTTTAAATGTATGGTGATGTGTTTAAACGTTAAGGAAGCATTTCTGTCACAGGAGCCATTAGCACCAAAATATTCAAACATCGTTTAAACGAATTGCACATTAGTTAACAGATGGATATATAACTGCCAAATCATATGTCATATCATTGGATTACTTAGTAGTTATGTGATTGATTTAACTGCCAAATCATTAGTTAACTGATGGATATATAATTTCAAACTGGACAAAAAAATTGAGGGACAATATCATATTTTCTCCTTTGATATGTTCCGTATATAGAAAAAGAAATATTGGTTTTGTCTAATGGATTTGTACGCTTTGTCAACTAGGCCAATGATGCGGGCCGGGCTTGAACTTAACGTAATAGTTCACTTATATAGGAAAAAAATTATACAACATAATTTAAAGGAAAATTTTTGTTTGTAGACTAAATAAGTTTGCAAATAATCAAAATATCCAACATATCTTAATAATTTCTGAAATAACAATCTCAACTTTTCAAAAGTCGAAAAATGTTAAAATGATCGACTTTTGAAAAGTCCAGAATTCTTTAAACCGATTTAATTACTTCTCGTGCTGGAAATCTTAATTAACAAATCTCTCAACTTTTCAAAAATCTGAGGGAAATACAGTTTCAGGATCAACCGTAAAAGTGTACACACAAAGATAAACAAATGTAAGCATACATTCGTGGTCATATCTTTCAGTAGGAAAAACCAATTTGAATGGTTCAAAATTGGGTTAGATAGATAATAAGATTATCTACAACCTTCATGTAGAAATATATTTCATACGAATGAAGTATAAATGTCGTTTCTATGAAATACCGAAAGGGTGCAACAGTATGATATACAGTTAGTAAAACAGTCATAACTTTTGCATACGAACACCAATTGGGCCAGGCCAAATTGGGTTGGGTAGATAATAAGATTATCTACAACTTTCGTGTAGGTTGATTGTCTGTCAGAAGAATTTACCAATTTCGTATGGACGGAATACTGAACAGGTTCATGCAGTTTTCTGTGTGAAAGGGTGTATATTGGATATACATGCCTTTTGGCCCATCCTTATCATATGTGAGATAAATATGATGTTTCTCTCTCTCTCCAGATAATTCAGACCAATCTATGGTATTATTCAGAATATTCCAAAAATATAGAGAGACATCTTTCTAGAGAGAGAAAGAGTGCGAAGAGAGAAAACCAAGAAAAAGAGTTTTTCTCGGTGTAGAGAATCGATCTAATCAAGCAAGTTCGTCGGTGCAGCGTCTAGGCAGTTGCACCCGCGATCGACGAACTTCGACTCACGGTGGATACAAGTAGAGGAGCGACACTTGTGGCTCTTCGATTGTGATCAAACCGAAGGAGCAAAACTGTGGGTTGTAGAAGAGTGTGGACGTGGGACGCACGAAAGACAACCGGAGGCATGTCAAGACGGTGGGAGACGTGCGGTATGGGACGCACAGGCTAGTCACCAACGTGACACCGGAGAGGAAAGGATGCGAGCGATCAACCCGTCGTGCGTGATCAATTTCACGCTGGTAATCGTCTATCCTTCTATTGCATCGTACCCTCGAAGTCATGGCGTGATCTTGGATTTAGGGAACCGGACCGGGCCTTCATATCCGCTGCGCGGGCCCGGGTCGGGTGAATTCCCAACAAAATCGAGAGGAATCTTTTAATTATTTTTTATGCTATGGGACTCCAATTTGCACCCACATTATTATCCATATAGTATACACATTTATAAGAATTTATATTATTTGAATAACAAATAATTTGCGAAATAAATTTGTATACATAAATAATACATTATATATATATATATATATATATATATATATATATATAGGGTAGGGGGAGGATCCCTTGACATCGGATTGGGACTCCCATATTGGACTCCCTAATATGAACCACTCATCTGTTAATCAAGGGCTAAGATCAATTAAAAAAACTACACGCTAAAATCCCGTGAACCCCTCTTCCCTGGGACATCCTCTCTTCTCTCCTCGTCTCTCTCCTCTCCCTCTAGCTTCCAGGTGAAGTGTGCTCTCCGGTTTCTTCACACGAACTCTTGATCTTCGAGCTCTTCTAGGGACTCACCTCTCTTTCGTTGGAATCCCCTTCTCTCTTAGCATGGAGAAGGGCTCGATTATGGCGACGGCAGAAGCGGACGCCGCCTCTCTCTCTGTGGCAACGACAGAACCTGACGCCCTTCTCTCTAGCGACGCAGAATCTGGTGAATCTGCTGAAGAAGTTTGAATCTGGCGAATCCCTTCTTCATCGTGTTCATTGAAATAATTTCAGGGTAATTAGTGGTAACTTGCGCTGTTTCGAATTAATTTCAGGATAATTAGAGAGGTTTTATACTTATTTGGGTGACTTATTTATTAATTCATGCTCATTGAGATTTTTAGATAGGATACATCAACCTTTTTGAGGCTGTAGACAACGTGTTCGACAAAATGCCTAAGATGAGATTTAAGCCTACTATATTTTCGTATAACATAGTTCTGAAAGGATTGCTGGTTTTTCCTCGCCACCAGTACTGGTTTGTCCTTCTCTCTCCTTCTATGCCACCTCTCATGTGTCGCGAGTTACCCCCTCTATATTCATTGTCTGCTTTGCTTGATTTAGACTACAGTCTAATGTTTTTGTGCTAATTAGCAATATTTGTGAATGACTTGGAGGTTGATTGAGGCTAAAGTAACTAATTTGGGTTAATTTTAGTTTTAGCTTAATTTGGTCTAGTTGTGTCTAGTAATCGTTCAGTTGGCTTCCATTTTCTCTAAAGATTATTATTATACCTTTTTTGATTTAGGATTTTAGTGTCTAATTTATGTTTTGAAGTTCTTTAAATTGATTTTTGCTCTTAATGATTTGGTTATGTCTCATGACTTGTCTCACAATTGTTACTTCGAATTTCCTTATTAGTTTATTTTACGCAGTTGAGTTCCTATATTTGCATCAAACACCAATTTTTCAAATGAAGGTTCATTTAACAACGATATGCCATTTCAAATCAAATACTAGGTAAATATTTTCTATGTATGTTTTTTTGCAGGAGCTTCGATAGGAGGGAAGGTTCATTAAAGATTAATTGAAGTAATGGCAAGATAATATTAGGCATGTTCTATTATAGTTTATAGAGTTAATGGAAGAAATTGTATGATTAAAACTAGGATTTCGAAGAAATTGTATGATTAAAACTAGGATTTCGAGTATGATTAAAATTAGGATTGAGGGTTGATCTTGAATCGATTGTGTTTTAAGATTAGTGTTAAATGGTAATTGGGTGAATGTGTATTTGAAAATTGAAATGAACTTGCATTGGATAAATTAATGTTAGTATTGAAATGAACTTGTATTGGATGAATTAATATTAAATTTGAAATGAATATGTGACTTCAGACTTGTATTGAAGTTCGATAATTAGAAGTTTGTACAAATGCACCTCGATATGAATTTTCTAATTTCAACTACTATGCAATTGAACATAGATTTAAAAAAATATTGCACAAAATGAAGGAATATGTTCATTTCAGTTCCTATATTCAATATTAATTTGCTCATTTATTCGATTCCATTTCAATTGTAAATACAAGTTTCAAATACACCTATGTTATCAATAATACATTGCAATATCAATACAATTACTATTCAATGCATATCACATCTAAAACAAATTCATATTGAACTCTAATGCTAATCTTAACCACATTTAAATGTAAATCGTTAATCCCAAATTCATATTGAACTCCAACGATTTGATACCAGCTTCTTTCAGCTCGACAAATGTCCAGAATCCTATACCAAAAATTAAGGAAAAAGTTCAAATTATCACTGAACCGGTACTGGTACCGGTACCGGCTGATGAGGCTTCGGGAGTTGAACAATGTGGTTCATCTGATGAAAGAAACAATTTTGAGTTTCACCGTTTCTTGTGCATAAACCTTTCAGAACTATGTTATACGAAAATATAGTAGGCTTAAATCCCATCTTAGGCATTTTGTCGAACACGTTGTCTACAGCCTCAAAAAGACTGATGTATCCTATCTAAAAATCTCAATGAGCATGAATTAATAAATAAGTCACCCAAATAAGTATAAAACCTCTCTAATTACCCTGAAATTAATTCGAAACAGCGCAAGTTACCTCTAATTACCCTAAAATTATTTCAATGCACACGATGAAGAAGGGATTCGCCAGATTCAAACTTCTTCAGCAGATTCACCAGATTCTGCGTCGCTAGAGAGAAGGGCGTCAGGTTCTGTCGTAGCCACAGAGAGAGAGGCGGCGTCCGCTTCTGCCGTCGCCATAATCGAGCACTTCTCCATGCCAAGAGAGAAGGGGATTCCAACGAAAGAGAGGTGAGTCGCTAGAAGAGCTCGAAGATCAAGAGTTCGTGTGAAGAAACCGGAGAGCACACTTCACCTGGAAGCTAGAGGGAGAGGAGAGAGACGAGGAGAGAAGAGAGGATGTCCCAGGGAAGAAGGGTTCACGGGATTTTAGCGTGTAGTTTTTTTAATTGATCTTAGCCCTTGATTAACAGATGAGTGGTTCATATTAGGGAGTCCAATATGGGAGTCCCAATCTGATGTCAAGGAATCCTCCCCCTATATATATATATATATATATATATATATATATATATATATATATATATATATATATATATAATATTTGAAAATAATACAACTATAAAAAATTGTATATAATATCCGATATATACAATTTGTAACATAATATTCGACAAAATAAATGGAATGTAATAATCGAAAAAATTAATATCTTTTGATAGAGAAAGATGACTTATTATAAAAAAAATTGTAAATTAATAATGAAAACCAAAATCAAGAAAAGATAACGTGCAACATTAATTTTTAACACAATACAAGAATAACATGGTCGGAGTATTTGTTTTTGTTTTATTGTACATCTCATGAATGAATGAGAGTAATTGAACTTAGTACAACCTTTTGTGTCATGGATGATTTGGACATCCATTGACCTAAACTCAATTATATTTTCGAACATTATATGGTATTAACTTTTTATATTTTTGAATTTTATGCTATTAATTTTTTCGAATTTTATATTATATTTTTTGTCGAATATTATGTTTCAAATTGTTTATATAGGATATTATGTACAATTTTTTTATATTTGTATACTTTTTTAAATATTATATATTATTAATTTTTGTATACAAAAAATTGTTTCAAAAATTATTTATTATTCAATTTTTTTTTAAATGCGTATAATGTATGGATAATAAAACGGGTGCAAATTGGAGTCCTATAGCATACAAAGTTATTAAAAAATGAAAAGTTGAGAGATTTGCTAATTAAAATTTTCAGATTTAAAAAGATTCGACTTTTCAAATGTGTACCATTTTAACACTCTCGACTTTTGAAAAGTGGAAAGTGTTATTTCAAGAAAAACCAAATATTGTTGGTTATTTTAGTTATTTGCAAACTTATTTAGTCTATATAACAAAAAAAAAAAAAATTAATTTTAATATTATGCTGATAATACATATTATAAAATATAATAGTTAATAGTCAATTCGATAATAATATTTGCGACACATGGTAAAAATGATAGAACTTCCGTCTACATGGTCCATGATTAAATAGTTGGTGTCCTAAGGAGGAGGAATCGTGCATATGACTAAGATTAATATATATATTCTGGTTCCAACTCCATGATGATATTTTCAATGTGGCTCGACCCTCTCACGATAGATTAACAAAAGTTAAAAGATTGCAAATCTTATTAGAAAAATCATCACGCGAGGTATGTTTTGGTTATTCAAACTCACAAGTGAGCTCGAGCCTCTTTTAAAATTTGTTCTTCTTCTTTTTTGTACTGCATCAAATCAAATATAATATACCCAAAATATACCCATTACTCAATTGTTACTGGCTCCATTATTTGATTTCAGACTGCAAAATACACCATTTCTTTCATATGTACACCTATCCTTGTTCGATAATATACCATAATTTTAATCACAATAGTTTTTTAAATCTGACAAAATTACGTAAATGATGATTGAGTGATGAAAGAATTACTAATCAATTTTTACAACCAACAAACTTACAGAATTATAGTTTGTTTTCAGAGTCCATCTACAATGAATATGTCATAAATCATAAATATAATTAATACCAAGTTTTTGACCTCATTAATCGAACAAAAGGATTTATATGATATATTTGAGTACCTCAAAATTGTAACCAAATAGAACATCGAGTATCTGTTGTACTGTCACATGAACCTAAAACCAACATTACAATAGACTTTTGTAAGGAAATTGCACTGATAATAAAAATTCAAAAATAGTATAATAAATAATAAAAATATATCGGTACCAAAGTGATTTTATGACTTGATAAATTGGCGGTCATTTTCCGAGACATAAATATATAATGGACACAACGGGCTATTACTTAACGATTCGTAGGTAATTTTACGAATTTGTCCTCCATACTAATCTATCTGATCCATTCCATTTTCTTCTCTGGATAAACAAAAATTAAAACATTTAATGAGCTAACACTATTTTTGTATATAATTTTGGATTAATTACCTCAAAATCAAAACGGTGTTCTTCAAGAAATAGCGAGTACAAAATGAAAATTTGTTGAGTTGAAATAAAATTAACGATTGAAAATAAATTAAATAGGTCAATGATCTCATAGCTCAAGTGGTTGACTGTATAACACAACAAATCAAAAATTATAGATTTAATTTTCAATGACACCAATAACGAACGGAAGGTTAAGGGTAATTTTACTCTTCCCCTGAAATGCACTCTAGCAGTGCCGATTGAATCACCATACGTCAGGGGGCATGGTACCAATGCCCATTGAATCAATTAGATAACCCCACTTTATCCCACATTTTGTCACTCAATAATTACCCTCTCCATTAACTGTTAATGGGAACCCTCTCAATAATTACCCTCTCAATGCACATAATTAACAAATATATAATAATTTCATAATTAATATTCATAATTAGTACCAGTTAATTAATAAGTCACAATTCGAAATTACCGGTTAATTAACATAAACATAGTTAACATAATTAACATAATTAACAAAATAATTATTGTGCAATATTTTAGGATTGACATAATTAACATAATTAACAAAATTAACAACATAACTAACAAAATAAATTATTGTGCAATTTTTTTCAATTAACATAATTAACAAAATAAATTATTGTGCAATATTTTTCAATTAACATAATTAACCAAATAAATTATTGTGAAATATTTTTCAATTAACATAATTAACAAAATAAATTATTGTGCAATATTTTTCAATTAACATAATTAACAAACTTAACAACATCATTAACATAATTAACAAAGTTCATATTTACACAATAATTAGTTAGTGGTTAATTCGCTGTCCAGGTAATCAACTCGATTATCGCGACCTAACCAAACCGTACCGGCCATCGAACCGTACCGGCCATCGAACCGTACCAACCATCGAACCGTACCAGCCATCGTCGTCATCTTCGTCGTCACCCTCGTAGTCATCCTCGTCGCCATCGTCCTCATCCTCATCCTCGCCGCCATCGTCCTCATCCTCGTCGTACCAGCCATCGTCCTCATCCTCGTCTTCGTACTCGTACCAGCCATCGTCCTCGTCGCCATCGTCCTCATCCTCTTCCTGGTTAATCCTCGTACCAGCCATCGTCGTCATCTTCGTCGTCACCCTCGTCGTCATCCTCGTCGCCATCGTCCTCATCCTCATCCTCGTCGCCATCGTCCTCATCCTCGTCGTACCATCCATCGTCCTCATCCTCGTCTTCGTCCTCGTACCAGCCATCGTCCTCGTCGTCATCCTCGTCGCCATCGTCCTCATCCTCTTCCTGGTTAATCCGCACCAGTCTTCGCCAATTCGACCGTACCAGTCCAAATTAACCATATCGACACTTGCTAATTGTTAACCTGAAAATTGACGAGTAATTGAACTGTTAAATACCGGATAATTAATCTTAATTAACTTATCAGATAATATAAGAACTCTAAATACTAGAATAATTAACTGAAATAGACTGAAATAGACTTAATTGACTTAATTGACTGAAATAATTCGATTTAATTGACTGAAATACACTTAATTAGCTGCTAATTAATGGTTAACAGATAATTATACTTAAAAAATCACTTCATGTACCAGTATCGGAAAAAATCACTTCATGTACCAGTAATTGCTGGTTAATTGACAGAAATACACTTGAAAAAAAAACAGGAACAATTACTGGTACAAAAAATCACTTACCATTAACATCGAAGCTTGACCTCCATTAATGCAAATTAACGAAGAAGGAAGATGATGCTTCTTCTACAAAACGATGGAGAAGAGACCTCCATTTGATGCTAATCAGAGAACAAACTCCATTGGTGGCGTCGTCAATCGCCAGCTCCATCGTATGCTCCGTCGCGAATCGCCGGCTCCATCGTCAGCTCCGTCGTCAATCGTCAGTCGCCATCTCCATCGTCAATCGCCAGCTCCATTGGTGGCGTCGGCAGCTCCATCGATGGCATCGGCAGCTCGATTCTAGGGTTTGACGGTCAATCGGCATGAGTGTGGTGTTTCGTCATCGTGAGAGAGGGTGGTGTTTCGCCATCGGTGCCATGCTAGGGTTTGGTGTTTCTGTGTGTGAGAGAGGGTGTGTGTCGTGTGTGTGTGTGTGTGTGTGTGTGTGTGTTGAGTGTGATGAATGGGGGCCGATTAGTGGTTAATTCGCGTGATGAATGGGGCCCACCAGCATTGACCCCTGCGTCATGCTTACTCAATCGTCGATCCGCTGGTGGATCTGGGGGGTTCCATATATGCTCCCGAAGGTTAAAAGCTTTTTGCATTGGATAAAAAAAATTGCGTCAATAAGCATATCTTCTTTTTGGTGAAAGGCTTTACTATTTTGGCCTTCTCATATCTTCTTCTTCAATTTTCACCTCCTCTTTTATTAAGTTATGATTGGAAATTTTGCTGTGATTAATAGTGATTTTACTTTGACCTACTTAACACAAAAAATGAAATGTCATATTAATTCTCTTAGTTTTTATAAAAACAATGTTGTATCATTTTTTTTCAGGTTGTAGCGTAGAATGATATTTCTCGAGAGCACTTTGTACAACTCTGAGGCACAATTTCTATTCCACAATGACGCAAATTTATATCTTGAGAGTTAGATATAAATTTGCATCATTTTGGAACACGAATTGTACGCTACAAGCTGAAAAAATTATATGCCATTAATTTTTTAAAAGCTAAGAGAATTAATTTGACATTTCATTTCTAGAAGGTGAAAGTGAAATCACTATTAGCCGCACCAAAAATTTCCAATCATAACCAAATAAAAAAGTGGAAAATTATAGAAGAAAATATGGATAAGGCCAAAATAATAGACTTGTAGTGTTCGTATGAAGTATCAACGACACATAATAAACAAAATATATTTAGACCAAATTTTAAAGTTACATCACATGTGTTCTTATTAATACATGTTAAAACGAAATTTAATCTTTCTTTTCTTGTTCCTTCTACAAATAAAGCATATTTAAAAGAAATCTTTTCATAGATCATAACTCAATTGTTTGAGTGCACAACACAATATATCATAAGTCATGGGTTCAATTTTGATTGACTTAATTAATATTTATGGACACCACCAAAAACATAAATTATTGTTGTATTTTTATTAGGACTGAATCGTAAAATTAATGTATAAATATGGGTCACTATATAATGAAGTGTTTGTTATTTCAAAATTCACATTAGTGTTCATATAATGTATATGTTGCATAGATACCAGTGTTTTAAATAGCGGCGCTGTAGCGCCGCTATAGCGCGCTATAGCGGGTTTTGGGAGGCAAACGCTGCATCGCTTCGGAATATAGTACTGTAGCGTTTTGTTCCGCTGCAACGCTATAGCGGACCGCTATAGCGGACCGCTATATCGTTGAAGCGTTCAATTATAGCGTCCGTAGCGGCGCTATAGCGTGATGATGATGATTATTATTATTGTTGTTGTTGTTGTTGTTGTTGTTGTTGTTGTTGTTGTTGTTGTTAAATAATAATCACTATTATCATTACACAATAATAATAATTGTTATTAAATAATAGTAAAAATATTAATAATAATTATTATTATAATTATTATTGTTATTATTATTATTGGTACTAAATAATAATAACAATAATAATAATTAATATTATTAGTATAAAATAATAATTATTGTTATTTAATAATAATAATAATAATAATAATAATAATAATAATGACAACGATACAAATAATAATAATAATAATAATAATAATAATAAAAAAAATAAAAATAATAATAGTAATAATAATAAGCATTATTATTATTATTATTATTATTATTATTATTATTATAGGAAAAATAAGATAATAACAACATCAACAACAACTATTAATAGCCTTATTATAATTACAATAATTACAATAATAAAAAGAAAAACAAAAGTAATAATAATCATAATAATAATATATTTTTCTTAGAGATGAATTTTAATTTAAGTTAATTTGCGAGGTTGATATAAATATGCATTCAACATAATTTTATTTATAATATTGGACCGCTAATTTATATTTATATTTGTATTGTAGTATTATAAAAATAATAATTTCGATCAAAAATCCGCTGTGATGGTGAAGCGGCGCTATATCGCCCGCTAACGCTAAACGCTAAATTAAACGTCAAAACGCTGCATGCCGCTGCACGCTATTTAAAACATTGATAGATACATATAAGGGTATCGTATTCGACACGATACGAATACAGCACGGCAATAAAATAAAAATATAGAATATGATACATCTATTACATATAAAGTATACTAAAATTTTGTAATTACACAAATAATTTCCTATTAAGTAAATGTTTATCATATTTAGTTATATGTATTACTCATTTATTTTGATTTAAAATTTATATTTTTATTTTCAAATATATTTATTGATACGTTATAAGTATCCGACAAGTATCTAGAAGTATTCGACAAGTATATGATATTATTTTGAAATAAAATAATCGTATACGTCATGTGAAATATCCGATACGTATCCGACAAGTATCCGATACGATACAATTTGATTTTTGAAATATATGCGTACCATAGTGCCCCATCCATCCACTTCCTTTCAATTTCATACCATCAATTAGCACCTTTAATTAGCGATGTGGTTGGCTATTAATGTATAAATATAAATAGTCAACATGTGATATGTAGTTAACATCTTTTTTAGTTAACAATTAATATTTAATATTTAAAATTTAAAATTTGTTAATGATGTTATCATTAAAAATGTTAATTGAAATTTGAAAAAAAAAATGGAAAAAATAAAAGAGCACCATATAATTTCAGGTCCTTTTTAAGTGTATTTATTATTGTTATAACTTATTTCTCTTAACACATGCTTGCACGGCACATCTATGCCATCCCGAATTCGAATCCTAAATCATTGATGCATCACCACCGGACTAACTAAGGTAGATGTGGGATATATATAGGTCCAATACCGGGTACACATTGCACTGCATTTTTTAAGTCCTTCAAACTAACATCTGTTGGGATATAAAATTATCTTGTACATAAGTAAACTAAAGGCAGACAGGCTCTCTCTCTCTCCTTTTATCTCTCTCGGTCGATCTTGTGATGGTCATGGGGATGGGGAAAGAGAGAAGAACACTGCTGTTGATCAACCTGGCCTCAATAATGGAAAGGGCCGACGAAGCTTTGTTGCCGGCAGTGTACAAAGAAGTGGGCGAAGCTTTGCACACTTCGCCCACTGGTCTAGGCACATTGACTTTGTACCGGTCAATTGTTCAGGCGTTATGCTACCCACTTGCCGCCTACATGGCACGTCGGCACAACCGCGCCCATGTCATTGCCATCGGTGCTTTTCTTTGGGCCTTCGCCACTTTTCTTGTCGCCATTTCCACTTCTTTCATTGAGGTGATCTGTTTGTATATTAAACTCTCATTTTTTTTTTCTGAAGAAAGATTAGGATTAGAAAGGGAAGTGAGAATTTAATGATATGATCAAAGTCGTAATCAATATATGATTGTATATGCTGATGTTACATCCTGGAACGGATTTATTACGGGATCGGACGACGTCTTTTTTTAAGATTTTTGTATCAGTAGTATATATATTTATGAGGCAAATTTTAATTAATTATTTATATATGTTAATTAACCTTGTTAAATAATTTTATGTGAACAAATTTTGTTAAAACAATTCTGATGAATTTTTTGGGGCAAAATAAAATATTTCAATGTTATATTATATTTAATGTGAACAAATTATTTGATAAAAGAAATGCTAATAATATTATTAGTGTGCTTGTTAAAAGATATATTGTTATCAATGTACTTGCTAAAATTTACAAGATTATTTGTAAATTTTTTACAATCATTATTTTACAAGATTATTTATATCGCATGCAATATTTGTATCCGAATCATTGTAATATTGTATGTAGCCAGTAATATTTTTAACCAAGTAAAATTATATAACTGTATAAAGTATAAACAAGAAAATCTGATTATACTTTTTAGATGTACGCTCAAGAATTCACCAAAACAAGCTCTATATTACAATTAACATGCATAACGAGTAATATTTATTAATTAATATAATTTATATGTAAATATGTTATATGTTAATTAGTATATAGAGGATGTCTTGGTGAAAAATGGAGGCACCATACATAGATGGCTGGCCCGACATTTTTGAGGATTTTGGACAAAAATTAACAAAACTAGCATTAATGAGTATTAATCTTGTTTATGTGTTCGAAAATATGCAATACACATATAAAAAAGCCACCAACTATTCGACACAAATTATCGGAAAAATAAATGGGTCTATCAGTAACTGATAATTAAGCACATTGAATTAAACTGAACTTCGAAATGGAAGAAATAAAAAAATACCTTGCATGAAGGCTAGGATTGAATTAGAAAATAAAGCGTTTTTGCACGTTCTCCTTGCAACAATTGTTATATCTTGTCTAATTAACATCAAATAACATTAAATATTAAATATAATATACAAAACCTTAAATATTACCTTGACCGGACTCTACGAGGCCGGATATGTCATTTTGTAAATATTTTTACAAGTTATATATTTTTGTTAATAAACTTTTAAAGTCGTATCTGATTAAAAAAAAAAAAATTGCCTTCAACAAATTTACTGAAGATCCGTCATTACATGAGACATACAACAATAAGATGGACTAAATTTTTTTGCATGAATCATCATAAATAGTTAATTAGATTCTTTCAAATTATTTTTGAAGCTGGTTAATTATTAAACATTAGAAATTTCGAAGGTACGTCGTAAAAAATCAAAATTTTCATTGTCCCAAAAACTGCTTGGTTCTTCAATTGGTTGTTTCTTAAAAAAGACCTAAGTTATGAATTCATATTCTTCGATTTAACGAATAATTAAATTTCGATCGTAACAAATGTAACTCAAATATCAGGTGGCAATCTCAAGGGGTCTGAATGGCATTGGACTCGCTTTAGTAATCCCTGCAATCCAATCCTTAGTCGCAGACTCCTCAGAGGATGCAACGCGCGGGACAGCATTTGGATGGATGGCATTCACGAGTGTCTTGGGATCCATAATCGGAGGCAACTTCTCCATTTTATTGGCGTCCACCACAATCTTTGGGATAGCTGGCTGGAGAATCGCATTCCATCTTGTTGCAATTATTAGCGTTATTGTAGGGTTCTTCGTTTGGCATTTCGCGGTGGACCCACATTTTCCGGCGAATAAAAATGCTTTAGGAAACGAGGAGGCCCCGCAAAAGTCCTATTGGGAAGAGGCAAAAGATTTGATAAAGGAAGCAAAGGATGTTATGCAAATACCCTCATTTCAAATTTTCGTCGCGCAGGTACACTTTTGTTTGCGTGGTTTCTATGGATAGGTTTTGCAGGCCTAATGGATTAACGGAAAAATCCATATTAACTACATAATCCTAGAGCTTTATTTTTAACATAAGATTTGAAATAGCCTCTTACTATTTTTAACACCTTGTCTTATTGGTCATCATATTAACTACATAAGATTGTTTTTTTCCTTAGAACTATTGTGTGTGTTAAATCTTTTTTTCATTGAACAGGGTGTAGCTGGCTCTTTCCCATGGTGTGCTTTCTCTTTTGTGCCAATGTGGTTGGAGCTAATCGGATTTTCTCACGAGTATACTGCATTTCTGACGACTCTTTTCAACATTGCCATTTCAATTGGCGGACTCTTCGGCGGAAAAATGGGAGATTTTCTTGCAAAATATTATCCCAATGCGGGAAGGATAATATTGTCGCAAATTAGTGCAGGTTCTGCAATTCCTCTTTATGCGATTTTGTTGTTGGGGTTAAAGTGTGACCCCTCTACCGGAGTTTCACATGCTATTGTTATTTTTGTCGCGGGTTTAACTATCTCTTGGAGTGGTCCCGCTACAAATAGGTATGTTAAATTTAAAACACACACAATTATACATTCGAAAAGTTGTAACCCTACTTAGTTTATTAAATTATTTTCGTATCTTAAAACCTTTTGTGCTAAAATTTACTTTTTTTGCCATGAAGTCCAATATTTGCGGAAATTGTACAAGAAAAAGCTAGAACGAATATTTACGCACTGGATAAGTCCTTTGAGTCGATACTAGCCTCTTTTGCCCCTCCAGTCGTTGGCTTTTTAGCCGAACACTTGTATGGATACAAATTAGGAGATAACGATAAATCTGATGATCCGGAGATTAATAGCAAAAATGCGGCATCTCTAGCAAAGGCTCTTTATACGGTCATATCAATTTCTTTGCTAATTTGTTCTTTGATTTATTCATTTCTGTACTGTAGTTATCCTAGAGATAGAGATCGTGCGATAATGGATTCTTTAACTGCATCAGAAATCCAACAAATGGAGTCAGGGGAAAATCATTATAACTACGGAAGATTTGAACTGATAGATGATCATGATGGTGCAGAGGAAGATTCTCAGAATGATATTAGTATTCATAAGTTGTTACGAAACAAATTATAGTCTTACTAGCAAAACCTCGCGCAATTATTTTCATATATTATTTTGTACAATGTATATATTTGTCATATTATTCTACATACTTTGGATAGTTTGTATTTGTGATTTGTATTGATGTTGTTCACATATTTGATTTGACGATTTTCTTTTTGAAAACAAAACAAAATCAACTAATGTCACGTATCCAATAGTGAATTCAAGGAAGACATAAACGCGTCATCTTATACCCGTGTATTAAACACTTGTTCACTTACATCTATTTCATATATTATTTTTGTACATCTTAACCCAGGGAAAACCATCTATTGGATACGTGACATTAGTTGATTTTGTTTTGTTTTCAAAAAGAAAATCGTCAAATGACACAGCAAAGAGAAGAAGACGAATAGTGTGCAAAAAAAGCACAACCCAAAGGCCTAAAAGCAGCGGAATTACGTGCACCCAAGAGAAAGTCAAAGCAGGAGATGTCGTACAGAGACACGCCGATCGTAATCACGCATGTAAAATCAAAAAGGACGGCATAGATTGCTCGCTGCAAATAAGGGAGGGAAAGCTCGACGGCACGCCATCGAACGGGCGAGAAAGAGGGAAGAAGAAGAAGAGCATCAGACGATGAAAAAAAGAAGATCGTGAAAGAAGGAAAGCACGGCCCAATGTTTAAGATTATATCTATTTAAAGATGCCATGATCATCTAAATATTCTGTATTAACTTTTACCCCTCCTTTTCACTCGAATACATCAAAACCCAATGACAAATTATGTAATTGTGATTATATTAGAAGGACAAATACTAACATTCCAAGCATGAACATTGGAATTCTGATTTTGGAGCACTGGTTTTTAAAATGAGGTGTTTTTTTTTGTTAATTTAGTCTAATCACTTTAACATAAAGCATGAACATAGAAATACCCAATCTGGAGATGGAGATTGGAGATGTGGGAAAAAAAATACCCAATTCTTATAATATATTACTTGTGAATCGTGCAAAGTGCTGCAATAATTAAAAACAAATCCAAAATTATGAGCTCATTTTCCTGAACTCACGTTACTATTAAATATTAAAACCAACTTAACTATGTATATAAATAGGGGTTATATATTCGGCTCCCAAAATTCACTCCATCATCCTTGATGAGGTCGAAAGAAAGAGTTAACTCGGTTGATTAGTATCAATAATCGATTTAAGAGAAATTCTATGATAGACTCAGTTTTTTATAATAGATTATTTTAAAAAAAAAAAAAAAAAATTGAATATTTGTCAATTAATAATATTTATCACTTAATATTGTACAAAATAGAAATTATGTATAATTAATTTTTAAAACCTAAGATATCTTTAAATATTTTTTTTGAAAATTAATTTATCATAAGAAAATTGGTTTATCATAGAACTTTCGTTGATTTAATTAACTATTTAGTTAACCGTTTAATTAAATTGACACGTCAATTAACATGTATTAATATTAACATATTGAAATTATTAACGTGTCAATTAAACATATCAATTAATAATTAATTAGATCAATTAATAATACTAATCAATCCATTCAATTTTTTTTGACACCTCATCGATGGTGCTGGGATGAGTTTGGGGGGCAAGTATATTTTCCGATCAATTCTTGGTTGCACTTAGAGGTGACAATCGGGCAGGGCGGATCGGGTCGGGTCATTTCGGATTGCGGGTCATCGGGTCATTCGGGTCGCGGGTCATTCGGGTTTCGGGTCGTTCGGGTACGGGTCGTTTCGGGTTTAGGGTCGTTCGGGTTCGGGTCGTTTCGGTTTTCGGGTCGTTCGGGTTCGGGTCGTTTCGGTTTTCGGGTCATTCGGGTCGTGATTATTTCGATTTTCGAGTAATTCGAATTTCACAAAATTTGATTTCGAATCATTCGCTTTTTCAAAAATTTAGTTTTCGGATAATTTATGATTTATTTTATTGATTCCGAGATATTTTAGCAATATTATATTGATTTTAACAATAATATTTTAATTTTCGGGTCATTCGGGTCGTGAATTTCGGGTCGTGAGTTTCGGGTCATTCGGATTTCGGGTTTCGGGTCGTTCGGGTTTCGGGTCATTCGGTTTCGGGTCAATTTCGGGTTCGGATCATTCGGTTTCGGGTCGGTTTCGGGTTCGGGTCATTTGGTTTCGGATCGATTTCGGGTTCGGGTCATTCGGTTTCGGGTTCGGGTTCGGGTTCGGGTCGTTGACTTTTCTATATTTTCGGGTCGGGTCGGGTTCGGGTTCGGACGGGTCGGGTCATTTTTTCGGGTTGGGTCAGATTTTGCCAGCTCTAGTTGCACTTGCCCAGTCCATAAAGCTAGGTCGAATCCCCTCTAAACAATTGGCCACAAGACTCATAACTGGTATAAAAAATAGAAGTCTGCCTGTCTCTCTCTCTCTCCCTCTCTCTCTCTCTCAAATCTCAATCAGATGAGGATCGGGGATGAGAGAAGAACCCTACTTTTAATCAACCTGGCCTCGATAATGGAACGAGCCGACGAAGCATTGTTGCCGGCAGTGTACAAGGAGGTGGGTGAAGCTTTGCACACTACGCCCACTGGACTCGGGACATTGACTTTGTACCGGTCAATTGTTCAAGCTTTATGCTATCCCCTTGCTGCCTACATGTCCTCCCGGTACAACCGTGCCCACGTCATTGCCCTTGGTGCCTTCCTATGGGCCTTCACCACTTTCCTCGTTGCCATTTCCACAACTTTCATCCAGGTGATTATTAGTAAAATTCCAAAATGCACGAGTAAAATAACAAATGTATTATAATAAAAATGAATTTTTTTTTGAAAAAAATAGAGAGGGCTCGGTTAGTCCCCCATCTATTGATATATTTCATTAAATCGAAATATTACAGCCTCTAAAAAGGGTATTAAGGATTAAAACAAATCCAAAAAACCCCCACCAAGTTTGTTTAGCTAATATCTCACAAAAAATAAAAAACTCCACTGTCTGATAATAACTGGAAAACAAATCCAGTACATAAAAAAATTGACAATAAGAAAACTGGAAAATGAATACTGAAAAATCTAGATTTGAATTCCCAGCTTACTTGCTCCCATGTACTCTCCATTCCCTTCTGCATTACCTTCTTTTTCATTACATCACTTCCTCGTTTGTTACGTTTGTCTGAGATGAAACCCCCAATTTGCAAAATTTGTCGGGAAACCCTATTTTCTTCTGACGAGATCCATCTTCTACATACTTCCTCTCCGGCCATCACCATGATAATAGCAAGCTCAAAAGCCTGATTTTGGAAACTTGTAAGTATGATTAGAAATAAAGCTTTCACTACTCTCCATTTCTGAATTTCGATCTTTTTACTCATAAATCGCTTCTTATCTCCTCCTCCTCTTCTCTTTCATTTCTGAAGCTTTCAGAAATTTTCTTTTCATTAAGTATTTTTTGATATAACTTGAATTCTTCAATTATTAGATCCACCAGTTCTTCTTCTCTTTTTTGCATGCCTTGAAATATTCTTCTGCATCTTTCTCGCCAAATATTTGATATGAAAACCGCAATTAATTCTCTAATTTCTATTTTGAAGGTTTGATCAAGCATCACACTAAATGGATCTGTTAAAGATGGAATCGACAAATTTAGTATTCCATTTATCTTTCTCCAAATATCTTTGGTAATTTCACAATTGCTTAACAAATGTATCACTGATTCCTCTTCTTTTTTGCATAATTCACATCTATTTACTAACTCCCATCCTCTTCTTTTCAGGTTATCAATTGTGAGAATCTTCTTATAAGAGCTTAACCAACAGAAAACCTTGAATTTTAAAGGTATCCTCAACTTCCAGATATTATTTATATTACTTGTTTGACCTTGAAAAAATTGGTTGTAGCAATTATTAACTGAGAATCCTTTCTTTAAATTAGGAATCCAATGAATCAAATCAGGTGAATCAGGGTTGATTACTGCATTTGCCAAGATGGATTGGAAAATCTGCAATTGTTCTTCAGCAATTTGAGACAGTGGCTCCACAAGCTTTAAACTGGTAAGCCATTCCTCACTATCATTAAAATTTTCCATTATCATTTTAACTGTCATACTACTATCCCCAATAAAAGTATAAAGTTGTGGCATTTGATCAATTAATTTCTCACTATTCCACATATCTGTCCATAAATTTATGAGATCACCTCTTCCCACTGTAAACTTAATCCTTTCTCTAAACCAGTTTAGATGTTTCAAAATATCATTCCAAAAATAGGAATAATTTGTATCCTGATTTAAAGTTTTTTCCCCAATTAATTGTAGTTTACTCATTAATTTATTCCATGGTAAATTACTATCCTTCATTGTATAATACCTCCATATCCACTTAATTAGCATACTGTCATTAAAAAATTCCATATTTAATATTCCCAATCCCCCTAAACTTCTTGGTTTACAAACCAATGACCAATTTGCCAAATTATATCCTTTATTTATGGTACCCTTCCATAAGAATCTTCTCCTTACTTTATCAATATCCTTAATTACCCATTTTGGTAATTTAAAAACTCCCATATAATAATTTGATATGGAAGATAAAGCTGAGTTAATTAAAATTAATCTTCCTCCCACACTTAACAATCCTCCTTTCCACCCTTCCAACTTATTATTAAATTTATCCACAATTTTTCTGAAATCTTCCTTACTAGGTCTTTTATAATGTAGAGGTAAACCTAAGTAATTCATAGGTAAGGTTCCAATAGGACAATTCAATTCATTTGAAATTTCCAGTAATGTTTCTTCTTGTACATTAACTCCAATAATCTCTGACTTATTAAAATTGATTTTCAACCCTGATTCGTTTCCAAATATATCCAATATATGTTTCAATCTTTTAATATTAATCAAATCTGGCTTAAGAAAAAACATTGTGTCATCTGCATATAGTATTGATGATACAATATTTTCCATAGGTTTATGCAAATATCCTTTCTCACTTAAATTCTCCACAATCCTTGATAAAACATCCATTACCAATATGAATAAATATGTTGATAATGGATCTCCTTGCCTCAATCCCTTCTTTAAATGTATGTATTTTCCTGGAATTCCATTAAGTAAAACCCTAGCTGAACCTTTAAGTACTGAATTCTCAATCCATGCAATCCAATTAGGTCCAAAACCTCTGGCCTTTAATACTTTAATTAAAAAATCCCATGAAATAGAATCAAAAGCTTTGTGTATATCTGCTTTAAATAATATTATAGGTATTTTTTCTCGCTTAGCTGTATATAGCACCTCTCTAGCATATATATAATTTTCAGATATATTTCTTCCTTCCAAGAATCCCAATTGATTCACATCAATCATCTTATTTATAAAAGGTTTAAGCCTATTTGATAATATCTTTGAAAACAGTCTCTGAATTGAACTTAAAAAACTTATAGGTCTATAGTCCTTAGGTTCCTTTGCACCTTCTTTTTTTGCAATTAAAAAAATATAGGATGAATTAAAATATTGCAATCCTGATTTTCCTTCCTTTTTAAAAATATCCAATATTTCCTGATTTAAATCCTTAGAATATTTTTTAAAAAAATCCCCATTAAAACCATCAGGCCCAGGTGCCTTATTATTCTTCCACTCCTTTATTGCTTGATTCAGTTCTTCTATTTCCATATCCATTTCCAAAATTTCCAAATTAGGGTTTTTTGAATAAATTACTTCTAAATCAATGGTTCCTTTTCCAGAAATTTCAGCATCCACTTCATGTTTTTTCCCCATTAAATTGCAATAAAATTTAAATAATATTTTAGCTTTCTCAGTATGCTCAAAAAATGAAATACCATTATCCTCAAGTACTGGTATCATTTGTTTGACCTTTTTAATAGTTGCATGAATGTGGAAAAATCTTGTATTTGAATCCCCTTCCTCTATCCATCTATTTTTTGATCTTTGTTTCCAATAAATATGATCATCATGTATCAAGATCTTAAGCCTCTCTTTTGATTTATCCCTTAGCCAAGTTTCAATATTTACTAAACATCTAGTTTCTGCCATTTTATCAATCCAATTAATAACCTTAGAACAATTTTCTTTTTCAATATTTTTATTTGTAATCCTTGATTTATTCCAATTCTTTAATCCTTTTCCCAATGCAATTAATTTAGCATTTAACTCCTCAATATTTTCTGATTTATTTGCCCTCAAATGCCTTGTTATTATTTCATGAGCTTTGGGATTTTTTAACCATCCATTTTCAAACCTAAAACCAGGGTATATAGGGAAATTGGTACTGGCTTCATACAATAAAGGAATATGGTCAGAGCAATTGTTTGTTTTTGGTACTAATTGTGAATTAGGAAAATTAGAAATCCAGCTTTTATTTAATAATATCCTGTCTAATCTAGCCTTTGCAATAGAATTGGACCAAGTAAATGATCTACCAAATATAGGTAAATCAAATAATTCCAAATTTTCCACTAATTCCTGAAATAACCTTGTATTTTTTCTGTCTCTGTCCATGCCATTTCTTTCATCATCATTTAATACCAAATTAAAATCCCCCATCAATAACCAAGGTATATTTATAGCATTACTAATATTATTTATTTCTTCCATTAATTGTCTTTTATCAGGTTTATTTACTGGACCATAAAGACCAGTGACAGCTATTTTTTGGCCACTCCATTTGCACACAAATTTGATGGTTATGCTATATTTACTTTGATCTTCCTCCACATACTCATAAAGATCCTCATTCCAAGCTATTAAAACTCCACCAGAAGCACCATTAGAGGGTAAATATGTAAATTTCCTCAAATTTGTTCCACACATTTCCAAATTAATTTCACTTCTAATATTCTCCATTTTTGTTTCTTGCAGGCATACAATATGTGGTTTGCTTTGATTAATTATATGATGTATTAATTCCCTCTTATCCTTAGCATTAATTCCTCTAACATTCCAGGTCATTACTTTAATTTTTTTATATATCATTTTATAAATTAGTCTCCTTCAGTAATTAACCCTTAATTACAATTTCTCTTGCAGCACCACTTTGCCCATTAGCCCCCTAATCACATCAAGGGCTGAATCATTTACCATAATTCCTTCAGATTGCAAAATTGTTATCACATCTTCCTCTTCAAGTAATGTTTTTTCTTCTATATTAATTTCTACTTGTTTTTCTCCCCTTTTTTTCTGTTGTTTTGTTTTCTTGTTGATAACTCCTCTACCAGTATCATTATATTGAACCAATTGTGCTTTTTCTATTGGTGATGAATAATATCCTGTCTGTTTTTTTAATAATCTCACACTTCTTCTTTGCTCCTCCTTGCCTTTTGATTTTAATAATTTTTTTACATCTTTCTCCTTCTGTACTGCTTTTATGTTTTTATCAAAACTTAACTCCTCTCTCTCTTCACTTAATTGTATTTTGTCTTGATTAATCTCCTCACCTTCTTCTCCTTCTTCTCCAGTTAACTCTTCTCCAGTATATATAATTACTGGAGATGATGACTCATCTGAGACAGCTATATCACTATCAATCTCCACTCTTATGGCTCTTTCTTCTTCTTCTTCTTCTTTGCTTGATTCTTCTTCAGCTTCAAAACATTGTCCAGTAATGATTTCAAATGGCTTATTGAGATCAAGAGCTAATTTTGACCCACTGATTGTGTCTTTTATAGCAGGCTTGATAGGTATAATGCCCCATTCTCCATTTATCATCATGATTTTGAGGTTGAATAATGGATATAAAGTTTTTGTGATGTTGTTGTTGACTTGATAAGGTGTGGATAAAGTTGTTGAGAACCTGATTGAATCCATTATTGTACTTATTGGATTCATATTTATTTGGAAACTAAAGGATTTGCCCCAACATTTGAATATACCCCCCTCTTCTTCATTATATCCAATGATTAGATCTTTTTTAAAAGAATTATATGAGGATATTTTACTCTCTCTACATTCTATCTCTTTCTCAACAATTTTCCTCTTAACCCTCCATATTTTTTTAATTTTTTCCCTCCATACTTTCCTAACCCTAATTTTCCTCTTACTCATAATAATCTCCTTTTTACCTTCTTCTATATTTTCTTTATTCATTACCATTAATTTATCTTCATCCTTTTTCTTATATTCACCATCTTTACTAATCTCAATTTCATAATCATCTCCATCTACCTTCAATGAAATCTTCCTTGGCCAATCAATAATTTTATCACAAGCAATTGTCAGAGACAATACTGGAATTATAGAAGCAATGGAGAAATGACCCATTTGAGTTAGTACTCCATATGGTGCTATGATAATCGAAAGGTATTGATATGAACATATAGAAATTGGTATATTTTTCATTAGAATATTCTCATGAATTTGGTATTGTTGAATATTATTTTTATGTGTAGATATATGGCATGAAATTGGAAGAGATTTAGAAGTGGATGCAGAAATTGGAAGAGATTTGGAAGTGGATGAAGAAATTGGAGCTGAAACAGGTTTTGATATAGGATCATTGGTATTGGCAGAAGATGTTGGTTTGTTATATGTATTTTGAGTTCCATTATTCAATCTAATTTGATTTTTACCCTTGTAATAATCCGAACTTTTGCAATTTTTGCTTATATGTCCAAATTTGGCACATTTGTAGCACTTAATTGGCTCTCTACACTGGTATTTGTAATGCCCAGGACTTAGGCATCTGTAACAGCAATTAGATTGTGCCATTTCAGATTTCTTTTGAACTCGTTTCCTTTGTACCAATGTCCACTGTTCATCTTCCTTCAGTCCCTTATTTAATGCTTGTAGATAAGATTCCTTTCTTGCATTGAGATGTCCTTCCTCAATTGCAAGTTTAACTCCCTCTCTCATGTTGCTTTGATGCGATAAGCTAGGCTGAATAATCTTTTAGGGGGTATTAGAGGTTTTGAATTACTCTTACGAGCTTATTCTTATCTCTAGTTTCACCCTATCAGATTTTCCTAGATCCGCTACACCCTTGCGGGGCTATGATCTAGTTCTAGCGTATCCACCACAGGCTGTTAGATCGCCTGAATATCAAGATTTCAAAATCTTGAAAATCTTGAATCACCTTGAAAAAAATGAAATCTTCCTTGAGAGCAAGAAGTTATGTAATGTTTGTCCTTCCTCAATTAAGAAGTAAGCTTTATTGCCATGACAAAATCTTATAGGTGGCAATCTCAAGAGGTTTAAACGGCATTGGACTCGCTTTAGTAATCCCTGCGATCCAGTCCTTAGTCGCCGACTCCACAGATGACGCAACGCGCGGTTCGGCATTCGGATGGCTAGCATTCACTGGATTTATGGGATCCATAATAGGAGGATTCTTTTCCATCATATTAGCATCCACCACAATCTTTGGTATAGCTGGCTGGAGAGTCGCATTCCATGTAGTTGCAATTATCAGCGCAATTGTTGGGTTTTTCGTTTGGCGATTCGCAGTAGACCCACATTTTCAGACCAATAAGAATACCCGAAACAAGCAAGTTCAGCGTAAGTCCGCGTGGAAGGAGGCGAAGGATTTGATAAAAGAAGCTAAGGATGTTATGCGAATACCCTCGTTTCAAATTTTTGTTGCACAGGTGAAGCTCCATTCTTATAATCTTCTTTTTAAATTGAACTATTGACGTTTTTTATAATTAATTCCCATTTACTAGGGCGTAGCCGGTTCTTTCTCATGGTGTTCTCTCTCTTTTCTGCCAATGTGGTTCGAGCTAATTGGATTTTCCCACAAGGAGACTGCATTTATAATGACTCTTTTCTCCATCGCAACTTCAATCGGCGCACTTTTCGGTGGGAAAATGGGAGATTTTCTAGCAAAACGTTATCCCAATGCCGGAAGGATAATTTTATCGCAAATCAGTGCTGGTTCTGCTATTCCTCTTTCGGCGATTTTGCTGTTAGGGTTGAAACGTGACCCCTCAACCGGCGTTTCACATGCTATTGCTATATTTATTATGGGTTTGATCATCTCTTGGAATGGGGCGGCCACGAACGCGTAAGTCGAATAATATTACTTAATTATAATTAACTTCTTAAATATCATTTGTGTGCCATATTAGTTTCAACAACTTTTTTGTTTTGTTTGTGGAACTTTTCCTGCTTTGCAAATTGTTTTACTTATTCTTTCGCCATGCAGTCCAATTTTTGCAGAGATCGTACAAGAAAAATCGAGAACGAGTATTTACGCACTGGATCGATCCTTCGAGTCAATACTTTCCTCTTTCGCCCCTCCATTTGTCGGCATTTTAGCCGAACATACTTATGGCTACAAACTAGGAGATCACAATATATCTGAAGATCCTGAAATCAATAGAGAAAATGCGACGTCTCTAGCAAAGGCTCTCTACACGTCCATTTCAATTCCAATGCTAATTTGTTCTTCAATTTATTCATTCTTGTATTGTAGTTATCCCAAAGATAGAGATCGAGCGAGAATGCAGCAGGTAGAATTAGCGGGAAATTATTCTCAATTTCAAAATTTTGAATTGGGAGACGTATCTGATGATAACGATGATGAAATGGGTGGAATTGGTTTAAATTATGGAGAGGAAGAGTCTAAAATTGATGTTAGCACTGAGAAACTACTCTCACACAAATTCTAGTTATAGAGAAACACATTGTGGTTCTTTTTATTTATCGAACCCATTGAATTTTTGTATTTAGAGAATTGTTTTTAGAACCAAGCAAACATAAATTGATTTGCTATATTTTCCTATTTATACATGTTTACCTATATATCTAATCTAATACAATTTACATATTAACATCAGTATAATAATAGAAAACATTATAATTCTTAATTTAGCGAGGTTTACTCGCTGAAATCATAACAAACAATCTGTTCCTTACAAACGTCAAGTCAACGAGTCCACATGCAATACAAAGCTCCTCGAGTTCTTTCTCCGACACATATATAGTATTACTCGTCAATTGCGCAAAATACTGTAATAATTACAAACTCGTATAGTAATGAAATACTAAAATTAATATATTTTTTAATATTACCTGGCGAGCAATTCTTAAGACTGGGACGGTTGGGGGAACGAGATCGATAATGAAAGTGGTCGCCACAAACACGCCACCTGGCTTCAAAACTCGACTTATTTCTGCCACCTATAAACAAAGTACAAAATCCCATAAAAAACCTTTCGAAATAGACATAATGGAGGGGCTTTTTTGCAAATTTGCAATAGTTACCGCTAAAGGTGGAGAAGGCCAGCAATGGAGAGCTGCACCAGCGTGTACTGCGTCAATAGAGCCCGAACAAAATGGTAGCCTCGATATATCCCCTCTCACCAACACTAAATTCCTACAAACAAAATAAATAAATAATAATACCAATTTTTTTATTTTATTTTATTTAACTACGAACATACTCGGTGGGGATATTTTCGCTCTTGACGAACTCGTCACATTGTTTGAGCATATTTTCAGAGAAATCCAACGCGACGACTTGTGAATACAAATTACTCTTTGCGAATAATCTGGAAAATAATCCGCTCCCACAACTCGCATCCACGATTGTTCCTCCTATTGTTGGTTTCAGATATTCTTTTGCCATCTCAAACTAAACGTATAAATGGACATCTCCATTCGTTACATAAATGGAGGGGATGCAAACCACCCCATATTATATTAGAGTAAATTTACCTCCTTTTCAAGGCCAGGAAAACCACCCCATATGAAATTTTGGCGCCAGCCTCGTTCATAGAGAAAAGACACCAAAGGAGTCCTTTTTTAATAAATGTTAATTATAATACTTTTTGTGAATTTTGAAGTTTTGAAATTGTTAAGGGTCTAAATGAAAAAGAACCTGAAGAGCTCTGTGGCTGCAGGCATGGTTTCGGTGTAATCGATTGAATTACCACCTGATATTGTGAGGTCAATATAGGTTCCATTATTTACGTAATTTTTCTTGCATTTTTGGCATTCAAGATTAGTCCTGTTAAAAATATTTAAAACCAAAGATATGGAAATTTATCATTAGTCTAGATAAGTCTTATGATAAGAGAAGATTTGAACTTACATGGATTGGTTGGTTTTAATTGTGAGAGGATAGTAACAGATAGGACAGGCTAGCTTTTGCGCTTTGATATTAACTATGGCATCTTGATCTCGACCTGGATCCTGTTGAATCTGGATTCATATAAAATTGTTATAAAATTAAAATCAATATTAAACTCTTTTGAGTGTTTCTTCCTGAATCAATCTCTTGGAGAATGATTTGAGTGTTATTCCATTCTCAATTTTATTATCGTAATTTTCTTAATTTCCTGTTTAATCTTCCAGACACAACAAAAACGAAGCGAAAAATGATTTATTGATGAACAATCTCGAGTTAAATGAGTGAAATCAGACCGAATAAACTCAAAATTGGGGGAGAATCAGTGTTTATTCACAAATCGGCTGGCTAATTCAACTCTGTTACATTTCGGTCAAATTGATACTGGAATACAATCAAAATTGAAATTCATGCGGCGCAATCTTCGCATCCAATTGAAGAGTGGATGACAAACTCGAGTAATCATCAACATAAACAAAAAGAAACAAGATGAAAACGGGAGGAAAAGAGTACTTGATTGGCTTCAAGACCAGTAGTGGTGGTGGCAGAAGCAGAGCTAGAAGCTCGAATAGTTCTCCATAAGCAACGCCTAGGGAACTTCCTCGTACTTCGCCGGAGGTTCAGACCGTCGCACGGCCGAGGAAGTATAACACCTACCCTCCCAATCGCTCCCGCCATTTCCTTCGCCTTGCTCCTCGTCAAAACCTCTATACATTATCAAAATATCCAAACGATTGTATATTCTATCATTTCTATGTAACAAGTCAAAATGGAATATACAGTAACCCGTTTCACAGGATACAGTTCTTACTAACCACATAGGATCTTATTCGTTGATTGGTGTAATATGTAGCCACATAAGCAGAATTACTGGGCCAAATTTTATTCATTTGGGCCCAAAAAGTAACATTTTCAAAAGACCCACTAAGTTTTGCAGGGGTGTTTATGATATTTTATATTTTACAAAGGTATAACTGAAAATTTTGCAAAAGTTTGAGTTTGAGAGCTTGTCTGCTAGGTACAAAGTACAAACCGCGTGTTGAATATAGATAGATCCAAAATGCATGTGATAGAGAATCAAACATTGAGCTATAAGATCTTATTAAATATGTCAAGATTGACATTTTATTTTTGACATAGTTCCTATATAATTATATTTCATTTTGTTTATTTTAATTAGTGTTCAAGGAATCGGTTTGGATGGTAAATTAGTGGTTGACTAATCGTTAGTCGTCCGTCGTTTTGATGATTCATTGACATTTTGTTTTATGTAAATGTTCGTCAATCGTCCGCCAACCTGCCAAGTGAATTTTTACAAGTTATATGTTATTTTTTTAGCTAAAGTTTTTAGAATTTTTTATTTGCCCCAATTTTTCTAACTTCCCTTCTCTCATTATACTTTTTTTTTGTGCACATACATGGACATTTTTTTTGTGTGTGAATTTTGTTTTTTTGGGGTAATGATATGTTATTTGAAATTTCATTACGTTATTTGGATTTTTGTTATTTAAATTATCATTTGAAATTACGTGGATTTCATGGTGTAGTGGTTTGCTGGTTAAATTATATTCGAGATTTATTAAAAAAAATTGTGATTTGTATTTTGTATAATTAATTTTGATATGAAATAAATAAATGCACTTAGTTTCATCGATAGGGATAGGCTTAAACCCATAATCTATGTTACGCGGATACTTAAAAAATGCAGAAGTGTCATGAGGATACGCGTATCCGATACGGATACGGGTGCGATACGGCTTGGATACGTATCGGATACGCCACGTGGCGTATCCGAATATTTTAATATTTATTTTTTTCGGATACGGCGGGGATACGGCAGGATACGGCTGGGGATACGTCCAGGATACGGCTGGGATACTCCATTTATGATACTTCGGCCCATTATATATTTTGGCCCATAATATTTTTAAATAAATTATATAGGATACTTCTAGGATACTTCTAGGATACTACTAGATTAGTTCTAAAATTTTTATAAAACAAGTTTATGATAGTTTTATGATACTTGTATTGTTTGATTGATATTATTTATCGTCATGATATTTAATTTAAAAATATTATTAATTTATTATTTAATTTATTACTTATTTATTAATTATATATAATATAAATATATTAAATTAATAATTATATAGCCGTATTCGTATCCGTGATTTTTTGAAAATTGCCGTATCGCCGTATCCGTATCGTATCGGATACGCTACCCGTATCCGTATCCGTGCAACATAGCCCATAATTGATGTACTATCCAACATCTTCGATAGGCGATCCCTGAAAAGATGTTCAGTGCATAAAAACAAGCCGATTAGTTGGTCCAAAACACACGATTTTTCAGAGCACCGACTCCGAACCACGTACCTATGATGTGTGTGTGATTATGTAATGCTAAAGGAGGAGCAATTAGCTCTTGGCGGGTACTAAGACGGTAATTTTTGCGAGATGTGACTCTACACACATCCCTGATAGGAACTTACCTATATGAGAATGTTCGTATATGGTTGCAGTGGCGGCGGTGGTGGTGGTGGTGGTGGTGGTGGTGGTGGTGGTGTGGGTGTGTGTGAGGGGAGGGGGGGCATGGGTAAGTCCTTACATTTTTCATGAAAAATCCAAGATACTTGTGGATAGCCGATAATAATGCACAACCCATCGAGAATAGTTTTCACGTTATGCGTATGTTAGTGGAGTCTAGGTCAAAGGAATGAGTTCAAGACATAATTCACTCCGCTTATTCTAGACAAAAACTGTCAAACAACGTGATTTTCAAATTTTGTAAAATGTTTCCACTGATGCTTAGTATAAACACTCTATAACGTATATTTTAAAAAGATCATATTAACAATTTGTATATGATTTTAAATTATAATAATTTTGAGTTTTGTAGGGGTTGTTGAAATAAAATTATTTGATTGTCCATTAGTTACATAAGTTACAAGAATCAATTCATTACTTAGGTAAACTTATCTTTATCGAGTCGTTTATTTTCATAATATTGATTAGTAAATTTATTAGCCAATTATTCCTTGAGGTTTCGTTTGGGAAGAGGATAAGGTTTGTTCGTTTATTTTCATAATATTGATTAGTAACTTTATTAGCCAATTATTCCTTGAGGTTTTGTTTGGGAAGAGGATAAGGTTTGTATAATTTATTTGAGGGATAATGAGTTATTCCTATTTATCTCTTAATTTCGGAATGGTATTTGGTAAAGTTGTGGGGATAAATTTTGGAATAATATTGATTTCAAAATAGAATATTTTGAAATGACCAAAATACCCTTTCTCTTATAAATTTCAAATTATTATGTTAAAAGAAAAATGTTCCCTTAAAACATAAATTAATATCATATCATATTATATTATATTATATTATATCATATTACATTATATATTACATTATATTATATTATATTATATTATACTATACTACTTTATATTACTTTACTTTACGTTACGTTACGTTACGTTACGTTATATTATATTATATTATATTACATTATATTACATTACATTATATTATATATTGATTATGTTATGATCTATTTTATTATATTCTATTATAATGTATTATGTGAATTCAACCGAATAATCTTAAATCAAAGCCGTACCTTAAACGTATGCGGAAGCGTATGCAATCCGTCCGAATTGATGTCGCGTCACCACCGTTGTTGCGTTCATGAAGCCTTAATTGCAATCATGAATTTCACGTACTTTATGATGTCTAATTTAGAGTCATTTTGATTTTCTCTAATGGATCTCTCTTTCATCTTAATGAGGCAGATTCAAGAATAGAACATTTTTTTTTACTTGGGACCAAATTGCTCATATAGCCACAAAATATTTTTTCACAAAAACATACATTTTGGATCTCTTAATATGGATCTTCTAATTCAGTCGATCATAAAAAATAGAATCACCGCCCATAATATTCTACACATAAAAGACCCACAACTTAATTGACACATTTAATGCTTAATTTTATAATTAAAATTGATCACTTATTATAAACATTTAAATGACAATATTACAACACATAATATTTTGCATATAAGTTCAATATTGAAATAATGTTCCAACATAGACACTCAAGAGACAGGAAAAATCCCCTACTAAATTCCTACATTGCTAATTTCCTATATGCAGTGGAGAATCCAATGCTCGGCATCCAATTTGATTAGAGAAGTAGGCTAGAACTCTCAGACTAGAAGTTGACATCGCCTTTGAAGAAAACAATTTGATTAGAGAAGTAGGCTAGAACTCTCAGACTAGAAGTTGACATCGCCTTTGAAGAAAACAATTTGATTAGAGAAGTAGGCTAGAACTCTCAGACTAGAAGTTGACATCGCCTTTGAAGAAAACAATTTGATTAGAGAAGTAGGCTAGAACTCTCAGACTAGAAGTTGACATCGCCTTTGACCAAATAATACTTAAAAACAACGTTCACACAATTCGAATAAACAATTTAAATTTTGATATTATATTTCTATTTATATTGATGTTGTATGTATTAGAGACTCAATATTATCAATTCAAACATTTTATTCTTTATGAATATTTCAATATATCATTTTAATTATATTTTCTTTCAATATGTTCGTGGTATGTAATATTTTACAGGGGTATACGTGAAAAAATTTCAAAAAGAAAAACATGAGTGCTGGTCAGCTAGATACAAACCGCGTGTTGAATAAGAGAGAGATCCCAGAGGCATGTGATAAAGAATAAAAAGTTGAGCTACAGAATCTAATTTGTCAAGATTAATATTTTGTTCATGCCATAGTTCATTATATATAATTACATTTCATTTTTATAATTATATTTCATTTTATAATTATATTTATTTATGCTCGATTGAGTTACTTTATTTGTATTTGGCTCCAGTGTCATTCTTGATGTGATTCAATTTGTCTTTAACTATATTCCCTGTGGTTGACCTTTCCCAATCCTTGTCTTAAATATTATCCTGAATTATTAAAATTTTGAAATGATTGATATTCTATTAACTATAAATACTTTGTCTGTATAATTAATCCAGAAATAATTCTGATGAAACATCTCTTTTATGCTAGCTCAGCTATGTCTTCAAAGCCCCTATAATTGAGAGGGACACTTGCTTTTGTAATCTTAAACCTAGATTTCCTTATCTGATTAATGATTGAATTGAGATAATATAGTCCCATAGGACAACTAATCACAAGGAATATCACGTGAAACTAACTATACAATAGTAAGATTCCATCTTTCAAATTATTTTTTTTCAAACATTATATATTTTTTAATCGGTTCAGAAGTTAAAACGAATTGAACCGAATCGACCGAATGAACATCCCTACAATATATGATAACATAAAAAATGAAGAAAGGTTAAATATTACTATTATATGTCATGAATAATATTTTATGTTTATATACATAAAAAATTATGTCGCTAATAAACATCATATATTTATAGTTATTCTTTCTTTTAACTATTAAATAAGAGTACTTATTCATATTATTATCATTTTTTCATGACTAATTTGAAATTTCATGTTCAAACTATAACTTTTTATCATGATAATTTTATGTGATTAATTACATCTATTAAATCATGAGATTAGATATGTTAATCTAACAAGGTTTGAGCATATTTAATAATTTTAACCATAAGGACCTTTCTTACAATTTTCTTAATCAGAGGGGGAGTCTTTTGTAATTCAGGAACAATGCAGGGACTTCTTTGCAGAATATAAGTTCACCTGAGCCAGTGACTCAGTGTTAACCAGAAGAATACAAAGTAGTGTTAAGAGTCCTAGTGGCCACTGGCCAGTACTCACATGTATTTGTTTGACAAACATTAAACACAAAATGGAAAATGGAATTGTACTTAGCCAAAATAACCAAATTATTTTGTGTGAAATAGTTTTGATTAATTGCCGACTGTAAAGAACGGTGCAATCAATGCCAAACCAGCCATGAATACGATTGATTCCCCCCCCCCCTATAGACAAGGTTTGAAAACCTTCCATCCCTTCACATGGGAGAGACGATCTACAAAGTGGTCGCACAATCAATGCAGCTTCTTTATATCTCATAGAAGTTCTACATATCCCTCGTTTCGCAGCTCTGGCTTGGTAGCTCTGTGCAGTGGATCTGATAAATGCAGTTAGTTTCCTTGTACATAGGTAAGTAAATTGTGGGGAAACACAAACAGTGTGATCTCCGAGGACACTTGGCGTGTTTGGATGGCGAGAAAGTTGCAATTTTTATTTAAATATTGGGTCTTAAAAATATTATTATCATGTTTGGTATAACATGAAAATTTATGTGACGGTAACGATATATTGTCATGGAAAAATAATTTCTACCAGAATATATTGATGGCAATCTTACATTGCTTCGAGAAAAATTAGTATAAATAATATTTGCCTAAATTACCATTATTTTTTTCTCTTCATTTTATATTTATATTTTTCTTTCTCATGGCAATTATTTTATAATTTATTTATTATTTTTATTAATTTATTGTGTTTTTAATATTATAATGTAATGTAACAAGTATGTCATTATTGATGATTTTAGCTTATATAAATTATTTTGAATTATTAATATTTTTTTAAACTTTGTGTTATGATAATATATTTGGATTATATTATTATTATTTGTTATGTTTGTGTTAAAAATAGTAGTAATTTTATTTTATATTTTGAGTATTTAAAGTTATATTTTATTATTAGTTGACAAGTTATATTGTTTATGTTTGTTAATGATTATTATGTAGTTATTGATTATTTAATTTTTCTATAAAAAAAATAATATTGGCATTCCATTAACTCTACCAAATAACACAAAAGTTAAAACAAAAGTAGTTATATATATTTTTTTGGAATCATAAATTATTCTAATATATTGCTTATGTTTGTTAAAGTTCTAATTTATCATATGTTTTCCTTTCAGATTTTTGAAATCATAAATTATTCTAATATATTGTTTTATAATAAATTTCAAAATTTATGTACTCTTATCGAATTGTCATTATTGATGTTTCTAGAACCGTTAAATCTACGTTACTCGCAATAATACAATAATACACAAAAATAGCTAGTGGAAATATATATAAGTCAGGACTAAAATTTTCATTGGCCACCCGGTTTCTCCGAATGATTATTTGCAACGCAATTCAAGGAGTTTTGTCATTTATATATTATATTATTATTGTTTCAAAATACTTGTTTTTAATATTCAAATGAGTACAAAACTGTCTTATCTTTTAAAATACACTTCTTTCTCCCGGCTTTTCTTCTTGAGTGGGAGAAAATCCAGTTAGGACTAAAATTAATATACTAACAAAAGAGGGATTTCTTACCATTTTCATGAATGTAGGGGTTGTATTCAATTCAGACATAATGCAAGAGCCTTTATGAAAATTTCCCATAATTAAAACTATTTCCACATTTGTAGTGTGTAGAGTAGCTCTATTAGCAGTGAGCCTCTACTAGTGAGTGAGTTTCTCAACAATCCTTACCATAGAATTATTATTTTTAACTCTTCTACTTCAAATCTGTAGTGATTCTCAGAACATTTGGGCTCTCCACCTCCATGCTGCCCTCCTTTCTCTGCAAAGCTCACCTCGCACTGTGCTTACAAATGTCTATATATAAATACAACCTCATTCACATCTGAGCTCCTTCCCTTCTTCCTCGAACCCAATTCAGATCCAAAATGGTTTCTTTATCGTACCAAATTACAATTCTTTTGCTACTTTGTTTCCACATTGGAGTCTCCTCTTCTTCTAGCTCAATTTCGTCTTATTCTTCTCTGTTTCAATCACAAAAAACTAAGATTTCCAGCAGGAAGGGGCTTTTCACCTCTGCTAAAGAGAAAGATAATGATCTCATCTCTATTTCAAGCTCAAAATCTATCAAAGAGGAACCTATTTTGGAGAGTAATGAAGAGGAGAAGCAAATCTTAAGCTCAAAAATCCCAAAGAAAAAACCCATTTTGGATGAGAAAGAAGAGATGCAAATCTCTTCAAGCTCAAAAATCCCAAGGAAAAGGCTCAGTATGACTGAGAAAATTGATAAAGTTACTTCGAGTTCGAAACCTACTAAGAAAAAGCTCAGTTTGAAAGAGGAAGTTGAGAAGCTCATCTCAGGCTCAGATATAAAACCTCTCGAGAAAAAAACCAATTTAGACCCAAAACCCCTCAAATTGAAGAAACCAACTTCCAATTCAATAGCCACATCAACAGTTTCCACCAAAATCAAGCTTGCCAAGTTTAACAAAACCTCCACTAATATCTCTACCAAAATGTCAAAACCCCTCAAACCCACTAAATCAAGCTCCACCAGTTCATCTAAAACCCAAACCAAAATCACCAAAAATGCCGAAATCGAACCAAATGAACCAAAACAAACCAATCTAGACGACCCTTCTTTTCTAGACGAAATCGAGAGTGACGATCTAATCACTGATCTCCCTGATTTGCTCGAACGGATCTCATTGACTTCAAAAGCCTACATTTCGGCAGCCAATTCGAACATTGCTGAAGGAGTTAAGCCATTTTTAGGAACCAAATACGCTCGAATTGTAGCTCCAATTGCCTCTGCTTTGTTTCTCGTGGTTCCTCTTCTCCTACTTATTAGTTTGCTAAAACGTCTCGAATCATGTCTCTCGTTAGTTCGAAACTTACTAGTTTTCATCCAAGCTTATCTTGCTATTTATTTCGCGACTCTTGCCATCACGGCCGTTGTAACGGGTCTCGAGCCGTTAAGGTTCTTCTACGCCACGTCAGCCTCATCCTACACTTGGACACAGGTACATTAACTTGTTTTAATCATAATAATCAAAGTTATATCTTTTTGGTTGAAATAATAAAATTAGTTAATTAAGCTAAGCCCACTTACTACAACTCCTTAATATGTAGTATTTTGCCACTCCCTTCCCCTACCTCAAATAAACTTTTTATGCTAGTGGCCAAAAACTATATACCAACTTAAGCTCAAGATTTCCCCCCCCTTTTTATGATACAATATAGGTTCCCAATTTTGCCTAAATAATTCCACTATATTTAAGAAATATTTATAATTAGTATAGGTTGCGCAATCCTTTGGCTACATGGTATACTTGGTGCTACAGCTCGTAGACCTATTGGCGGTATTTTCATCTTCAGCCAGTGAAGGGAGCCGAGCGCTCGCTCTAGCACAAATGCTGGTAGGCTTAGCAGTCGGTCTGCATTACTACGCAGCAGTGTTCCACAGAGCGGTAATGGGCGAACCGCCACGTGCAAATTGGCGCGTGCACGGTGTATATTCTGCATGTTTCATGCTAATCTGCATTTGTGCGAGAGCCGAAAGGCGAAAAAAAGCTTATGTGAGCATCGAAGGGGACGAGGAGTGGAAAAAAAGCTAAGATGCTTGTGACAATGGTTGGACAATTTGAATGTGAATGTAATTTTCTTTTTTTGAGGGGTATAATAGAAAAAGGGTGTAACTTAAAATGGGGTGTTGATAGATAATGACCTGGCGGGAGAATTTCGCCGGGTTTTGCGAATGAGACACAAAGATGAGATGCGTTTTTACTTATTTTCTTCGTTAGTATTTTTTTTCAATGTTATTTAATTTGTTTGTTAGGTTTAAGGTTAAGTAAGATGAAATATAATAAGAGATTTATGTAATATACGAAAAATAAATAATTGGATATATGTATAAATTAACAATATCGTTTTGTTAATATATTTGTTAATTTGTTAATATACTTTCTTTAATATCTTGTGCGACTGTGCGATATTAATTCCTAGGTCTCGACAGAGCCATGCCAGATACGGACTTCGCGATAAAGGAGGAATCATCTCATATCTTGTGCGATTGTCCTAGGTCTCGACAGAGCTACTATATCTTCCACGAATGTAGAAAGAACTTTAGGGATCCCCTCTCTCTGTGTTAATTCCATCCAGGTGTTTCTTAATTTCTAATTTTTTCTGCAAAATTTGTGAAATAAATTGTTGTTGTTCTCGATAGCAACTAAAATTGACTGATTTCGTGCTATTTGCGGTTCAACGACTGTATTTTGAGTTCCATTTCATATATTTAGGAATTAATTTGTTGTTATTTGGATCTAGTCAAGGGTTAATATGGTTCAATATGACTAATCGGGTTAAAGAGGAATTGGGTTTAAATTTTAATTCATGCATTGTTAAACAGTGTGCTCCAAATTTGGGCCAGTACGGTACATTTTATAAGTTCAATTTCAATCATAATTCAGGGGTTTAACTTGACTATTTTTCTACATGAAATTATGTCCATTTTTTTGCTTATATATTCCATTAGTTCATAAAAGCAATTAAAATTTAAAATCGTATCATCATATTTCTTTAGGCACTTTCCCCGTAATTGTTGAGCTCCTCCAGATAGTTTTGGCACATCGATGACAACTACATCAGATCTTTAGGCGGCTCAAGCAACAATTACATGTCTCTTTTTCGTGGCCCAATACCTAAACCGATTCAATGAAGAACATTAGTCATGACGGGCTAATGATTCTTGCCGAATCTGATTGTGGTAAGGATCCTAAATCGAATCTGATTCTGGCAAGGATGCTCGTCGTTCGTCGTTCTTCATGACAGTTAAACAAATGCATGTCATGAATGCTTTAGGATTAGAATTTAGAAATAGGATTTGATGTGAAAGTGGATGGGATCAGGTTCCGATTAAGATTGAATTTGTATTTGTCTCAGATGTTTAGGATTATGATGATTATGTATGAATGTGAATTCGTATTGATAATTTTGCAAAATTTGATGTCATATTTAAGTATTTGATTATTCTTTTAAAGCAGTTTTATAAAATTGTATTTGAGTATTTGGTATGTTGTTTATTTCACAAGATATGGACTAATTAACATACTACTTATAATTGACAATCGATTCTTGTTTGATTAATCTCAGATAAGATTAATTTGAGCTCAATGTTCTTTGAGTCGCATGAGTTTTCTTAATCCAAACATGGACCGAAATTAAACCCATGAATAAGATCATTGAGATTATGTTACGAAGTACTAAAACATGGTCCCTGAAGAATTAAAATGAAAGAGAATAATAAAACAAAAAAATACACAATACATTCTGAAATATAACACCGTACCGTCCAATTACATTATGATTTCATAACCCCAACTCTAATCCTAATTCAATCACAAAATCCATTTCATTTGAATCATACATATCAAAATTTGAAAAATAACTCAATACTCCATCTCTACAAAGTTAAATAAATCCTGTCATAAATTCAACTGAAACTTCACTCTATTACGACCCTAGCCCAAATTCAACCTTTTCTTAACAAATAAACACTCCTCTGCATAAACCCTAAAACAAATCAAGACGCGACACCAGTATTGCCAACTCAATCCAGTACCAGTACCGGTATTGGTACCACTCCCATTCCATCACCGCTATCGATACCGGTACAAAATTCTAGATTTTTTCTACAACTCACATCTGTTTTAGTATTTTGTGTACAAATTATCTTATTTTCACTTATGTCCTGAAATTAGAGAAGTAAACAAATAACAAAAAAAATGCACAACAGCCCCTGCATTGAAACTCGCAACATCGCAACAACCTGCAACATTTAGAAAATTTGCAAAAAAAGAAATAGTACAATTTCTGAATGATAATTGTTGCTCCTATTTATAAGCTTATTATAATTTTTTTTAACTAACCTAGTACAATTTGTTCTAACCAATTCGCTATCCCGAGATCTAAATGATAAAACACATTCGTAATCCTCCCAGCTCTATATTCTTGTCCTTTGGCATTTTTTATACCGATTACGTCTCCTCTCTCAGCTACATTATATCTCTACAAATCAACAATATTAAATCATAATTAGGTAAACTTGAAGAAAAGCCATGCTGAAATTGCAAAAAAACATATATTATAGGAAATTACAAAGAGAACTCCATTCTTTCGAGATTTAGCTCACCACAGCATGAAACTCATCCCGGTTGGAGTAAAAGAAACTGGACGCGACGCTTGTAATTTCTTCTAAAAAGAACCCAAATTGGTAGAAAAATTGAAATTAAAATAGATATAATGGATGAAATATTTAATTGGATTGAGTAATAATTAATTTTAAAAATAATTAATAATAAACAAATCATAGCAATATAAATTACAAAAAATAGCATACCATATAATTTATATTAAAAGCTTAAACAATTATTTGGAAATTTGGAATTGTACGGGTCTGATTGGGTTAATGCGGGTTTTTGGTTTCCAACCCGTAACCCAACCCATACTTCCGGGTTTATCAAAGTTCCAACCCGGAACTGACCCAACAACTTCGAAACCCGCAAAAAATGGGTCGATCCGGGTCGGATTGGGCGGGTTGGAGAATTTTTTCTACACCCCTACTTTTTGTGGATTATATATATATATATATATATATATATATATATATATATATATATATATATATATATATATATATATTGTTGGGTATCGGCGTCACTACCGAACCCCGCGCAGCGGATTGAAGAGCTCGGTCCGACCCGATCCCGAGGACCACGTCAACGACACGATCGTACGAATCCTAAACTACATGCAACTACCTATGAATATAACTCTTATATACATAGAAACATACCGCGTGAAATTGATCACGGAGACGGGTTGTTCAGTTAGTTGCTGCTTGCTTCGACTCCGGCGACACGCACGTCCCACGCCCGCGCGATTCGACACCTTATCCGAAGCTCCGGTTTGTCGTATACAACCGGATTTTATCCGGTTTGTCTCCGACCTTGCTTGACCTTGCTCTCGAATGATCACAACAGAAAATCTCAAGCGAGATTTCTCTACTCGTATCCACCTCGAGCTAACGTCTTTCGGTTACGCGTGATTCCCCTAAAATCACCGTAAACTTGCTCAAAACAATCAATCTCTAGATCTCCTTTTCTTGTCACACAAGTCTATCTCTTTCTCAAAGAATACTGGAAGCCAGAGAGAGAGAGAGAGGAGAGTTACAGAGATTATATAATCAATCTCTGAATTAATGGGGGCATTAATGAGTATCAAAACTGCTAATCCAGAATTCGGATCACAGTGCGTCATGACGCACGATATGGTGCGTCGTGACGCACGTGTCACATGTACTGAGATCTAGCCGTTACAATGTGTTCCGTCATGATGGACACAACTGTGCGTCATGACGCACAATATGGTGCGTCGTGACGGTATACTCACATATTGGCTTCTACAGAAATACATTACTGTGCGTCATGACGGACCATATGGTGCGTCATGACGGACTATGTAATTTCTGCCAGATTTGCATAATCTTATTATGCATCCAATCATTCCGACGAACACGTATGTTTGTCTACCCTCATTTGTACAATCTACTAGTTGATCTGTAACTGTATTTCTTTCAGTCTCCCACTCAGTTCAAAATCCAACTAAAGAAAGCACTAGTGTACATCTCATGTACACATAACCTTAGAGATTGAAATTTAAGCCCGAAATAAGACAGCTCTATGTGTGACCGCTGATAAGGGGATTTTTCATCACTTTTTACATGCGCAAAATATAGAATTTAAACACATAAATATGCTTAAAGTATACCAAATATTCATAATTCCAATTTATTGAGATTAAATACTTTAATATGTGTTTTGTGTTAATTTCAGGTGAAAAGTGCAAAATCTCACAAAACCATGACTGTAGATGGATCGGTCTCGTCGTGCCGATCGATTTGATATATCATATGATGATATTTGATGAAGGCATGAGAGAGTAACCGAGATTTTACTCCAAACGGGTCAAAAGGTGTGACCCGTTACACAAATGGACGCAAACGGGTCAGAACTGACTCGTTTCACCAAAGGCAGCAAATACCGAGACGTGATTTAACCTCCAGGATCCTGCATCATGTTAAACTCTCTACAGCCCCTACAGCGGGTCGGAACCTCTCATCTTATTGACTTGTTACACACGTGACCACATAATCTCTTCCTCATCAAATCCTACAGGTCTGACCAGTCAAAGTTCTAACTGACTCGATCCTCTGTGGACTGTGGCGCGTGTGAAGCATGCTGGTATATCTCTGCCACTCCCATCCTCGGTGCACTACACACTTCGCCACACCGTGCGCGTCGCAGAAGATCTGTCCAGGTAGTTCAAACTCCTTCTTTTGGAGCCATGCAGCCAATGTTCTCCTCCATTTCTATTATAATCGGACGCTCCAGTCACCCCAGAGAGCGTTAAGATCGACCGCAGTCTCCATTTATTGCTTAAACTGCAGAGAAGCTGAGCTATTTTGGGGAATTTCAGAGTATTTTCGGTTCATTTAATCTTGATCCGTGGAGAAGCTTTGTGATTGTATTTTCAAGTTTTCTCGACCATCCGATGTCCGAATTTGATGATGTTTGGACCGTTGGATTCAGCACAAGTGGTTCTGCCTACTCATGCAAGTGGAATTCTCAGATCTGGAATTTTTGGATTTATCTACCCTATTTTTCCCTATAAAGGTATCCATGACCACTCTCTCTCTTACCCTTGGACCTCTTGGGTCAACCACTCCATTCTTGGGGAAGGAAAGGTCTTAGCCTCTTCCCCCTCCATTGTTGAGAGCTCTCTAGCTCCCTTTGCTCATCGTTGAGCCATTTCCGCCAAGGAGATCGTGTCTTAGCACGGTTTTCGAGGCCGTTCCGAGGAGCTATTCCTCTCTCCAATCTCTCCCAAAGCTGAAGAAAGTTGTTCTCCTCGTCCTCTCATCTCCTCTCAAGGCGTGAAGGCTCGAGGACTTCGCCAAGATCCGTTATTGGACTCGAATTCCCTTTTTTTCGTATTTCTTTCTCTAGATTTAATGTTTTAATTAGGGATTTGTTAGATATGAATGAAATCAGTTTGTGAACTTGTTCTATATTGATAGATATAATTTGTAGAATTTTTTTTGAATTTTTCTTGCATTTTTTTCTATTTTTTCTTTGTGAAATACTCAAATTCTGGTGCTGATTTGTTTGATCTGTTTGAGGAACTTTTAGATCTGATAATATTCATTGTTTGTCATCACTGTTTAGATCTGAATCTCTAGTTTAAAACATATTTTGAATCAATCAATTCTCTGCAATTTCCTATTTGATATGAATTTTTGAAATCTGTTACTCAACCTCGAAATTGTCTGGACTATTCTGTAATTTGCCAGGGACCTGTTTGTAATTCGATCATTACTTTTTACTGAAATATCAAACCTGTGAAATTCTTCTGTTCTCTCTCTTAGTATTAAATAGTGAATCTTTGTGACAAATTTGAGATCTATAATTTTGTAAAAAAACATTTAATGCCTAAAATACCCTTGTCATCAATCATCTTTATAAATTCGAAAATTGTGTGTATGAAAGTGAGATTTTGACCAGAGATTTGTGAAGCCTAAACATTGATTGTGACAAAATATTATAGCCTCTGGACCAATAGAAATAATTCTTGAATTGCAATTTCGATTATACGCAAAATTTTCTTGGATCGAACCTATACTTATCACTTTGATTAGTATTTGTTATAAATTGTTTTGATTAACTCGTGAGATTGAATTTACACTTTTAAACGACCTATTTTGCGTGTTATCAACCGCGTAGGTTCGTATCAAGCAATGGTAGTGAACTTATGCCTAAGCTCACGGGCTAATGAGAGGGATCTAGGAAGAAATCCATCATAGTTTTCCCACGTTGAAAACGAAAAATGATTGTGATCATTTATACCCATCTCGAACGGTGGCATTTAGTTCTCTTGTTCACGATATCCGTCAATCAAAAGGCATGGTGATAGTCATCCTTATAATTTGATTGACTAAACTTATTGTCTCGATACCGAATTGAATCAACAAACACAATTGATATTAACAATTAATATCATTGACTCTGGCCAGAGATTTCGTTGATCAATTCATCGATAGGCCTAAGAGATATCTCTTTCTCTCGAAAGGAACAATTTCTATCTTGATGACTCACATCAAATTCCGTGTTTCAGATAATACCCGATTATAATCCCATGACCATCCTGTTACAGATAGTGGAAGATTATATCTAAGTATTATGTTACGCACGAAAAAATGATCCATGATCATCTCTAGTGTGAAGAACTAAGACCCCATTCGTTACGATTCCATCTACAATGACTAAACCATGTCATGGTATCACACTTTTGGTCAAGTCACAATATGCATAACCTAATGCATATCCATATTCCCGATTTGACAAACTCTTTGTCTTATGATTAGCAAAACATAATCATCACCTCGGCGAATATGCTAGTGTACATGTTAGTCTATTATCTTATAATAGATATACTTATCACATAAGTATCCTAATCATGACTAGGGACGTTTTTGAAATATAACTTTTGAAATGTGACGGTTTTACTTAACATGATCACGTATCACGTAGACGCTCACACAAGTCATAAATCAAGGTTCGTGTAATCAAATTACACAACCTCGCACAAGTTTTCATATAAGATAAATGCAAATGAAATATAAATTTTTTGAAAGTGCATTAATATAACATAAGTCTTGGGTGATACATCGTTTACAACAAATAACTCATCATAACAACTATTGTTTTAGATAACTACAAACCAACTTCCTCCTCTAGGTATCTCAAACCTATAGTTCTAGCATGACGATCATGTTTCGCAACTGGAAGTGGCTTCGTAAACGGATCCGCTACATTCTCGTCAGTATCAATCTTCAAAATCACAACATCCTGCCTTTGTAAAATCTCACGAATCAAGTGGAATTTACGCAGGATGTGTTTCGAGCAATGTTTTAAATTGCGATATAGCGGTCCATTGCGCTTGAACAGTAATTTACACATGATCACCGATATTGCGTCATATTGCGCCATATTGCGGCGATATTGCGGCGCTATATAGCAGGTTGCGGTGTTGCGTTTTGTGAATATTTATTGCGATTTGCGCTATTGCGGCGCAATTGCGCCGCAATTTAAATCATTGGTCTGGAGCGATGATGCGATCTCGGTTCCTTGGCCTGTGCTATTGCTCCCGTATTGTCGCAATACACAGCCACGGGTTCCGAGATGCTTGGCACTACTCCGAGTTCGGTCACGAACTTCTTGACCCAAACCACCTCCTTTGCGGCTTCCGAAGCCGCGATGTATTCTGCTTCCGTCGTAGAGTCAGCAACTGTCGGTTGTTTGGAACTCTTCCATATAACCGCGCCATCGTTCAAGCAAAACACGTACCCGCTTTGTGATCGAAAATCATCGGTACATGTTTGGAAACTGGCATCGGTGTAACCAGTTACAACCAATCCATTATCCTCGCCACCATATACTAAAAACTGATCCTTAGTTCTTCGTAAGTACTTAAGGATAGTTTTCACGGCTTGCCAATGCGGATCTCCTGGATTCGATTGGTAACGTGATAGGACGCTTAATGCATACGATACGTCAGGTCTCGTATAGATCATGGCATACATAATAGATCCAACTGCCGAAGCATATGGAACCTTATCCATGTTACTTTTCTCTTCGCTCGATGTTGGACATTGAGCTTTCGAAAAGTTTATACCACTCGACATGGGAAGAAACCCTTTCTTAGAGTTTTGCATGAAAAATCTTTTCAGCACCTTGTCGATGTACGTACTCTGACTTAGGCCGAGGAGTCTCTTGGATCTATCTCTATAGATCCTCACGCCTAAAATATAGGCGGCCTCTCCTAAATCTTTCATAGCGAAACGAGTATTCAAATACTTCTTAACATCCGATAACATCGGAATGTCGTTTCCTATGATTAATATATCGTCCACATAAAGAACAAGAAATACTACACGGCTCCCACTAACCTTCTTATATACACAAGGTTCTTCTTCGTTTTTGATAAAATCATACTCACTTATGACTTCATCAAAACGAATATTCCAACTCCGAGAAGCTTGTTTCAGCCCATAAATGGACCTTTGAAGCTTGCATACTTTCTTAGGATTCTTTGGATCGATAAAACCTTCGGGTTATGTCATGTACACATCCTCCGATAAGTTTCCGTTAAGGAAAGCTGTTTTAACATCCATTTGCCATATCTCATAGTCATAATATGCAGCTATGGCAAGGATAATCCTTATAGACTTAAGCATGGCTACCGGCGAAAACGTTTCATCATAGTCTACACCATGAATTTGCTTGAAACCTTTCGCAACTAACCGTGCTTTATAAGTATGCACTTTCCCATCCATGTCGGTTTTCTTCTTGAAAACCCACTTACACCCGACGGGTTTAACCAAGGGTGGTGGATCAATCAAGTTCCAAACTTGATTATCGTACATGGATTGGATCTCGGACTTCATGGCATCATGCCATTTGTCGGAATCTTCGCTCGACATAGCATCTTTGTAGGTTGTCGGCTCATCATCTATGAGTTCGACGTTGCCTTCATCAGTTACGATAAATCCATATCGTACTGGTTCCGGCCGGGTCCTACTAGACCTACGAGGAGCACCTTGTGCTATTGGCTCGACATCCTCAACTATTGACGGATTCGGGTCAACATCTATCGGTTCAATGTTTATTTCTGAATCTCGAACCTCTTCGAGATCTATTTTACTCCCACTAGCTCGTTGAGATGTAAATTCCTCCTCCAAGAAGGTACCTCTTCGAGCTACGAAAACCTTGTTTTCCTCGGGATTGTAGAAATAATATCCTTTAGTTTCCTTAGGATATCCTACAAATAAACATTTTTCAGATTTGGGTTCGAGTTTGTTGGAAAGATAATAAGATTATCTAGAACTTTCGTGAAGGTTTAAAGTTTGTTGGAACGATTTAATATTTTCGTTTCGACAGAATACTGAACAGGTTCATGCAGTTTTCTGTGTTAAAGGGTGTATATTGGATATACATGTCTTTTGGCCCATCCTTATCCTATGTGATATAAATAGGATGTTTCTCTCTCTCTCTCATGGCAGATCATTCAGTCCAATTGACTCTAATCAATAGAATTATCCAGAAGTAGAGAGTCATCTTTCAGAGAGTGAAATAGTGCGAAGAGAGAAAACCGAGAAAAAGAGTTTTTCTCGAAATAGAGAATCGATCTAATCAAGCAAGTTCGCCGTTGCTTCGTCTAGGCAGTTGCATCCGCGACCGATGTATTCCGACTCAAGGTGGATACACGTAGAGGGGCGACAGTTGTGGCTCTTCGATTGTGATCAAACCGAAGGAGCAAAACTGTTGGTTGTGGAAGAGTGTGGACGTGGGACGCACGAAAGACAACTGGAAGCGTGTCAAGACGGCGGGAGACGTGTGGTATGGGACGCACGGGCTAGTCACCAACGTGACACCGGAGAAAAAAAGGATGCGAGCGATCAACCCGTCGTGCGTGATCAATTTCACGTTGGTAATCGTCTATCCTTCTATTGCATCACACCGGAGAAAGAAAGGATGCGAGCGATCAACCCGTCGTGCGTGATCAATTTCACGCTGGTAATCGTCTATCCTTCTATTGCATCGTACCCTCGAAGCCATGGCGTGATCTTGGATTTAGGGAACCGGACCGGGCCTTCATATCCGCTGCGCGGGCCCGGGTCGGGTGAATTCCCAACAGTGGTATCAGAGCGATCGCCATCGATTCGAGAGTCGAATCATAGTCGTATATTTGATATACGCATGGGTTATCAAAGTTCGTACCCGTTTGCATGATGTTACATATAGAGAAAGTCAAATTTCGTTAAAATCACAAGTGGAATTCACTAGAGATCAATCAAAAGTTGATTGAGAGTATCTATGAATGATCGTGAAAAAATTTCATGATTTATCGTTTTGGAAACGAGCGAAAACGGAAGAAACGGCGAAATCTGCAGAAAATCAGAGTTTCTGCCGCCCCGGGGGCAGTTTTTGGCGCCCCGGACGCGTCCCGGACGAGGTTTTCTCGCGCCCCTTGGGCCTCTGCGTTACAACGGATGGGGCAGGGACTCCCCTCTGGATGCTGATTTTGTTTTCGCGATAACTTTGGCTACGAAACTCGAAATTTTGAGTTCTTTATATCGATACGATCGGCATCAATCATACTAGCATATACGATTAGTATTTATTTAGAATAATTACTCTCCCTATATAAATCATATGCATTTAAAAATCTTGTGATAGTGATATAATAAGATTATGTCACGAATTTAGAAACATGAATGTCATGATCCCTCATAATATTTAAGTCATGGAAATGCCTTCCATATTCACAACCACTATGTTCGGTACTACGTCTCACATGAGTTAAGGCCAAAGCCGACATGAGTTATTGTAGTCATCGACGGGGTGGCAAGCGTTAAATAGGGACTGATAAGGGTTAAGGCCAAAGCCGACTTATTAGTAGTTTATTTGAACGATACGTTGAGTATGGTTGTGACTTAACCGTTCAAGCCAGTAAGGGTTAAGTCCAAAGCCGACTTGATTGGAAGTTCGGGGCATAGATAGGATGCACACACGGAAATGGGATTGTATATGATACGATCCATCACCGAAATCCTATAAAGGTTTAAGAGTCGCATATGATGCGATTGGATATAATCCTACCTAAATAGCGAGATCCCACTCGTCTGCCAAAGCAACTTGTGGGAGGATCGTGATATATGAGTCTTGAGTGTTATGGACTTGGAGTCCCGTATCGGTATGAGGGTTATCGATTCGATAAAAATAACACATTCATATATTCATCATGTAATCATATAGATTAAGTACGCACGGTTAGGAGCTTAATCTTCATCATCCGTTTAGAATTATGTTTTCTAGCAACACCAAATATATCGATGAGATCGATATGATAGATAGCTTTTGGGTCGGAATTACCATAATTAACCTTGATAGTCAAAGAATAGTTCTTAGACTTAAAGGAACGTATTGGACACAGAAATGGTAGATTCAGGGCTCAAGGCTTTGGATTTAGAGAAAGCCGGGTTCGATACACTTTAAGAAGGAATCAAACAATATTACGTGTCTTGTGATGGCATGTATAGACGCAAATTTCTCAAAATTGTTTTGAGAATTCGAGTGTATATGAAAGAAAAACGCAAAGCTCATGAAATAGTTTCAAGAGCTAGAGCGCGTTGAATGGTTCAATGCGGCTCAAAGAGTAGGTTAATTTTGAGACGCCTTATGGGTCTTTGATTAACACTAGTGTGTTGATGGTACGAGATTTGATCTTCATGACCGAATATCATATGAATTCGATAGATGAATCGATCCAGGAATTGCATGAGATGCGATGTAAATTTGAATAGGAGATGCTTGGAGTGTCCGGGGAATCCAAAGCATAGAGATGCGTGGATGTCCTTGTAATTCAAGGGCGGGATCGAAAAAAAAAAATGTCTAAGGGTATTTTGGAAAAATATTTTCCAAACAGAAAGTTCGGACAAAGAGTTGTCCAAACTAATGACTCAAAGAACGGTGAAATCCGAGGAGGATTAAACCTAGAAGTTGATTGTTTCTTTTGGCGTTGCCGTCTTGGCCACATGTATGAGATACGCGTATCTAGATTCCATATGATGGATTGCTAGAATCATTCGAATTAGATTCGATTGATTGATGTGATACTTATTTATTAGGCAAGATGACAAAGGGCATCATTCTCCAAAGGTTGGAGAAAGATCCAACGAATTATTGGAACTTACATTTACATGTAGAAGACCCGATAAATTCTGAGGCAAGAGGAGGCTTATCGGTATTTTGTTACGTTTACGGACGATTAAAGTAGATATGATAATATCTATTTAATGCATGCCGAAACAGAGACTTTTGAAAGGTTCAAAGAGTTTCAAAAACAAAATACAAAATCGACTAAGCAAGACAATCAAAGCCCTTTGATAGGATCGAGGAGGCGAGTATTTGAGCTACGCATTTCGATATGATCGAAGAGGCGATATTTGAGTTATGAGTATTGATGATCATTTATGATTGTGGAATCGTTTCACGATTACCTTTATTCGGAACATTGAGATGTGACCGAAAAGAGGAAATGAACGCATGTTGGACATGGTTCGACAAATGATAAGTCAAACGAATCTCCCAAAAATGTTTTGGGGATACGCCCTTGAGACAGCGGCACTAATGAATGGTTGCATATAAGATATGGACCATAAACCTTCTAATCGGTACAAAAGACGCCATATGAGATATGGATCGGAATAGTTCCGAAGTTGTCATTTGTACAGATTTGAGGATGTGAGTACATTTCGAAATTGGTTTCGATTAAACTCAATCCCAAATATGAAAATTGTTCGTTTATCATATATCCTAACGGAAACTAAAGGGTATTAGTTCTAACGTCCCGACGAAAATGAGATTTTCGTGGCTCGAAGAGATGCCTTCTTAGAGGAGGACCGAATGCGCACAAGTTTGGAACTTGATGTCGCTTATCTCTATGCGGGCTAGTGGGAGTAGAATAAATCTCGAAAGAGTTCGAGATCTGAAAAATGAACATTGTACCGATGAAAGTTGACACGACTTCATCAAGAGTAGATGAATACGAGTCGAACACACAAAGGAAATTTTTCGTAGATCAAGTACGCTATACCATAAGTCGGTAAATACGGATTTATCGTTGCTAATGATGATAGATCGAAATCATATGATGATTCGATATCCTACAAGGATGCTATGAAAAGTAACGGTTCCACATGGCAAGGTGTCATGAAATATGAGATTCGATCAGTATAAATTATCAAGTTTAGAACTTGATTTCATTACTTTCAGGGTTAGACCCGTGAAATGTGAATGGGTTTTCAAGGTGAAGAACCTACATGGATAGGAATTAGCATATATGCAAAGCGAGGCTCGTAGCGAAGAGTTTCAAGTAATTCGTAGTGGGACTATGAAGAAACGTTTTCGCATGTTGCCATGCTTTCACATTCTCAAAATTCTGCTTTCTATTGTCGCGTATTATGACTATGTGATGTGGCAAAATGGATGTCAAAACCGAATTTCTTGACAGAAATTTTATGAAAGGATGTGTACTTGACACAACCTTACTGTTTTGTCGATTCGTAAGAATCGGGGATAGGATATGCACGCTTTAATGATCCATATGATGGATTAGAAAAAGCTTATCGGAATTGGAATATTCGTTTTGACGAAATTATAAACTGATATAAAATTGTCGGAACGAATGAAAACTTTGTGTATACATGAAGGTTAGTGAGAGCCGCATTATATTTCTTGTAACGACACAAAATTTAGGCGAGACCGCTTATGAATTAAGCGTGAAGATCTATATGATAGATCTAAGAAATTCCTCGTTCTAGATTATTGCACGTATATCGACATAATGTTGAAAATAGTTTTCAACATATAACTTCTTGGAGGAATTAAATCGAAATGTCGATTCTACGGCTCGATGTGAGACATCAAGCAGGGCGAAAAGTAATAATATGATGCTTTACATTTGATGTCAGGATCTATTATATCTGCGATGACATGTATGTGGCTATACGTCGTACACATAAAGCGTCTAATTCATCGTCAATAAAATCCAAGGGAATCACACGAGTTTGAATGTAATGTGATTACATGAGACTAACTCTTGTGAATGTATAATGGTTTTACATATATATACATAATGGTTATGTATATTTAAACCCATCGGGATTTGTATTGATAGCGGTGAATGTTATTCATGAATACTTTGCAAAAGAATTCAGGATTTTTTTATCTATAATGGTGTGGAGGACGTGTTAGTTATAAAGAGTTATAACAACGACAATTTCCAAATATTAAGCACGTCCAAATATGTAGCACGACTTTCGATCACAAAGTGTGTACATGTTTTGCTTAAACGAAAATACGGTTATGTGGAAAGGTTCCACAGGACCAATAATTTATGATTCTATTTACGGAGGCGAGTATATTGCGGTTATTAATCGCAAAAGGAAGAGGTGTGGATCAAGGATACATGACCAAACTCGAGTAGTCACGAGTTATCAGATTTATGGTTGTGTATTGCGTGATACGCAATAGTACAAGCCAAAAATGCCGAGGTCAAAACCACTTCTAGCAAATACTCAGAAAATTTCATTTGATCCATGAAATTTTGTGAAAAGATGTGATCGTAGGTATTGGAAACGTTCCAAACCTGATGATGATTAATACTAGCGGGAACGTGCGGACCCGTTTACAAAACCGCTCTCTCTAGTCGCGCGTGACTGTCATGCGATGACTATGGGTATTAGATACCTAGAGGAGGAAGAAGAGAGTATAGTGTAGTTATCTAATACGATAGTCCTCGCAGGTTGTGGGTATGGAGATACTCATAGGTAAACGTTGTATCACCCATTCACCTTATATTAGATACCATTTGAATGCATTCCTTTAAAAATTTTGTTTACTTAAATTAATATGCATTCACCTTATATGAAAACTGTGTGCGGGTTGTGTAATTTGATTACATGAACCCCGATTTGAACTTGTGTGGATGTCGACATAATTGAGGATTATGTGCAGCGAAACCGTCACACTTAAAGTTTCATTTCTAAACATCCCTAGTCATGATTCAGTTTGTTTAAGAGTGAAGCATTTACATTATCAGATAATAGACTGAACATGTACACTAGTACGTTAGCTGAGGAGATGATTATGTTTTGCTAATCATAGGACAAAGGTGTTTGTCGAATCGGGAACGTAGATATATGCTAGGTGACATATATTGGATATGACCGAAGCCGTGAGACCATGACATGGTTTAGTCATTATGGATGGACTCGCGACGAGTAGGGTATTAGATTTGTCATACTTAAGGGGACCATCGATTGTGTTACGTGCGTAACACAATACTTTGATATGACCTTACGCTCTGTAGGATTATACACACGAATTTAGAGGTTTGCAGCGGAATTATTTCGTATGTATAACCTAATTCTACCCTGGATCATACTCGAAAACCACGAAAAAGGAAGAGTTATTCAGAATTTTACCTCGTACAAGTTAGTACGTGAAGCCTACTTATCCAGATTTCGTGAACCTTCTCCAAGGATTGCTCTTGCACTCCCTCTACTCGTGTCCACCTTGATTTCGTCTGATCGAAACCGCCAACACCGTTCTAGTCGATGTCACGATTATTCCTCTCAAGAACTTGCTCAGAAACTCTGCTCAAAAACTCTCCAGATCTCAGTTTCGGTTTTGTGTGAAAGAGAGAAAATTCGGCAGCCGAATTAGGTCAGAAAATTGGAGAGAGAAGAGAGAGAAAAATGAAATTCTGAATATATATATAGGCAATTTTAGGTTAAATCCGAAATTAGGTTAAGAAACCCTAATTTCAGAATTAAAGCCCAAAACTAAATAAAATCAGAATAAGCCCAAAATTCTAATGAAAATCTAATTATTAGAAATTAGATTAAAATCCTAAATTCTGAGCGGGCCCAGATTATGAACTGGCCCAATTCTGATTGTATATTTGCCTAATTATATAAATTCTTCCAAGTTAATTATTAAGCCATATTTTCTTTCAAACTCCCTCTTGGATTAAGACTTAATCAACTTGGCCATATGTCCAACATATGTCGTGAGATCTAATCACACGTGATTTCATTTTGGTTTGTCCAACAAACGTATTGGTGAGCATTATCTTGAGAATCCGATATGTTACGAAATCTTGGTGTGACCGTTGTAGGTTCGTCTAAGACTGGTAGTGGATATGGCAGCAATCCACAAGGTATTGCGAGCACTAGACTGCCGTTAATACCTACCCAGAATTAGAACGAAAAAAGGTGGAGAACACCTTTATGAAGATGCAGTACATCTTCATACCTGGCTCAGATAAGTGTTACTAGTCCTCTTGTTCGCGATATCTTCCGATCAATTGAGTCACGGTGAAGTCTAAAACTTCAAGTCATCCTCTTTTCTTTTGATCAGATATACTCTTTTCTCGATAAGAATTAGATTGATAATAACAATGCGAACTCTATTGAGTTCCATCGAGCTTGGCCAAGCATTTCATCAATCTCAATTCAATCGAGGGGCCCGAGAGATATCTCCCTCTATCCTTTTTCAAAGCTAGAAAGGAACAATTCCTATCTTGCAACCTCACATCCTTTGCCTATGCTAAAAACAATACTCAATAATAATCTCTGCTACACAGTTACGCGTAGGGTTAATTACATCAAAGCATTGTCTTTTCACATACTAGGTATCCGTGAGATCACTCAAGTATGAAGCACTAAAACGCACTATCTGGATATGAGTTTGTCTCCAATGACTCTAACCATGTCACAAACTCATATAGTGGTCAGTCCAATATACGACGCCGCGTATATTCATATTCTAGAATCGACGCTACCGTCTCAGATCAGTAAAACCTGATCATCTCATCTACGAATATGCCAGTGTATGTAAAAGTCTCCATTCAATGAATGGACTACCTGGTTCAAATCTATGAACAACTTTATACACGAGGGACGTTTTAAAATTATATTCATTCCGTTTAGTGGTTTTACTATCATTCAATTGACGAATCAATATGCCAGACTATGGCCATGCAACATATTATTCTCAACTGACTCGATGCACTAAACTAGAATAAAATTCAAGGTCTATCCGATTATTATAATCGAATAACCTATCACACACTTTCTTGTTATTTAAAATTTTTGAAATATGAAGGTTTAGGTCATATGATGAATAATAATATAAATATCTGTCTCATAAACAAATACAATCCCAATAACACGCCTAGGGCATAATAAATGTTCTCCCACTTGCACTAGGCAGATCAAATCCCCTTATACAATAAGAAACATAAATAAAACACCCCAACTAACACTGCGATAGATATCCCAATCCTATCGCCCTAGCATGCTGCTCATGCTTGGCACGTGATAGTGGCTTCGTAAATGGATCGGCCACGTTATCCTCAGTAGGTATCTTCATTATTTTCACGTCACCTCTCTTCGTAATCTCACGAATCAAGTGGTAACGTCGGAGTACATGTTTGGACCGATGATGCGCTCGCGGTTCCTTAGATTGTGCTATTGCTCCGTTATTGTCACAATAGACATCCATGGGACCCGAGATACTTGGCATAACGCCAAGTTCCATCACGAACTGTCGTAGCCAGACAGCCTCCTTTGCGGCTTCCGAAGCCGCGATGTATTCCGCTTCAGTTGTAGAATCAGCCACCGTCTTCTGTTTGGAGCTTTTCCAAACAATACCTCCGCCATTGAGCGTAAAGACGTAACCACTTTGAGATTGGAAATCGTCCGGGCAAGTTTGGAAACTAGCATCTGTATATCCTTGGATAATCAGATCTCCTTCCGAACCACCATAGACAAGAAACATATCTTTAGTATTCCTGAGATACTTAAGAACGCTCTTGACTGCGGACCAGTGAGCTTCCCCGGGATCAGACTGATAGCGGGAAGTCACACTCAACGCATATGCGACATCTGGTCTAGTACATATCATGGCATACATGATCGATCCTATAGCCGAAGCGTATGGGATCCGACTCATTCGCTCACGTTCAGCGTCCGTTGAAGGACACTGAGCCTTAGTGAGAGTGATGCCATGTGACATTGGTAGAAATCCTTTCTTGGATTGCTCCATGTGAAACCTAGTTATCACTTTGTCAATATATGTACTTTGACTTAGTCCGAGAAGTCTCCTCGATCTATCTCTATAGATCTTCACACCTAAAATATAGGCAGCTTCTCCTAAGTCCTTCATTGCGAATTGACTACCCAAATATGCCTTAACCTGGTTAAGCATCGGGATGTCATTTCCAATGAGTAAGATGTCGTCCACGTACAAGATGAGGAATACAACCGAACTCCCACTGAATTTCTTGTATACACAAGGTTCCTCGATATTTTGAATGAAACCATACTTTGCGATGACTTCATCGAATCGTATGTTCCACGCACGAGATGCTTGTTTTAATCCATAAATGGATTTCACAAGCTTGCACACTTTATTTGTATTCTTTGGATCGACAAAACCCTCGGGTTGTGTCATATACACATCCTCGGTAAGGTTCCCGTTAAGGAAAGCGGTTTTGACATCCATCTGCCATATCTCATAATCGTGATATGCAGCTATCGCTAGAAGAATTCGAATACTTTTAAACATGACTACTGGAGAAAACGTTTCATCATAGTCTATACCATGAATTTGCTTGAAACCTTTCGCCACCAGTCTTGCTTAAAAAGTGTGTACATTACCATCCATGTCGGTTTTCTTCTTGAAAACCCATTTACACCCAACGGACTTAGCACCATCAGGTAGATCAATAAGATTCCAAACCTTATTATCATACATGGATTGGATCTCGGATTTCATGGCGTCATGCCATTTCGAGGAATCCAAACTAGACATAGCACCTTTGTAGGAGGTTGGCTCATCATCTAGAGTCAACTCATCATCATCATTACTAATGAGAAATCCATATCTCTCAGGTTCTTGACGAATCCTACCAGATCTACGTAGAGCTTGTGTATTAGATTCTGGTTCACCATCCAATGGTAACTCAGAATCTTGTTCCAAATCAACCTGTTCACGTTGTGGTTCTCGAATTTCTTCGAGATCAATTTTACTCCCACTGGCTTGACGATCTAGGAATTCCTTCTCTAAGAAGTGTCCACGTCGAGCCACGAAAACCTTGTTTTCGCTAGGCAAGTAAAAGTAGTATCCTCTAGTTTCTTGAGGATACCCCACAAATAAACACTTGTCTGATCTTGGCTCGAGTTTTTCCGTCAATAACCTTTTGACGTATGCCTCGCAACCCCAAATCTTAAGATAAGACAATGATGGCACCTTGCCATACCATAACTCATATGGTGTCTTTTCAACCGATTTGGACGGAACTCTATTCAGTATATGAGCGGCCGTTTGAAGCGCGAAACCCCAAAATGACTTTGGCAAATCTGTGCGACTCATCATCGAGCGAACCATGTCTAACAAAGTCCGATTCCTCCTCTCGGACACTCCATTCCATTGGGGTGTACCGGGTGGAGTCCATTGTGATACTATACCACAATCTCGAAGATAGTCCTCAAACTCATAGCTCAAGTATTCGCCACCTCGATCTGATCGAATGGCTTTTACTTTCTTGCCCAGTTGAAGTTTTACCTCGTGTTGAAACTCTTTGAATTTCTCAAAAGTTTCACTTTTGTGACGCATTAAGTATAGATATCCATATCTACTATAATCGTCAGTAAAAGTCACGAAGTAGCGATACCCATTTCTAGCCTCGACACTCATCGGTCCACATACATCGGAATGTATGAGGGCCAACACATCTTTCGATCTTTCTCCTTTCTTGGAAAAAGGTGTCTTTGTCATCTTACCCATCAAACAAGATTCGCAATTTTCTATTGACTTTAAATCAAAAGAATCTAGTACTCCATCCTTTTGGAGTCTAGCAATGCGTTTCTCGTTTATGTGTCCGAGACGACAATGCCATGAGTATGTTTCATTTGTTTGAGTAGTATTTATGTTATAAATGGACTGATTAGTGTTGTTATTTTCTAAATCCAAGACATATAAACCATTTTCAACTAGAACATTACTAAAGAAAATGTCATTCTTGCGAATAAAACAATCATTAGTACCAATAACTAATTCATATCCATCCGCAATAAGTCTCGAAACAGAAATAATATTCCTACTCAAAGTAGGTACATAACAACAATTATTCAAAACTAAAATAAGTCCATTTGGCAAAGTTAAATCATACGTCCCTTCGGCTAATGCTGCTACTCGAGCTCCATTCCCGACGCGTAAATCAACTTCGCCACGAATCAACGATCTTCTACTTCTTAGGCCCTGCATATTATTACAAATATGAGTCCCACATCCAGTGTCCAACACCCATGATGATAAAGTAAAGAAATATGAATCGATAACGGAAATACCTGATGCCGGTGTGTCCGAAGAAGCGGTCTTTTGCTTGCTCTCCCTCAGGAAGATCTCGCAATCACGCTTCCAATGCCCCTCCTTGAGACAGTGGAAACACTTCTTGTCATCCTTGGCTTTCTTGCTCACTGGCTTAGGCGCAACCTTGTTGCCCTGTGCCTTCCTCTTCTTGTTCTTGTTCCCATTTTTTGGACTCTTCCCTTGAACCACCAATACCTCCGAAGTCCTAGACTTCATGTACCGCGGTTTCTTGTCACTTTCGAATGTTCTGAGCATTCCGAAAAGCTGGGGAATGGTCCTTGTCATGTCCGACATGTGGAAATGCGAAATGAACGAATCGAAACTCGGTGGCAGTGACAACATGATCAAATCAGTTTGTAACTCCAACTCAAATTTCATGCCAAGCCTCTCAAGATGATCGAAATATCCTTTCATCTTGAGAAGATGAGAGCTAACGGGCGTACCCTCTTGCATCTTGCATTGCGTCGCATTGCCAAGAGCTTGATACTTCTCCACCCTTGCTTGAACCTGAAACATCTCCCTGAGCTGTTTCATAATCTCGTATGCATCCTGTTTCTCAAACTGAATTTGATATTCAGGAGTCATAGTAGCCAACATGAGGCATGTGACATCATTCGAATCGTCCATCATGGTCGTATATTCGAATGTCTCATCCTCAGTTGCTGTATCCCCTTGCACAGGAGGGATAGGCGTCTCCAAGACATGTGCCTTTCCTTCCTGTCTCAGAACGAATCCCAGATTCCTCTGCCAGTCGAGAAAGTTCTTTCCGTTCATTCGTTCCTTTTCCAAAATGGAACGCAAACTAAAGCGGTTATTACTTGGTAAAGCCATTAAATCTACAATTTTGAAAAATAATGTAATTAATAACGTGGTCTTTCATATATTAAATTCATTTTTAAACAACTTGAAATACCCATTATTTTATCATTTCAAATAGCCCCCACTATTGAAACGGAGATTCGATACCTTAAATCTCATAATGGACAAGATCCCTATTTAACATATTTCTAAGGTGACTAAGGCCAACCACTCAGAAAACAAGTCACGTTGGGTAGGACGGTGTCCAATCATCTCTAAGACGATTCTTGCTTTATTCGCGAGGTCCAGTATTGAGTCCAACTCAAAACCAGAGTATGTGTTCCTCACTCCTTGCCCCAAATACTAGCCTAGCTAGTTAATTGGTCAAGTCCAAACCACAAATGGAGTATCATTCAATTAGCGAATTGACATGTCAGACTAAAGCCATGCAACACGTTAACTCCTAATCAATGCATGCCTTCAATGCTACGTATTTGAAAATATGTGTCAGACTATGGCCATGCAACACAAATAAACAAATACTAGTTTCGAAGGTTCCACTTTGGGAGGCAATTTACTTGATTATTACGTGGGAGGATTTTCTTTTCTTAAAATCATTTATTTAACTTTTATTTTATTCATGCATAAAAACAAAAACAAAACAAAAATTGTACGGTATAGCATATAGGCCTTTTAGTTTTATGAGCAATCATAAAACCCTAAATTCCCAACCCTAAAACCCAAGATGATCTTGTGCTGTTCTTGAAGATCCAATCTTCGTGTTGTGTCGTCTGTTCTTGAAGATCCAATCTTCGTGTCGTCTTGTTTTGAAGGGTCATTTTTCAAAACTAAACCTATTCTACTACAATTTGGAAGATTCACCGATCCCCATATTTAAAATAGTTTACAAATTGGAAAGCTCACTGGCCCCCACATTACATACATACAAACAATCACAACACACATACAAACAATCACAACACACATACAAACATTCACAAACAATCATCCCCGTTTTAGGCTATATGCTATACCGAATTGAATTTATAAATTGAAAATTTTAAATTATTGGGCATTTTTGACAGAAAAAAAAATTTGTTGTCCAGAATTTTGATCGTACGATCGCAACTCCAAGTTCGATCGAGAATTATTGGGCATTTTTTTTTTTTTTTTTTTTTTTTTGAAAATCTGTATTTATTAAAATATATTTAACAGATTCATTTTTCAACATATCCAATATGTCTTTATTACAATATATTCTAAAAATCCAATTTTCAACAGATCTAATCTGTTTTTAAATACAAAATATATTCTGAAAATCTAATTTTTCTGAATTTCCAATTTTATTCTGAAAATCTAATTTTTCTGAAAATACAATTTTAAACAGATCTAATCTGTATCAATTACAATATATTCTGAAAATCTAATTTTCTGAAAATCCAATTTTCAACAGAATTTTAATTATGTAATTTTTGCAATTTAGCCCAAAAATTCTAAAATTTCTCAAATTATAAAATTCTAATCTACAAATCTGAAAATCTAATTTTCGATGGTTTTAACAAGCAATTGCTCTGATACCACTGTAGGATTATACACACGAATTTAGAGGTTTGCAGCGGAATTATTTCGTATGTATAACCTAATTCTACCCTGGATCATACTCGAAAACCACGAAAAAGGAAGAGTTATTCAGAATTTTACCTCGTACAAGTTAGTACGTGAAGCCTACTTATCCAGATTTCGTGAACCTTCTCCAAGGATTGCTCTTGCACTCCCTCTACTCGTGTCCACCTTGATTTCGTCTGATCGAAACCGCCAACACCGTTCTAGTCGATGTCACGATTATTCCTCTCAAGAACTTGCTCAGAAACTCTGCTCAAAAACTCTCCAGATCTCAGTTTCGGTTTTGTGTGAAAGAGAGAAAATTCGGCAGCCGAATTAGGTCAGAAAATTGGAGAGAGAAGAGAGAGAAAAATGAAATTCTGAATATATATATAGGCAATTTTAGGTTAAATCCGAAATTAGGTTAAGAAACCCTAATTTCAGAATTAAAGCCCAAAACTAAATAAAATCAGAATAAGCCCAAAATTCTAATGAAAATCTAATTATTAGAAATTAGATTAAAATCCTAAATTCTGAGCGGGCCCAGATTATGAACTGGCCCAATTCTGATTGTATATTTGCCTAATTATATAAATTCTTCCAAGTTAATTATTAAGCCATATTTTCTTTCACGCTCACCGTAACAGGGAGCCAAAATTGTCATCATTGGGTATTGTCCGAAACACGGAATTCAATATGAGTCTCCAAGATAGGAATTGTTTATTCCGAAAGGAAGAGATATCTCTTAGGCCACTCGATGAATTGATTAACGAAAACCGTGGCCACGGTGAATGATATTAATGGTTAATATCGATTGAAATTGTTAAATCAGTTCGGAAACGAGGAATAAGTATAGTTAATCAAAATATAAGGATGACTACCACCTTGTCTTTTGATTAACGGATATCACTAACAAGAGAACTAATAACCGCTATTCGAGATAGGCACAATGATCACAATTATTCTTCGTGTTAACATGGGTAGCCATGATGGAGTGACTAGATCCCGCTAATGGGCTTGTAGTGCTTTGAAAACAGCCTACTGCCATCGTTAACCGAACCTACATGGTCACACAACGAGTCGTACTAAGTCGGGCTTGATTATAAAGTTGACACATAAGATGTGCGTAGCTTGGTATTTGATACGCAAGCTATATTCTCTAAAGTTGTGCATATTGGATATGCATGAGTACCTTTTAGGTAGATCTGAAATTGAGTGGGAGACTGAAGGAAATACAGTTTCGGATCAACCGTAAAAGTGTACACAAGGATAAACGAATGTAAGCGTACATTCATGGTCGTAACTTTCAGTAGGAAAATCCAATTTGAATAGTTCAAATTGGGTTAGATAGATAATGAGATTATCTATAACTTTCATATAGAAATATGTTTCATTTGAACGAAGTATCAGCGTCGTTTTAATGGAATACCGAAAGGGTGCGACCGTTTGACATACAGTTAGTAAAACGTCCGTAACTTTCGCATCCGAACTCCAATTGGGCCAGGACAAATTGGGTTGGAAAGATAATAAGATTATCTAGAACTTTAGCGAAGGTTTAAAGTCGGTTGGAACGATTTAATATTTTCCTTTCGACAGAATACTGAACAGGTTCATGCAGTTTTCTGTGTGAAAGGATGTATATTGGATATACATGCTTTTGGCCCATCCTTATCATATGTGATATAAATATGATGTTTCTCTCTCTCTCTCTCTTTCTCATGGCAGATCATTCAGTTCAATTGATTCTAATCAATAAAATTATTCAGAAATAGAGAGTCATCTTTCAGAGAGTGAAAGAGTGCGAAGAGAGAAAACCGAGAAAAAGAGTTTTTCTCGGAATAAAGAATCGATATAATCAATCAAGTTCGCCAGTGCTTCGTCTAGGCAGTTGCATCCGCGACTGATGTATTCCGACTCAAGGTGGATACACGTAGAGGGGCGACACTTGTGGTTCTTCGATTGTGATCAAACCGAAGGAGCAAAACTGTTGGCTGTGGAAGAGTGTGGACGTGGGACGCACGAAAGACAACCGGAAGCGTGTCAAGACGGTGGGAGATGTGTGGTATGGGACGCACGGGCTAGTCACCAACGTAACACTGGAGAAAGAAAGGATGCGAGCGATCAATTTCACGCTGGTAATCGTCTATCCTTCTATTGCATCGTACCCTCGAAGCCATGGCGTGATCTTGAATTTAGGGAACCGGACCGGGCCTTCATATCCGCTGCGCGGGCCCGGGGTCGGGTGAATTCCCAACATTGAGATCCTTTATATTCAACCCTCCCTCACATAGAGGTGCATCTATTTTTGGCCAAGAGAGCCATGCCAGATATCTATTCGTGTGCGGGTTTTTTTTCCCAGAAGAATTCCTTTATGATTGAATAAATCTTCCTTAAAACCGTATCAGGGAATTATTTTGTGGCCATATGGTAAACTGGCAGTGCTTGTAAGACCGATTGAATTAAAATCAGTCTACCTGCCTGGGACATCAGTCTTTGCTTCCATCCACTCAGTTTCGTTTGGAATTTCTGGATTATGAAATTGTAGTTTTGCACCTTTGCTTCAAGGGCGTTGAAAGGATGTAGGATTTCTTCTATTAGATTATTAGGCGCAGATTTACAGAACCATATCTTGGTTTTGCTGGGGTTGATATCTAATCCCGAGACCCTCCTGAATTTTTGGAATATCAACTTGAGGTGCATTGCTTCCTCAGGTTTGGCCTGGCCGTATATGACAAGGTCAACAACATACATCGAGTGAGTAAAGTGGGGCCTACTTTTCCCCAGCTTTATACCCTTGATATGCTTATCTAGCTGGTGAGGTCTTAGCATTTGCGAGAGCAACTCCATGAATATATTACAAATATAAAGGGGGAGAGGGGGCCGCCCTGTCGTAACCCCCTCTCAGGCATGAGGAAACCGTTTCCATTACTCGATAGATTGAAACTGTATTTTGGGGAGGTGATACAGTTGAGAATCCATTTGATATAAAGTGTGGGTAATTGCATGTATTGTAGCATCTGGTATATGTATCGCCATTCAAGGCAAGCGAAAGCTTTTCGGAGATCTACTTTCTTAGTCTAAGATGAAGGAAGGATTAGGAGATGGAAGCAATATTTTTCTGTTGCAATGACATCTATATAAATCATGCATCAACAAATGAACCACGAATAATTTTCATTTGTTATGTGGGTTATTTAATTTTCTTTTTTAAGTGTCAAATTTAACGGTTGACAAAAGTGCCACAAGACTAATTACTAATTCATTTCTAGAGATGTCAATGAGTCGGATGTTGTTCGACCCGATCCAAACTGTATCTGAAAAATACATATGAATCAAAAAAAGATTGACTATTTGATTTATATGTCAAATCCGGATTCGGAACTTGTTATTAAATCTATTCTTTTATATTATTTTTGTCACTCGTTTGAAAAATATAAATTACTTCAAAATTGTCAATGATTTGACCTCGTGAGCTTATTTTTAATAATAATAATATATGTTGTTCATGTAAAAAATTAGATATATATAATTGAACTTAATATTATTTATCAATTAATAGTATCCGTTTTAATATACGAAAAAGATATGTGTCTGTATCAAACAATTTCAACTGTATTTGTTTAATGTGCAACCATATTCATATCCGAGCATTCCGGTATCGGGTCATTGTCTCCAAAAAATAATATAGATAGGGATCTTGTAAGACCACTATTCGTATAGAAATCTGAATCAAGTATCGGATCTGAACCGAACCTAACTGTCAGAATCAGCGATTCTCCGAGCCATGCTCCGATCAATTCATGGCATGCCTCAATAAAGTGTTCAAATACACTTATTATTGAATAAACAACGCACTTAAGTATTCTTGACATTATTTGCCCGGTGGGTTCTCATCACAAAGTTAAACAAGTTTTCTATGTAATATTTGTGTTTTTTATTCAGATAACTTTAATATTATAAGTTTAAAAAATTATTCAAACGAAAAAAGTAAACTTGATCTGAAGATGTCATAACTTCTGAAACTTAGAAATATTTATGAATAGTGTTATAATTAAATTAACAAATTTTGAAAGTACACATGATGTTAAATAGTCTTTAAGTTAAGATTTTGCTTATTCAAGTTTCCTTTTTTAACTATTTTCACTATTGAATGTGATATTATGCATATATTTTTTTGTTTAATTGATCAATACAAAACTATAAGGGGGCGTTTGGTTCGTGTTTTAGAATTTCTATGCTTTGGCATCCATCATAATTTATTGCATTTTCATGTTTGGTTCAGATACTAGGTAATAAATTAACGTCATACACAATGTCCATGACCATATTTCATGGGAATAGGATTACCACCAAAATCGGTGAGTTTTCTCTATTCCCATGGGCATTCCATCTATTCAAATATTAAAAACTAAAATTATTCCAAAAAAGTTATTTATTTCACATTGTTTCTAAATTTGTAGGAAAAGAATATGCATCAACCAAACATGACTATTGTGTATGCCATAAAATACTATTACATAGAATGAAATTCATTGGCATATAATATTTCAAGACATATTTCAAAGTTCGAACCAAACGGCCCCTAAGTACTATGTAAATAATGGTGTGCAGCTATATTACAAAATTGTAAGTACTATTGAATGTGATATTATGTATATATTTCACACGTTCGTTTGGTTCAAACAGAATAATCCAAATATAGCTTTTCTAATATGCCCCCATATTTCACCACCAAAATCGTGATGCCATCATCATGACATCACGATTTTGTTTTGGAGGAAATGGGTCTCCAATTTGCATCCGAACTCCTTCTTCCAATTAATAATGACTCTAATTAATTTCTAATTAATTATCTTCTAATTGAACTAATCAATGGTGTAATGAATTAAATTTCAATTAAAATTATCAAATTTTGGGTACAAAATTAATTGGAGAGAAGTTGGGGTACAAATTAGGGGCACATTTGAAGTAGCCAGCAAATCGTGATGGCATCACGACTTGCTGGGGGAACCTGGGGGGCAGGGAATAATTTTTCATCCAAACAATGCTAAAGATACAAATTTCGACCAAAGCTTAAATTAGCTCAAATAAAGAAGTTTTTGATGTCCGAAGAGCAAATTTTCTTTGATCAAATAAGCAATTTCCCTTTCATACATTTGTACTCATCACAACAACAAATAAGCATTCACCATCCTTCTCAATTCCGATGATCAAATTTTTCCAGCTGGGCATTCCTTTTCAGGACAATCAACGCCAATTATTTTTTTATCATACTTTTCAGATTTATATGGCGTGCAATTCTTCCACATACGTATACCAATTCTTGTAGTGACACGACAATCCGCATCGGGTATTTCTCCTAGGAAAGTTGCTCTGTCTCTTATATATAAGTTCATTGCCGCGGCTTTATCATCGGCCATGTCTTCTAGATCAAGTATACAACCGCCTTGGTTGTAATGACAACTTTTCACATCCACGTCCTTCCACATGGTATCGAATATCACTACGTTCTTTCTCGGAGTTTTTTGATTGACATTGTTCCTGTAATTAAATAAGGTTTAAACCAATACACTCAAGAAAAAATAATTAAGATAGTCTTCCATCACATTAAGTTTCAATTATCAACCTGTCGTGTTTAACTTACGACCTATAAGATAGCAAAAGAGAATAACAATAAGAATGTATTTTTCTTACACGAAACGACAGCTGATCTGTAAATGTTTTGCAGTTCCGGGCCTGAGATAGAATACCATGACCTTTGTCATCCCGGGTCTCAGCTCGAATAACCCATAAGGGATCGATTTACGGTCGTCAATGATCGCCGAACATCTGAATTTCACCCAATCATTTCTTTCGGGGAATAGTTTGTTTTCGATAGTGATTTGGTAATCATCGTATTGTATTGCGTCTTCGTCAGTTCGGAACTGGAAGTTGTTGTCACAAAGAACATGCAGGGCTTGCACGAGAAACAAGGCAAGGACGAGACTGCGACCTCCCATTTTTATTTGTTTCTTTTTCTTGATTTCCTTTATTTTTTTTCATGGAAAAAGAATGATTGTGTTATTTATTAATAGGGATATGGCCAAGCTTGATTTGTTATTTCGAAAGTAAAAATAATTATTTTTAACTTATTTGTCTCAAATTTTGTTAAATTGTTCTCGATGGAGCAAATTTGGCACTTGACATGAGGATTTTTCTATTCATATAGTTGTAACTAAGATGAAGGAAGGATTAGGAGATGGAAGCAATATTTTTATGTTGCAATGACATCAACATTAATCATGCATCAACAAATTAACCACGAATAATTTTCATTTGTTACGTGGCTTATTTAATTTTCTTTTTTTCAAGTGTTCAAATTTAACGGTTGACTAATCAACGAGTCGGATGTTGTTCGATCCGATCCAAACCGTATCTGACAAATATATAAGAATAAAAAAAAATTCACTATTTGAATTATATGTCAGATCAGGATTCAGAACTAGTTATTAGATCTATTCTTTTATATTATTTTTGTCGTTAGATGGAAAAAATATAAATTACTTAATAAATTACGAATGATTTGACCTTGTGAGCACACAAATAATATGTGTTGTTCTTGTAAAAAATTAGGTATATACATTATTGGATATAATATTATTTATCAACTAATAGTATCCGTTTTAATATACGAAAGAAAAAAGTACACTTTTGCCCTCCAAACTTGTCCCGAATGTGCAACTTACCTCCCAAACAAAAAACTGCATCTTTTTACCCTCTTGAACTTTCAAAAATTATTCTGTTTGCCCCATCCGTCCATTTTGTGTTAAAACCTCTGTTAAATGATGATGTGGCATGCTGACGTGGATTTTTTTTAGTGTATTGTGGTGATGACATGGATTATGTGGGGTAATAGATCCGTTTAAACCCAAACCCGACCCGAAACCCAAACCCGACCCAAACCCATGTTATAACTTATAACCTCTCTTCTCTCTCTCTCGCCCCTTCTTGTGTTACAACCAGCTCTCCGGTAGTCTCCCCTCTGATCTCGCCAATTGTACCCAATTGCGGAATGTAAACCTCGAAAGCAACAAGATTTCAGGCGAGATTCCTCAAGCAATCTTCTCTCTTTCTCTTCTTACTCGACTCAATCTCGCCAGCAACAACTTCTCGGGTCCTTTTTCGCCGGAATTCAACAACCTTACAAGGCTGAAAACCCTCTACGTGGAGAATAACCATCTTTCCGGTCCATTTCCAGACCTTAAAGGTACGAACTTGGATCAATTTAACGTCTCCTACAATCAGCTTAACGGATCAGGTTAGCCCTAATTGAAGCTCCAGGATTTAGCCCTAATTGAAGCTCCAGGAGGTTATCCAGGAGGCTCTCCATCTGAGAAGAAATTCATGGCAAGAAATTCATGGTTTAGGATGTATATTTTGGAAAAATTTCTTATATTTGTTTACATGCATGTTTTTCTATCAAATTTTTAGTTCTTTTTTGTGTACTAGAATTTTTACACTGTGAATTATTGAGTATTCATGGCAAGAAATTCATGTACTAGAATTGTACAAGAAAATCTCTTGTATATTTTGGAAAAATCTCTTTTTTGTAGTAAGGGAGGTTATTCGTCAAAAAATTGGCTTAAACTTGTGAATTATTGAGTATTAATTTCCTTCATTGAAAATTTGAAATGTATTAAAGTATTTGGGCCATTGTGAATCTATGGACCAAGTCCTTGATTAATTATTATAGTTAGTGGATGATAGTTAGGTTAGTGCTGTTAGTTGATGTGTGTATGTAACTAATTATGTGACTATATAAGTCACCTCTCATGTATCCCTTGTTATAATCTATTCTATCAATTATTATTAATCTCTCATTCTCTCTCTTCTATATCTTAATATCCTGCTTGTATATATTGTATATATCGTGTATATAATACAATAACTATCTCTATATTATATCTTATATACATACTATTATTCTCTTATATGGTATCAGAGCATACTAAACTCAAACGAGTAAATTCGATCCAAAACTATTTTTTTTCCGCAACTTTCGATCTCAGACCCCGTTTTAGCATCTGTTCTTGCTAAGTAATATGTTCTTTAAGGGGGTTTCATCATCGATCTATCCCTGTTTCGAGCATACAAGTCAGAAATCAAAAAGAGAAGAAGTAAAAGAATCAAAAATCAATTTGAAAGGATTCAGAGTAATTCAGAGGTTTTAAACCCGTTTCATACCCGTTTTAGCATACCAGAAATCAATACAAGGAGTTTGAAACCCATTCAGGCTTTCAGCGATCCACTTTCATCCTAATTCGAGCAACATTAGGGTTTTTAAAACCCAATTCAAGGTTTCAATAACCCAAAATCGAGCCACTCAGAGGAGGTCACAGATTATTACAGCCAATTTCGAGCAAAATCAGAACTCGTAGAAAAAAAAAGTCAGGGGTTATCAAACCCAATTTCTACTGACACTAATCACTACCGACTCGATTCACTGATCCAAGCCTCATGTACGACTGAACCCTCTATTCCGAGACCCAATTCAGCCTCTACTATTCCAATTCAAGCAATCCGGGGTTTTTACTCCCAATTCGAGCCAAATTCAAGAGAGATCAAAGGAGTATCAGATTAATCAAACCATATTAGGGGCTTTCAAACCCAACCGAAGCACGAAATCAAGCAAATTCATAGTTTTGCAGTGTGTTTTTCGGGAAATCAGAGGTTTTCAGCGAGTAATTCAAAGGGTTTTCACAGGGTTTAGACCCACATCGATCAATTATCAGCAGGATTCAAGGTTTTCAGACGAATCAGAGGAAGCACGTGCAAGAACTCATCGTCGAGCCCACGGATCACCTCATCTCGCCAATTATCGCCGGTGTTACTCTCTTTCGCGAAGCTCTCATTGACTCAATCCCTAGCCGATCGCCTCGTTGCCGCAATCCGGCAGAGTACATCGCCTCTCGAGCAAAACCTAGAGCGACAACCTTGTTTCCGATGTAAGTCGCTCAGAATCGCCACTCCGATCGCCATCATCGCTCTCCCCTTCTCTCTCGATGCTTCGAATGGCACGGGCGCACTAACTCTAGCAACCCATGAGTTCCTGGACTCGGCTCACCAAACTCGCATCTACACCCGGTTCACATAAACCCTCTAAGGGCCCGGCTCAAAGCCAATTGTGTGCACCCGGTTCAAACTCTGCACTGTGAGCCCGGCTCATTATCTTCCTGTGCACCAACCAGTAGCCCAAGGGCAAGCCCACTCTCCTAACTCCATGGGCCAATTTCTGGGCCAGCTCACTAAAATGGGCTTTATTCTGAAAACTCAAGTTAAAAGTCTCAAATTATGTTCTTCTCTCGACTCAAACGAGTCCGTTCTTTTCACTCGAACGAGTAGAATTTTCGAGACATTCCCAGGACCGATACCGGCTCGCCTAAACCGGTCTTCACTCCCGGTCCTCAAATTCCGAACTTCCAAGGCATATTGACCAATACCGGTTCGCCTAACCCTGTTCTCATTCTCGGTCCTCAAATTCCGAACTCCCAAGGCATATTGACCAATACCGGTTCGCCTAACCCAGTTCTCATTCTCGGTCCTCAAATTCCGAACTCCCAAGGCGTATTGACCAATACCGGCTCGCTTAACCCGGTTCTCACTACCGGTCATCAAACTCCGAACTCCCAAGGCACATTGACCAATACCGGCTCGCCTAACCCAGTACTCATTCTCGGTCTTCAAACTCCGAACTCCCAAGGCGTATCACCCACTCTTTTCACTCAAACGAGTAGAATTTTCGAGACACTTGTAGGACCTTTTTTGGCCACTTGTAGTACTCTCTTAGCAACTTTTAGACATTTCTCTTTGAACCATTTTTGGTACTTTGGTGAATCATATGCACATCACCACTTTTATAAACGATCAATTATGAAGGACTTATCTACATCATGCGAAACGTCTTGGCCCGACTTTCCGTCACTTTTTCGCAAGTTGATGGAATTTCATGTCCATCCACTTGAGGGGGGGGGGGTATTAGAGTATTTGGGCCATTGTGAATCTATGGACCAAGTCCATGATTAATTATTATAGTTAGTGGATGATAGTTAGGTTAGTGGTGTTAGTTGATGTGTGTATGTAACTAATTATGTGACTATATAAGTCACCTCTCATGTATCCCTTGTTATAATCTATTCTATCAATTATTATTAATCTCTCATTCTCTCTCTTCTATATCTTAATATCCTGCTTGTATATATTGTATATATCGTGTATATAATACAATAACTATCTCTATATTATATCTTATAAAATGGCATTGTTACTTACTATTATTCTCTTATAAAATGGCATTGTTTTGTTTGCAATGGAGATTTAACAATACATGCAGTAAAATTACATAAACACAACAAAAGAACAATTGTTTGCAAAGATAAATAAGTTCATTATTACGAATACAAACCAACATATGACATTGTAATTGGAACTAATTATGCTGATTAATTATAAAAACCAAGAAGGAAACAAAAATTCTATCTCATACAAAATCCTTAAACCCCTCTTTGTAATCGCACATGATTCGGCAAAAATACACCAATTTTATGAAGAGTTCGGCCTTCGAAGCGAGATGGAGGGGTGTATCGAGTAATTGAACAAAGAATTCCATATAAATTTGCATAATTGAGGAGAATTCTAATAAATAAAATAACAAATTAATAAATATACAAAATTACGAAAATGCCCTCAGCGGCAGTTTGCATAGTATGATGTGTCCATTCGCATCTAGGGTCCACCAAACAGTCTGCATTGAATCTGTACCGTCATAACTCTGCTTGCTTCCGTGAAGCTGTTAGCAGCGGCGGTTTAAAAAAGCTTGTATGCATATCTTAAATACTAAAATTATTTCATTGCGGCATTACGACAAACACCTCGTGTGCACAGACCAAAAAGCTTCACAGGTATGCACTGAGATCAAATTGGCTCCACCAAAAAACTAAGATTCGTCCATTTGCATCTTGAGATCAAATCTTCGTCGTCAACTTTCTTCACGACTTCGACCTCCACAGTTGTGCCATCTGTCCTTGTTTGTCGCCTCCTCGAGATAGCCTCCTGGAGAGAGAGACGCGCCAGAGAGAGAGAGAGAGAGAGCGAGCCTCCTGGAGCTTTAATTAGGGCTAAATCGCGGAGAGAAGAACGAGAGCTGGCGAGAGAGAGACAGAGAGAGAGAGAAGGCGAGAGACAGAGAGAAGGGGCGAGAGACAGAGAAGAGAGGTTATAACACGGGTTTGGGTCGGTTTCGGGTTTCGGGTCGGGTTTGGGTTTAAACGGATCGGGTTAGCACATTTAATCCATGTCATCATCACAATACACTAAAAAAATTCACGTTAGCATGCCACGTCACAATTTAACAGAGGTTTTAACACAAAATGGACGGAGGGGGCAAACTGAATAATTTTTGAAAGTTCAGGAGGTAAAAAAATGCAGTTTTTTGTTTGGGGGTTAAGTTGCACATTCGGGATAAGTTTGGGGGGCAAAAGTGTATTTTTTTCTATACGAAAAAGATATGTGTCTGTATCAACCAATTTCGACCGTATTTATTTAATATGCAACCATATTCATATCCGAGCAGTCCGGTATCGGGTCATCGTCTCCGAAAAATAATACAGATAGGGATCTTGTAAGACCACTATTCGTATATAAATCTCAACAATCAATTCAAAGCATGCCTCGATAAAGTGTTAAAATACACTTATTATTGAATAAACAACGAACTTATGTATTCTCGACATTATTTGTCCTGTGGGTTCTCATCACAAAGAAGTTTTCTTTGTAATGTCCAACTACACTCTTAGATGGACCCTATATGTTATACTAGCTAATATTTGTGTTTTTTATTCAAATAACTTGAAAACTTTAATATTATAAGTTTAAAAAATTATTCGAACGAAAAAAGTAAATTTGATCTGAAGATGTCATAAATTCTGAAACTTAGAAATATTTATGAATACTAGTGTTATAATTAAATTAACAAATTTTTAAAGTACACATGATGTTAAATAGTCTTTAAGTTAAGATTTTGGTTATTCAAGTTTCCTTTTTTAACTATTTTCACTACTGAATGTGATATTATGTATATATTTTTTTGTTTAATTGATCAATACAAAACTATAAGTACTATGTAAATAATGGTGTGCAGCTATTTCACGCGTCGTATGGTTCAAAAATACTAATCCAAATAATGCGAATGATACAAAGTTCGACCAAAGCTTAAATTAGCTTAAATAAAGAAGTTTTTGATGTCCGAAGAGAAAATTTTCTTTGATCAAATAAGCAATTTCCCTTTCATACATTTGTACTCATCACAACAACAAATAAGCATTCACCATTCTTCTCAATTCCGATGATCAAATTTTTCCAGCTGGGCATTCCTTTTCAGGACAATCAACGCCAATTATTTTTTTATCATACTTTTCAGATTTATATGGCGTGCAATTCTTCCACATACGTATGCCAATTCTTGTAGTGACACGACAATCCGCATCGGGTATTTCTCCTAGGAAAGTTGCTCTGTCTCTTATATATAAGTTCATTGCCGCGGCTTTATCATCGGCCATGTCTTCTAGATCAAGTATACAACCGCCTTGGTTGTAATGACAACTTTTCACATCCACGTCCTTCCACATGGTATCGAATATCACTACGTTCTTTCTCGGAGTTTTTTGATTGACATTGTTCCTGTAATTAAATAAGGTTTAAACCAATACACTCAAGAAAAAATAATTAAGATAGTCTTCCATCACATTAAGTTTCAATTATCAACCCGTCGTGTTTAACTTACGACCTATAAGATAGCAAAAGAGAATAACAATAAGAATGTATTTTTCTTACACGAAACGACAGCTGATCTGTAAATGTTTTGCAGTTCCGGGCCTGAGATAGAATACCATGACCTTTGTCATCCCGGGTCTCAGCTCGAATAACCCATAAGGGATCGATTTACGGTCGTCGATGATCGCCGAACATCTGAATTTCACCCAATCATTTCTTTCGGGGAATAGTTTGTTTTCGATAGTGATTTGGTAATCATCGTATTGTATTGCGTCTTCGTCAGTTCGGAACTGGAAGTTGTTGTCACAAAGAACATGCAGGGCTTGCACGAGAAACAAGGCAAGGACGAGACTGCGACCTCCCATTTTTATTTGTTTGTTTTTCTTGATTTCCTTTATTTTTTTTCATGGAAAAAGAATGATTGTGTTATTTATTAATAGGGATATGGCCAAGCTTGATTTGTTATTTCGAAAGTAAAAATAATTATTTTTAACTTATTTGTCTCAAATTTTGTTAAATTGTTCTCGATGGAGCAAATTTGGCACTTGACATGAGGATTTTTCTATTCATATAGTTGTAACTAAGATGTAGGAAGGATTAGGAGATGGAAGCAATATTTTTATGTTGCAATGACATCAACATAAATCATGCATCAACAAATTAACCACGAAATAATTTTCATTTGTTATGTGGCTTATTTAATTTTCTTTTTTTCAAGTGTTCAAATTTAACGGTTGACTAAAGTGTCACAAGGCTAATTACTCATTCATTTCTATGGATGTCAACGAGTCGGATGTTGTTCGACCCGATCCAAACCGTATCTGACAAATATATAAGAATCAAAACAAGATTCACTATTTGAATTATATGTCAGATCAGGATTCTGAACTTGTTATTAGATCTATTCTTTTATATTATTTTTGTCGTTAGATGGAAAAATATAAATTACTTAATAAATTACGAATGATTTGACCTCGTGAGCATACAAATAATATGTGTTGTTCTCGTAAAAAATTAGATATATACATAATTGGATATAATACTATTTATCAACTAATAGTATCCGTTTTAATATACGAAAAAGATATGTGTCTGTATCAACCAATTTCGACCGTATTTGTTTAATATGCAACCATATTCATATCCGAGCAGTCCGGTATCGGGTCATCGTCTCCGAAAAATAATACAGATAGGGATCTTGTAAGACCACTATTCGTATAGAAATCTGAACAATCAATTCAAAGCATGTCTCGATAAAGTGTTAAAATACACTTATTATTGAATAAACAACGCACTTATGTATTCTCGACATTATTTGTCCTGTGGGTTCTCACCACAAAGTTAAACAAGTTTTCTTTGTAATGTCCAACTACACTCTTAGATGGACCCTATATGTTATACTAGCTAATATTTGTGTTTTTTATTCAAATAACTTGAAAACTTTAATATTATAAGTTTAAAAAATTATTCAAACGGAAAAAGTAAATTTGATCTGAAGATGTCATAAATTCTGAAACTTAGAAATATTTATGAATACTAGTATTATAATTAAATTAACAAATTTTTAAAGTACACATGATGTTAAATAGTCTTTAAGTTAAGATTTTGGTTATTCAAGTTTCCTTTTTTAACTATTTTCACTACTGAATGTGATATTATGTATATATTTTTTTGTTTAATTGATCAATACAAAACTATAAGTACTATGTAAATAATGGTGTGCAGCTATTTCACGCGTCGTATGGTTCAAAAATAATAATCCAAATAATGCTAAAGATACAAAGTTCGACCAAAGCTTAAATTAGGCTTAAATAAAGAAGTTTTTGATGTCGGAAGAGAAAATTTTCTTTGATCAAATAAGCAATTTCCCTTTCATACATTTGTACTCATCACAACAACAAATAAGCATTCACCATTCTTCTCAATTCCGATGATCAAATTTTTCCAGCTGGGCATTCCTTTTCAGGACAATCAACGCCAATTATTTGTTTATCATACTTTTCAGATTTATATGGCGTGCAATTCTTCCACATACGTATGCCAATTCTTGTAGTGACACGACAATCTGCATCGGGTATTTCTCCTTGGAAAGTTGCTCTGTCTCTTATATATAAGTTCATTGCCGCGGCTTTATCATCGGCCATGTCTTCTAGATCAAGTATACAACCGCCTTGGTTGTAATGGCAATTTTTCACATCCACGTCCTTCCACATGGTATCGAATATCACTACGTTCTTTCTCGGAGTTTTTTGATTGACATTGTTCCTGTAATTAAATAAGGTTTAAACCAATACACTCAAGAAAAAATAATTAAGATAGTCTTCCATCACATTAAGTTTCAATTATCAACCTGTCGTGTTTAACTTACCACCTATAAGATAGCAAAAGAGAATAACAATAAGAAAGTATTTTTCTTACACGAAACGACAGCTGATCTGTAAATGTTTTGCAGTTCCGGGCCTGAGATAGAATACCATGACCTTTGTCATCCCGGGTCTCAGCTCGAATAACCCATAAGGGATCGATTTACGGTCGTCAATGATCGCCGAACATCTGAATTTCACCCAATCATTTCTTTCCGGGAATAGTTTGTTTTCGATAGTGATTTGGTAATCATCGTATTGTATTGCGTCTTCGTCTGTTCGGAACTGGAAGTTGTTGTCACAAAGAACATGCAGGGCTTGCACGAGAAGCAAGGCAAGGACGAGACTGCGAGCTCCCATTTTTATTTGTTTCTTATTTTTTTATTTCCTTTATTTTTTTAATGGAAAAAGAATGATTGTGTTATTTATTAACAGGGATATGGCAAAGCTTGATTTGTTATTTCGAAGGTAAAAATAATTATTTTTAACTTATTTGTCTCAAATTTTGTTAAATTGTTCTCGATGGAGCAAATTTGGCACTTCACATGAGGATTTTTCTATTCATATAGTTGTAACTAAGATGAAGGAAGGATTAGGAGATGGAAGCAATATTTTTATGTTGCAATGACATCAACATAAATCATGCATCAACAAATTAACCACGAAATTTTTTCATCTGTTATGTGGATTATTTAATTTTCTTTTTTTCAAGTGTTCAAATTTAACGGTTGACTAAAGTGCCACAAGGCTAATTACTCATTCATTTCTATGGATGTCAATGAGTCGGATGTCGTTCGATCCGATCCAAACTGTATCTGAAAAATATATAAGAATCAAAAAAAGATTCACTATTTGATTGATATGTCAGATCAGGATTCGGAACTTGTTATTAGATCTATTCTTTTATATTATTTTTGTCGTTAGATGGAAAAATATAAATTACTTAATAAATTATGAATGATTTGACCTCGTGAACATACAAATAATATATGTTGATCTTGTCAAAAATTATGTATATATGTAATTGAATATAATATTATTTATCAATTAATAGTATTCGTTTTAATATACGAAAAAGATATGTGTCTGTATCAACCAATTTCGACCGTATTTGTTTAATATGCAACAATATGCATATATGAGCAGTCCGGTATCGGGTCATAGTCTCTGAAAAATAATAAACATAGGGATCTTGAAAGACCACTATTCGTATAGAAATCTGAATCGAGTATCGGATCTGAACCGACCCTAACTATCAGAATCAACGATTCTCCGAGCCATGCTCCAATCAATTCATAGAATGCCTCGATAAAGTGTTAAAATACACTTATTATTGAATAAACAACGCACTTATGTATTCTCGACATTATTTGCCCGGTGGGTTCTCATCACCCGAGGCGGCGAATACAACTCTAAAGAGTTCGACAAATTTTGTGAAGATATTGGCTTAGAGAGACAATTGACGGTTGGGTATACACCCGAGCAAAATGGTGTGTTGCCGAAAGGAAGAATCGGACAATCGTTGAAATGTCACGAGCGATGTTGAATGAGAAGGGCCTTCCGACTAATTTTTGGGCCGAGGCAGCGAGTACCTCTGTTTATTTGTTAAATCGATGTCCGACAAAAGCGGTGAAAGATAAAACGCCGTTTGAAGTATGGTCCGGTGGTAGAAAATCATCGGTCAATCACTTGCGGATTTTTGAATTTATTTGCTACACGCATGTTCCGAAAGAGATGAGACACAAGATTGAAGAAAAAGGAGAAAAGTGTGTCTTCGTGGGTTATAGCTCACAATCAAAGGGTTATAGACTATTTAGTTTGAAAAGAAATAAATTAATAACGAGTCGCGATGTGATTTTTAATGAAAAGGACAAGTGAGATTGGAAAGGAAAAGGTGTTGACGACGTCCCCGTTGTAGTAGAAGAAAAATAATTCGAGCCACGAGTTGAGAAAAATAATGATGAAGACGAAAGTGAAGAAGAAGAAGAAATACCGCGATCTCCTCCGACAAATATCGCGTCGAGTTCCTCAACAAGGAAACCAACACTGATAAAAATGAGAAGATTGAGTGATATTTATATGAATTGTAATTTTTGTGTCGTAGAACCGGCATGTTTCGAGCAAGCGGTTCAATAGGAGGTTTGGAGAAAAGCGATAGAAGAAGAAATTGAAGGAAATACAATTTTGGATCAACGCTAAAATGGTACGTAGGACAAACGAACGTACGTGTTCGTGGGCATACTAAACAGATTAGTAAAACTGGTATAACTTTCAGTAGGTAACTCCGATTTGAATGATTCAAATTGGGTTACTTAGATACTGAGATTATCTAGAACTTTCATGTTGTAAGATTTACCATTTGAGCGATGTATCAGTGTCGTTCTAATGGAATACCGAAAGGGTGCGACCGTTTGACATACAGTCAGTAAAACGGGCGTAACTTTCGTGTCCGAACTCCAATTGGGTTGGAAAGATAATAAGATTATCTACAACTGTCGTAAATGTTCAAAGTCGGTTGGAACGATTTGATATTTTCGTTCTGACAGAATACTGAAAGGGTGTATGCAGTTTTCTGTTTGAAAAGGTGTATAGAAGATATACATACCTTTTGGTCCATCCTTATCCTATGGAGTATATATAGGATGTTTCTCTCTCTCTCTCTCTCTCATAAGTTCAGTGCAGATAATTAATGGATTTTATCCAGAAATTATGAGACTCTAATCAGATGATGAAAGAGTGCGAAGAGATTGAGAGAAAGAGAAAAGAGGAGAAAAGAGTTTTCTCCGTCTTAGAGAATCGAAACTCAATCATGCAAGTTCGCCGGTGCATCGTCTAGGCAGATGCATCCGCGACCGAGGTGCTACGACTCACGGTGGATACGGGTAGAGGAGCGACATATGTGGCTCTTCGTTGTGATCAAACCGGAGAAGTAATCGAGTAACGGGCTGTGGAAGCGTGCGGGCATGGAACGCGCGAAGACAACCGGAAACGTGTCAAGATGGTGGGAGACGTGCGGTATGGGACGTACGAGCTAGTCACCAACGTGACACCGAAGGAAGAGAAGGATGCGAGCGATCAACCCGTCGTGCGTGATCAATTTCACGCTGGTAATCGTCTATCCTACTTTGCATCGTACCCTCGATATCGAAGCGTGATCTTGGATTTTGGGAACCGGACCGGGCCTTCATATCCGCTGCGCGGGCCCGGAGACGGGATAATTCCCTCCAGTGGTATCAGAGCGATCGCTGAGATTCGAGGGTCGAATCATAGTCGTATATTGAATATACGCACGGGTTATCAAAGTTCGTACCCGTTTGCATGAAAATTGGTGATTGAAAAGGAATTTCGATTAAAATCACAAGTGAACTCACTAGAGATCGGTCATAGGATGATTGAGAGTATCTAGGAATGATCGTGAAAAGAGTTTCACGATCGATCGTTTTCGAAACGATGAAAAACGAAATCAAAATCAGGGCAGAATTGGCAAAAAAACGCACGGTCAGTCATGACGCACTAGTGGTCAGTCATGACGTACCGAGCGGGTGCCACGGAATCGCGGGGGTGCTTTGGTCAGTCATGACGCACCGATCGGTCAGTCATGACGCACCGAGCGGGTGCCACGGATTCGCGGGGGTGCCTTTGGTCAGTCATGACGCACCGATCGATCAGTCATGACGCACCGAGCGGAGGCTGTTGGTCAGTCATGACGCACCGTTTGGTGAGTCATGACGCTAGGGCCCCTGGAAGTTTTTGATGTTGGTTAGTCATGACGCACCAAACTGTCAGTCATGATGGACTGTACAAAAATCCTGTGTAAAGAGTTACATGAGGTAGTGCATCATGCCGCAACTTGTGGTGCATCATGACGCACAAGCCCCTGGTTGCCAGATTTGTTTTTGACTACACACTTCGAAAATTCGTATTCTTTGCACCAATTTATTTCATATTTATTTAATTATTATTTAGAATAATTTAGTCTCCATAGATAGTGCATATGCATTAGAAAATCTTGTGATGGTGATATAATATGATTATGTCACGAAATATAACATGCATTGGCATGATCCCTCATAATATTTAAGTCATGAAAATGCCTTCCATATTGACAACCACTATGATCGGTACTACGTTTCACATGGGTTAAGGCCAAAGCCGACATGGGTTATTGTGGTTATTGACGGGGTGGCAAGCGTTAAATAAGGACTGATAAGGGTTAAGGCCAAAGCCGACTTATTAGTAGTTTATTTGAACGATACGTTGAGTATGGTTGTGACTTAACCGTTCCATCCAATAAGGGTTAAGGCCAAAGCCGACTTGATTGGAGTTCGGGGCATTGATAGGATGCACACACGGAACTGGGATTGTATATGATACGATCCATCACCGAAATCCTATAAAGGTTCAAGAGTCGCATTGGATGCGATTGGATATAATCCTACCTAAATAGCGAGATCCCACCCGTCTGCCAAAGCAACTTGTGGGAGGATCGTGATATATGGATCTTGGATGTTATGGACTTGGAGTCCCGTATCGGTATGAGGGTTACCGATTCGATAAAAATAACATTATCATATATTCATCATATAAGCATATAGATTAAGTACGCACGGTTAGGAGTTAATCTTCATCATCCGTTTAGAATTATGTTTTCTAGCAACACCAAATATATCGATGAGATCGATATGATAGATAGCTTTTGGCCCGGAATTGCCATGATTAACCTTGATAGTCAGAGAATAGTTCTTAGACTTAAAGGAATGTGTTGGACACGAATATGGCAGATTCAGGGCTAGAGGCTATGGCTTTAGAGAAAGCCGGTTCGATAAACTTTAAAAAGGAATCGAACAATATTACGTGCCTTGTGGTGGCATGTATAGACGCATATTCTCAAAATTGTTTTGAGAATTCGGGTGTATATGAAAGTAAAACACAACGCTCGTGAAATAGTTTCAAGAGCTAGAGCGCATTGAATGATTCAATGCGGCTCATAGAGTAGGTTAATTTTGAGATGCCTTATGGGTCTTGGATTAACACTCGTGTGTTGATGGTACGAGATTTGATCTTCGTAACCGAATATCATATGCATTCGATAGATAAGTCGATCCCGGAGTTGCATGAGATGCGATGTAAATTTGAATAGGAGATGCTTGGAGCATCCGAGGAATCCAATACATTCAGATGCGTGGATGTCCTTGTAATTCAAAGGCGGGATCGAAAGAAATATAGGTCTAAGGGTATTTTGGGAAAATGTTTTCCAAACAGAAAGTTCGGACAAAGAGTTATCCAAACTAATGACTCAAAGAATGGTGAAATCCGAGGAGGATTAAACCAAGAGGTTGATTGCTTCTTTTGGCATTGCCGTCTTGGCCATATAAACGAGATTCGCGTATCTAGATTCCATATGATGGATTGCTAGAATCATTCGAATTAGATTCGATTGATTAATGCGATACTTATTTATTAGGCAAGACGACAAAGGGCATCATTCTCCAAAGGTTGGAGAAAGATCCAACGAATTATTGGAAATTACATTTAGATGTAATGTTCCGATATGTTCCGAGGCAAGAGGAGGCTATCGGTATTTTGTTACGTTTATGGACGGTTAAAGTAGATATGAAAATATTTATTTAATGCGTGCCGAAATGGAGACTTTTGAAATGTTCAAAGAGTTTCAAAAACGAAATACAAAATCGACTAAGCAAGAAAATCAAAGCTTTTCGATAGCATCGAGAAGGCGAGTATTTGAGCTAAACCTTTCGATAGGATCGAAGAGGCGATATTTGAGTTATGAATATTGATGATCATTTATGATTTTGGAATCGTTTCACGATTGCCTTTATTCGGAACATTGAGATGTGCCCGAAAAGAAGAAATGAACGCATGTTGGACATGGTTCAATAAATGATAAGTCAATAGGCCCAAAAATGTTTTGGGGACACGCCCTTGAGACAGCGGCACTAATGAATGGTTGCATATAAGATATGGACCATAAACCTTCTAATCGGTACAAAAGAGGCCATATGAGATATGGATCGGAATGGTTCTGAAGTAGTCATTTGTACAGATTTGAGGATGTGGGTATATTTCGAAATTTTTTTCGGTTAAACTCAACCCCAAATCTTAAAATTGTTCGTTTATCCTTAAGGAAACTAAAGGGTATTAATTCTAACGTCCCGACGAAAATGAGATTTTCGTGGCTCGAAGAGATGCCTTCTTGGAGGAGGACTAGATGCGCACAAGTTTGGAACTTGGTGCCATTTATCTCTATGCGGGCTAGTAGGAGTAGAATAAATCTCGAAAGAGTTCGAGATTTGAAAATGAACATTGTACCAATGAAAGTCGACATGGCTTCATCAAGAGTTGATGAACGCAAGTCGAACACACAAAGGAATTTTTCGTAGATCAAGTAGGCTATATCATAAGCAGGTAAATACGGATTTATCGTGGTTAATGGTGATAGATCGAAATCATATGATGATTCGATATCCTACAAATATGCTATGAAAAGTTGATTCCACATGACATGGTGTCATGAAATCTGAGATTCGATCCATGTAAATTATCAAGTTCATAACTTGATTTCATTACTTTCTGGGTTAGACCCGTGAAACGTGAGTGGGTTTTTCAAGATGAAGAACATACATGGATAGGAATACGCATATATGTAAAGCGAGGCTTTTTGCGAAGAGTTTCATGCAATTCATAGTCGGACTATGAAGAAACGTTTTCGCATGTTGCCATGCTTTCCCATTCTCGAAATTCTGCTTGCCATAATCGCATATAATGACTATATGATGTGGCAAGATGGATGTCGAAACCGAATTTCTTAACAGAAATTTTATTAAAGGACGTGTACTTGACACAACCTTACGGTTTTGTCGATTCATAAGAATCGGAATAGGATATGCATGCTTTAACGATCCATATGATGGATTAGAGAAAGCTTCTCGGAATTGGAATATTCGTTTTGAGGAAGTTATAAACTGTTATAACATTGTCGGAACGAATAAAAACTTTGTGTAAACATGAAGGTTAGTGGGAGCCGCGTTATATTTCTTGTAACGACATAGAGCGTCTAATTCACCATCAATAAAATTCATGGGAATCACACGAGTTTGAATGTAATGCGATTACATGAGACTAACTCTTGTGAATGTATAATGGTTATACATATATATACATAATTGTTATGTGTATTTAAACCCATCGAGATTTGTATTGATAGCGGTGAAGTTTATCCTTGAATACTTTGCGAAAGAATTCAGGATTTTATTTTATCTATAATGGTGTGGAAGACGTGTTGGTTATAAAGAATTATAACAACAACAGTTTCCAAAGATTTAGCACGTCGAAATATGTAGCACGACTTTCGATCACAAAGTGTGCACATGTTTTGCTTAAATGAAAACACGGTTATGTGGAAAGGTTCCACAAGACCAATAGTTAGTGATTCTATTTACGGAGGCGAGTATATTGTGGTTATTAATCGCAAAAGGAAGTGGTATGGATCGAGGATACATGACCAAACTCTAGTAGTCACGAGTTATCGGATTTATGGTTGTTTATTGCGTGAGATGCAATAGTACAAGTCACAAATGCCGAGGTCACAACCACTTCTAGCCAATACTCAGAAAAATTTCATTTGATCCATGAAATTTTGTGAAAAGATGTGATCGGAGATATTGGAAATGTTCCAATATAGATGATGATTAACACTAGCGGGAACGTGCGGACCCGTTTACAAAACCGCTCTCTCTAGTCGCGCATGACTGTCATGCGATGACTATGGATATGGAGATACCTAGAGGAGGAAGAAGAGAGTAGAGTGTAGTTATCTAAATACGATAGTCCTCGCAGGTTATGGATATGGAGATACCCATAGATAAACGTTGTATCACCCAAATACTTAGTCCATATGAATGCATCCCTTTTAAAAATTTTGTTTACTTAAATTAATATGCATTCACCTTATATGAAAACTGTGTGCGGGTTGTGTAATATGATTGTTACATGAACCCTGATTTGAACTTGTGTGGACGCCGGCATAATTGATGATTATGTGCAGCAAAACCGTCACACTTAAAGTGTCATTTCTAAACATCCCTAGTCGCGGATCAGTTTGCTTAACAGAGAAGCATTTCTATTATCAGATAATAGACTGGACGTGTACACTAGTACGTTTGCCGAGGAGATGATTATGTTTTGCTAATCATGGGACAAGGTGCTTGCCGAATCGGGAACGTAGATATATGTTAGGTTACGTGTATTGGATATGACCAAATCCGCGAGACCATGACATGGTTTAGTCATTATAGATGGACTTGCGACGGATGGGGTTTTAGGTTCTTCACACTTGAGGGGATCATTGATTGCGTTACGTGCGTAACACAATGCTTTGATATGACCTTACGCCTACCGTAACAGGGGGCCAAAACGGTCATCATTGGGTATTGTGCGAAACACGGAATTCAATATGAGTCTCCAAGATAGGAATTGTTTATTCCGAAAGGAAGAGATATCTCTTAGGCCGCTCGATGAATTGATTAACGAAATATCTGGCCAGAGTCAATGATATTAAAAGTTAATATCGATTGTAATTTGTTAACTCAATTCGGAATCGGGAAATAAGTATAGTTAATCAAGACATAAGGATGACTACCACCATGCCTTTTGATTAACGGATATCGCAAACAAGAGAACTAGTAACCGCTATTCGAGATAGGCACAATGATCACGATCATTTTTCGTTTAACATGGGTAGTCATGATGGAGTGACTGAAAGAAAATATGACTTAAGAATTGACTTGGAAGAATTTATATAAATAGACAAATCTGCTGTCAGAAGTATGTCCGTTCGGAACGAACTTGGAGTGCGTTCGAACGGACTTTCCTATCTGAAGTCAGAACAGTGTGCGTTCGAACGCACACTTAAAGTGCGTTCAGAACGGACTTAAGTTCTATATATATGAAATTCTGATTTCGTTTTAGGTTAAGTCTTTTCCTGACCTAGGGTTTTGAGCCGTCGTTTTCTCTTCTTCTTCTTCCACACAATTCAGATTAGATCTGAGAGATTGAGAGGGAGAATTGAGAAAATGATTTGAGAGATTCAATCGTGACGTCGACTAGAACGGCGTTGGTGATTTTCGATCGGTCGAAATCAAGGTGGACACGAGTAGAGGGACTGCACTAGCATTCCTTGGAGAAGGTTCACGGATTTGGAGAAGTAATCGACACGTACTAACTTGTAAGAGGTAATTCTCCGAAACTCTTCCTTTTTCGTTGGTTTTAGGGCGTGATCCCGGTAGAATTAGGTTACGCATGCGAGACTAATTCCGCTGCACACTTTGATATAAGCGTGCGTAACCTAACAGTGGTATCAGAGCAATCGCTCGTTAAAACCATCGAAAATCGATGTTTTAGTTCGAATTTAGGAAATTTTAGAATTTTTGGGCTAAAATTGCAAAATTACACAAAATTGATGATTGAAAGACATTTAGTGAATCAAATATTGGATATTTGCATGTTATTAAAGTGTTAAACAGATTGGATCTGTTGAAAATTTGATTTTCGGACAAAACGGCGCATAAATCAGGTTTTTGACGAAACTGGCAGTATCGAGTCCGTTCCAACGAACTTGGAGTTCGTTCTGGACGAACTGGTCGGGTTTTCGAAAAAAAAAAAAAAAAAAAAAAAAAAAAAAAAAAATTTTTTTTTAGTCCGTTCGGAACGGACTTAGCTTGAAAATTTGAAAATTTTGTGTCGTTTGTGCGTTCGAACGAACTTAGGGTTGCGTTCGAACGAACAAGGTTCTGGACAGCCAAATTTTGGTTTCTTTCTGTCAAAAATGCCCAATAATTTAAAATTTCCAAATTATAAATTCGATTCGGTATAGCATATAGCCTAAAACGGGGATGATTGTTTGTGAATGCTTGTAATGTGTATTGTGTGGGGGCCAGTGAGCTTTCCAAATTGTATTTTATTTCATTATGTGGGGACCGGTGAGTCTTCCAAAGTTGTAATAAAATAAAATAGGTTTAGTTTTGAAGAAGGACCTTCAAGGCAAGACGACACGACACGAAGATTGGATCTTCACATGAAGCAAGGAATTATCTTGGGTTTTAGGATTGGGAATTTTAGGGTTTTATGATTGCTCATAAAACTAAAAGGCCAATATGCTATACCTTATTATTTTATTTGTTTTGGTTAATAAATAAAATAAAATGATTTTAATAAAAAGTAAAATCCTCCCGCGTAATTATCAAGTCTAATGCCTCCCTAAATGGAACCTTCTAGACTAGTGTTTGTTTATCTGTGTTGCATGGCCATAGTCTGGCACAGATTTACACGTACGTAGCAAGGAAGGCATGCATTGATTAGGAATTGATGTGTTGCATGGCCATAGTCTGGCATGTCAATTCGCTGATTGAGTGATACTCCATTTGTGGTTTGGACTTGACCAATTCGATAGCTAGGCTACGATTTGGGGCAAGGAGTGAGGTACACACACTCTGGTTTTGAGTTGGACTCAATACCGGACCTCACGAATAAAGCAAGAATCGTCTTGGAGATGATTGGACACCGTCCTACCCGACGTGACGTATTTTCTGAGTGGTTGGCCATAGTCACCTTAGAAATACGTTAAATAGGGATCTTGTCCATTATGAGATTTAAGGTATCGAATCTCCGTTTCAATAGTGGGGGCTATTTGAAATGATAAAATAATGGGAATTTCAAGTTAATTAAAATGAATTTTAATATATGAAAGACCATGTTATTAATTACATTATTTTTCAAAAATTGTAGAATTAATGGCCTTACCAAGTAATAACCGCTTTAGTTTGCGTCCCATTTTGGAAAGGGAACGAATGAACGGAAAGAACTTTCTCGACTGGCAGAGGAATCTGGGATTCGTTCTGAAACAGGAAGGAAAGGCACATGTCTTGGAGACGCCTATCCCTCCTGTGCCAGGAGATACAGCAACTGAGGATGAGACATTCGAATATACGACCATGATGGACGATTCGAATGATGTCACATGCCTTATGTTGGCTACTATGGCTCATGAATATCAAATCCAATTTGAGAAACAGGATGCATACGAGATTATGAAACAACTCAGGGAGATGTTTCAGGTTCAAGCAAGGGTGGAGAAGTACCAAGCTCTTGGCAATGCAACGCAATGCAAGATGCAAGATGGTACGCCTGTTAGCTCGCACCTTCTCAAGATGAAAGGATATTTCGATCATCTTGAGAGGCTTGGCATAAAATTCGAGGTGGAGTTACAAACTGATTTGATCATGTTGTCACTGCCACCGAGTTTCGATTCGTTCATTTCGCATTTCCACATGTCAGACATGAAAAGGACCATTCCCCAGCTTATCGGAATGCTCAGAACATTCGAAACTGACATGAAACCGCGGTACATGAAGTCTAGGACTTCAGAAGTATTGGTGGTTGAAGGGAAGAGTCCACGCACTGGGAACAAAAACAAGAAGAGGAAGGCAAAGGGCAACAAGGTTGCGCCTAAGTCTGTGGGCAAGAAAGCCAAGGATGACAAGAAGTGTTTCCACTGCCTCAAGGAGGGGCATTGGAAGCGTGATTGCGAGATCTTCCTGAGGGAGAGCAAGCAAAAGACCGCTTCCTTGGACACACCGGCATCAGCTATTTTTGTTATCGAATCTTATTTCTTTACTTCATCATCACGGGTGTTGGACACTGGATGTGGGATTCATATTTGTAATAATATGCAGGGCCTAAGAAGTAGAAGATCGTTGATTCGTGGCGAAGTTGATTTACGCGTCGGGAATGGAGCTCGAGTAGCAGCATTTGCCGAAGGGACGTATGATTTAACTTTGCCAAATGGACTTATTTTAGTTTTGGATAATTGTTGTTATGTACCTACTTTGAGTAGGAGTATTATTTCTGTTTCGAGACTTGTTGCGGATGGATATGAATTAGTTATTGGTACTAATGATTGTTTTATTCGCAAGAATGATATTTTCTTTAGTAATGTTCTAGTTGAAAATGGTCTATATGTCTTGGATTTAGATAATAACAACAATAATCAGTCCATTTATAACATAAATACCACTCAAACTAATGAAACATACTCATGGCATTGTCGTCTCGGACACATAAACGAGAAACGCATTGCTAGACTCCAAAAGGATGGAGTGCTAGATTCTTTTGACTTAGAGTAAATAGAAAATGGCGAATCTTGTTTGATGGGTAAGATGACAAAGACACCTTTCTCCAAGAAAGGAGAAAGATCGAAAGATGTGTTGGCCCTCATACATTCCGATGTATGTGGACCGATGAGTGTCGAGGCTAGAAATGGATATCGCTACTTCGTGACTTTTACTGACGATTATAGTAGATATGGATATCTATACTTAATGCGTCACAAAAGTGAAACTTTTGAGAAATTCAAAGAGTTTCAACACGAAGTAGAACTTCAACTGGGCAAGAAAATAAAAGCTATTCGATCGGATCGAGGTGGTGAATACTTGAGCTATGAGTTTGAGGACTATCTTCGAGATTGTGGTATAATATCACAATGGACTCCACCCGGTACACCCCAATGGAATGGAGTGTCCGAGAGGAGAAATCGGACCTTGTTGGACATGGTTCGCTCGATGATGAGTCGAACGGATTTGCCAAAGTCATTTTGGGGTTTCGCGCTTCAAACGGCCGCTCATATACTGAATAGAGTTCCGTCCAAATCTGTTGAAAAGACACCATATGAATTATGGCATGGCATGGTGCAATCATTGTCTTATCTAAAGATTTGGGTTTGCGAGGCATACGTCAAAAGGTTATTGACGGAAAAACTCGAGCCAAGATCAGACAAGTGTTTATTTGTGGGGTATCCTCAAGAAACAAAAGGATACTACTTTTACTTTCCTAGCGAAAACAAGGTTTTCGTGGCTCGACGAGGACACTTCTTAGAGAAGGAATTCCTAGATCGTCAAGCCAGTGGGAGTAAAATTGATCTCGAAGAAATTCGAGAACCACAAAGTGAACAAGTTGATCTGGAACAAGATTCTGAGTTACCATTGCATGGTGAACCTGAATCTAGTACACAATATATACGTAGATCTAGTAGGAATCGTCAAGAACCTGAGAGATATGGATTTCTCATTAGTAATGACGATGATGAGTTGACTCTAGATGACGAGCCAACCTCCTACAAAGGTGCTATGTCTAGCCTGGATTCCTCGAAATGGCATGAAGCCATGAAAACCAAGATCCAGTCCATGTATGATAATAAGGTTTGGAATCTTATTGATCTACCTAATGGTGCTAAGACCGTTGGGTGCAAATGGGTTTTCAAGAAGAAAACCGACATGGATGGTAATGTACACACTTTTAAAGCAAGACTGGTGGCGAAAGGTTTCAAGCAAATTCATGGCATAGACTATGATGAAACATTTTCTCCAGTAGCCATGTTTAAAAGTATTCGCATTCTTCTAGCAATAGCTGCATATCACGATTATGAGATATGGCAGATGGATGTCAAAACCGCTTTCCTTAATGGGAACCTTACCGAGGATGTGTATATGACACAACCCGAGGGTTTTGTCGATCCAAAGAATACGAATAAAGTGTGCAAGCTTGTGAGATCCATTTATGGATTAAAACAAGCATCTCGTGCGTGGAACATACGTTTCGATGAGGTCATCGCAAAATATGGTTTCATTCAAAATATCGAGGAACCTTGTGTATACAAGAAATTCAGTGGTAGTTTGGTCGTATTCCTCATCTTGTACGTGGATGACATCTTACTCATTGGAAATGACATCCCAATGCTTAACCAGGTTAAGGCATATTTGGGTAGTCAATTCGCAATGAAGGACTTAGGAGAAGCCGCCTATATTTTAGGCGTAAAGATCTATAGAGATAGATCGAGGAGACTTCTCGGACTAAGTCAAAGTACATATATTGACAAAGTGATAACTAGGTTTCACATGGAGCAATCCAAGAAAGGATTTCTGCCAATGTCACATGGCATCGCTCTCACTAATGCTCAGTGTCCTTCAACGGACGCTGAACGTGAGCGCATGAGTCGGATCCCATACGCTTCGGCTATAGGATCGATCATGTATGCCATGATATGTACTAGACCAGATGTCGCATATGCGTTGAGTGTGACTTCCCGCTATCAGTCTGATCCCGGGGAAGTTCACTGGTCCGCAGTCAAGAGCATTCTTAAGTATCTCAGGAATACTAAAGATATGTTTCTTGTCTATGGTGGTGCGGAAAGAGATCTGGTTATCCAAGGATATACAGATGCTAGTTTCCAAACTTGCCCGGACGATTTCCAATCTCAAAGTGGTTACGTCTTCACGCTCAATGGCGGAGCTGTTGTTTGGAAAAGCTCCAAACAGAAGACGGTGGCTGATTCTACAACTGAAGCGGAATACATCGCGGCTTCGGAAGCCGCAAAGGAGGCTGTCTGGCTACGACAGTTCGTGATGGAACTTGGAGTTATGCCAAGCATCTCGGGTCCCATGGATGTGTATTGTGACAATAACGGAGCAATAGCACAATCAAAGGAACCACGAGCGCATCACAGGTCCAAGCATGTACTCCGGCGTTACCACTTGATTCGTGAGATTACGAAGAGAGGTGACGTGAAAATAATGAAGATACCTACTGATGATAACGTGGCCGATCCATTTACGAAGCCACTATCACGTGCCAAGCATGAGCAGCATGCTAGGGCGATAGGATTGGGATATCTATCGCAGTGTTAGATTGGGTATTTTATTTATGTTTCTTATTGCATAAGGGGATTTGATCTGCCTAGTGCAAGTGGGAGAACATTTATTATGTCCTAGGCGTGTTATTGGGATTGTATTTGTTTATGAGACAGATATTTATATTATTATTCATTATATGACCTAAACCTTCATATTTCAAAAATTTTAAATAACAAGAAAGTGTGTGAGAGGTTATTCGATTATTATAATCGGATAGACCTTGAATTTTATTCTAGTTTAGTGCATCGAGTCAGTTGAGAATAATATGTTGCATGGCCATAGTCTGGCATATTGATTCGTCAATTGAATGATAGTAAAACCACTAAACGGAATGAATATAATTCTAAAACGTCCCTGGTGTATAAAGTTGTTCATAGGTTTGAACCAGGTAGTCCATTCACTGAATGGAGACTTTTACATACACTGGCATATTCGTAGATGAGATGATCAGGTTTTACTGATCTGGGACGGTAGCGTCGATTCTAGAATATGGATATACGCGGCGTCGTATATTGGACTGACCACTATATGAGTTTGTGACATGGTCAGAGTCATTGGAGACGAACTCATATCCAGATAGTGCGTTTTGGTTCTTCATACTTGAGTGGTCTCATGGATACCTAGTATGTGAAAAGGCAATGCTTTGATATAATTGACCCTACGCGTAACTGTGTAGCAGAGATTACTATTGGGTATTGTTTTTAGCATAGGCAAAGGATGTGAGATTACAAGATAGGAATTGTTCCTTTCTAACCTTGAAAAGGATAGACGGAGATATCTCTCGGGCCCCTCGATTGAATTGAGATTGATGAAATGCTTGGCCAAGCTCGATGGAACTCATGGAGTTCGCATTGTAATTATCAATCTAATTCTTATCGGGAAAGAGTATATCTGATCAAAAAGAATAGAGGATGACTTGAAGTCTTAGACTTCACCGTGACCCTTTTGATCGGAAGATATCGCGAACAAGAGGACTAGTAACACTTATCTGAGTTAGGCATGAAGATGTACTGCATCTTCATAAAGGTGTTCTCCACCTTTTTCGTGCTAATTCTGGGTAGGTATTAACGGCAGTCTAGTGCTCGCAATACCTTGTGGAATGCTGCCATATCCACTGCCAGTCTTAGATGAACCTACAAGGTCACACCAAGATTTCGTAATATATCGGATTCTCAAGATAATGCTCACCAATAAGTTTGTTGGACAAACAAAATGGAATCACGTGTGATTATATCTCACGACATATGTTGGACATATGGCCAAGTTGATTAAGTCTTAATCCAAGAGGGAGTTTGAAAGAAAATATGGCTTAAGAATTGACTTGGAAGAATTTATATAAATAGACAAATCTGCTGTCAGAAGTATGTCCGTTCAGAACGAACTTGGAGTGCGTTCGAACGGACTTTCCTATCTGAAGTCAGAACAGTGTGCGTTCGAACGCACACTTAAAGTGCGTTCAGAACGGACGTAAGTTCTATATATATGAAATTCTGATTTCGTTTTAGGTTAAGTCTTTTTCTGACCTAGGATTTTGAGCCGTCGTTTTCTCTTCTTCTTCTTCCACAGAATTCAGATTAGATCTGAGAGATTGAGAGGGAGAATTGAGAAAAGGATTTGAGAGATTCAATCGTGACGTCGACTAGAACGGCGTTGGTGATTTCCGATCGGTCGAAATCAAGGTGGACACGAGTAGAGGGACTGCACTAGCATTCCTTGGAGAAGGTTCACGGATTTGGAGAAGTAATCGACACGTACTAACTTGTACGAGGTAATTCTCCGAAACTCTTCCTTTTTCGTTGGTTTTAGGGCGTGATCCCGGTAGAATTAGGTTACGCATGCGAGACTAATTCCGCTGCACACTTTGATATAAGCGTGCGTAACCTAACAGTGACTAGATCCCGCTCATGGGCTTGTAGTGCCATGGAAACGGCCTACTGCCATCGTTAAACGAACCTACACGGTCACACAACGAGTCGTACTATGTCGGGCTTGATTGCAAGTTTTTGCACATAGGATGTGCATGGCTTTAGCGTATATGATACGCGGGCTAGATTCTCTGATATAGTGTATATGTGATATACATGAGTACCTTTTAGGTAGATCTGAAACTGAGTGGGAGACTGAACGAAATACAGTTTTGGATCAACGCTAAAATGGTACGTAGGACAAACGAACGTACGCGTTCGTGGGCATACTAAACAGATTAGTAAAACTGGTATAACTTTCAGTAGGTAACTCCGATTGGAATGATTCAAATTGGGTTAGTTAGATAATGAGATTATCTAGAACTTTCATGTTGTAAGCTTTTCCATTTGAGCGACGTATCAGTGTCGTTCTAATAGAATACCGAAAGGGTGCGATGGGTTGACATACAGTCAGTAAAACGGGCGTAACTTTCGTGTCCGAACTCCAATTGGGCTGTATCCAATTGGGATGGAAAGATAATACGATTAGCTACAACTTTCGTAGATGTTCAAAGTCGGTTGGAACGATTTGATATTTTCGTTCTGACAGAATACTGAAAGGGTGTATGCAGTTTTCTGTTTGAAAATGTGTATAGAAGATATACATACCTTTTGGCCCATCCTTATCGTATGGAGTATATATAGGATGTTTCTCCCTCTCTCTCATAAGTTCAGTGCAGATAATTAATGGATTTTATCCAGAAATTATGAGACTCTAATCAGATGATGAAAGAGTGCGAAGAGATTGAGAGAAAGAGAAAAGAGGAGAAAAGAGTTTTCTCCGTCTTAGAGAATCGAAACGCAATCATGCAAGTTCGCCGGTGCATCGTCTAGGCAGATGCATCCGTGACCGAGGTGCTACGACTCACGGTAGATACGGGTAGAGGAGCGACATATGTGGCTCTTCGTTGTGATCAAACCGGAGAAGTAATCGAGTAACGGGCTGTGGAAGCGTGCGGGCATGGAACGCGCGAAGACAACCGTAAACGTGTCAAGATGGTGGGAGACGTGCGGTATGGGACGTACGAGCTAGTCACCAACGTGACACCGAAGGAAGAGAAGGATGCGAGCGATCAACCCGTCGTGCGTGATCAATTTCACGCTGGTAATCGTCTATCCTACTTTGCATCGTACCCTCGATATCGAAGCGTGATCTTGGATTTTGGGAACCGGACCGGGCCTTCATATCCGCTGCGCGGGCCCGGAGACGGGATAATTCCCTGCAGAAATAAAAATGATTGAGAAAAACGAAATCTGGGAGTTAGTCGAAAAACCGAACGAGAAAGGTGTAATCGGGTTAAAGTGGATCTATAGGACGAAAACGAATCCGGACGGATCGGTTCAAAAATACAAGGCGAGACTAGTTGCGAAAGGATACTCTCAACAACCCGGTACCGACTATCAAGAGACGTTTGCGCCGGTGGGAAGACACGAGACGATTAGGTTGTTGATTGCATTAGCCACGAATAAATGTTGGAAATTATACCAACTTGATGTGAAATCTGCTTTTCTAAATGGCGTGTTGAAAGAAGATGTGTACGTGGAGCAACCACAAGGGTCTGTGATTGACGAAGACGACAACAACGTGTACAAATTGAAGAAAGCTTTGTATGGACTGAAACAAGCACCCCGTGCATGGTATAGCAATATCGATGCTTACTTCACCGAAAAAGGGTTTAAAAGGAGTCTGGGTGAACCAACTCTTTACATCAAACAAGGCAAAACCGATATGATTATCGTTTCTTTTTATGTCGATGATTTAATTGTTACCGGTAGTGACGAAAAGATGGTGCGAGAATTCAAGGAGGATATGTTGAAGAAATATGAGATGAATGACTTGGGATTACTTCATTATTTTTTGGGTATCGAGTTAATCAAAGGGAAGATGGAGTTTTTATTTCGCAAATGAAGTATGTCTAAAATATTCTCGCTAAATTTAAAATGGAGAATTATAATCCGGTGACGATACCGATTTTGGTGAATGAAAAAATGATGAGTGAAGATGGTAGTGATGATGCCGATGAATCGATCTATAGAAGCCTAGTGGGTAGTTTATTATACCTTGCCGTTACAAGACCCGACATTATGTATGGAGCGGGTTTGTTATCTCGGTTCATGAGTAAGCCGAGTAAATTACACTTTGGAGTTGCAAAGAGGTTGTTGCGATACATACAAGGTACCAAAGATTTTGGACTTATGTATGAGAAGAATGAGAAAGCAAAAATAGAGTTGGTTGAATTTTGTGATAGCGATTGGGCCGGTAGTGTGGATGACATGCGAAGCACATCCGGTTACGCATTTGCCCTTGGATCGGGTATATTTTCATGGGCCTCAAAAAGGCAAGAACGAGTCGCGATTTCAACGGCGGAGGCGGAATACGTGTCGGCAAATGAAGCAGCGAGAAAAATCGAATGGTTGAGAAAAGTGTTAGAAGACATGGGGGAGAAACAAGAAACCGCAACGGTTCTCTTTTGCGATAATCAATCCGCGATAGCCATGTCAAAGGATTCCGTCTTCCATAGTCGAACAAAGCATATCAAGCTACGACATCACTTTATTCGAGAAGTGGTTGGAGATGACGAACTCGTTGTCAAACATGTCAAATCCGAAAATCAATTGGCGGATATTTTCACCAAGGCGCTTCCAAGCGTGAAGTTCATTCGCTTTCGAGAAATTATGGGAATGACGAGTAAAAGCATTAAGGGGGGGTATTAAAATTAATGTTTTAATATATTAATTAATAATATTATGTGTAATTAAAGGGCAGAATAATATTCAATGTATTTGTGTGCGAATGTAAGATTTCTCTTGAATAGATGAGGTGTCTATTGGAGATAAATATGTGTTTATTAGTTATAAAAGAAGTATCTTGAATAATTGGGTGTCTACGGTGGATGAATAATAGTCTCTATAAATAAAACATTAGTGTACATGTGCATGTACATGATGGGCGACACGAACCTGATCGCCATGGCAGCCGCTCCGCAGCGATCTTCCGCAAATATGCCGAGTTAATCCAAATCATTATTTTCGTGATTTTTCTATCATCTGAGGTTCTTCTCTTGCAAGTTCGTGTTTGATTTGTCTCGGGTTGTTTCTTGAGTGCACAGGCCTATTTCATCTTCTTCTCTTTGGATTTTGTTTTGGTTTTCAGAGGAATAGTGTTTGCTACATCGATCTTTGCGATATTTGAGTTCATCGATTTGCTGATTTCGTTAGGCTGATTTCATTGATTTTTATTTGCTGATTTTTGGGGATTTTTAGGGTTCGTTAAATTGTTTGCTGATTTTGTGCGATTTGTTTGGTTTCTAGGTTTGGATCAAGGGAAAGAAGGAAAGTTGTTCATAAAAAGAAAATTTCCGCATTAAAAGCTATCGATTTCGGTTTATCCGTCTTCTTCATATCTGGTATATTAATATTTAATTAATTTCCATAAATTTATCTTATTTAATTAGTTTATGACGTTCTAATTTTGAGGCAGAGATTTAATGAAATAGCCGTTTTTATTCTCCTCTGTCGTGACGGACCAACCAGTCTGTCATGACGCTATACTCACAGATTGGTTTCCATACTATTACCATAGGTCCGTCATGATGGACCAACTAGTCCGTCATGACGGACCAACTAGTCCGTCATGACGGACTATGTAATATATGTCAGTTTTTCATAATCTTATTATGCATCCAATAATTTCGACGAACGCGTACGTTCCTTTTTCCTCACGTGTACAATCTTCAGCTAGTTGATCTATAACTGTATTTTCTTCAGTCCTTGTAAATCAAGTTCGGGTTCGAAAGAAATAAAGGTCTAAGGGCGATTCGGGCAAGTGTTCCCAAATCAAAGGTTCGGGCAAGTTGTTGTCTAAACCGAGGACCGAAAGAAATTTGAAATCTGAGGAGGATTAAACATAAAGTTGATATTTATAGCTTCTTTTGGCATTGCCGTCTTGGCCACGTGAATGAGAAACACAGTTCTAGACTCCGTGAGATGGATTGCTAGACTCATTCGAATTAGATTTGTATGGGCAATGCGAGACTTGTTTTCTCGGCAAGACGACAAAATGCATCATTCTCCAAAGGTTGGAGAAAAATCCAACGAATTGTTGGAACACATATATTTAGATGTATGTGATATGAAGAGTTCTGAGGCAAGAGGAGGCTATCGGTACTTTATTTACGTTTACCAACGATCATAGTTGATATAGGATATATCTATATGATGTGTTATAAAGCAAAATCGTTTGAAAGTTCAAAGATTTGCAGGATGAAGTACAATAATCAACTTGGCAAGAAAATCAAAGTCATTCGATCAGATCGAGGAGACGAGTATTTGAGCTATGAGTTTGATGATCATCCAAATAATTGTAGAATCGTTTCACAATTACCTCCACCCAGAACATCGTGATGTGTCCGATAAGAGTAATCGAGCACATATTGGACATGGTTCGATAGATGATGAATCAAACGAATCTCCCAAAATAGTTTTGGGGTATGCCCTTGAGACCGCGGCATTTTCCACTACATATGAGATATGGACCGGAAAATCTTTGGTGTTATCTTTTGTGAAGATTTGGGAATGTGAGTGTACATCTGAAAATTTGTTTCAGATAAACTCGATCCCAAATATGATAATTGTTTATTTATCTGGTATCCTTAAAGAAATCTAAAGGATATTAATTCTATAATCTCGAAGAAAATGAGATTTTCATAGGTCGAAGAGATATCTTCTTAGAGGAGGACTACAAATGCACAAATTTTGAATTCGGTGCACTTTATCTCTAGAACTAGTGGGGGTAGAATAGATCTCGAATGAGTTCGAGACCCGAAAATGAATATTGAGCCGATGAAAGTTGATCTGTATTCGTCAAGAGCCGATGAATATTGAGCCGATGAAAGTTGAACTCGAGTCAAACACACAAGGCATTCTTTTTTTAGACCAAGTAGGCCATGTAATGAGCCGACAAATATGGAATTATCGTGGAAAATGACGATGAGATCGAACTCAAATATGATGAGTCGATGTCCTACAAAGAGGTTATGAGGAGTAAAGATTACAAATGGCATCATGCCATGAAATATGAGATTCGGTCCGTGTATGTTATCAAATTTAGAACTTGATTGATCCACTTCTCGGGGTTAGACCCATGGGATGTAAGTGGGTTTTCCAGATGAAAATCGACATGGATAAGAATATGCATATTTATGAAGCGAGGCTAGTCGCGAAAAGTTTCAAGTAAATTCATGGTTAGACTATGAAGAAACGTTTTCGAACGTCGACATCCTAAAGTCCATTCGAATTCTTCTTGCCATAGTCGCATATTATGACTATGAGATATGGCAAAATGGATGTCAAAACCAATTTCTTCACCAAAATTTTATGCAAGGATGTGTACATGACACAACCTGACGGTTTTGTCGATCCAAAAGAGTCGAAGAAACGGTATGCAAGCTTCAACGATCCATATGATGGGTTGATGAAAGCTTCTCGGTATTGGAATATTCGTTTTAACGAAGTTATAAACGGTTATGACTTTATCAAGAACGAATAAAAGCTTTGTGTACACATGAAGATTAGTGGGAACCACATTATATTTCTTGTGTTATATGTGGACGACATATTAATCGTAGGAAACGACACTCTGATGTTTACGGAAGTCATGAAGTACTTGAGTACTTGTTTCGCTATGAAAGATTTAGGTGAGGCCGCTTATAAATTAAGCGTAAAGATCTATATGATAGATCTAAGAATCTCCTCGGTCTAAGTTGGAGCATGTACATCGACAACGTGTTGAAAATGGTTTTCAATACATAGATCCAAGATAGGATTTGTCCCAATGTCGAGTGTCACAAACTTTTATAAGACTCAATGTTTGACATCGAGCAAGGAGAAAAGTAGCATGGATAAGATTCTCTACATTTCGGTGTTAGGATCTATCATGTATTCCATGATATGTATATGACTCGTATGTCTTACGCGTTGAGCGTCTAATTTTCTATCAATGGAATCCAAGGGATGTTCCATTCGAACAGAGGCTTAGCTCCGTTCGAACGGAAGTACACGAGTTTAAATGTAATTTGATTACAATTGCTAAACTCGGAGACAGAAGGTGTTCCGTTCGAACGGAAGCAGTTCTGCCTCATGTGTGTGTATAATGGCTATACACCATGTATGCATAATAGTAATGCACCCCTTGGACCACCGTGATTCATATTGAAAGCAATAAAGATCATCCTTAAATACTTTTAGAAAGAATTAAGCATACATTTCTCATCTATGGTTGTGTGGAGGACGGGCTGGTTATAAAGAGTTATACCAATTGTAGTTTCCAAATATGTACCACGACTTTCGATCACGAAGTGGGTACGTGTTTTGCTTAATTGAAGACAATATTATGGATTGCGAAGGCAAGTATATTGCGGTTTACGAGCCGCAAAGGAAGCGGTGTGGATCGAGTGTACGTGACCAAACTTGGTGTAGTCTCGAGTTATAGGATCCTATGTTTGTGTATTGCGATCGTCGCAATAGCACAAGCCAAGGAGCCGAGGTCACACCACCGCTTCTAGCCAATACTCAAATAAATTCATTTGATCCGTGAAATTGTGTAAAGGATATGATCATAGATATACAACACCTGACGAAGATTGACACTAGCGAAAACGTGGCGGACCCGTTTACAAGACCGCTCTCTCTCTAGTCAAGTGTGGGTATCATGCGATGACTAGAAGTATGGAGATATACCTAGAGGAGGAAGAAGGGAGTAGAGTGTAGTTATCTAATACGATAGTCCTCGCGGGTTATAGTTGTAAACGTTGCATCAACCAAATACTTAATCTATATGAATACATTTCTTTAAAAAAAATTGTTTACTTAAATTTATTTGCATTTATCTTATATGATAAATGTGTACGGGTTGTGTAATTTGATTACATGAACCTTGATTTGGGCTTGTGTGAGAGTCTACATATAATACGTGATTATGTTAAGTAATATTGTCACACTATAAGTTACCATTTCTAAATCGTCCCTAGTCATGATTAGGATGCTTAAGAGAGAAGCATATATATTATACGATAATAGACTAAACGTGTACACTAGTAAATTAGCCGAGGAGTTGATTATGTTTTGCTAATCATAGGACAAAAGTGCTTGTCAAATTGGTAATATGGATACGTATTAGGTTATACATATTGGACTTGAACAAAAGTGCGAATCATAACATAACATGGTTTAGTCATTGAAAATGGACTTGTAACGAGTAGGGTTTTAGTTCTTCATACTTGAGGTGATCATGGATCGTTTTGCATGCATAACACAATGCTTTGATGTAGTCTTCCGCTATCTGTAAAAAGTGCCCAAAAGGATCATTATTGGGTATTGACCGAAACACGACAATCGATGTGAGTCGCCAAGATAGGAATTGTTACTTTCGTGAGAAAGAGATATCCTTTAGGCCTCTCGATGAATCGATTAAAGAAAGCTTTGCAAAGTCAATGATATGAGATATTGATTGTATTTGTTAATTCAGTTTGGTATAGGGAATAAGTAAAGTCGATCAAAATATAAGGATGATTACCACCATGCCTTGTGATTGACGGATATCGCTAACAAGAGAACTAATAACCACTATTCGAGATAGGAATAAAGATCACAATCATTTTTCAATTTAATATGGATAGATATGATGGAGTGACTAGATCCCGCTCATGAGCTATGTGAGTCTTAGCCAATCCTTACTGTCATCATTAAACGAACTGAAGGGAATCGATCCGACCCCGGGCCTGCACAGCGGATATGAAGGCCCGGTCCGGTTCCCAAATCCCGAGATCACGCCTCGACTTCGAGAGTATGATGCAAAGTAGGATAGACGATTACCTGCGTGAAATTGATCACGCACGACGGGTTGATCGCTCGCATCCTTCCCTTCTCCGGTGTCACGTTGGTGACTAGCCCGTGCGTCCCATACCACACGTCTCCCACTGTTTGGAATCCATGAACGCCTCCGGTTTGATCACAACTAAGAGCCACATGTGTCGCTCCTCTACTCGTATCCATCGTGAGTCGTAGCACCTCGGTAGCGGATGCACCTGCCTAGACGATGCACCGGCGAACTTGCTTGATCGCGTTTGATTCTCTAATCCGAGAAAACCCCTTTTCTCTTTTCTCTCTTTCTCATCACACCCATTCAACTATTGATGGTGTTCTTTCGAATGATCATCTCAATTAGTCTAATCTGAATTAGATTCAGGATTAACTCTTTAATTGACTTTGATTCACTTCGATTTTCACCTTTGATTGATTTCAGAATTAACTTTTTAGATCAGAGAGAAACATCATATATATATATATATATATATATATATATATATATATATATATATATATATATATATATATATATATATATATATATATACTACATAGGATAAGGATGGGCCAAAAGGTATGTATATCTACTATACACCTTTTCAAACAGAAAACTGCATACACCCTTTCAGTATTCTGTTGAAAATAAATTGTGAAATCGTTCCAACCGACTTCAAACCTCACGAAAGTTGTAGATAATATTATTATCTTTCCAACCCAATTTGTCCCAGTCCAATTGGAGTTCGGATACGAAAGTTATGACGGTTTTACTAACTCTATGTCAAATTGTCGCACCCTTTCGGTATTCCATTAAAACGACACTGATACATCGCTCAAATGAAATATATTTCTTCATGAAAGTTTTAGATAATCTCATTATCTATCCAACCCAATTTGAACAATTCAAATTGGAGTTGTTATCTGAAAGTTATGCCAGTTTTACTAAAACTGTTTCTTATGCCCACGAACGCGTATGTTCGTTTGTCCTTCTACGTACCATTTTACCATTTATCCAAAACTGTATTTCCTTCACGAACCTACATGATCACACAACGAGTTGTACTATGTCGGACTTGATTCATAAGATTTTGGCACATAGGATGTTCATAGCTTAAGCGTATATGATACGTTAACTAGATTCTCTAAATATCATGTATACGAGATATATGTGGGAGTACCTTTTAGTTAGATCTGAAACTGAGTAGGTGACTGAAGAAAATACAGTTTTGGATCAACGATAAAAGTGCACGTATAAGGATATATGAACATGAGTGTTCTTGGGTTTAAATATGTGATAATAAGATTATGCAAAGTTAAGTTCCATAAAGTGGTCCATTCATACGGACTCTTAGGCTCCGTTCGAACGAACTACTACGAGTGTAATTTGGAATTAACACAAAACTGAGACAAAGACGATTCGTTCGGAACGGACTTAGGTTCCGTTCGAACGAATCACTTTGAGTATAAGAGTGTTTTATACAGACTCGAGTCAGAAAGGAGTATGTTCGAAAGGAAGCTTCAATCCGTTCGAACGGACGTACTGCTGAATGTGTATATTGGATATACACAACCTTTGACCCAATCCTTGTCCTATTAAGTATAAATAGGATATTTCCCTCTCTCTCATCTAATCAGTCTAATTCGGTCTAACACTTATTGAAAGGATGCAAAGAAAAAGAGAAAGAGGAGAATATGGGTTTTCTCCATTAGAGAACGTAGTTGAACAAGTCAAGCAAATTCACACACGCTTCGTCTTGGTAGTTGTGTGTGTGTGTGACCGAGAGACTACAACTCGAGGTGGATACGTGTAGAGGAGTTCACGTTTGTGACTCTTGAATTGTGAGCAAAATGAAGTTAGGGTTTGACCGAATTCGTTTCAGTTTACCCACAAGAAGGCGAATGTGTTTGAGACGGTGTCGAGTCGTGTGGTATGAGACGCACGCATTACCGAAGTAAGGAGCACGATGGAAAGCACGACAGTATCGAGACATGTGACGTGAGACTCACAAGAGACGGTCGAAGTGGAGAAGAAGAAGAAGAAGGAAGAATAAGTGTGATAACACTTCGTCCACCATGAATTTGGTGCGGTATTGTATGTTATTTCAAATATGATTCGCACGCTCGGAATCGATGACGGGGTCCTCGAAATTAGGGAAAAGGTTTCGCGTTTCTCATCCGCTGTGCAGGACGCGGGGCTGTTGATTTTCCAACACAAACGACCAATTTTTGTTTATTTTTTTTTTCTTTTTCCCCTCGTTTCAATCAATAACGAATATAAAGAGGTGATATAATAACAAGAACACACTTAATGAGCAAAGAGGTGTCTCTCAATACACATAAAGTAATAAGAGACGATAAACCTAAGGAACTGAGTCTCAGCGGTCCACACACTGACAGCATGCAACCATGAGAAAAAAAAAAAGAAACACACACACCACGCATAGAAGAACAGAAGTAAACATCACACACTCCACAGACCATGCTTCCGCGACCATCCAAAGAAAAACTCGCACCACCCAAACGCATATTCCATACGAAGCACGAAAGTCAAACGCACTAACAAAACTTAAAATTTCTCACACATTACAAATGCAAAACAACAAATGGAAAAATCTCATTTCATTATCGGTAATCACATACCTCCCCAACAAACAGAGGTGCACGAACACCCAGCGCATGCACCCAAGCAACAGACCGGATCCAAACCGACCAAAACAAATCTCATATGACGGCCCAGATTCACGGGATGACATGGAGGAAGTTGGTGACAAGAAATCCCTTAGCTTTATATATTTTAATAATGAGGTAAAGAAAAATTCAATATGTTTTTAAAGGATTTTTTAAGAAATTCAAAAATTGAGGGATTCTTTCGTAATATTCAAAAAAGTTACGAATTTTTAAATAAGATACCAAAATAAAACCTTTACTAAGAATAACGTGCATTTTCTTTAGGATATAGTAGGAGGTACCCTCGCTCCGCTTCGAGGGAACACAAAATAGAGAATCTACGATGCAAAATTATTACTTTTCTTACATAGCTTGTATTTTAGAAAATTATAAAAAAATATCATCTTCTGTTTTTGTTATGGAACTATGAAATGATCAAGTCATGTATTTTAAATTTATAGGAAATATAATTTATTTTGATAATTATGACTTGTGAGATTACAAAGATTTTTTTTATTCATATCTTGTCTTAAATTTTATAAAGATATACATATGCTATTATTATTTTATTTTACTTGACAATATTATATATACACTATAATTTCATGGATAAGAATTTTTTTTTCTCAAGTAGAGCTAACTTGTTAATTCCCATGTAAATATTTTGAAATGAAAAATGTTATTTACTCCTTTTACAGCGAAATAGAAATATATGTTTTTTTTCATTTATCCTTTCATGGGAGCATAAATATCTTTCTAGAATTGAATAAACATTATAGTATAAATTTATTTATATATATTAAAATAAGTATTATTATAAATTTCTTAGATAGTAACATTATATACTATGAATTTATTTATATATTAAAATAAGTATTACTTTGAATTTATTTAAATATTCTCAATACATTCATTTTATTTGTCAATTATTGTGTCTCGTTACACAATTGACTACAAAAAATATGCGACACTAAATCTTGCTCATTATTGTGACTACACGATTAACAACAAAAAATAATAAAACATAAAAAGACACATGTCATGCTGGTATTTAATTGGAATTATTGTGACTCGTTACACGATTAGCTACAAAAGTTATAGAACAACAAAGCGTGTTCATTATTCTCACTCCTTACATGACTGGTTACAAAAATAACAAAAAAAAAATGTAAAGATGTCACAATCACATGCATTTGAAATTTTTTAATATACTATAGTATAATATCATGTGGATTTTATTCATATGTTTGGTTGTACGTAATAAATTAACGTCATTCATGATATGCTTGGATATATTTCTTGGAAATATAATTACCATCAAAATTAGTTGTTTTTCTCTATTTCAGGGTATTCTTTTCTTTTCCAAATATTTTATTGTAAAAAAACTCGATAAAATTATTTTCATACATAATTGCTTAAGCTCAATTCATATAATTATATATTATATATACTACTTAAAAAACCTCGCAACATAAAAAGCTAAATACTCCTATAAATTTATAATATATGTCTTTACAACTCCCCAACCGAAACCAATTAAGTTCACATAACAGAGCATGCATTAGGGTTATCATCACTAAACATGTTAGTATAATTCTCCTCTTGGCTCGCTTCGTAGTTATGCACCATCATATTCGATTCGACATTTCTGACATAACCAGGTGGCGCCTTCTTGTCATAGGTTTGAGCTGCGTAAGGACGCGCAACTAGATTGTACGGAATGTACGGCCATATCTCTGCTTTCTTTCCTGTGGCTTGCACCTTTTTGAGAACCTTACCGGGTTCTACGTATCCGTTTACCGTAACCTTGTTTTGCTTCCTATTTATATCCACAGATTTTACTCCTAGATTAAAAAAAAAATGATATCGATAAAACTGATTGCGCAATAAAATCGAAGGAATTTAGTATATAGTATTTACCTTTCATGTCGGAAAGAGCATTTTTTACTTTGAGAACACAACCATCACAATCCATCCGGACCTTCAATTCCACAACTTGAAACTGCTTGATCTTCTTTTTGTATCCATGGCCATGACCATGGCCAAGCAATCCTGACAAATACTCCATAGTTCCTGATCTCCCCATTAATTATATGATATCCTTGTCCCTCTATCTCTTCCTATATATATGTATATATTTCTGAACTCAACTGAATGATACAATTAAAGCCTTAGATTTTGGGAACAAGTCTTTGAAAGCAACAAGACAGAAGGGAAAAAGGGTGCAATGAATTGAGGTTATGGACAAAGATTTTTCCTGAATTAGCCAAGCAGCAGGGAGACTGAAAAGAGAGATGAGAGAAATTATGGAAGGAGATGAGAATTGATATTAGGGTTTAAGGGGAAGAGGGGTGCTTAAATACTTAATTACAAGTTAAATCCTTAATTGGTGGGACTTGGAAGTTTCCTTTGATAATAATAAGATGCCTTGACAACTACACACAGACTGGTAACACACTGTTTTTCTTTCTGAGATTATTCACTCGGTGGATCTTTGGTTGGTCTAAGCATCTCTTTACATAGCCTTTGTGATGAAGGTACATAACCGACCAAAAGAAAGGTAATATAATCGATCAATCCATGGTAAAAAAAAAAGTTGATATCAATGAAAAAAAAATTAATATCAATGAAAAAAAGTTAATACAGTAACAAAAATGAAAAATCAACAACTATCATAAAAACTCGTGTGGCAAATACTTATAACGAATGAAAAACGTTTATATCAATGAGATTTCACTTCTATTTAAACAATATTTGTCTCAATTTTGTAATTTATGCTCTTATAATCTGAACATTTCTTGATTTTGTTTTTATCAAATTATATATTCACTGGAATTTTAGTATATTATATTATGATCTAATATATGACCTCTTGTCGAAAAAAAGTATTATCATATAACTTTTTTTTAGGAAAATGTTGAATATATCCCAAAACTCTCTCCACAAAGTTTGATGACGTGAATATGATTTATTATCTTCATTTTGTACATCTTAAATTATGATTTGACATTTTTTAATTATTGTCAAATCATAAATTAAAATAGTCAAATCATAAATTAAAATGTCAAATCATGAACTAAAATATTAAAATTAAAATTTAAAAACTATGTCACGTCATCAAAGATTGTGAGGGAAAATAATAAGAGGTATACATCACTACTCTTTATTTTAAGGAGGGTTAGTGAATAGTCCACCTTCCTGCTTTGTATTAATGCTAAAATACTCATGTGAATATTGGGATATTATACTCAAGATTTTTTATAATCAATGAATGTGCATCAAGATTAGTGTTGTGTAATAAATTTTAGTGACACAAATTTTCAAGAGAGAGAAATTCATTATTTATTACACAACACTAATTTTGATGTACATCCGATGATTCAAAAGTGTTGAGTATGGTATCCTCAATATTTACTTGAATATTTTAGCATTACTCAATTATATGATGATAAACTGTCAAGGTTGAGCATTTGATTAACACTAAGCTAATGCACTTAATTGAGGCAATAAATTTCTGACCTCGCAACGATATTCTCGGTCAAATTATGTCACTGTCTATATGATAACAAGGTACAATTTATGAATAATTTGGTGCTTTGGTCTAGGTAAATTCGGTTTAAAGTTGATTTTGTAGATTTTAATTGTGCCATTAAAGTTGATTTTGTAGATTTTAATTGTGCCATAAAAACAGATATTTAGTATTGATTGCAGAAGATATGTTATATTACGCTTTATCAAAATTTCATACTAATTTATAAGTAGTTAGGTGGCTTAGTCTGAGCCAATACAAGGAAAATCTGTCGTGTGGCAAAAAGAATGAATCTATCGTAGACTTGCTCTAGCATTGTCCTGATTAAGGGAAATCAAACACATCCCAAGTGGCAAAAAAAAATTAATCGTGTTGATTAACATCTCCAATTGATATGTTTAATTGACATTGATAATTTATAATATGTTAATATCAGTATATGTTAATTTAAATTATCATGTCAATTTAAATATTAATCGAATTAATTAATAATACTAATCAATCCACTTAAATTTCTCGTACCATCTCATACCACCTCATGAAAGATGTTTATTTTTAGTTTTGAGGGGTACCATATCAAACCCCCTAACTAATGAGGGCATAGGGGTAGGGATGTAGATGGTGCGGGTAATGCCCGACCCGACCCGAACCGGATCCGTCTAAATATCCGGATCCGAATAAAATTACCCGGATCCGTTTTTTCGGATCCGGATCCGGATCCGGAACAAAAAATACGGTCGGATCCGGATCCGGATAATTACCCGGATCCGAATAGCAATGCAAAACGGTACCCGTTTTTCCAAATTCATTACCATTTTTAATATATTAATTTTTTAAATTATTAAACATCTTTCTCTCTCTTTTTCTTCACATCACTTTAAGTAATATAAGTAATGTATTTAATTATCTATCAATAATTAATATATTGTTAATTACAAATATAACATGATCTCTGCAAGCCATGGTCTTGTCAAAATAAAGAATTTAAGCCACGACCTATTGTTATTTGTAAAATATTATATAAGAATTTCCTTTAATATAAGAATTAAATTAAAATTTAAGAAATATATTTTGAATTGATTAATTAAAATATAATATTGTATACATTATAAATTATTAGTATCCGTATTCGCGCGACATAAATTATTAGTCAAACTCACGTTTTCATCATTTCGACCAAATTACTCTATTATATTCGACAAATATTTGAATTTAGTAAAGTATAATTATATTATTTATTACTTAAGTATTATCATAATTGTATCATAAATATTTTGGTTAGAAAAAAATAATTAATTACATATACAATATATGTCTGAACTATCCGAATATTATCCGGATCCGTATCCGTATCCGACGATATCCGAACCGTATCCGTATCCGTTTAATATCCGAACCGTATCCGGATCCGACACTATCCGGATCCGGATCCGGATCCGACAAAAAATACGGATCCGGATCTGGTATGACCACTATCCGAACCGTTTACACCCCTACATAGGGGGGCGTGCCACATATCATATAATTGCCCTTAGTTGTTGATCGTTGATTAGTTTGCCCTTTCAATTTGTTTCCTTGCATTTATTAACTACCAATCAATGATTAGGGTTTGATTGAAGCTGTGATGTAATTTGTTCAATTTCACAACAGAACAGCTCTGATTTTTCTTGGTCTCCTTAACAGGTGTCGTGAGGCTATATGATTAATTTAACTTCTTTATAAGTTCTGCTATTTGAGGTACAGAAAAATGTTAAAAAACAGTGACGGATCTAGACCGGATTTTTCGAGGAGACAATAAATAATATTTATTGAAATTACACTATCAAATTTTTTGAGACAAATAATAAATTTTACATTGTTACACTGATAAAACCAGAGTTGGACTTATAGCTTGCTAATTGTGGCAATTAGCACAACCCCCGATTTTAAAACGTCCAAAAAAAATTTAGTATGTAGTTTAGTGTAAATAATAGTCTCAAAAAAACTCACCAATATTAAAAAAATTGATATTTAAGTGATAATTGTTAGTAATGCAATAATTTTGACTATGTTTTGTGTTAGTTTTGTATTTGAAAAATATTTGTGGTCAAATTAATATAATATTAGTATTTAATTAGTCTGATTAATTTTTCTGTCAAAAGCCTCCAAAAATGTCGGGCCGGCCCTAGATAAAATACATAGAAAAATCAGATATATATACACTATTCTCAGTGGCGGATCTTGTCTCAAATCAATGGGGGACGGTAATCTGGGGGGGTGGGCTACTGTGAGAAATTTTCAAAAAATATTGGGGGAGAGGAACAGTAGTATATAATTTTGCAGTTCTATCGTAAAATACACAGACATAATCACATATATATACTACCGTGGGGAGGGCCTCCCACTAGTCTCTTAATATATCCGCCACCGCTATTCTACGAAAATCTTGGAGAGCCAAGATCTTCCTTGGCCTCTACATAAATCTGCCCAAATTAAAGAGAGTATATATATAATTTATTCGTTCAAAGTGAGCATTAATTTGGAAATATTTATATATTTAAAAAGGTTAATTCTGCGACAATTTATCACCAATTTTTTAGGGTAAACGTCTAACTTGGGTTTAGTCCAGGTTTGAAAATAAGACTGAAATTTGTATGAATGCAACTTTTATTACACAAATATTACTTTGCAAAAGTTTAGTGCATCAATGAAGAAGAGAATCTCTTTCTTTAAGATGGTTATTTCTCACCTCTTTTCCTTTCCATTAAATATTCAACTAATTTATTTATTTCACTGATATTTCGACTCTACAAATATTCTAAGAATTCAATGGTCATAAAACAGTTAATAATTGTAACTAGTTGATTTGTAAGTACCAACAATATTTATTTCTTAACTTCTGTTAAGTAGACAGCTCAAATTCAAGCAATTAAACGGTTATATCGCATAAATTGATGAACTTGTTCGTTTGAATAGAAGCGTCACGTGTTGGAAGATTCTCTGAAAGACAGGCTGAAAAGCTGGACATAATAATTAATGTTACAAAGTTATATGACTACTGAGAATCAAACATGTGTGATGGCAAAAGTCTAGAAGGTAGGGAATAATACCAAACTCCCTTGCAAAAAAACACACTCAAATCGTGTTGTTTCCTTGCAACCATTTTATGTGATTTATTGCTAAAACTAATATAAATAGGTGATAAATGAGAAACAAATTATTCTTTTATTTATTTTATTTATTTTGATTGATCAGAGAATTTTATTTGCATATATCATTCAGTAGATATAATGTTGAACCTCTGACCACGTGCTGACACGCGGCATTCTTCTTCTTCTTCTTTTTTATAATTTTGTTTCTATTGAAACATAAATTATACTCATGTAGCCAATGGTCCATAGCCTAGTTGGTTGAGTGTGAAGCACAAAAAATCATATGTTGTGAGAGGTTGTGGGTTACATCCCCATTGGCATCAAAAAAATAAGATATCAGTAACGGAAGCGATCGTTTGTCGGATACCATTCAAAAAAAAAAACATTATACTCATGTATGAAAGAAAAATACAATTTGCTCTCAAACTCATCACAATATCTTTGATGAGGTAACAAAGTATATTGATTAACATTTCTAATTGACTCAATTAAATGTTAATTGACACGTAAAATTAATACATCAATAATTTATAATATGTTAATATTAGTAAATGTTAATTGACGTGTCAATTCAATTAAACGGTAAATTAAATCGTTAAATGAGACAATCAATAATACTAATCATCTTACTTAATCCTCTCTTGCCACCTCATCAAGGATATTATTTTGTGTTATTAGGGCTCCATATATAATCCCCGTATGAAATTATGGCTCAATTGTTAATTTCTAATGGTATAATTTACAACTGTTTCTTTTTTAAAAAAAAATTGATTTTTCTTATGTTAATGGATGACATTTTAAATATATATTATGGTTTTATGTGTATTTATTCACGGTTTTCTTTAATTTGTTTTGAAACTTTAATTTTTTTTTTTTTGAATTATAACATGTTATATTTTGTTTATTTCATTTTAAATATATATTTCGGTTTTATGTGTATTTTATTCATGGTTTTCTTTAATATGTTTTGAAACTTTAATTTTGTTTGAATTATAACATGTTATATTTTATTTATTTGGTGTGGATTTATAATCATGGACCAATTCCATGAATTCTTATTAATTATAATGCATATATCTATAATACACAAATTTTCATGAACATTTATTAATTATAATGTATTTATTGATATCAATATATTTTCAAGCATATCATGATTATATAATTGAGTTTAAACGTACCCGCGCAAATTTTATTTAAACAAATTATACAAAAACATATAAAAAAAAGAGTATGAAGTCCCGCACAATTATTGCGCAGGCTATTGCTAGTAACATCTATTGTTTAACATCAATTGAATTTGAGCACATAAGATATTGTGAAATGTCTTTATCAATCTTTTTGCTCAAAGTTTTAGAATTGATGCCTTAGTTTTTGTTCCTTCCCAATGCAGACTTAATCACCAAGCAAAAAATGAACATGAACATGCCACCTTTTATCATATATGATCTCAAGCATATTATATAAAACCTGGTTCGAGATTAAGATAAACATAATATACAGTTCATCAAAATAAATTTAAGCAAAATATATAATGAGGGTCGACAGAAAGAACAAAGCTAGAACAGGGACATTGTACCAAACATTTAGACCCCATATATAATACCCCTTGTCATGTCAGAGACAAGTGCACTCTTCAAAAAAATATATCTTTTTTTTCTTGACAAGTGTATCGAAAATCAAACTATTCTACAGTTATATGATAGAGATTATGTGATTTGGATAGTCAGATTAATTTTTAATTGTAAAATGTTATGAATATGAATATACTAATTATAACTTAATATGTTATGTATATACTCATGTATGAGTGTGAAATGTTAGATATTCAGGAAAATGTATGAACATGAAGAAATACATATTGAAGATTTCAAATTAGAATATTCACACTAGATCAAAGAGTGTTATTTTTCCGATATAAGACGTTTTATGTAGATTATTTTTATAGACAATTCAGTTTAATAATAAATATTTTTTCTTTATATTTCTTGTGTTATTTACCTTCAGTTTATAATACGTTATCAGCACGACGTTCTTGAAATTCAGTCGAAGGTAAAATCTAAAAAACAAGACGAAGATAGGTATCGATATATTTCTAGTACGCAATTTTTATTTATTACGGAGAGATTGTATTGCAGGATGCTATATTATATCTTATGTATAAAATTTACAAAATTGCTGACATGAGAATGAGTCACGAGGCTAAAAATAATTGGATTTACTAAATATTAATTAAGTAGTTATTATTTCATTAAGTAGTCATTAATTGATCCAATAAAAATAATTTGACCTAATAAATATTAATTAAATGGTCACTATTATTATTAACAAAAAGTACATCCATAGTTATTAATCTCTACCAATGTTTTAAATTGCGATATAGTGGTCCATTGCGATTAGACTGTAATTTACATATGATCACCGATATTATGCGAATTTTTATTTTCAAATACCTCCTATAGGAATTAAAATTTACCATAGATGATGTTATTTATTTTTATCAAAATACATTTCTATTAACATATGTAGTAATTAAAAAATATATTATTGTTATTAATTTTAAAATAGGCTTAATGAATTTTTAGCATATAATAATTAAAAAAAAATTATTATATATTATATGTTATATAATTTTAATATTTTGTATATTTATTTTATTTTTTAATTTAAATTAATCAATTTCAAATGATGTATGTGAGTTACGTTAGCATGTTCATAATACTAATACTATGTATGTCTGTTTTTATAAAGTGTACCAAATATAATATTTGAATCTGTTTTCTACGGTTTTTGTCCAAAATGGTTGTGTCCGTTCATACATGACAACCTCATATTCATGCAAATCACATTATATTCGTTTTTATGCTTTTTTATGTTTTGTACGGCATATGACCAGGCAATAGGGATTTATGAAAATATAATATTATTTTATGCCATAAAATTTAGGTTAATATTTCGATAAATTTTGTTATGAAAAATTTGCCTAATTCTGTGTTGATGATTTCTCATAGGTACTAATAATTTCCAGGTTTGTAATTTATTTTATTTCATGATACTATATTGTTTTTCGATACTATATTGTATTCCATGATACTATATTGTTTTTGTAAAATTCAGTGATTGGAAATACTAACGAAAAGACATTGTCCACCTGTCACGGAAAGAAAAAATTGCTCAGTGACTCTCCCAGTGGATATAAACCTCCTATCAGATGGCCTAAAAGCAAGAACCAATGTTGGTACATGAATATATTATACGACTGGATAAACAACGAGAAGTAATTACCATAATTTTGTAATTAAAGGCTACAATATTTTTTGTCCGAATTTACTTCGTGTGCGTTATGTAATTTTCTTTTATGGTTGATATTAACATTGTTATCCCATATTTTGATATTGTTATTTTTGAAGTTGCAAAATTATGAAATAATAAATGAAAATTATGAAGAGTATATTTTGAGGAATCAATAAGTCTCATTGTGATATAATTCCTAAAAGTGTCCCGTATATTTATGTGGACATAAATGAGTGCATTTTGTTTGAGCGTCCATAATATTGATAGTCAAGATATATACTTGGCCGATATTGCGTCAATGCACACTATATTTAGAAAAACGATATATTTTGCTAATATTACAAAAAATAAATGAAGCGTCAATACAATATCAGGAACAACAAACGTGATTAAAGCCTCCGGAAGAACAGTTATTTTGTTTCCTAGAAGAACCGAATTGATAATAGAAGATGCCTTGTAATTTGGATTGATGATTTTGGATACATTTATTACGAAATATTCTTCGTGAATTCTTGTTACGAAAATTAATTTTGGGTCTTGGAGACACCATGAAAATAAGCATCGATTTAAGAACATCCAAAATTATGATATTAATTATTTCATTCCTCGAAACGAATGATTGCATGGAGACTATTAGTGATACCGAAAATATATGTTTTTCGAGAAATGAAATGAAATAATAGTACATGTCGTACAAAATAATATCTTGATCGAACCTCTTGAAAGGGGGGAAGAAATATAATGAACACGACAACTTTGTCGATAGAGATAATAAGATCTTGAAGATATATTTAATAAAAAACGTGTATACGAATTTCAACAGTGTATATTTATGATTACTCTAGAAGAGTTGTTTTGGAAGTGTCATTAGTTATATTACTCCGAAATAGTTATTATGTTAATAGAACATCATTGCTTATTTTTATGACATACAGATGTATTAGTCGAATTAAAATCATGTTGTTATGAACTAGAAGTTCATTATATAAAATAAAAATAATGATATGATTTGGAATATTTGATTATGCATAGAATATGCTTGTCATGACGATGACTAAATTAAATTAAGACCAACTATTAATGATAAATACTCTCCAAATCTCATTATAACTTGTGAGTGGTTTGGAGCCGGCAAGTATTCTTTGAAAATATTAAATGTTTAGTTCATGTGCCGGTAGCACTACCATACCATGATGAGTTAAAAATTGTTTGGCATATGTATTGGGTTGATTTATTCCCCATAATTTGATACCTTGAACATCTTTTTGTTTGAACTAGAAGTTCAATTGATATGTATAAACCTGAAGTTTAAATGTATATGTAAACTAGAAGTTTACATTCAAGTAAGAAACAATTAAGTCAAATATGCATGTTGTGTGCACAATATCCCCGAAGGATTATACGTTATTTGTTATAACAAAGAAAAATGAAAAACATGCTTGAATTGTAGTACACGTTTTATGATAAATGTACAAATCCTGGAAAAAGAAAAGAAATAAATGAATAAGATGATCAAACATGAGTGAAATAGCTCAAGATATAATATACCATGGAAGTCCTGAAGAACTTCACTAGGTATACTCATGCCTACATTAGAGGGAGAGAAATAAAAACTGAAAAATTAAGAAATTATATGAATTGCATCATCATATTAGATCCTCGAAGAAGTAATAATGAACAAGGAGTTCATAGACTATTTATTTGCAACAAATTGCAAAACAATGATTTGGTGCAAGAATTTTCAGTATGAAATTCTCATATTTTTAATAAAATATCCTTGAATAATTTTAATTTTGATATACGCCTGAAGCGTGGTCGACCAATCGGTTCCAACATTAGAAATTCAAAGGAATAATAAGAGCATGATAAAATTAAGAGTTGTTTATTCTTCTAATAAAATACATCCTTGTTAAAAGGATATTGAAAAATTAATTAGTATATGACATGAATGAATGAGTTCAGGTACCTGACAACAATGAAATTGTTGAAAAATAATGATATCTCAAAGTCATGTCTCTATTAGAAAAATGTGGAAAAGAAATGAAACTATAGTTATGGAGAAAATTACATATCCACTTACAATTGATAATCGATCTAGCATTAAATCAATTAAAAAACGTCGACAAATACAATTATTGGCCGTAATTGAAATTCACATAAGAAAGTGAAGTTGATGGACTTGATATCCGAAAAACACCTTGTCATGATGATGAAATTTTATTTGTATGTAAAAATAGTTTGAATGTCTCTGAAGGAATAAAAATATATCATGTATACATGGTAACGGATTATTCATATGCCCATTGAATTGCACTATTCATGAAAATCCCTGAAGAATTTCAAATGCATGAAGCATATTATTTAATCCCTCAAGAGATATGTCGGAACATATTATATTAAATAACAAAGATCTTTGTATGAATTGAAGTAATCTGAGCATGTATGATATAATCATTTTAATATTGACGAAAGACTATATGTCTATATCAATTATCAAAATTGATAGATGTGTAATTATCGCAAATAAATTATATTTTATTTGAGCTTATTGGAACTCCGGAAGAGATTTAAAAGACAAATTAAGAAAATAACGAATTTGTTATTATACATCTCGAATAATATTTTGTCATGGATTACAAATATGTCTAATATTTCCTAGAAGGAATTTTTTCACTAGCAACTAAGATTATCAAGCTAGTGCCAAAGAAGTTGAACTTCATAGTTTCGAAATATTTGTATCCATGAAGGGGAGAAAATGATATGCAGTGCATTCTTTTTGTCCTTGATCATGATTTTGTGTCACCGGATTTTTCTGAAAAGATTTTTAATGAGACGTCTTATAGTCATGTATGAATGTGAAAGATTAGATACTCAAGATATATGGACATGAAGAAATACATATTGAAACTTTCACATTAGAAAGTTCACACTAGATCATTTGTACGACAATTGAGTCCAATAATAAATATTTTTTTTCTATATTTCTTGTGTTATTTACCTTTAGTTTATAATAGAAACATCCAAGTTGTATTTATTGGAAAAATGTTTTTTTTTGCTTAAAAGTAAGTAGGCTTTTCAACACCCAATAATGAAGGGCCAACTAGGCCTAGCAGACCCGATCAAATCTTTTGCCTATGCTCAATAATTGTATCACTAAAATCCAAACATAATTGAACTTTCTTCAAAGTTGAACAAAATCGATTTTTGCTCAATAATAGTTACAAAAAAAAAACCTTCTTAGTTATTCTTATTAAGCTCAATATGATGATAATATCTCCAAAAAAATCATTATTATCTCAAAAGGAAAAACTCATCAGGAAGAGAAAGAAGATATAGAGGAGGCATAGGATTGGAGGAGAGAGAGAGTCTGCTCGGAAATTGCGCGGGCCCGCGCTTGCCTCACCCATTGCTTCGCCGCTTCCTCGGCTTCCGTGCCGTTCAATCCTGATTCCAACTCCTCAGCCGCTTCCGCTAATTTTCCATTCACGATTAATTTCTCCACTCGCGTTATCAACGACTCGATCCCTTCCCTACTCTCATCCTCCTCTTTGACCTAAAAAATTAAAAAAAAAAAAATCATTTTATTATTTCTTATGTTTTGTAGGGGTATTTATGACTTTTCACGTTATTATAATTACCTTGATGGAAGAAGCGAGAGTAGCTACAGCATGAGTTAAAATACCGCCACGTCCCGCTGGTATAAGACTGAAATGTCGCAATATCCCTTTCAACGCATTAAACTATAACAAAAAAATATTAATCCATTGAAAATATATAAAACATTAAAAATAAAAAAAAGTATACTACCTTGACAGTAAGTTCCATTTGGGTGTCGGTTCCATAATCCAAAGCTTCTTTAGGAAGAGACGAAATAGCCAATTGCAAAAGAGAATCTTTGTCTATACTCTGTAGAGATTCGTGTAGCGAGTCCACCTCGGCCTTCAGTGGAAGTCCTTTCGATAATGCTTCTTCCATGCCCAGTGTCGCCTTTTCACAAAACCAAAAAAAACAATCTTTTAAAAATGCAAGGGCATTTTTGTAAATTTCGTAAATAGAAAAATATTTATTTACCAGAGCGAGATTGTGAACGGAATGGCTTTGGCGCGCTTCTTCAGATCGCGCATAGAATGCCATGCATAACGCATTAATCTATTCACAATATAAATAAAGAAGTTTATTAAAAAATATAATAAATAAATAAATATAATGATTATTTCATACATTAAGATTAGCTTCTGAAATTCTTTCTAATTGTAACGCTTTCTCCTTGGCAATCGCGGCTGCCAGCTCAGCTTTCGATAATTCCTTTGTTTTCTCGAGTTCTTTCTCCATTTCCTCGTCCTTTGAAATAGCAAAATTTATATATTAAAATGAAAATTAGAATTTAATATTTACATTAAATGTAAATTTATTAAGTACCTTGTGTTGTAATTGGTCTTTGAGAGTTTGTTCTGCTTTTTCTTGCAGAGCTTTTATCGCATTAAATGCTTTCCTCTTTTCTTTGTTCAATTCCTAATATTGACAACAACGATTATAGGGGGGTTTCAAAATATCAGAAAAGCTAGGGGCATTTTTGAAAGAAAAAAAACCTTTTCTAGTATTGCAACTTCTTCGGCAAACATGAGTTCCCTAGCTCTTGCATCCTTCAATTCCTTCTCGTATTTCGCCTACATAAATATCATAACAATATAAATATTATATAAATAGAAAACATAATTTGTAATTTTACATAAAATTAGGGTTTAGGACCTTGAGGCGTCTTTTCTCTTCGGCAAAAATATACGCGTCAGACTCAGCTTGTTTTCTCTCCGCAGCATGAATTGCTTCCACGAGATCAAGCATTATAGTTTCTTTATCCAAATTAATATCGTTTTTATAATTCGTCATGCTGGCATCATCATCAATCTCGTCTTTTTCTTCGTTGGTTATTTGTGGTTTTTCTTCCTCTTGGAGAGAATAGGATTCAAGAAGCGAAGTTTTATTTTCAGGCGTGTCTTCGATTTGGACAGGGCTCTGTAAAAACATAAGAAATTCATGAAATTTCAATTTTTCAAATCTTGAAAACAAAAAAAATTCAATTTTGTACCTTTGATATTTTGAGATTTTCATCCTGAGAAGGAATAGAATTAGAATCTGTACCGGTTTCTTCTCTTGAAAACGGTATCAATTTTTCTTCAATTTTATCATTATCCACTGAATTTTCACTTATGATAACTTGCTCTTTATCCTTTACTTCCTCATTTGGAGTCAAATTTTCAGATTCAACCTTCTCAGTATCCAAAATTGCATTTTGGTCCTTCAAATCAGCTTCGGGTTCCACTTTCTTTTCTAATTCCTCAGAAGTACGTACCTCCTCTCCATTTATCACTACATCTTCAATTTTGGATTCTACTGGAGCCTCCTTTTGCTCAGAAATTTCAATCTTTTCGGGAATTTTAATCTTATTTTGCTCGGATGAAGTATTGAGAGGAGATTTAGTAAGAAGAAAGTCTAAGTAGCCATTATTATACGCAAAAGCTCCACCTGCAGTAAACCCTAATAGCAATCCACCGAGTAATAATCCTCCTTTCGATTTAGGTTCCTCTTTAGCCGGAGGTGATTTTTGAGACGGATTTCTTGGCGGTGGAGTTGCTGTTGAAAGTTCATTTCTCGCCGAAAGAAGATATGGCATCTGATTCACAATATCAATTAGAAAATTAAGCTTAAATTCGATTCCAAACCATTAATTAGTAATTATAACGAAATCATTGCTTACGTGAGATGAGATCCCTGCAGGTCTACTCCTAAGGGGTTGAACGGAAGATAAACCCCCAATGCACCTGAATTAAGCATCAAATAATCAATAAATCAACCCCGATAATGAAATTTCACATACAAACCGAAACTGATTACCGAGAACCTACCTTCGAAACATCGGCAGAGAGCGAGGAAAGAGACGAAGTGGAGAGATGCTGCCGAGCAGTGCTGTGAGACTGTACGCTCTTGCGTAGAGAAGAAAAAAAAAAGGAAGAAACAATGGTTGAAGAAGAAGAGTCTTTCGGATCTGCCACTATTGTTGGATTTGGACGGGCCGGATCTATACCAGGATGGAATTGATCCAATTGTCCAAATTATTGATTGTTGATATTGGGTCGGGCTGTATCTTTTTTTAATTTCACCACCAACTTCATCCATATCTTAATTAACACACTTAATTAATACGATAGATATATATATATATATATATATATATATATATATATATATATATAGGATGGCTAAGATACTCAATTAAGTATCATTCGTTTGATACTTAGGATATTTTAACCATTAGATTTGCTTTGAGATTTGTGTTTTTTTAATGCTATATATATTCATCATTAATTATTTCCATATCAGTTTATGATAATCATTAAATGCACAAATCTCAAAACAAATCTAATGGTCAAAAAGTCTTAAGTACCAAACTTATGATACTTAATTAAGTATCTTAGCCATCCTCATATATATATATATATATATATATATTAACAATTCTAATCCATATTAATTTATTGTTAATTATGTGTTATTTGTTAATTATCATGTTAATTAGATTATAGAGATATGATGATGAAATCGGGGCAAAGTATAATTTTCCATCAACTTTTAAATTAGGAAAAATTCACTATTTACACACGAAAAAAAAAAATTACGAAAATACACACGTTTCCAAAATAATTCCAAAAATACACAATGGCGGAGTTACAAACTCCGCCAAATTAAAAAATGGCGGAGTTTGTAACTCCGCCATTTTTTACTTCCTTAATTTGCACTTAGTCCAGGTAATTTTGTTTAGATTATTTGGCGGAATTCGCCAAATTTTGTTTTTCCATTAAAAATTGATATTTGCTCCCAAATTTTACCATAACATGATTTATGTTCTAAATTAGTATATTTAATTAAAATAATAACTAGTGCATGTTCGCTGTTAACTTAATACGTAATTAATAATTATTCGAATTCATAAATTGGAATAAATTTTACTGAATATTTAATTATATTTCTTAATTATCAACATAATTGAACGTAATAACTATATAATGGATAATTCGGCGGGTACATTTTGGAGTTGAATAAATTTTTTTTTAATATCAGACACACCACGTGACAAAGTTTGAAAAAAATATATAAAAAATTTATTATACTCCAAAATGTACCCGCCGAATTATCCATTATTTAGTTATCACGTTCAATTATGTTGATAATTAAGATATATAATTAAATATTCAGTAAAATTTATTCAAATTTAAGTATTCGAATAATTATTAATTACGTATTAAGTTAACAACTAACATATATTGGTTATTACTTTAATTAAATATACTAATTTTGAACATAGATCATGTTGTGGTAAAATTCAAAAACAAATACCAAATTTTATCATAACATGATCTATGTTCAAAATTAGTATATTTAATTAAAATAATGACCAATATATGTTAGTTGTTAACTTAATACGTAATTAATAATTATAAGAATACTTAAATTTGAATAAATTTTACTGAATATTTAATTATATATCTTAATTAACAACATAATTGAACGTGATAACTAAATAATGGATAATTCGGCGGGTACATTTTGGAGTAGAATAATTTTTTTATATATTTTTTTCAAACGTTGTCACGTGTGTGTCGGATATTAAAAAAAAAATTATTCTACTCCAAAATGCACCCGCCGAATTATCCATTATATAGTTATTACGTTCAATTATGTTGATAATTAAGAAATATAATTAAATATTCAGTAAAATTTATTCAAATTTATGAATTCGAATAATTATTAATTATGTATTAAGTTAACAGCCAACATGTACTAGTTATTATTTTAATTAAATATACTAATTTAGAACATAAATCATGTTATGGTAAAATTTGGGAGCAAATATCAATTTTTAATTGAAAAATAAAATTTGGCGGAATTACAAATTCCGCCAAATAATATAACATAGTTATCAGACTTAAGTGCAAATTAAGGAAGTAAAAAATGGCGGAGTTACAAACTCCGCCATTTTTTAATTTGGCGGAGTTACAAACTCCGCCATTTTTTAATTTGGCGGAGTTTGTAACTCCGCCATTGTGTATTTTTGGAATTATTTTAGAAACGTGTGTATTTTCGTAATATTTTTTTTTTTCGTGTGTAAACAGTGAATTTTTCCTTTAAATTATTAAGGATGCCCAGTAAATTATCATGAATACAGAATACCTCTGAAAATAGATTAGTAGCATATAATCATTTTTTTAATTTTTTTTTTTGTAAATATATCGTAATAAAGTAGAAATAGATTAGTAGTATATAATCATTTTTTTAATTTATTTTTTGTAAATATATCGTAATAAAGTAGTTGCAAAAATCTCAAGTAGTTAAAGATTAGTTTCAAGTCAGTAGTCCACCAATCAAGTCGGTCAATCCGGATTTGTCAGATATATTACATTACAGATATTTCTGTGATTTTAAGAGTTTTTTGGCCAAATTGTACTAAACTTCCTGATAACTATGTAGTAATTATGAGATGAAAAGAGTTAACGATGATAAATTTGATTCATTTGGTTCAGAGTGAAAACAACACATGATATTTGATGACGTTGATATTAAATTTATGAGCATTGGCCAATGAGTCCGTAGTCCTTTGGTTAGTGTGAGACACGAAAAAACATATGTTGTGAGAAATTGTGAATTCAATTTTCATTGACATCAATTGACGGAGGATATATGAGTCTTCTCCATTTATTATCAAAAAAAAATTATGAGCATTGTTTCGCCTGATGATCGTGATTTCAAAAATTAGTCAGATTTTATAAAATTTGGATATTTATCTGATTTATATGCTCATTTGTTTGTATATTTATGTTTTATTTGAATTTTGGTATGTGTTGTTAATTTCGTTGGAAATAACTTAGACTTGGACTTGTGATGTTTATGTCTTTGTGTGGAGTTTGAATTATGATAACTTTGATTTTAGTTAAGATATGTTATTTTAGATTTTAGTGATACTGATTTCCAATTAATAATATTTTAAGAGGAACGATTTTGCACTCCGGATGCATTCAGGAGTAACCCGGTTGTTCGATCTTTTCTCACCTCACATTTGCTCTACCTATTACCCACTGCTCGGTTTCTTTTCACGCTCTCTTATATCTTTTTTATAATATTTTATACTTTTTTGTATAATACGAATAAAAGATTTGTTGTTATTTAGATCATTTTATTATTATTTATATTTTTCTATTATTTTATATCTTTTTTATATTGTAGATTAAAGATATGTTGTTATTTATACTTTTTTACTGTATCCTTTTCTACATTGTGGAACAAAAATATGTTGTTATTTATACTTTTTTACTGTACATTATGGAACAAAGATATGTGGTTATTTATATTTTTACTATTATTTATATGTTTTTTCTATACTATGGATTAAAGATATGTTATTATTTATATTTTTTACTATTATTTTTACTTTTTGTATATATTATGAAAAATATATGTTGTATGGATAAAACATCGGTTGTTGTTTATATTTTTTTAGTTGTAAAAATGTTTAAATATGAAGGTGAAACGTATAAAAGTAACTACCTATGTACGAAGATGAAATATATATGGGACGTTACCCGAATATTAGGCGTTGTCTATAAAAAACGGTCGGTCATATATTTTTGACCGCTTTTTTTTTGTACCGTTGCGCTTTGCCACATGGCGCTTTGTAGTTCAATGCGACGTTCCGGAATGCACTAGCAACCCTCATATTTTAAATTTTGGTCGGTACGATTTGCCTCCTGTTAATCACTTAGTCACTAATCAATAGCTTTTTCATCCTGTCCCGACTTCTAACATTTACGACACTGTAATAAAGTAAGAATAGTTTGAGATTAATAAATCTAGAAAAACAATATTAATTATTTGTTATGTTATGTTTTGTACAAGCATGCGTGGTGTATTTTATGTCGTAACTCATAAGGGTGTCCATGGTATTTCTCATTTTACATAGGGGTATATATGAAATTTAGAGATTTTTCAGGGGTACGTATGAAATTGGTTATTTAAGAAAAATACTTCACATAGCGAGATAACTTTCGAAGAACCAACCAATATAATAATAAACTTCACGAAAAATTCTACAAATCTTTCCGCTTAAACGCTCGAAACATTCAATAAAAACAACACATCCATTTTTTTCTTTTCGTTAACTCGAAGGAGGATAAAATGGCATGCGAAAACCAGGTGGCGGACCGAACTGCAAATGATTATTCACCGAATTTTGCTGATTAATTGGCATCATCAAGCCAATCGGTGGCGGTTGTGGCGGCATCATCGGCCTCACAAGCCCCATCACCGGAGTTGTCGCCGGAACCGGCGGCGCCGCCACCACCACCGACGGCGTTCCCATCGTCCCTCCGTATCCATATTGCATCCCCATCATCATATTATTAACATTATTATTATTACTGTTATTATTATTGTTGTTTTTGTTATTATTATTATTATTATTGGTGGCTTCTTGTTGAGCGAAAGAGGAGAGGACAGACGACATGATGAGAGTGGAGTGAGAGGAGGCGGCGAGACGGTCCGCCACCTCAGCAGCCGAGGATTTCTTTACTTTCTTTTTTTCGATAATCGGTTCGTTATTTAATCGTCTTTGCAAGTTGGCCACTTGGTCTTTCGTCTCTTCTGCTAGCTGTACTTGTGTACGTATCTTCTCCAGCTCCGATTCCTAATAATAAAAAATTATATGAAGTTGGTACATTTACGAATTAGCCCCTGAAGTTTTAAATATTGATGAAACTGACCTGTTCTTTTAAGGATTCTTTGAGTTGAGAGACGAGTTTGGCGCGGTTTGTTTCGATCGTTTTTAGTCTCTCGATGCATTTCTTGAGAGATGTTTCCTCTGCTTTGAGATCAGTGCAGAGCGTCTCCCTGCTAGCATCCCCGACTAAAAGAAGATGATAAATTTTATCTCTGTTTCGTAGTTTACTGGACGAATCCAGTTTGGAAAGGTATGAATGAAAATATATAAAATTTAAAAGACCTTGGTTGGATGCATTTTCGACGTCTTTTTCTAAATTACCGATGCGTTTTACTGAAGCTTTACATTTTTCCAAATCCGTATACTCTTCTAATTCTTCGTTTAATACTGTATTAAATGCAGATATGATTTTCTCTGCAGCTCCACCAATATCCAATTTCTGGTTTCAAAATATATAAATATCATGAAAAATAATGGAATTATTAAAATTAAGAAGGGGCAAAATGGTAATTGACTTACAATTCGAATTGACCGGGACTCTCTACGAACAACTTTAATAGAGCTTCGAGACCGTTTTTTATTCAATTCTAATTTTGGCAACGGTTCATTTCCAAGCATTAAATCTTTAAGTCCTTTTGGTTTCGATCCAAATACTCTTCTTTCTTCCCATATATTAACCTAAATAAGCACAAAATATCGAAAAATCAATCCAATTAACCGAATATATTAGTCAATATTGATGAAGTTGTGATGTTTGCAAACTTACGAGTCTAGAGACGGAAGTTTTGGCACGTTCGTCTCCGTGCTCAGTCATGTCTTTAAGGGCCGAGGGAAGAACCTTCCAGAACTCTTCCACGAATTCTTTGCCATTTTTCTTACTGTTTTGTAGAATATCATTTGCGAGGTACAAAAATGGGATCTTTCTGTCCTTGTCCGAATTGTGGAATTGCTTGTCCCAGGTTTGAACGATTTTCTCGGCTTCTTTTCGATGAAAAATACACCAGTGTGAAAGAGCTATTTATCAAGATGAAATAGTTAAAGAAAAACCCGTCTTTAAAGATCAATTAAAGAAGATCTGAGAAACGAATAGCAAGTAAGAAAAGAAAAAGGGGCGATAATAAATAATCAAAGGATACTCTCGATGCATTGTTGAGTGTTATTGAGCTTGGAGAGCTTATCGCCGAGTATTTGTTCACTGAAAGCACTACTCATCCCCACTGAATCGCAAAATTCGCTCGTAAATTTTACCAAAGAACCGAGCTTTACCACCGAAATCCAACAAATCGAACAGGAAATCACTTCGCACCAGCACCAAAGGTGAAATCTTTAACCAAATAAACAGAGACCCAAAACTAGAAAATCGTAGTACGAATTGGAGGAAGCAAGACGCGAATAGATCCCCTGAAATTCACGAATTTAATAAGACAGTGAACAGAGGATCGCAGATTCGCAGCTAGGGTTTTGTCAGAAGGCAAACGAAACAAAATTGGTCAATGGTGAAACGGGCCCTGACTGTTTCTGGTTAAGAGATTGGTGAATAATTTGTACTGATAAATCTTTGGGCCATGATTTGGGATTTTGTTGGGCCTGTTATTACATATATAATTATAAATTATAAATCCAACACAAACTTAAATATTTGTGTTATATTTATTATTGGTATTTGTGACTTATAATTATTCCTTGGACCTATAGCATGGACTGACCTTGATGATGAGCCATGCAACAGATGGATTTTTGCAAATAAACAAGTTTTGACCTACAAATTATTAATTATTATTAATTAATTAACTTAATCCGTTTAACGTTGTTGGAAAACAAATACTACTGACCCATGTTCCTTTTAAACAAATACTACTGATAAAGTCGAGTCCTCGCGTACAGACATGGACGGATCTATGAAGGGACTAGACAGACACGGTCCTTTCAGAATTTTTGAATTTTTTTTTTATGGTTTAATAATTAGTGGACGGCCTCTCAATGATACTGCTCAAGAGATGTCAATATGTGTAGGGTTCGAAACAACATGTGCATACTCTCTTTTTGTTTTATTTACCATTCAACTTTCAAATATTGTTTTATTTGTTTTTTAGTTCAAGCCACTAGACAAATTTTATTTTCAATAATTTGTATCCTTGTTTAATACGTAGTAAACATGATATAAAAAATAATTAATTGTAAGTGTTTTTGTTTGATAACGATGCTACAATATAAATTCAGTAAAAAAGTAATATATATTTCGTAATTTCAATCATATAATAAGTTAACAAAGTTAATGACTGTGTATGAACCGTTACTAATGATATTAGTCACGAATTTGGAGGCAATAGCCACAGATTACCGTCTCTGACGACTGTTATTTTTTGTAGTGAAAAACTATATCGAAATGTGTTTCAAAAAACCAAACAGTGTACAAAATGAAATCACGTCCTAACAACCAAGAATGAAGATATAGTGTATAAATAATTGTTACACAAACATATAAATATTAATAGATCAATTGTACAATGTTTGAGATAAATACACATTACAAAATCCAATGCTTACAAAATATCACGACATAGTTTCGTGTAGAGATTTGAATATCGATGAAAAAAATAGATAATTTGGGTTAATTAGTGTAATAAAAATTTAATTTCTTTAAAGATTATAGCATGAAAAAAGATTATAGCATGAAAGTACTTAATTAGCAAATCAAACAATAATTTGAAGATCCTAATTTATTCTATTTAGCTTTCTATAAATCAGAGATCGATTGTACATCAAAATAATAAAATCAATTTCCTCTCTCGTTTGCTCTCTACAAATTCTAACAAATTTGGTAAGCATTTTTCTGTGTTTAATAAAATATATTTCAATTCAATTATTGTCAACCAAACACATATTTAAAAATAGGGAAATTTTCAAAAAACTTCCTAACTTTTTTGGATATTGCAAAAAATCTCCTATCTTTTTGGAAACTCTAAAAAAATCCCTCAAACCAAACTTTTGTTTTCAAACACTTTCCTATGGGGGTTAAATTTAATTTTGGATGGGGTTAAATATTTTTTGGACCAAAATATCCTTCTATTTTCATATTTGATTTGTGAAAAAAAAAACTATTTTTTGTTGTATTTTATTAATTTTGAAAATTTCGTAAATAATTTTTAATATATAATAATTTCAAAAAGAAAATTATTATGTGTTATAGTTATATAATTTTAATATTCATTTATTATTTTTTCAAGAAAAATTAACAACAAACAATAATAAAATAAACAACAATGTTATAAAACAAATATGAAAATAGAAGGGTATTTTGGTCCAAAAAATATTTAACCTCATCCCAAGTTAAATTTAACCCCATAAGGGGTATTTGAAAACAAAAGTTTGGTTTGAGAGATTTTTTGGAGTTTTAAAAAAGATAGAGAGTTTTTTGCAATATCCAAAAAAATTAGTGATTTTTTGAAAATTTCCCTTAAAAACAACATTCTAACCAGTTCTCACATATTCACTACACAAAATACTACACTAACATGTTAAATAAAAACCTGCCTAGTTTCCTTTGGCTTGCTTTTTTGAGTGAAAGAATAAAGAATTTTTAGTCTTTACTATTTTCTCTTTTCACTGAATAATCTAGAGCCTCTTATTTTTGTTTCTTCCGCAATTCACCAATCATAGAATAGATAAATAAATAAACACAAAGAAAAGAATAAGAAAAAAAGCAATAAAAGCTGTATGCCCAAATATAGAAGAAGAGGAGAACACGAGCGATTATTTCTGCTTAATTTTTTGGCTGATCTAAAAATAACTTGAGGGAGGCGAATTTGATGGTCAAATTCCTCTCTTGGAAAAGATCAAGAATTTGAAAAATTCAATCTTTTCTCTGATAGGTGGGTTGTTTGGTTTGACTTATTGAGGGCTTGAAGGGGGTTTTGGGATCTGTGGTTGCGATCTATTTGGAGAATTGAAGTAATTTGGTAGAGATAAGTTGATAATTGAGAGGATTTGAATCGTCTTCTTGGAAGGAGAAGAAAAAAGAAGGGAATAATGGCTGAAGAAGAATTAATTGAGGTGAAGTTTAGGCTTTTTGATGGAACTGATATTGGGCCTAGTAAATACGATCCTTCTACCACTGTGGCTTCTCTGAAGGAAACAATCATCGCTAGATGGCCTCAAGGTTAGACCTTTTTTACTTAATTTTACTAATTTGTTGGATCTTTTCGTCCAATTTTCCCCTCTGCTCGTTTGTTCGGTTGTAGGACCCTAAATTGTGTTCAAAATTGAAGCATCTGGTTCAATTCGTACCAATTTTGAGATACTTTCATATTACTCACTTGATATTAAGTCAACTTATTGCTCTATTTAGACTTTGATTTGCTAAACATGATAGATAGTTATCAGTGTTAATTTTGCTAACAAATGAAATTGGCAAATCTTGGTTCTTTTTGTCTTTTCTGTTCTGTTCTTCGATTGATGAAATTTGGTACAGAACTGTTTAATAAACCGAAGATTTTCAGATTTTTTTGCAGCCGAGAAAATCATTACTATTTTTCCGTCATTACCATATAACCTTCATTTGTATTCATATGATATCCCTATGTAAAAATTGAAATTCATTAGATTCATAATGCAAAGAAAAAATTAAACTGAATAAACTTTAATATTCTGGCAGATAAAATTAGAAATGCGCCAAGAACAATTCAGGATTTGAAGCTAATTAACGCTGGGAGAATATTAGAGAACAAATGGACGCTAAACGAATCGAGGGTTCCTGTTGGAGATACACCTGGCATCGTTATCACCATGCACGTCGTTGTTCGCCCTCCCTCCAGTGATAAGAAGACAGGTGTCCTTTCATTAGTTTTACTTATCACGTAGTACTTAACAATTTAACATTCTTTTATTTTGTTTAACAGAGAAAGACAAGGCAAATGCATCGAGGCAAGGACGGTGTTCATGTACTATACTATAAGAATATTTATGATCTTTTTATTATGAAAACAAATGTGTTTAATCTTTTGGAATTGATAATGTGCATATCTAGTTTACTTTTGATATTATAGCTTGATTTCGCATATTCTTTGATGGTAATAATCTATGGAAAAACTCAAATAGGAACGTTTCGGGTTTGGGGGGGCAAGATGATTTTTTTGTCAATTTTTTTGTTTTGTTTAATGTACTATTTCGAGTTGATTGGTTGGTTGAAATGGGTTAGTGGAGTAAAAAATTGTGAAACACAAGTGTTAGTTTTATAATTATGAATATTGCTTTGTTTTTCTTTTGTCGATTCTATTTATAAGTGTGAATAATTATTATTGAGATTTTAGAGAAATATTGTGAATGGTTGAAGATAGTATTTTTTAAACAGTAAATAGAATTCAATTCGATCCTAAAAATGTCGATTCAAATTTCCAATCCGATGAAGTGCTAGAAGGCATTCAATCAATTGCCTTATATGCAATTTTTAAATTCTCTAAATGACAGATTTTTCTTTTATAATTTATTAAAAAAGTTCTTACAATCCGAGTTCAAATAAAATAACTTCTTCAATGACTTGACATATCGCACAAAGTGCGAGGGCTTTCCTAGAGAATTTTCAGCATTTCACAAACTTAACACACCAAATTACCAGTATTTATTTATAAATTTTTTCAAACTTTATGCACAAACAAAGTAATACAAACAAAAACAAAGCAACGATCACTAAATTTTTTGGATAGAATGATAAGAACTCAAAATTTTCAATCTATTATTTATCAAGTTCGAAGTTCACATTCGCTTATTCTTGCTACCCGCAAGCAAGGCAAAATAGAATATAACACGAAAAACGAAACCCCAAACGATCAATATCACGAGGCATTCCGACCTGCTGACATCAAGCTCTGCATATTGCCGGACCAAATCCGGCCCATTCATGATGCACGTACTGCTCGTCAAATTCGTTCCGAGCATCTCACTAATACCTCTTAGCAAATTCGCCTTTATATCGTACGAGAACGGCTCCACCGGTGTATTATCGAACATTTGAACGCCTTTAACAAAGCAAATATCAGAATCGCTAAACTCGCTTTGTATCACGGCTTCGTAAGGATACTTCAAAAGCGAGACGTAATGAAACCAAAGCCAGTAAATTGGAATTCGTTTCCTCGTTATGTAGAACCCGTTAAAGTACCCGAAATAATCAGTTATGGCCATCAGTATAGTGAAACCGGAGATGAGATTACTGACAAACCCAGAAAATAATAGCGCGAAACCGCTACCAGCCCAGAGGGTGGCCAAAATAATGGCCACGAAAAATACCAGACCAGAAAAATCACCTCTCAAGCTTATCGCGAAAAAGGTTATGAGCGCGAAAGTTAGAGCGAGGACGATAAGTGGGAGGAAGCCGGTAATGCTACGCGAAAGTACATAGGAGGAGCGACGATATGTATTATTAGTGGTCTCGCGCATGAAAATGAACCGTTCTTGGATGAAAATCGGCAAGGCGTCCAAACAAATGGAGAACATGGTTGTCATGGCAACGTTAAAGAAGGCCAGACGCTCTATGGCGCCTTCAGAGGACTTGTCGAGATTCCAGAATAGCGTCACGAATATCATGCCGGTTAGTATGACTGCACCAAAGGGGGTCAAGAGTAGTCTTGGCGTTCTTTTGGTGATCACAAATGAACGCTTCGTCAGGATCCATACCTGTTCATGTCATACAAGATCTAATTAGAATAATTGAACATGATCGACTAATAAAATATGATCGAGCTTCTAGCATTTCTTTAGCTATTACTTTTTGTAATCATCAATGCAAAATCTTTTGTAACTTAATTTCAATACGATTTCGAAAGGCATTTCCCCTAGCATATCTCAAAAAGTAAACATGATCGAACGATCATATAATACCAATAATTAATGACCATACTTTAGACCCGAATATAAAAGGCCGAATTTTGTTTCAGTTTGCAAATAAGAAATGGGGACTCGATTCATACAAATTCAAAATCGAAACCATACAATTTACAAATAAGAGATTTCCTTTTTTTTTTTTAATAAATAAGAAAATACCTCGACCCACCAAGGATTCGCAAATTTTTGGGTTGAATCCAAAGCGAACGAATTCTTTACAGCCGGCCTCCTCATGCCAATAGAGGTACAAGACTGATACGTCTCGTTCTGTTTCCGCAACCATAATTTATTGAACATAATAAGTCGTTCAATACCATCAGTTGTTAAATTGAGCTCCTGAATTAGGTCTAGAACGAACTCGGCTAGGTTTTGTCTCTCGGGAATCTGTGTACCGAACTTGAAGAAGAAAACTGAGATTTTGGCTGGTGGGCCATAGTAGATGGTGTTGCCATAAGAAAGAAAGAGGACTTTGTCGATTAGGTTGAGTATTCGAGTGCTCGGTTGGTGGATTGACATGATCACAATGCTTCCTCTCTGCGCAATGTGTTGCAATGCCTGTAGTTCGATGAAGTAAATAGTCAGTTACATCGTGATATATGAAACACCATAATTTTGCAAAATAATGAGATAGTAAATCGAATTTGAAGTCCTTGTATGAAGATTTGAGTGTAAATCGGATTTTCGTTTATCATGATAGATTTCTGGTTTACCACAATTCAAATCTGAATAACCATCAGTTTGGAGGTCTAAATTATTTATTTACTAGATTTCAGAAATATTAGAGATAAAAAAAAATGAAAATGTATAATTTAAAATATCTAATTAAAAATGAATGATGTTAAAAAATCTGAATAAGTTTTGAGTTAATCTACAAAAGTAAGAAAATAGAGATGAAATCGAAAATTTTAAAAAATTAAAGTGAATGAGAAAAAAAACAAAATTATGAGAATGATGCATAAACGTTAGAAAGAATATCGCAAAAAAATGCAAATAAAAATATTATATTACAAAAATAAATAACTAAACCTGACTCAACGCGCATATGAAGTAAGTTTACTAAACAAAATAAGAAGTTACTTTTATCATTTAATTAATACAATTTATCATCTTATATAACTAAATATCTATTGTGCTTACCACTTCCTGATATTTGTAACTTATCTTGATTTATCATTTAATGTGTTTACCTTCTCATATCGTTTAACACATAACAATTTTTTCATTGAATATTGTCATCATTTATTATCAACAGATCAATAGATTGAAGGAATATTAAGAAGGGCGAGTAATATTTTTCATAATGAAAACAAAAACACATCAATTCTACCTTTATCACCATGAAAGCACTAGTGGAGTCGAGCCCGGTTGTCGGTTCATCCAAAAAGAGAAGTATGGGATCATGAACAATGTCGACTCCAATCGACACGCGTCTCCTCTCCCCTCCCGAGACGCCACGTGTCCCTTCATCCCCAACAATCGTACTTTTCGCCAATCCAAGCCCGAGTTGATCAATGAGTTCTCCAACCCTCTCCTTCTTTCTTCTTTTCGAAACTGATCTCGGCAATCTCAACTCCGCCGAAAACATTAATGTCTCCTCCACGGTAAGCATCGGATACAACAAGTCATCTTGCTTCACATAAGCCGAGATCGATTTAAGCGTGTCTCTTTCGTCGAGTAATTCATCATTGAATGCGATGCTTCCTTGAAGACTCTGTCGATCAATTTTGTTTGCCAATGCATCGATGAGGGTAGACTTGCCGGACCCGCTTGGACCCAATACTGCCAGTACCTCCCCCTGCCTTGCTACGCCAGATATCCCATTTAGAATTATTTTTGTTGAATCGGTCGTGACGAAACTCGACTCAAATGTCCCTATTCGCTTGTTACTTCGACGATTGGCCTTTTCTTTTGGTTGGTCGATAGAATAGATAAGGTCGGTAAACGAAAGAGTCGAAGTAAGGGTCGCGCTATGTTGATTCACATCATCATCTATGAAAAGGGTGGAAGAAATTGTCCTGTTATATAGAATGATATCTTCTGAATCCATTAATTGCAAGCTCCTGAGAGTTTTTAGAGGAAATATAAGAGCCTATCTACAAAAGTAAACTATGAAGATCTCTCTATATATTTTTCTCCTGGTTGCAAGTCATGAACTTTGTCAACGAGTTATAGAATATTATTTAGGCTCGATAGTTACTATGTTCAGATGAGTGACTAATCTTGTACCATATCAATGGAGATGATAATCTAGGAGGTTAATTTTCAAAAAAGTTTAGTTGACTTCTCTGATCGTGAACCATTGGAAACCTGAAAGGGCCAGGGAGACCTGATATTTGGAGTGCACTGAATTAGAAAGGAAGGATGCTTGGTCAACAGACAAATATAGGAAAAATATACTTGTCTCCTCTAAATTCTCCACATCAAATGATGTGTTAAACTAAAATCATTTACGTGTTAAATCGGATATACTCAATTATTTATTATATACTTGTTTTAACACATTTATATAATACATATCATAGTTGTAAATAGCTCATTGTAGCATCGTTATAGCGCGATATAAAATTGTTTGGATGTTAAACGTTGCACGCTTACAACTAGCGATCGCTGGTTGGGTGTTCTTAAAAAAAAAAACGTTGCACGCTGCAGTTTTATTGCGGTTTTTAAATTCTCGATGAGTTTTTTTGAATTGGGCACATGAAAAAATAGTATATGAATTAAAAAATAATTTCAAAGATAACTAAAAGATGATTCATCCTCGAATATTCATGAACGCGATATTTCATGATATTATTTTATAATATACATCATGATACAAAATACAAAATATTTATTAATCTTGATATATTACTATATTAGTTGTTTCCCACTAATAATAATAATAATAATTATTATTATTATTATTATTATCAATGATTTAAATATTATGAAAGATTTAAATAACGGTGTAAATATCGTAAAATATATTTTAAACACGATAAAGCAATCTACTAAATAACGGCGATCATATCGCTACTATAGCATGCAATAGCCCTAATCACATGTAAATATAATACTTGAAATTTTTTAGTCATTAGATTTATTTTAAAATTAATGTTTTGAATTAAATATTATATTTCAGTCTTTTATACATTTTGTGATACAAAAAAATTCATTACCAAACACTATCTTAATGTAAATTCAAATGATAAAAAGTATTAAGTATTATATCCGAAATATATATTAGAGTATTTATTTATATACATGTAAGAAGGTTGTCATCATTGAAATGATTTTATTGAATGTGAATACATGAATATGAATATATATTGGATATCAAGAGGTGGTGGTTCTGATTTCTAAGGGTAAGGCAGCTCTATCTCAAATCAACCTTTAAATAGTATATTATACTTTTTTTTAATTGATACAGTTTCATATTTAAGCAACATATATACTATAAAAAAGCTAATTGAGTTATTTTAAACAATAAAAAATATATTATGGAAGTAGTATATTTTATATATTTAATTTGTTCATTTTGAGATGATTTAACTTATTTAAACAGATTATCTAATGAAATGGTTTACATCAATAAAAAAGTATTTGATCAATTTAGAAGGGGACATGTATATTTTTCCAATATATTATCAGGCCACTTGCTGGTCCCCTGTCTGGCTGTCCCTGATCTTCACCCCCTTCTATCCATATGGAAGTTAAGAATTTGAGATTGTGCATTTGTTTGTTTTTCTTTCCTTCTCTTTTTCTTTTTCTTTTTACTGTTTTTCTTTTCTAATGTTGTCAATTTTATTTAGTTTCGATTTCAAATTTGTAAGAAAATTAATTAGCTTTTGGTGACTTAACTTATGTATCAACTTTTGTTTGAAATAGCTTATTTTTCTAAAATAAAATACACATCATTGTGTAAAATTATAATCCATTTATTTGTTATATTTTAAAGAAAATGTGAATTATAGATTTTACATAGCACGACTAGGATGTGCTTATATGTTCCTCGTCTATTTTTTTAAATGTTTAGCTGAGTCGAATCCGTTCTATTTGAATTGGTTTGGATGAAGTTTAACCGCTAACTAGCAAACTTTCGTATTTATTACAAAATTGTTAACCGAGCAAAAACTCGCCGTGCATATTTTATGAAGTAAATAATCTGAAAGTTTAAACCATTAGAACAAGGACTAATTACACTAATGTAAATTGAGAATATTTGTCCATTACAACCAAAGAAATGCAAGAACAATACACATCTTATTCAACCTTGCATTACCTCATTATTCATATTCACCAAAAAAGTACTTAATTCTCTACGAACTATCTATTTCTGACTAGTTGAATCCGTGCCTTCGCCTTTCTTTTCGGCACCGACCGCTTCGGTAGCGGCAATAGGGTTAACCTTGCTCGTCGATCCTTCCTTTTTTGTCACTCCTCCCTTTCTCTCTATGTTCTCCTTGCACTCCTCCCTTAATGAGTTGATATATCCATAGCTAAACCCCATTGAAGTCATGTTAAGAATGAATTAATTTGAGGGCTTTGAACTATATTTTTATAGAATGAGATGCAAAGCAAGAGTGCATGAGTATTTATAGGCACGGAAGATTGGGTATGTATTGCTTCTTCTTTTTTCTTCTTTTTTTTGAACATGTATTGATTGCTATTATTAAATTTGTAACTTTATATATTGGTCACAGTGTTTAGGGCTAATTTGGATGCATAAGTGATTTATAGTTTAGTATTAGTTATTTTAGGATCTAGGATTTCAAAATCATGAAATCTAGAGGAAACAAAATATATAGGAATTCATAAATTTGTTGTTTGAATACAATTTTAAGAATTTGTAGTTAAAATATTTTTTAATGTTGTCACAATTTACAATGCACCTTTTACAAGAAAGAAGAGATGATAATTTTTTCTCAACTTAATCCTAGAAAAAACTTGTCAAAAAGATAAGTTTTGCTTTCCCCAAGATTTGTATATAAAAATTAATAGAACTTCATTAGCCAAAACTTATCATATTTTTCCTAAGTTGCGTCCAAACAAGTTTTAGTAAAATAATCCTAAATTGGTCCTTGCCTACAAAATACTTAATATTCCTTAGCCATCCAAACAAGCCTTTAGTCTCATAGGGTCGTTTCGGCAAAAATGAAATAGTGTTGATTAGAGGAATATTATAGAATAAAATACTTTATTTTGATGAACAAATATGAAATAGAGTGGATCTTAGGATAAAAGATAGAAAAATATATATTTCATGGTAGCAATGACGGATCTTCAGCGAAATCATTGGGCGGGAGTTCGTCGATTGCTGAACTATAAAAAAAATTTCGAAATTGTTGGGCGAGCCCTTCCTATAAAAAAATTGAGTTCGATAAAAAATACTATAGTAAACCACTATAAAATTCATGTATTGTTTTTTCGAAATTGTTGTGTTGGATTTCGGGTTTAGAGTAAAATTTTCTATTTTTATACACTCTTCATTTTTTTTTAATATAATATAATATTTTATTTGTATGTAATCTTAGTTTTGCTGAATATTTTTTTTTAATATAGAATGAGTTCTTTGTCGTTCGTCAATTTTTTAAGAGATCGGCTTTGTCGAGTCTTGAACTCCTCATCTATTGAGCTAGCAAGTTTTGGCATTTTGCATTTGCTTTCTGCAACATAATTAAACATAATGCTAAGGTTATTTTTGCAAATGTCTCTATTATGAATTTTTGGCATGTTAAGATCCATTAGGATTTATGTGCAACAAGTTCACTAAACTAAGGAATCATTCTTATTCATAAACCTAATAATTGTGCTTGCCGGTGGCCACCATGCACTAGAGAGAGGTTAGTGCGAAAAGACAAATGAGCATGTGTATACTATTCTATTTCTTCTATTCAAGGCCTGAAAGCGTCCAGCATTGGACATGAGGGTCCCAAGTGCACCAATAATTATGAGCCCCATACAACAGGGGAGTAGTTTAGACATGATTTTTGTTGTTTCATTTACTATTCTCTTTTAAGATAGTGGACAAATTTGTGTATTATAATTTTACTGAACATAGTATATACGAAGGGTCAATGAGCTCATGATACAGTGGTCAGCGTAAAACATAAAAACCATATGTTGTGAGAAATTGTGATTTCGAATCACACTGGCACTAATGGATTTAGGACTACCGAAGCTTCTCCATTTACTCGTTTTTTTTAGTATATACGAAGGCGAATTTTTTGCTATGGACCAACTAAGTTTGACATTACATGAAATAGACAAACTAGTTTGGAATTACAAAAAAAATGATACTCTCGACTTTTCAAAAGTGGAGAGTTTGTCAAATTTAATTTGCCTTGATACTTCATCCAATATTGTACCATTGTATGTACTCAACATTTATATTATTAAAAAAAATTAAAATAGATACAATATTTCATTATTAAATCTTAGAAAATCATATTTTCTCTAAAATAAATTTGTGCGTATTAAAAATATTCATATTTTATAAAATGATATATCTAATAGTATTTAATTTAGCAAATAAAAATTATATTTTCAAAAATATTTTGTACAAGAAATTATTATATTTAAGTATAAAATTATATTCTCATTGTGTTAATTTTAAAATCACATGACATATTTTTATAATATTTATTTTACAACATATCCTAAATTTTCTAAAACATAATTATTATTTTAAAATAATTTCTAATATTTTTATCATTTTTAAAAATATTTCAATCGTTTAAAATAATAATATATTTGAGAAAAATTAAGACATATTGTAAAAAAAGTTAATATGATTTTTCAAATTAACACAACGAAAATATAATCTTGTACTTAAATATAATAATTTCTTGTACAAAATAATTTGAATATAAGATTTTATTTGCTAATAAAATACTATTAAAAATATCATTTTATAAAATATGAATATTTTTAATAGGCACACATTTATTTTAAAGAAAATATGATTTTCTAAGATTTAATAATGAAACATAGTATTTATTTTGGTTTTTTTTTCTTCAATTATATAAATGATGCTTATATATAATGGTGCAATATGGGGTGAATTATCAGTGAAAATCGAATTTAACATACTCTCCACTTTTAAAAAATCGAGAGTGTTATGTCTCAAAATACCTAAATTTTTGACTTATTATGTGTAATGCCAAACTTAATTGGTCTACATACAAAATTTTCTCTTATACGAATTACATGTTCGATATAAAAAGTTTGAAATTTCATATGCCGTAAGAAGAAGAAAAGAAGAAAAAATTCAAAACTGGGTTTAGAACTTTATCATCCAAATTCACCACTCAACAACGTGAAAAACAGTCTAAAAAGAGCAACCGGTCTATACCTTCGAAACTTTCAAGAGATTCGATGCCGTCGCTTCGTCATACGACAAAGAAAAGAAAATAATATCGATCACCAATGAAAATTTCGTCCACATTGTACAAAACATCAATAAAAACTATATCACGGAGTGGAATCATAGAGGAGGGGTGGGGGCTGGGTCAGGGGGATCATAGAGGAGGGTTCGGGGGTATTCAGAGGAGGGCGTATCAGGTTAGAGGGGCACGCGAAAAAGGATGAAAAGCGAGAAAAAAAAAACCTAAATAGATCTTAGAGAAGGTAAGACATACCAATTGTCAAGAAAGATGTTCGGCGATTCCGTCAAAGAAAAATTATACATGTCCTTTCTAAATTTTCTCATACTAATTAATGCATTGCTAATTAATGATAAATCAATCAAATAATACAAAATATATGTGAAACTATGTTTTTCTGTGTGTTAAACCGATTATATTTAATTGTTTACAATTTACTCATTTAAAACTTATTCATGTAATAAACTGAATCAGTTTACCTATTTATCACATAATTATTACAATTTACTTATTTATCACATACATATTACATCATCAATACAACGAAGAGATTGTAGGGGTTTCATACTACCACTCTATGTCAAATAGTGGAAGAATAAAATATTTGACTATTTCATTTTATTTCAAATAAAAAGTGAGAAAATATTAAATTAATATATTTATGTCAAATGAGAGAAAGAAAGTGAAAAAAATTATGATGCACTTCATTTTTTTTCACGTAATAAACTTAAATAAGTGTTCTATTTTTGTTCGACTGAACAAAAATATTTATGTCAGCATAATTCCACCATATTCCGTGCAACCAAACAAGTCTTAGTAGCCACGTTGTACGAATATGAATACATGTATCGTATGCGACACAACACAGACGGCGATAAAGTAATTTTCAAAAAAATCTAAAATACGATATGTGTAATATATATAATATTTTATTAAATATAATTTGTATGTTTTAATATTTTTTCATGTTCGATGTTATATGTTTGATATAAAAATACAAAAAATTTATTGTTATTGAAACATCATGCTATAAATAAATCTTTAATATATTTAGTTATTTACTTGTATGTATTATTCATCTATTTCCGTTTCACAATTTAATGTTTGTGCTTTACAAGTATATTTATTGATACAATAAAAAAAATCCGACAACAATCTGAGAAATATTGGTTATTATTATGAAATATAATGTTGGGGTATGTCACGTGAAGCATCTGATACATATCCGATAAATATCATACATGTACCGGTATTCGATATTCAATACGGATACGACTCGACTTTTGAAATATCCGCGCCACGGGTTTAGGAGTTAGGCTAAGGTACTTTCAAAAGCCATGGTTTTATTTTTATTCGTTGGATTTGTATCTAGATTCGTATTTTATAATAAGTAATACATTTTTAAACTTGTAAAACCTGTTTACATATTATACAACACGGTTTTTGATACAAATTATAAAAAATAAAAGCATAATAACTTTTTATGCTTTAAAAATACATTATCTGTCAATGAGTCCATAACCCAGTTGGATGAGTGAGACACAAAAAATCATATGTTGTGAGATATTGTGAATTCAAGTTCTAATGTCATCAATGGATGAAGAACCACCGAGTCTTCTTCATTTATTCTAAAAAAAAATACCTTATCTCGACTCATATACGAGTACTCGTACTTTCAGTACTTTTTTTTGTTATCCTGTTCTACTTCCATCTAATATAATATATCCAATCAAATTCATCCCAGTGGCGCGATTATGTTAATCCGTTTTTATGTCAAAGTGCTAATACCTACAAGAAGCATTTGATAGGAGCAAATGGCATCTAATAGGATTAAGATCATCATGCCCAATGACAAGACTTACACTTAATTATGCAAATTAAATTAATGATTAATTGCTGAATTAAATACTCAAATTAAAACATTAGGTAAACGGGAGGACGGTAGGCTTTTCCACCTCTACCATATTTTGAGTTGAAATTAGGGATTAAGAATGGATTCTAGATATAATTATCGTAGAGGAGACATGACAAGGTTGTTAGTGCATGGCACTTGTGTAGAAACCATTGTCAACGATTACAATGGTTGGCTTATTGGCCAAATGGAGCATTAAAAAGTTGAAGCAAATCTAAATATTTTACTCTTTCATGCATGAAAATAGGATATAATTAAGCTCCATAATGGCGACGCAAAGTTAGTTCCATTATTATCCCATCCACAGGATATATATAGCCATGGAACACTATTGGTTTTAGAGGAGCCCGCCAGCCTGGATTGTTCTTATAATACAAAGAGTAGTGACGTACACTCCCTAGTACTCTCCTCCCCACATATTTGATGACGCGTATATGATTTAACAATTTCAAAATTAACACACAAAAACATCATTTAACATCTTAATTTATGGTTTAATTATCTCAATTTATAATTGAACATACAATTAATATGTTAAATCATGAATTAAAATATTAATTTTAAAATATTAAATCATATTCACGTCATCAAGAATGTGGGGGGAGAGGTGGGAGTATGTCCAACATTTTCCTAATACAAAATACAATGCTACGGAATAATTTTCTTCAGCTCTTTAAATCTGTGTAGGCAATTTCATTGATATAATTGGAACACATAAGATAAATTTTAGTATTATAATAATTTGAAGGAAATAGATTATATTGGTATACGGATCAACAAGTCTAAAACTACATAATAATAGCACCACAAACGATACAATACGCGGATGACACACTTCTTTTTTTAGAAGCCACAGCTAATAACATTAAATGTATAGCACATGCTATAGCGATATTTTCAAAGATTTCGGGACTTGAAGTAAATTGGAACAAATCTTGTTATATCCCGGTTTCAGTACCAGAGGAATTCCACGAGAATATAACAAAACTCTTGGGTTGCAATGCTAGGTCATTACCAATAACTTATCTAGGTCTACCTCTTTCTTATAAAAAACCAACAAAAATCTCTTTCCAGCCTCTTCTACAGAAAATTAAAAACAAAATCAATCTATGGCAAAGCTCAACTCTTTCTCTTGGGGGGAGGATTACATTGATCAAGGCAGCATTGCATGCCCTCCCCTCATATTACATGCAAGTCTTCTTGCTGCCACAATGGCTACTATTAAAAATAACATCCCTAATAAGAGCCTTCTTTTGGGGAGGGAAAGACAAAATCCAAGGAGGAAAATGTTTAGCACGATGGGAACATCTTACTATGCCTAAATCAAATGGTGGTATCGGGCTCATGTGCTTAGAAACCCAAAATAAAAGTCTTCTGATAAAATGGCTCTTCAAATTAGATTTTGAGAGAGATGCTCTCTGAACCAAATATGTACGGGATATATATGGAATCACAGATTCTGCGATTAATCCAACAACCTCTATCAAAGACCTAAATAAACTAACCTCCATCTACAAAACTTGAAAACTAAACAGATTCGAGTCTCACAATCAATGCATGATAAATCAGCCCAAACCCCAATTCCGAACAAAAGATATTTATGATTTTATTATAAATCCTGGGGTCCGGGTACCATGGGTAAAACAAGTATTAACGCTCCGAATACCTTTAAAGGTTAGACTATTCTTATGGTTGGCCATACGATGAAGGATATTAGCACAAGATATCCTAGCAAAAAGGGGGTGGCAACACGCAACTTCATGCATCCTATGTGGGGAGACTACCGAAACGGTCGACCACTTATTCGTATCTTGCTCGTTTGCACAAGAATGCTATGAAAGAGTAGGCATGAAGCTCAATTCACATGAAACAATGCAAGAGAACTGGAAACGGGTAGACAAATTGTCTAAGACAAAAAGAAAGAACGATGACGACAACAAAGAACCGCAAATATGGGCGGCAACAGTCTGGTCTATTTGGAAGGAAAGGAATAATCGTATCTTCAAAAGGAAAGATAAAATGCCTATCCTACTGTTTCAAGAAATAATGGACTTATTGAATTTTTGGAAACTAGGTTAGGTTGATTAGCGTGATGTTTTCTGTCATAGCTGTAAAATTATTTAATATTAATAAAGAACTCCAACGAGCACGCTTCGTGCTCTAGGTTCTTCTCAAAAAAAAAAAACAAGTCTAAAACTACGTACTGCAAATTCCAATGTGCCAAATTAAAATTTCTCTACACACATTTGTGTTGCTTCTCTATAAAATTAAGATTTTACAACTTCAAAATTTAATTTAGATACTATGTCAAATTGTTCATTTATATCTGCAATGGCTTTGAATTACAGTTCTCAACTCTCAAAGTCATATAATTATACAAGGCCAGTTAAGTAATAAACGAGGGAACGAAATGTCTGTTATTATTCTTATCTATGAAAATATTAGATACGTTAAATAAGTTTGGACCAATACGTGTTATCTTATTCATGGTCATAATATGCATAATCATTTATGGTGCAAGTTAATTGTTCATGATCAAACTCCAGTCGACAAGGAATAGAAAAGGAGGGTTGGATGTGGCGAGGGACGGGAACTCGGGAGAATGGGGATGGTGTGAGGAACATATCTGATCGGAAGAAGCGGAGCTCGGAGGAGGAGACATTAATGGAGGAGAGGGAGGGAGGGGAGGGTGGAGGAAGGTAGAGCTGAGCTTTGAGGCATTAATGGAGGGTGAGCTCGGAGGATGGTGAAGGAGAGGGAGGAGGAGGGATGAAGGTGATATTTAATTTATTAAATATGAATGAATTGTTTAATAATATTATATATCAAATTGATCAGCAAAATGAGAGGAATGCAACTATAATCTTCATTTTGAGAGATTGGATTTTTATTCGGTAAATAAACACAAAACAAATATTTAAGTATCATTTCTTAATAATGTGGAATTTATAATATTGTATATGTTTAAATATTGTTTGAAGTGTTTAAATCAGTGTTTTAAATTGTGGAAATTGCGGCCCGAAATTTAGAATCGCAATTTCGCAATAACATATAGCGGTATATTGCGTTTTCGAAAAATTGCGGCCATTGCGGCGCAATTGCGGGAAAATTGCGGGAAAATTGCGGTAATTGCGGGTACAAATTGCGGGATAATATTCAAATCGTTGTAATTTTCAAATCCTTCCATCAAATTACACGAAATTTATATTGAAATCGCTCGTCTCGACGAGAGGAACGCAATGATGGGCTTGAATTTGTGAAATTTTGTCTTTTACCCTGAATTAAACACGAAACACACGTTAAATTAATTTCGTCGAGAATTATTTAATATAAACATTATAACATAATTTTTGAGATTATTTAATACTTAGTTTCCATGTTTTATTATCAAAATATTTGATAAAATATACTCATAACGTACATAACTTCTAAAATATGTCATTTTCATCTATAAATATATGGCTTTCATAATTTTCATTGTATTTCATTGATGTTTCGATTTAAAATTTGAGTTATAGTGTTTTGATATTTTTGGATGTCGACAAAAAATTCTTCAACAAAATACAAATCCAAAAATCCCGTATAATTGCCATTTTAATGAAAATTTTATGATCAACTTTTATTTATACTAAAAATGTTCCTGGACAATCAACTTTTTTATCCTTTTTAGAAGAAAATATTGTGAAAAATATATTTAAACAAACTATTATTTTTACATAATTTAATATCGCAACGACTGTCCGCAATAAGTTTATTGCGCCGCAATTGCGCCCGCAAACGCAATCCGCTGCAAAAAAGACCCGACCGCAATGGACCGCAATATCGCAATTTAAAACATTGGTTTAAATTGTAAATTTTAGGTATATAAAATGTGCTAAAAAAAATTCCCATATCAATGTATTATTGGTTAATCACACATCATTAGAACACAGATTTCTAATTGAAACATTAGCCAAATTTAACAACAATTTAAAGTTAAAATTAAAGGTCAATTTTAACCACATATTTTTTAATGGCTAATGGGAAAATGGAAGCCGTTATAGTTTGAGAAAATGCATCAGACATGCCCAATCCCAGTAATTCAATATTTTTACGAATTAATCACTGAAAAAGATTCAGTTTTCAATATTTTTGAAACATTAATTTTATACAAAATGGGTATAAAGGGGCCAACAATTAATTAAAAAAAATTCAAAGAAGAAAAAAAAATGGAGAAGGCTTGAACCAACCCTCTACAGGATATTGGATGTTGTAAATTTTAATTCCAATTGAATAGAAACTTTGTCTCTTCCAAATTTTCTCTTTATGTTGTTTATTTACAACAAAATAATATGAATAAGAATATTAATTTTATAGTTCTACTAAAAGATCTTGACGAACCATTAACAACAACAATAATACTGATATTTCAAGGATTTTGCAAGGACATCATGAAATTATAGTAGTTTTGTAGAGGTATTTTTGAAATTGCACATTTTGCAGGGGTACATGTGAATTGTGGGGGTTTTGTTAGGTACATATGAAATTTGATTTTTTAGAAAAGATATTATTTTTAATTTTAAAGTCAAAATAGGATATAAATAGAAACTCTCTTTTGATAACTCTTTTGTTTATAACCAATAGGAAAACATTATTTATATAAAAAATTGCAATAATAGAAGAGTTTTTGTAATTATGCCAAAAATGATTTTTTTGCAAACTACCACACGTTTTTTTTATTTGAAAAGAATAGCAAGTGCTATACTTTATACTTTAGTTGTTTGTATATACAAAGTAAGATTCAAAAACTAAAGTATACAACAAAACCAAAACCCCTACTAAAAGTATCTCTAATCCACACTCACAATTCAAATTGGCTTCACAAACTACACAATTTGTATATGATGTGAACCAAAGGAATTCAAATTCATATTCTTTCTATGCCTTCTCGCTAATACATGGGTGAATCTTCTTGTAGATTCCAAAGAAGCTCCTCCATTTGGACTTCTTCTCTTGGGGAGGCTTATCAGAAATTCTCTTTTTCTCCTTGCTAAGATCCTTCCTTACATACGCTTCAATTGCTTCATAACCCATTAAACAAGTCTTGTGTATTTTTCTCAACAAATTGTAATTCTAAATTGGAAGAGAATTTGCAAACTTATAGGACCTCAAAACTTGCCCCCCAAGGTGTAATGGTCAAAAGAAACTTTTGACAAGAAACTTTTGGTCAAAAGAAACTTGTCTTTTAATTAAAAAAAAAAGACAAGAGAATTTTCATTTATATTTAATTAGCAAAAAGCCGTCCTATTCACAATATTTAAATATGTTTAGCAAAAAATAATCCATTATTTGTTTTTTTTTAAGGGAGATTTACATATTTACCCTTTCTTAAACATAAAATTAGATATTTACCCTTCTTAAAATTAAAATATCATATTTATCCTTTTCATAAATCTAAAATATCATATTTATCCAAAAATTAAAAACCATCCAATTTTTCCGTTAAAATTAACGATCAACTATTTTACCCTTTACATATTTACCCTTCTAAAAGTCCAAAATATCATATTTAACTTTTTAAAAATAAAAATATCATATTTACCCAAATAATATAACAATGTAATCTCATAAATAACAATATAAACACAAAATATACATGAATAAAATTCCAAAATATAATCATTCTACCAATTTCAAATGACAAAAACAAAAATGTAAAAAAAATATCTTCATTGTAAAAATATAACCATAACAATGTAATCTAGATGGTTGACTGCTCAACACAATAAACCCTCATGTTGTAGAGGTTGTGGGTTCGAATCCCGGCGGCATTAATATAAAAAAAGAAACCTATAATGACCATGATTCTTGGCTTAGGATTCTCTTCAAAAAATAATAAGAATATTGTCTTATATATTCTCCCCAAATTCTCTCTTTCGTTTCACTTCTTTAATCTAATATATTCGAGATCTCGACACATTGTCAAACCTCCTTCAAAAAAAAAAATATATATATAACCATAACTAAAAATATTATTAAATTGTAGAGCGTGATTTTTTTTTTTCGGGTGAGTAAGGATACGTATGTTATTTTTATTATTGAGAGGATAAATATGACATTTCTATTTTTAAAGGGATAAATATGATATTTCGGAATTTTAGAAGGATAAATATGCAAAAGGTAAAATAATAATTTTAAATGTTGATCGTTAAGTTTAACTGAGAAAATAGATGGTATTAATTTTTGGACAAATATGATATTTTAGATTTATGAAAGGATAAATATGATATTTTAATTTTAAGAATGGTAAATATGTAATTTTAAATTTAAGGTAAATATGTAAATCCCCCTTTTTTAATAAAAGATTTTTGATTTCTAATTTATGTTAATTATTTTATGCGTTTGAATTCATTATTTGTTTTTTTCCTAATAAAAGATCTTCGATTTCTAATACACTGTATCCTCAAAAAACCTGGATGCATCAAGGAGTCCAAACACACATCTCAAATGAAATCTAGTTATTGAAAAAATTCAAGTACTAACTCTCTGGTACTTAATTATCTTAATCATTCTCATAGATCGTTTATAAATTTTAATATAAAAATAAATCATTGGTAGTATACATTTGTATCATGTATCAATATAAAAATAAATCTAGTATACATTTTTTATATATAAGTAAACCATATATACCTTCTTGAATGATTTTATATATTTATCATTTGTCAATATACATCTTTTACATGTCCAATGTACTTCGTACAATGCGCAATAATATTATACTAGTATACCTTGTCGAATGTGCATAATATATATTTTTGTCCATTGAATATATCTTTAAAACATCTTCATAAGATTTTAGAACAAAATTAGTTCTACAAGTGCATAAATTGTGCAACATATAGTTACAAAATAATATACTTGTATTGTAAATTGAAGTAGGCATAAGTTCACCTACGAGTTTTCCAAACAAAAAAAAAAAAAACTAGGCATAAATTAACAAAAATATATATTTTATTAGAAAATCTTATTTTAGTTGTTGTAAGAAAAAATAACAAAAAGAAGCTAATATCCAAACTCATTTCATTCAAAGAAAAAAGAAATCCACAAAGCAAAATAAAAACAAAACAAGAAAAGAACACACAAAATTAATTGTAAGAATTCCAAAAGTGAAATTAAAAAAATAAGAAATAAAAAGCTGGCTCAAATCATACCATTGTTTCTCCAAGGAATCAAGTCTTGTCCAATATTATAACAAGTACAAAATTACATATATATAGTAAATAACCTAACAATTTGATTGGATTTGCATTGGAAAAGAACTAAACAAACGATGCAGATACTCTTAACAGGAAAAAAAATGGTTATTAGCAGGTTGAATCATCTATTTTTAGAAAAATTTGAGTCAATAAAACAAAGAAAATTCTTACAAAAAAACCCTAGCTTTTCTTAATATTTAAAAAAATCTGACTCGTATAATTAAAAAATCTCCAAAAAGTAATTTTCATTCTTATTTTCAATAGGGATTAAAATTATTTAGATGGTGCGAGATTTTTTTAGACCAAAATACCTTTTAATTACAATACTTAATTTTTCTAAATTAACATTTTCACCTTTATTATTTTAAAAAACTTAATATTTACAAATAATAACTGTAATTAATGTAACCATCAACATTAATTAAATACATTACTCGTACAAACAATTTACAATTTATTTGAACATTAATACAATATTAATTAATTATAAAATTAATGAATGCATCTGTTAATTGAAAAATAAAAGTATCTTGAGAATTAAAAAAAAAAAATCTTAAAATTTAATACTAAATTCTTTTTCCTAACAAAATATTTTCATTAATTCTTATTTTTTGATGCCTTCATTTTTTTATTTTTGTTATTTGATGTTCACTTTTTAAGAAAATTATAATAAATGAAAAAATAAAATATTTATACCAAAAATTGTTTATATAAAGTACTATATGCTAAAATATTGTTGGAGACTTCAAAATAGAAAAAATACAATTGAGGAAATATTTTGATCCATAAAAGATCCAACAACATTCAAAATTAAGTTTAGGTTTACAGGAATAAATAAAAGTGAAAACTAATCTGAGGAAGTTTTTTGGAATATCAAAGTGAGGGTTTTTCTAAAATATTGAGGAAATTAGGGGTTTTGATCAGTTCAATAACGAATTACTCAATTACTGCTAGTAAATATAACTATCCAAACAAGACTACAATTTGAGCACCTTCATTTCAGTAATTGAGATAACAAAATTGAATTTGTTAAATTAAGATACATCGCAAAAAATTCACACAACAAAAGCTAGAATTAAGAATCCAATGCCGAATACAGAAAACCAGAGAATGGTTTAAATCGTAAAAGTAAACATGTCACCGCAAATCAACAGAGAAAAGTAACAAAAAGAACAGCATTACATTAACAACCGAAATTAAGAACTATCAAAAGAGAAGAAATCGCTACATTCAAGAATTAAAAAACATAAACAGCGATATTAAACAGGGATATTAAACAGAGCGATGTTTAATTTGAAATATGCCCCATAAAAGAAGAGAAATCCAATATATATCCTCAAAGCCTTAGTCAACACCATAAAAGCCACCCATTCTTTAAACCATTCAAATAATCACGAGCTCGATACAAACTAGAAACAAAAACGAGAGATCAATAATCAGCAAAAAAAAAAACATTAAAGACAGAGACTAAATGAAATAATCTTTTATTTTCAATTTTGAAGATTTGGTACTGAGTATACTAACAAGCTCTAAAAGCACCAAAAAAAATATTAAAAATTCAAGTACCAAATATCCAAAGTGATAAAACCTTCGAGAAAGATTAAAAAAATGGTCCAACTCAAAAAATCAACATACCTATACTTACCATGATCAATATCCGCCCATGGATCCGGGTGTACCAGACCCGGCTTGATACGCACCAGACCCGCTTCCTTGACCCGCTTGAAACCCAGGAGGGCCCTGAAATCCAGGTGGCACTTGGAAACCTGCATTTGGATATGTCAAACCCTGACCAGGCACTGACGATTGGGCCCCAGCTCCTAAGGCTGCAAAAGCCGGGTTCATTGCTGCCAGCATGGCAGGGGTCATTCCAAATCCAGCTGGATTTTGCATTGACGCTGCCAGCATGGCGAGAAAAGCTGTGTTTGGTTGACCCATTAGCAAACCCTGGTTAAACAACTGGTTCTGAGTTTGGCTCATATCAGTCTGTGTACCGGCTGTACCGGCCGTACCGTACGCAGACATGTCGTAAACTTGAGATGCAGCGGCCAAAGAGGCAGAATTGGGGTTTGTATTTGAATTAGGGTTTGCGCTTGAGTTAGGGTTTTGGTGTGAACCTTGTTGTTGTGATTTGTTGCGGGCTCCTTCGCTGGCTCTTTGACAGTTAAGGAGATGGCCATCGAAGTTCTTCACTGGTTCTTCTAATGATTTTCTTGCCCCTTCTGCAGTTTTGTAGACAAACAAAGCAAATCCTTTTGGTTTTCCCGTCTGACGATCAAACCCTAAGGGGCCTTCTTCGATTTCTCCAAATTGGGCGAAGAAATTGTATAATCGATCTACGTTGAAATTCGCATGAACATTTGCCACATAGATCTTTCGGTCGACATTATCACTGTGGTGTGGAGGAGCAGATCCAGATCCGGAACTTGGGTTAGGACTAGGATTAGTGTTAGGACTAGGGTTTCCGCCTCCGGAGGATGCCAGCTGGCATATGGCAACACGGTTACCGACCTTCTTGTTAGGTCGTCGTAGGGCCTGCTTGGCGGAGCTTCGGTGACGGAATAGAACGAACCCATAACCTTTAGACCGGCCTGTACCTTTTTCTGTAATCACACGGCAATCATCGATTTCACCGTATTTCAGAAAAGCAGATTTCAGGGCATCAGAGTTGGCATCCCAGCCTAATCCATGAACAAACAGCTTCCTGTGTGACGGGTCTAGATCCGCAACCCGTCTGATTTCCGCCAGGGTAGTGGAATCATTCGACGATGCAAATCTCAGAAGAGAGATGAGTTGCTCTCTCGAAAGGGGTTCGAGCAAAGACGAGATGGATTCCTCCGTCTCAGTTTCAGACTCGGGTTCGGACTCAGGCGAAAGAGAGCCAGGTGGTTGGACAGAGGCTCCGTTGTTGGGTGGAATAGAGGGAGGAGTATCGTCAGTGATCGGGAAATAGATAGTTTGGCGCTGAGGTTTTGGGTTGAAAGGAAGGATGGATTCAGGTTGATCGGAAGCGGGGACGTCTTGCTCGGACTTTCGCTTCTTGGCGGCTGAAGCCATTGGTAATGAGCGAGAGAGCTAGGGTTTGGGGAGATGCGGCGGAGAGAACGAGAGGGAGGGAGGGAGAGAGAGAGAGAGAGAGGATAAGAGCAACCGAGAGAGGGATATTTTATTGTCCACGAGAGATTATTAAGCCTTACAAGGAGGTTAAATTAAGCCCAATTATCATGGGGGCCTATTTAACCTGATAAAGTCCATTTGTTTTATTGGTGATAATAATACAAATACAAATAAATATTCAAATATGTGAAGATAAATTTAGTAGGATTTTTCCTAACAAGCAAGGATATTTATCACTGAATTGATATATTTCGATTTATGAAAAATAAATGGGGTTCGAGAGGTGTCTCGTCTATCGATTTAATTCATAATTGAAAAATTACATTGGAAATCAATCCGAAACAATTCTTTTTACCCTAGTAAATCATTTAGATAGTTAATATTTCAGAAATAATAAAATACCATCTTCATTCTTCACTAATGGGAATACAAAACTCATTCTAAAACTCAAGAGAAAGAAAGCTAAACGACGTAATTATAATTAGTATAATTCTATACTTTTTCCTGGCTCCTGGTTGAGCCACGTCACCAGGGGCCTTTTTGTAAAAAAAAAAAAAAATTATATTTTGGTCCTTTTTATTTCGAAAAATTACATTTTGGTCATTTTTTATTTACATTTTGGTCCTCCAAATTTAAAAAAATACATTTTTGCCCAGGGGCCTCTTTGTAAGAAATTTTTTAATTTACATATTGGTCCTTTTTTTATTACATTTTGGTCCTTTTTTTTTGAAAAAACTATATTTTGGTCCTTTTTATTTTTGTTTTGGTCCTTTCAAGTTTAAAATATTACATTTTGGTACTTCATATTTACATCTTGATCCTCTTTTATTTACACATTTTAATTCGAAAAAAAAAAATTAATTCACATTTTGGTCCTTTTTAATTTATATTTTGGTCCTTTTCATTTCGGTCCTTCTCAGTTTGAAAATTCCACAACACCACACAAATCGAATCACTGGCCAATACAACGTTGTCGAAAAATAAATACAGAAAAAGCACAAATCATAAAAAAAAACAAATCAACGTGCCCCGCGCAATTGCGCGGGGTTATAGCTAGTTCTAAATAATAGAGAAAAGAAGTCCATATTTTGAAACCTATATATGCGCTGTAGTTCCTCATCTAGATAGTATTTTAGTATAATACAAGTTTAAACATTGAATCATTCAGAATCTTATAATAAGTTTTGCATTATAGAAATGTCGAGAATTGGTTTGTTAAACCAAAAGAAAATAGGAGATAGTTTGTATCCTATCTTTTTTAATCAATGAAGTGCACAATCCGAAAATCGTTAAGTTCTTCCGTCATGATTCTAGCACAACAAGTTTACGTCTATTCAATTAGCTAAAAAAATATTTCCACGTTAAGTTGATTTGCTCCGATATATTATACCTCGCATTAATTAACAAAGATGATACAATAATATCTATCATCACAATATTATCATGGTTAAAGTAAATAATATGAAAAGAGGCCATTTATCCTACCCTCCAAAACCACCCGTGCATCCACGATATGAGGAGGATTGATTCGCCACCCCAATTCGTATACCCAAGATTCTATTAACCATCAATTAAAATTTTTAATTTTTATTAATAAATAATACAATTGTATTAACCGTTAATTAACTTTGAATTAATCGTTAATTGAAATTTGAATTAACCATCAATTAGATTTGTGGGTGCATTTTGGGGATGGGAATTCCCCCCAAACCCATATCGTGGATGCGGAAGTGGGTTTGGGGGGTTCCACAAAATTTCCCATATGAAAATGCTATTCTCCTCTTTTATAACACATACACATAGTGTAGTGCCAAAACCCTTAAGGGTCCCGTCCGACCCGACCCGCCCGGGATTTTGACCCGCCCGACCCGCCCGTTTGGCAAACGGGTTGAAACCCGGCGGGTCAACGGGTACGGGTCCAAGGGCGGGTTTCAACCAATGGTTACCACTAAACCCGTGTAAACCCGCCCGTTTGGCAAACCCGTCACTGTGCAACCCGACCCGCCCGTGCACCCGCCCGACCCGTCACTGTTCACAATTCACTATTCACTATTCACTCTTTAGGAAATTGAACAAATGCGCATTGGTATATTGAACAAATGCGCAATATACAAATATAGGTTTGGTATTATATATGCACTCTTTAATTTTTTTTTCTAATTATTCAATATTATTATACGTCATCTAAATATTTACTAACAAAAAAAAAAGTTAGAACTCCGCCTATGTTATTTTTTTAACATGGTAAATTAGTAACATAGCCGGTCTCAAGCCCGGAATAAAGGAGGAGAGTAACTTTTTTTCAACTTTTTTTCATATTGAAATTTTTTTTCTTGTAAAAAATTAGTTGCATATTTTTATTTCGAATAAAAATTGTTAACCAAATATTTTTATATTTTTATTCACATTTTTAAAATTTATTTTTTTGAATATTTTTTTGAAATCACTGTTCACGCCCGGGACCCGTCCGCCCGTCCCGCCCGGGACCCGTCTCGCCCGCCGGGTCTAAGGGCGGGTTTTCCCCATCCCTCCAAACGCACCCGTCCAAACCCGTGCCCGTGCAACCCGTCAAACCCATGCACCCGTGCCCGTCTAGACCCGCGCCCGTGCAACCCGTTTGTGCTAGGGACCCGACCCGTGCCCGTGGCACTACACTACATACACAAGTCATGTATATATGAGTGAGTATGACTCGTACTTTTTTATGAAATGTCTATTCTGTGAGCTTTGTTTTTTATGGAGGGACCAAAAATAAATTTCATCAAATGCATCTCTTTGGAAAAAAAAAAACATTTTTTTCAAACAAAATCAACGTGGGCCATTTGTTATGGTTGTATTATATTTATATGACCCAACCCAATCTATTGATCCAATTTTGTAATAGGTCGTATTTCTGTTCTTTTTTATTTTTGTTAATCCAGTATTATATATTTTTAATTTGATTTACTAGTTAGTTTGTTATTTAGAAAAAAAAATGTCTGATTTGGAGCAATATTATTTTTAAAATTAAAGATATTAAACTAACGGATCCGAGCCTTTGAAAATAATCGTCTAATACCAATGTTTTTTTTAACTACACCAAACATTGATTCGGACAAGTTTCAGTTCACCGGTTTGCTGGTTGGACCGTCGACAGGTGTAACCACTGATTTTTTCAATATTAGCAATGTGTGTATATAAATAAAATAAAAAAATTCTGTAAGCGTTATATGAAGATATGATAGCATAAAAAAATTCAATAAAAATGCAGAAAATTCCTTCAACATGTATTATCATTTCTTGTTCAAACCACCAATCGGATTATACAAGTGTTAGTTGATGTGTCATTATTGGTCAATTTCGTTTTCATGATTTAGATCATCTTAGTTATAATCCTCTTAGTTGAAGATATCATCTATAATTACATGCAAAAACAGTTAAAAGAAGACTTGTAAATAATATAACTTAATATTTAAAAACAATAGCTAAAGTAACTTCAAATACACAACTTAATATTTAAAAACAACATCTAAAGCAGAATACTTTTAAATACTAAACAAAACGAAATAAAAAAATATGAAGATTAATGAGACAAAATATAAATCTTAAAAATAAGTAAGAATTCATTCCCCACAAAAAAAATAAAAATAAAAATAAGAATAAGCAAGTATTTAAATTATCAAGCTTTGTTGTCAAATATTAATATGTTATGTATCTAGAAAATGAACCTATAAAATATTTGCAAAAAATCAGTTAACATGTATACCTCTGAAACTGTTAGAATGTCATGTATAAAATAACAAATACAATATGGGAATTGAAAAGAAAATCACACTCATGTCATATAAAATTTAAAAATTTAACAATCTCATAATATCACCTAAAAGATACAAAATTTAAATATATGGACAACACCAGTACAAAATTACAACGTATATCATGCATTTCCAAACATCCTTAATATCATGTTTATCCTTGTACAATATACCATGTACATCTCAATCATATTATGTATATCCTGATATATCATTTTTAAATATCATGCATATTCCTAAAAAAATGAACTGCTATGAAATATATTAATCTTAAAAAGATCGTAACGGTCTAGAATAGTTGTATCTATATAATTTATACAATATATTTTGTATAAACTTCTGGCACGGATAGAAAGTCGTTTTCAAATCAAAGTGAGCGATGTGTTTTTGCCGATTCCTTGATAGTAGAGTTGAACTCTGACATGCGCTACGCGGACGCGGTGCCCTCGTTGACATGCATATTTTTAAATCACTGAGGATGAATATCACATTAAGCAAGTTGATTTCCTCCAATATTTCAAAACATGTTAACTAATAGGGGCGAAATAACGATATTTATTAAGATATATCAATGTAATACAATGAGTAAAGTTAGCGAATATGAAAAATGTAATACCCTCCTCCCCTTTTATGATTTCAGTCATGCATATGTTGCGCGAACTCATACAAAAAGCTTCGTTACGAAATGCATATAGTGTGAGTCGTGCTTTTTCGCGATGAACAACAAACTAATAATTACACACATCTTAGAAACAAAATATTCATTGATCTGATAATACTAAGATTACCCAATTATCGCATGACCCGACGGGCATAACCTGCCAGAATTAAAAACAAAAAAGATAAATATACACCACATCGCATCACTACGAAATACACCAATATAAGCAAAGCAAGCGTACCAAAATATGTACACATCCCAAATCGGCCATTCAAACCCCCATTAATTATACTAAACCATTGTTCCGCTTGATGGGTCCCATCCATCAGTGACAAGTGTAACGAATCCGATCAATTTATACAAAATATTTCACTTTAGCTGAAGAGACGAATTTAAGCCGGTTCACGAGGCCTCGCAGCCCACAAAGAACTAAGACTCGCAGCCTTATAAACTAACCTCCCAATACGAGTAAGCCTCTCGCAGCCTGACGAGTCTTGAGAATTCTGTGCATTTGTTGTATCGCTTGTTGTGTTAGAAGATCCCCCTATTTGATTATAAAAGTAATTAACATTAGCAATTCATTTTTTTTTTTTGAAGAGAAACGATACGCGCTCGATACATTCATTTTTATAGAAAAATAAAAAGCGTTACCTATATGATATAAAAGATAAGCCTCTCATTAGTCATTCCTCAACCTATACATAGATTAAACTATTAAACCAAAAGCTGGAAGAATCAACAATGAAATTTTCACTTTTTAATTAAATCTAAAATGCAACTTAACATTAACTCTTGCATTCGTCCCTTGTGTTAGAAAATACGATTATATCGTTCTTTCCAAACCGTCCACGTGGTAGCTAGTCATTTTATGTCCCATAGATTCGCTTCCTACCTCATCTTTGTCTTGCGGAAGTCCCACCATAATGAAAGAAGCGAAGCCGATTGGGTGCATGAACTAAGTAACGAGGGTCTCGAGTTTGCCGAGCAACATGTATTATAGACAATTAACAACCTGATTGACCAAATTAACGAGGGTCTCGAGTTTGCCGAACAACATGTATTATAGACAATTAACAACCCGATTGACCAAATTAACGAGGGTTTCGAGTTTGCCGAATAACATGTATTATAGACAATTAACAGCCCGATTGACCAAATTAACGACGGTCTCAAGTTTGCCGAACAACATGTATTATAGACAACTAACAACTTGATTGACCAAATTAACGAGGGTCTCGAGTTTGCCGAACAACATGTATTATAGACAATTAACAACATGATTGACCAAATTAACGAACAACATGTATTATAGACAATTAACATCATGATTGACCAAATTAACGAGGGTCTCGAATTTGCCGAACAACATGTATTATAGACAATTAACAGCCTGATTGACCAAATTAACGACGGTTTCGAGTTTGCCGAACAACATGTATTATAGACAACTAACAACTTGATTGACCAAATTAACGAGGGTCTCGAGTTTGCCGAACAACTATTATAGACAATTAACAGCCTGATTGACCAAATTAACGACGGTTTTGAGTTTGCCGAACAACATGTATTATAGACAACTAACAACTTGATTGACCAAATTAACGAGGGTCTCGAGTTTGCCGAACAACATGTATTATAGACAATTAACAGCCTGATTGACCAAATTAACGAGGGTCTCGAGTTTGCCAAACAACATGTATTATAGACAATTAACAACCTGATTGACCAAATTAACGAGGGTCTTGAGTTTGCCGAGCGCATTTGTCATTTGGCCCATGTAACTATTCATATTTGCCGGGCAGCTCAGCAGGCCCAATGTTAAGTCTCGTAAATTGTTTGTTGTAGCTTCTCCATTCCTTGGGAAAGCGTCCGTTCGGTTTCTTCGGACGATACTCTCAACACTTCCATCGAATCCAATTGCGCATCCGATAATGATTCCATTAACAGAACCTCATATGCCAAGCGGGGAACCTGCTAGATGGCCATTACTGTAAAATTTATAAAATTTCAATTTTATTAAAAAAATTTAACAATAATAATTAAGATTTCCATACATGCTGTCTAATATCTCCTTCCAATTGAATTAATATTTTGCGACTCTTCTCTAATTGCTGAATATACGCCGAAAAGAACAAAAGGATAAAAAAATCAACAAAACAATAATAACTATATTAAATAATATCTTTTATTGATACCTTTTTTTCTTAGATGGTTATTTCCCACGGACCTCTATGTTCTGCGCAAGTTTTCTCAATACCTACTAATTATAAAATTGATCTCCTACAATTTGTAAATAACAACGATTATAATATTTTATTTACAAACAAAATAAAAATAATAATAATAACAAAGGTTTTGGCCGTTGGTCTAAAATTCAATTAAACAAATAATAATAATAAACACTCTTTCGTCAAAGAACTTCGTTTGACCCGACCTAACATTCATCCACACCACATGTAGGTTCTATAATCTATTACATAAGAAAACACATTTGATGTGCAAACAAACAGCCCACTAATATCTTTTTTTTTTATTGACGATTTATGAAAAATTGAAAGAAAAAAATGAATATAAAATAATATATATATATAAAGAAATTTTCAGAGTAAGGAAAATGGAAGAAACAAAAACTAATAAAAAAAATTCATCTAGAAAATAAAAAATCTGATATTAAAATTTCACATATATTATGTAGTTTTGATGGTTAAAATCATTTAATATTTTTTATACATGTGAGTTTTGATGGTTAAAATTAATTTTTTATACAGGATCGGCTCCGTCTACAAAAAATTGAAAATGTTTTTTTTTCTAATTAGTACCATTTCAGGTGGTTTGTTGATTTCATTTTCGTATTTTTTAGATGATTCTAAAATCTTATTAGGAATATTTTCGAACTATAGAAAAAACGTACAAAATTAAGAATTTTTAGCGGAAAAAAGACAAAAAGAGTAAAAAAAAATATATCATATAAAGACGTAATAATTTTGAATATTGGCGTGTCCTTGTTAAATATTTTATATGTTTGTATAGTTTTTGAATAAAGTATAATATGGATTTGTACATGAATCGAATGGAGTGCAAGTTATATTGAAAAGATGCTATTATTTATTGGACATTCAATGTATCTTCATAATTGATGCATCTATTATCTGATAGTTCTAACCATTAGACATAAATGTGTTTCTTTAAAGAAATGTATCTAACAATTGCAGCTCTCGTGATAGCCACAAGGATTCATATATGTACTATAAATAAAAGGAAAATGTTGTATATCCCCCTCATTTCCCCCACCTCCGTTGATGTGCTGGCGAGATGGTAATTCATATTACAGGTGGTAATCCATGTCTAAGGAATAATAATCATTATAGTGTTAAGTGTTAAAACAAATGGTCAAATCAACTTCTTTTCTGGCTGTCAAATCGCCCATTTCTTGTACTCAAGCCATTATTACCGTATCTCTTCTTTATTTCCTTTCTTCTTCTTTCAAATTTCCCTCCTTCTATCAAGTTTTCTTGCTGAAAATCCATGGATCTTCATTCCACTGATGATGAATACCCCCCTTACGATGAACCGCAACCCACACCACTAAACACTGCACTACCTTTTAACTTTTCAGATTCCGCTGACCCGGAGTTAGGCATGGAGTTTCATTCGAGAGACGACGCATATCATTTCTACTTGTCATACTCTTGTCGAAAAGGGTTTGGAGTAGTTCGTAGGTCGCGGCACAATTTTTATGGGTTACCATCAGATGTAACGTTCTCTTGTAACAAAGAGAAGAAGCCATTAACTCGTGCCAGGTCTGAAGGTTTCAAGAAGAGAAGAAATACCTTTCAAGGTATTTGCTGTCCAGCAAAGATAGTAGTTAAGGACCATCTTTTGGATGGTAGATGGACAATTACATCTGTTGAGCTAGACCACAACCATGATCTTCAACCTGATGCTGTACGATACATGAGGTGTCACCGTGTTATACCTGATTTCGTTAAGAAACAAATAGAGATTAACGATGATTCCGGTATCCCCCAGCACCGTTCTTTCAATTCAATGTTCCACCAAGCAGGCGGTTACGACAATTGCCACTTTACTGAAAGAGACATGCGCAATCATATCCAGGCTAGGAGAGCTCTTAAGTTGGCCGAAGGTGATGCTAATGCATTGATGCGTTATTTCAGAGATCGACAGAGAAAATGCTCCAATTTCTTTTATCTTTGTGAAACTGACGATGAAGGGCGTTTGCGGAATGTATTCTGGGCAGATGGCCGCAGCCGAACCTCTTACAAATACTTTGGAGATGTCATAACCTTCGACACAACGTATTTGACCAATAAGTAAGTTGCCACAATTCTATTAGAGTCAATCATACATTTGGTTAATACATAACTAACTGACAATTCTTAATCTGAGTCCAATTATAACTGTGTCAACTGTTAATCTGAGTCCAATAAATTGTCTGTCAACTGTTAATCTGAGTCCAATAATAATTAACCCTCAATTCTTAATCTGAGTCCAATTATAACTGTGTCAACTGTTATTCTTAATGAAATTGCTAGGCAATACTTCTGTATCGGATTCGAAAACCCAAGCCTCGAGCTTATTAGGTGTGAGGCTAACTTCGATTCGGGTCGGGTCGATGGCGGCAATGACATCCATGAACCCTTCCTTAGTACAATCTGTGGACAATTGCCAATTCTGGTAACGCGGGTAACGGTCTATAGCAGTATGCAAGATTTCGGGCTTGGTATGTTCATAAAACCATACCTGGAAATAAAATCAAAATTGCAATGTAGTAGAATTTAGTAATTAAAAATTGACAGTTACTTATTCTTGTACAAAAATTAAAAAATGAAAACAGATTATTGTTGAATGGTAAACGATATTTATGGAAAGAATCCTAACAATTGACAGTTATTTATTCTTGTACTAAAATTAAAAATTGACATTCAATTATGCTTGTACTCGAATTAAAAAGTGCCAGTTAATTATGCTTGTACAAAAATTTAAAAGAAAACAGATTAACAATTGATGTACTAGGATTCAGTAATTAGGAAGGTCAATATTGAACTATTATTGGGTTAAGTATGGGTCAGTATTATTTTGTTCAAAGCACATAAAGAGTCGAAAATTTACCAGTAATGCAAAGGAGCATCCGACTAGTGTAGGAGTCGAGTTCGCTGCCAGTGTCTTCATGGCGTAGCTATGTGCTTTCGAACCCACATCAGGGATGGACTTCTGCATGAAGTCAAATACTGCTTGGCCCCATGCGTAGTCCCAGAGCGAATCAACATCTGAAGCATACTCCCAGAATTGCTGTGGAACTCCTAAATTACTCATCGAAAAAAGCACGGTGGTGAACAAATACATGGTCAGTATTGTTATCCATTCTTTCGGGGTTGCTTTGGGTTTGGACGGGGGCACCTCCCCCAATTGTTCTTCCAACACTGCCTCCATTACAACAACTTCTGGGCTTGAGTTGTCGTCGAAAAACTTCTTGGCAACAGAGCAATCCACCATTCGCCGGTGTGATATGTCAACGGGCGAACCTCTACCCCTTAGCCCTAGTATTATGCATACGTCGTGAGCCGAGAATCTCATGTACTTACCATTAACCACGAAACAGGAAAGCAATGGGCTCCAATAACACATGACACCCGTAAGGTATTCCCTTTGCATTCCGATCTGTGGTAAATGCAAGAAATTGCGGAATGGCCAATTTTCCAGGATTTCTTTGTGCTCTGGCCCCAGCTTTTCACTAAGGAATTGGTTGAAGAAGTTGGAGAACTTTTTGGGACAACATCTAGTCTTCACTACGAATGAGGTCTCCTTTGAACCCTTCTTTGTTGCTTTGCGCTTGGGAGCCATTGTTAATGGTTATTTCGTAGGAGGGGGAGAAGAAGTTCGACGGGTTGTTTTAGGGTGAAACTAGACGACTCTTTATTGCGTTGGTTTGGAGAAGACGCAAGGTTTAGTGTGGTTGGCTGGATAAACGGCGGGAATTAATATCTTCGGTTTCCAACGTAAAGAGAAGGAAGAGGAGGGAGTAAAGCTGTTGGACTTGACGTGTGGACCGTACATGTGGATTTGATTCAGATTCGGGTCTGTTTTTTAGCGGTGACCAGATGTGACAATTGCATTAGAAAAGTTTGGAGCGTGGGTTTTATCACTTGATCTAAGGCTGAACACATGCATGCCCAAAAACGATATTTCAGTCTTACTGGGCTGGCTTAGAGTTATGGGTTTTTCCTTTGTATAATTTGGCCCATTGCATATCTATTTGAAAGTATGTTATGTAACACAAGCAGGCAAAAAAATCACAAATGATAATACTATTTAAAATGATGAGACCAATTAAAATGAGACCAATTCATATATAAAAAAAAAAAGATACATTAATCCAAAAATTAATTCAAAATACATTAATTCATACATTAATACATACATTCATCCTTACATTAATCCAAAAATTAATTCATACATTAAACCTTACATTAATCCAAAAATTAATTCATACATCAAAATAAACGATACATTAATCCATACATCAATATTAACATAAAAATTACTCCAAAAATTAACTTATTATTGTTGTCATTTTTCACGACGGCTTTTTCCTCGACTTCTTCTTTCCTCGACGCCCAATTGTCTCTAATCGAGTACCTCATCCAAGCATCCTCGGCTTCTTTCCTCGAGGAATATTTTTTGAAGGTCGAACGCGAATATCCACAAACTTGATAGTTGCATGATGCCCAATCGTCGTAAATCCCGGGCCTTTTTCCAACAAAAACGACGTAGAAATATTCTTTTGCCATAATATAAAATCTGAAAAAATAATTACATCATTACAAATTAATAAACCCTAAATTGACACTTCAGCTCATATCATGCAGTACAAGTAGCTCCACTAGTGATTGATTTAAGTAAACTCTAAATTTAAGTAAACCCTAAATTGGCCTAATTGGAATAAATCAATCCTAAATTGGCCTAATTGGATTGAATTAAACACTAAATTTGCCTAAATGGACTAATTAGTGACCCTAATTAAGCGATTTACGAATACAGTTCGCCTAATTCGAAACCCTAAATTGGAACAAAAAAGTGGAGAAAAATTACGGAGAGATAGAGAGAGAGAGCGTATACTGAAGACAATTTAAGGGCGACGATAGAGAGAGAGATAGTGGATTTACTGACCTCGTCGAGATCGAGAGTTTTCTTTAGATCGTCGAGAGAGAGATCGTGGAGAGAGAACGCTTGCTTTTTTTTACTGGAGAGAGAGATCGGAGAGATGGAGAGAGAGAGATCGGAGAGAAAGAGGGGTTTTAAATACGGGTCGGGTTAGAGTAAGCGGGTCGGGTTAAACTAAGCGGGTCTGGTTGCAATGAACGGGTCGGGTTTAGAATCCAAATGCATGGTTGGACATTGTTGGATGTTGAAATGGTTTGAAACTATGGTTTAGCAGTGCACGAATTACAGTTTTGTTTGCATGTTCATTATAAATTCTTTTAATCATATGTGCAGGTATGGCTTAACCCTTTTTGATAATACTATTTAAAACCATTTTGATGTTGATAAATTAGCTTATCAATAGCATGGAAAATAAAAGTTTTAATACAAATTGGAAGGTTGTATCAAAATTAGAATATAAATTATGTTATCGCAATGAGAAGTCAGTATCAATACCAAAAAAAAAAAAACTTAAATACAAACTGGAAGGTTGTATCAAAATTAGAATATAAATTATCTTATCGCAATGAAAGGTCAGTATCAATACCAAAAAAAATAAAAGCTTAAATACAATTTGGAATGTTCTATCAAAATGATAATATAAATTGAACTTTCCTATTAGGTACGGGGTACGAATTTGGAGAATTGCATAAGCAAATCTGTGTTACTAATGCTTTCCATGTTATGAATTGGGACCTCGCCCTGGAAGAAACGATAACGAAAGACATAATTAAAAAACAAATGAAAAGAATAATAATGTGAACAATAGAATTGCGTACCGCTTTATCACTTGCAGACTTCGTTGTTTGCTTCTTCCGTTTTAATCCAGCTATTTCCACTCTAGTTTTGAACCGGGTAGATCTAGGCCGACCTAGTCGTTTAACCTTCTTTGGGTCGGAGACTAAATCTCGTTCTGAGTCGCTATGGTAATCAGCCGCATGGTCGTCATAAGAGCAATATTTTTCACTACTGACATTTAACGCCATTTTCTCGAACCATTCTAGAAGATTAGAAACCAGTTTTGGGTCTCTGTACGTGCATTCGATCATGTCTAGCATGAAGGAATGTGCCTTAGTGTAAACAGCGTCGTAAGTAGTTAGGTTGCGGTGGACGTTATTGTTGTTGTGGATGTGAAACCGGGTGTGGGAACGTATGAAATCTTTTCCCCACCTAGGCAAGACGTAACAATTCGGAATCTCATGAAGCCCGACTTGACGGTACATTGCTAAACCGTGCCTGCAAACAAAACCCTTGAACTGGAATAGAAGGCATTGACAGTGATACATTGTGTTGCTTGTACGATACAGCACAATGTAACTCTTGCCGAGGGCTGCGTCAACAACTTCATAGGAATGTACATCTTCCTTGACCGACAGCAATTGTGAGTGGCATGAAATAAGTCCCTTGACCTCATCTTGGAAAATGTAGAAAGATCTATGGATATACAATTCGGAGAACTGTTTTTCGAAATTGAGCATCGAGACGAGTAAGGGTGAACGGTCGTTGCTCCGGAAGTCTTCGAGTCGTTCCTTCTCCCATTTGGCTTGAAGAGCTAGTTCGTATTTGTCAACAAAATCTCGCAGCGAAGTGGATGAGTTCACATAACCGTCGAAGAAAGAATTCATGGACTCGCTTCTCTGTGTAGTTGACATACCGCCCCAGAAATACTTCCGTACATAAATAGGAACCCATTGACTCCGTATGGAAAACATTCGCTCCAACCAATTCAGAGTTTGAGTGCTTTTCTCATGTTCAATCAATTCCTGCCAACCCATCTCGAAATCAACAATTTCATTCGAGTCATAAACCAAATCGCAGACCTAGAAAATAGATATAAAATGTCAGTTATATTTTACACGTGTTATATTATTGTAGGCAGCACTAACCTTACGGATGAATTGATCCTTGTTGGTACCGCTACCAGCCTTGTTTGGTACTTTTTTCATGATGTGCCAAAGGCACAAACGATGACGTGATTGTGGGAATACATTCGCGACAGCTGAACACATTGCTGCACACTGATCGGTTATTATGGCTGGAGGATGCACTCCATTCATGCATACAAGGAAGGTGTTGAAAAGCCATTCATATGTAGGTGTGCACTCATCCGCCAGCAACGCGCAAGCTAACAATATTGACTGACCATGGTGATTGACACCTACAAAAGGTGCAAAAGGCATGTCGTACCTGCATTGTAGTGTAATCAAGCTAAATTGACAGTAATCAAACTAAATTAAAATTGCCAGTTATTTATGGGCATGAAAGGAGAAACAATTGACAATTAATTATTCTTGTAGTCAAATCAACAAATGACAGACAATTAATATTGGACTGAAAATAAAATTTGACAGTTATTTATTGGACTAGGATAAACAGTTGACACAGTTATAATTGGACTCAGATTAAGAATTGAGGATTAATTATTATTGGACTCAGATTAACAGTTGACAGACAATTTATTGGACTCAGAATAACAGTTGACACAGTTATAATTGGACTCAGATTAAGAATTGAGGGTTAATTATTATTGGACTCGGATTAACAGTTGACAGACAATTTATTGGACTCGGATTAACAGTTGACACAGTTATAATTGGACTCAGATTAAGAATTGAGGGATAATTATTATTGGACTCAGATTAACAGTTGACAGACAATTTATTGGACTCGGATTAACAGTTGACACAGTTATAATTGGACTCAGATTAAGAATTGAGGGATAATTATTATTGGACTCAGATTAACAGTTGACAGACAATTTATTGGACTCGGATTAACAGTTGACACAGTTATAATTGGACTCAGTTTAAGAATTGAGGGTTAATTATTATTGGACTCAGATTACCAGTTGTCAGACAATTTATTGGACTCCGATTAACAGTTGACACAGTTATAATTGGACTCAGATTAAGAATTGAGGGATAATTATTATTGGACTCAGATTAACAGTTGACAGACAATTTATTGGACTCGGATTAACAGTTGACACAGTTATAATTGGACTCAGTTTAAGAATTGAGGGTTAATTATTATTGGACTCAGATTAACAGTTGACAGACAATTTATTGGACTCAGAATAACAGTTGACACAGTTATAATTGGACTCAGATTAAGAATTGAGGGTTAATTATTATTGGACTCAGATTAACAGTTGACAGACAATTTATTGGACTCAGATTAACAGTTGACACAGTTATAATTGGACTCAGATTAAGAATTGTCAGTTAGTTATGTATTAACCAAATGTATGATTGACTCTAATAGAATTGTGGCAACTTACTTATTGGTCAAATACGTTGTGTCGAAGGTTATGACATCTCCAAAGTATTTGTAAGAGGTTCGGCTGCGGCCATCTGCCCAGAATACATTCCGCAAACGCCCTTCATCGTCAGTTTCACAAAGATAAAAGAAATTGGAGCATTTTCTCTGTCGATCTCTGAAATAACGCATCAATGCATTAGCATCACCTTCGGCCAACTTAAGAGCTCTCCTAGCCTGGATATGATTGCGCATGTCTCTTTCAGTAAAGTGGCAATTGTCGTAACCGCCTGCTTGGTGGAACATTGAATTGAAAGAACGGTGCTGGGGGATACCGGAATCATCGTTAATCTCTATTTGTTTCTTAACGAAATCAGGTATAACACGGTGACACCTCATGTATCGTACATCATCAGGTTGAAGATCATGGTTGTGGTCTAGCTCAACAGATGTAATTGTCCATCTACCATCCAAAAGATGGTCCTTAACTACTATCTTTGCTGGACAGCAAATACCTTGAAAGGTATTTCTTCTCTTCTTGAAACCTTCAGACCTGGCACGAGTTAATGGCTTCTTCTCTTTGTTACAAGAGAACGTTACATCTGATGGTAACCCATAAAAATTGTGCCGCGACCTACGAACTACTCCAAACCCTTTTCGACAAGAGTATGACAAGTAGAAATGATATGCGTCGTCTCTCGAATGAAACTCCATGCCTAACTCCGGGTCAGCGGAATCTGAAAAGTTAAAAGGTAGTGCAGTGTTTAGTGGTGTGGGTTGCGGTTCATCGTAAGGGGGGTATTCATCATCAGTGGAATGAAGATCCATGGATTTTCAGCAAGAAAACTTGATAGAAGGAGGGGAATTTGAAAGAAGAAGAAAGGAAATAAAGAAGAGATACGGTAATAATGGCTTGAGTACAAGAAATGGGCGATTTGACAGCCAGAAAAGAAGTTGATTTGACCATTTGTTTTAACACTTAACACTATAATGATTATTATTCCTTAGACATGGATTACCACCTGTAATATGAATTACCATCTCGCCAGCACATCAACGGAGGTGGGGGAAATGAGGGGGATATACAACATTTCCCATGAATTAACTGTATAACTTTCCAGGTCATCGACGAGCCAGGGGGAAAGTTGTAGGGGACATACATCACGACTCTAAATAAAAATGTCCTAATAATTTTCCTATGCCTGTTTTATCCTGAAGCAAATAGCTTTAAGGAAAGTGATACTTCTCACGACTCAAGGCACACCATTTGCTTATTTTCCAACAGTCATGTATATCCATGTACTCTTATAAATTTATAGCACGTCTTATTAAGAAAAAAAATTAAAATATCGTGTACACTACAAAATGGGAGTTAGTGAGAAACATTCGTGTGAAATGTTACAACTTATAAATATACAAATATATGGATACGGTCGATAATCTAGGAACGCTAATATTTATAATTGACAATATTTTTGAAAGCAAGCATCATATGTAACAAAAGCATTCTGAATTTCAAAAAACCCAACAAAAGGATTGATTCCAATCCAATGCAGTAGAATTATCTGAGTAGTACAAATTCTATTCGAAATTGAAGTTTCTCTCTAACTCTACAAGCAATGTGCTAGTGTGTTCTAAAATCATCGGAAATGAACACTACACACTAAGCAAGTTGATTTCCTCCTATATATCAATACAATGTATGAACTAGTAGGGGTAGATTATAAATATTTATTAAGATAAACATCACAATAATACATTGATTAAAGGTAGCCACTATCGAAAATGTAATACTCTTCTCTTTTATAATTTTAGTCATGCATTTGTGACCCGAACTCAATGCTCATACAAAACACTTTGTTATGAAATGCATATAGTGTGAGTCGTACTTTTTCTCGATGAACAAAAACAAACTACTAATTTAACACACCTCCGAATCAAAAAAATTCATGGATCTAATATTATAAAAATTACCCAATTATCGCGTGACACGACAGACATAACCTGCCAGAACTAAATTAACCAGGGCTCGAGTTTCCCGAGCGCATCTGTCATTCGGCCCAGGTAACTACTATTCATAATCGCGTCGGGGCCGCTGAATGGGCCCAATGTTAGAGTCTCCAGAAGTGTTTGTGGGAGCTTCTCCATTCCTTTCGAAAGCGCACAGTCCGCTTCTTCAGACAATACTCCCAACACTTTCATCGAATTCAATAACGATTCCAATTGTGGCTCTAATATCTATTCCCAACACTAAATCAATATTAATGATACTTGAGTAAAATTTAGAACAAAAGTATCTATTGCATTTTTTATGTGCTTATTATACGTACTACAAGAAGCGGCGAGTATGATAATTCTATTTTTCATCTTATTACGAATGATAATTTTTGTGTTGATAATGACAACATTATAGTGAAATAAAGGTATTTCATGTTATATAACTAATTTAATTATAATCAAGAATATAGGTTTTGCAATTATATTATGTTATGGTAGAAAATAACATTTTTATAAAATTTTATTACATATATTTCAGTAAATAATAATTTCTGAAGCATAACACAACTTTACGAAAACAACCACAAAAATAATATTATTGTTGCGCACAATAGTTCATGCAATATAAATATATAAATATACAAACGTTGAAAAATACAACCAATTTAGTCAAGACACATAATCAATTATACGATACTGATAAATTTGTATATTGATAAACGAAATAATGAAAACTATACACTACATTACATTTAACATTGAAAATAATATCAAAATTTAATTTAGCAAAAATACAATTAAAAAATATTTCACATTGTGTGATATTTTTAAATTTACAACATAAAAGTAAAAATAGTATTTGAAACATGTTTATAAGTATAAGAGGTTGCTTATATTTTAATAAGTAAAATATTTATTTTCATTTATGTTAAATTTTGAAAATTTCAATATTTTGTGAGAAACACAAACATAACCAGCTTAGTAATATAGGACTAACTAATATAATTTTTTATAAAAATAATAACTATTTAAATTTCATTATTTAAATATTTATGTTATTTTGCATTGTATTTTGTACATAATATATTCATAAATTCAAATAAAAAATGATGTATGAACTACATTCATATGAATGTCAAAATAAACTGAAAATTCTAGTAAATACACTTGGCTGATTTTTGAAACTAAAGTTTTTAAAAAACTATTAATATAACTTATAGAAAAAATATTAAATATTTTATATTAAAAAAAAAATTTAATTGAATGAGAGAGAAATATATCATATGTTAATATTAAATAGTAAATACTAACAAAAAAAATTGTAGAACTTGTGTGGGGCAAAAGAAAATTTAATAAAAAATTGCATATTAATTGCCATGTATACATAACATTTACTATCAATCATTGATTTTAATCGTACGGTCTACATTTATAATATCAAAGATGACATGACTTAAGAAGAACATTTCATAATCATTGTAAATGACACACAAATAACCATATATAAAAAAGATATTACGAAAACAAGCAAAAAAGAATGAATAAAATCGGACCACATCATTACATTCAATGACTCAAATGTCTTGAATGTATAAATATATAATTAATGTATACGATGAAGTCACGTCACAAAATTTAAAGATCAAAAATCATAAATAATCATTATGATATGGATTCATGGGAGAGTTTAAAGATATGTGCAAAATAAAAGAATAGGTAAATTGGAATGACAACATACATTACTATTTTACATAATATATTTTTATATGTTTATTATATCTTTTTGTATGTTTGTTATATTTTTTATGAGGAATATATAAAAATTTAAAATCAAAAGAAATTGTATTTATGAGTTCGGAGGGTCGAAAGCCGCCTATCAAAAGGAAGAACCGCTACACGGAATTCTGCCACATGCGGAAACGACGTAAAAAAACATTGGATATAGCGGGGATTACATCGATTCTAAAAAGTGTTTTGCAATGACTCATCTCCGCCGCCACGAGTATGTCGAGTCTTCTTCCACTTGTATCGGCGATTTGAGTTGTTGGGTTATTTAGTCTAGCTCTTCCACCCAATGCACGTATTTTCTATTTCAAATGCCGTTACTCCTGATGTGTAAAAAAGGCAATTGTGATCTTTTAGGGGGTGTTTGGTTGGAGCTTTGGATTTGGAATGTTTTGGAATACTCTCTTATGGATTTCATTCTCATGTTTGGTTTACACGTTCGGTAATAAAGTAATGGTATACTCCATTCCCTAGGGAATAGTTGATGAGAATATGATTACCACCAAAATTGGTCGCTTTTCTCCATTCCTATGAGGAGGGAATACATTTTATTTTAATTTCCAAAAATAAATAGCTCAAGGTTTCTATAAATAAACTTATTCTTATATTTTTAGAGTATGTCATGGAATAAATAACTGTATCAACCAAACAAGATATTAGAGTATGTCATGTAGTGATATGTCTTGAAAGATTCCTTGACATACTTTCATGCCAAGACATTCTCCAAAGTACGAACCAAACGGCCCCTTATGTTTTTTCTGGGAAGGGTGTGTATTAAATTTGATTTCATAGTTACGTTTAGCTAACCTGGATTTCATAGTTTCTTGGAAGGGTGTGTTTTTTCTAAATCTTTGGACGACTATTCGTGCCAACTCCACGACGACAAACGAGCTCGCAAGGCGATGGGCCGCATGCATATGGACTATTTGGAAAGAACGTAATAATCGCATCTTCTAAAAAAAAGGACACGTGCCGATTCTAATTGAAGCCGAATGCAAGAACTTGCTACATTCTTGGAAATTAAGTGAGACTTTGTCTTTATAAGATATTTTGCGTGTTACTTATATTGATGTAATTTAAAAACTCTTGTATCTCCGCTTCTTTCTATTTAAATCAAAATTAGAACCTCAAGAGCACGTTTCGTGCTCTAGGTTTTACTTCAAAAAAAAAAATCCAGATGCCAACCGTGAAATCTGCTAGATGGCTATTAATATAACAAAAATAAAATAAAAATAATAACTTTATTAAGATTTTCATATCTGTTGTTTAGTATAATGGAGTTCTTGTTCCAATTGAGCTAATTTTATGCGACTCGTGTCTAATTGTTGAATATATGCCTGAAAAAGAAAAAAAAAGGAGAAAAAATTATAAACCGATAATTAATATATAACATAAAAAATAGCCTTGAATTGTAACGTTTTTCTTAGACGGCTTTTTCTCGCAACCTCTCTATTTTGTGCAAGCATTCTCAATATCTTCTAAAAAAAATTCATCTATAAAACTTGTAAATAACAATCATAATAATTTATCTACATCAATTAGAAAGTTTATCAACAAAATTTGAAAATGTCTATTTTCTAATCAGTATCTTTTCTGGTGGTTTGTTAATTTTATTTTCGTACTTTTTGATGATTCTAAAATCTCGTTTTGAACATCTTCGAGCCGTAGAAAAAACCGTACAAAATTATTCGCGGGAAAAGGACGAATAGAATAAAGATTTTTTTTTCTTATAGCGATGTCGAGTTTTGTGTCTCCGGCTCTCCCATTGAGGGGCTGGAAGTTTGGTTTTCATCGCCTTGAAAGGGCTCGTTCCAGAATATATTATTATTATTAGGGTCCTTTTCATAAATTCCCATTCTTAATAGAGTTTGCGAACTGAGTCGATGTTGAGGTCATGCTATTTGGACTGAAATAATGTACAATTGTAAGGAAATTAAAAATTTAATCGAATTCCGAAAAACATGAATTGCATATCCTGCAAGATTTGACTGATTTGGTTAGGGTTTTCCAGCATGTCTCCGACTAGCTTTCGGATCGGCTCGTCTTCGCTCGAATTCTTGTTTTTCGTCATCGCGTGTGCCCAAACCGAATCTGATACCAACTGTAAGAATCATGTTGGATTCGAACCTCAATGAAAACAAAATTCAAGAAATTGGGATCAAACAATACATAAATTCAAACACGAGATAAAACCGTAGCCACTTCAAGAGCAGCAAGAGGGAAACTATTAATAGAGAATAGTTCAATTACAATTTTCTAGACGGCCAAAATGAATCATCACTCTCGCCTATTTATAAGTTTCTGACATAAAGCAAAATAACAAAAATAAAATGAAGTCTTCACCCAACCTTCAATTCTTAGAAATTGCATGCTTCATTTCACATAACAAAACTTGGCTTACGCAAATAAACCTTATATACAATATAATTTAATTTATATAAAATTCTGACACGGATGCAGATGTAGTGAATAATCTGATAGCGTTTGATCGATATAATTTGTCCCAAATCAATGTGAACTATGTGTTTTTGCTAATTCTTTGAGACTAGAGTCGAACCCCGACATGTGCTACGTGGTGCCCTCGTTGACATGTATATTTTAAAATCATCGAGGAGAATGAATATTACACTAAACAAGTTGATTTCCTCCAATGTTTCGAAACAACATATTAACTAAAGGGTGATATAACAATATTTATTAGTATAATCATCAATGTAATACAATGAGTAAAGATAGTGAATATGAAAAATGTAATACTCTCCTACCCTTTTATGATTTCAGTCATGCATGTCACGCGAACTCATACAAAAAGCTTCGTTATGAAATGCATATAGTGTGAGTCGTGTTTTTTCTCGATGAACAACAAACTAATATAATAATTACACACGTCTTAGAAATAAAATCTTCATTGATCTAATAGTATTAAAATTACCCAATTATCAATTATCGCATGACCCGGCAGGCATAACCTGCCAGATTTAAAAATAAAAAAGATAAATATACACCACATCACTACAAAATACACCAATATAAACAAAGCATCCTTACCAAAATATTTACACGTCCCAAATCGGCCATTCAAGCCCCCATTAATTATACTAAAGCATTTTTCCCGTCTTCGCTTGATGGGCCCCATCCATCAGAGACAAGTGTCACAAGTCCGATCAATTTATACAAAATATTTCACTTTTTCTGAAGAGACTAATTTAAGCCGGTTCACGAGGCCTCGCAGCCCACAAAGAACTAAGGGCTCTCAGCCTTATAAAATAATCGCCCAATACAAGTAAACCTCTCGCAGCCTGACGAGTCGTCAGAATTTTGTGCATTTGTTGTAACGCTTGTTGTCTTAGAAGATCACCCTATTCGATAACAAAAGTAGTTAGCATCAGCAATTCCTTAAATTAATATTATAGCCAATTAACAACCTGATTGACCAAATTAACGAGGGCCTCGAGTTTGCCGAGCGCATATGTCATTTGGCCCATGTAACTATTCACAATCACGTCGGGGCCGCTCAACGGGCCCAATGTTAGAGTCTCCGAAAGTGTTTGTTGAAGCTTCTCCATTCCTTTCGAAAGCGCACGTTCCGTTTCTTCCGACGATACCCTCAACACTTTTATCGAATCCAATTGTTTGTCCGATAACGGTTCCAATTGTGGCTCCAATATCTATTCCCAACAATAAATAAAAAAATAAATGATACGTGAGGCCAGCATAAAATGTGCTTAATATACATATTCGAAATTTCGAATGACAATATACATTAATATTTGTACATAATATCTTTCTTGTATCTTTTGTGAGGCGAGTATAAAAATTAAAAATATGAACTAACAAAACCTTTAAGAGTTCGGAGGGTCGAAAGCCGCCCATCCAAAGGAAGAACCGTTCCGCGGAAGTCCGCCACATGCCGGAAATGACGTAAAAAACGTCGGATTTAGCGGCGATCGCTTTGATTCTGAAAAGCGTTTCGTAGTGACTCATCCCGGCCTCGACGAGCATGTGGAGTTCTACTTCTGATACTTGCGCTTGTATCGCCGATTTGAGTTGTCGCGTTATTTGGTCCTGCTCTTCCACCCAATGCGTGTATTCTATTTCAAATGCCGCTACTCCTAATTGGTAGGAAGGGTAAATTTGATATTTTGTGTTTTTTTTGGGAAGGGTGTGTATTAAATTTGATTCGTTGTTTTGTTTTACTAACCTGGATTAACGGATCCGGATATGCCAAGCGTGGGATCTGCTAGATGGCTATTAATATACACACCCTGAATTAAACAAAACAAGAATTATAAAATATTAATTTTATTTTTATTTAACAATAATTGAGATTTCCATACCTGTTGTCTAGCACAGTGGAGTTCTTGTTCTAATTGAGCTAATTTTATGCGACTTGTCTCTAATTGCTGAATATATGCCTAAAATAGCCAAAAATGAAAAACCAGTAAGGAAATAATAAATATATTAAATAATTTTTTGTATTGGTACTTTTTTTCTTAAACGGCTTTTTCGAGCAGCCTCTCTATTCTGTGCAAGCCTTCTCAATATCTGCTAAAATAATTGATCTAATAAAACTTGTAAATAACAATCATAATATTTTATCTACAAAAATTAGAAAATTCATCGACAAAATTAATGTTTTATTTCTAATTAATACCTTTTCTGGTGGTTTGTTGATTTCATTTTCGTACTTTTTAGACGATTCTAAAATCTCGTTAGGAACATCTTCAAGCTACAGAAAAAACGTACAATTCAGGAATTATTAGCGAGAAAAAAGACAAAAGAGTAAGGACTTTTTTTCTTACAGTGATGTCGAGTTTTGTGTCACCCATTGAGGGGCTGGAAGTTTGGTTTTCATCGACTTGAAAGGGCTCGTTCCAGAATATACTATTATTTTGAGGGTCCTTTTCGTAAATTCCCATCCTTATAGAGTTTGCGAACTGAGTCGATGTCGAGGCCATGTTATTTGGACTGAAATAATGTACAATTATAAGGAAATTAAATTGAAAGTCGAAAAGCATGAATTGCGAATCTATCTACTAGATTAGATTTTTCTAAAGGTCTAAGAGAAATTATTAAACCCTAGTTTTTGATTTATAACATGAGACTAGACTAGGTACAGAGAAATGTTAAAAAATTCAGATAGAAGGAACATTTTGAAGAAAAGAATCTACTTTGAAAGAGTACTGTTTATTCCCAATATCTTGGAGGCTTAAGAGAGACTCTTTTATTTGTCATCAAATCTCACTTATTAAAGTTTGAAATTTGAATTTCATCTAATGAATCGGATCAATAATCAAAACTGTAATTGTCCGATAATTAATCTCAGAAAACAAAAATGATAACGACTAAAAAGTTTCCGTGAAAGAAAGAGAGAAATTTTCTGAATTGCTCAAAATAGAGTAATTAATGCAAGCAAAATCTAAATGATATTTACTGTTTCATTCAAAAAACCATACCACGAGAACTTCGCACAAAATTTCCAAAAATCAAGCGAAAAAACGAGTACCAAGAACTCAAATTTCTCAATCAAATAAAAAACCAATACATAATTCAAGCTAATAACACTAACCAAGTAATAAAACCTTAAAATCTCAGAAGCAAATCACCAAACTAGCTGGCTCTGTAAAATCCAAACCGCAGAGAAACTTTCCCAACCGCTAATAAATCTAGAAAGCGATACCGTAGCCGAACCAATAACTCCATTACTCCTCCCCCTTTTGCAAATTCGAGTGAACCAATAGACGAGGATGAGAATAATTAACAATGAGTATTTGTCTGATTGAGGAGGTCTGAGTGGAATTCTACATGCTGTAAAACATTTTACAGCAGTACTAATTAATGCACTGGCGTGTAAATACAAAACAATGTGTTGAATCTACGCTGAGAAGAATCTTTGATTTTTTGTCGGATAGTGATAAACAGAAAAATAATCTTGACGGCGTCATATTTAACGGCGTTAGTTAGACTAATAAACAAGACAATGATGTGATGGTATGGTATAAAATGTGTGACTAATAAAGTTTTTTGTATTTGTGGTGGGAACAAAAGAAAAAGTAGATTAAATAAAATGGGATTATTAGAGAATAATTAGGGTTTCAATCATGGTGATTAAAGAAAATTATCTTGTGGAGACTGGAGAGGACTAGGACTAGGAGGGAGAGTGATGGCAGGGTCCATTTCTTGATTGTGTCATCTCAGATGTCATCTCATCACTCTTAACAAATAAAATTGAAGCTTTTCTTCCTCTCTAGTTGTGTCAAATCACTTGAGAGAGAGAGAGAGATTAATTATGGGCCCACTAATTATAGTGGATTTGGAACAAACCAAAGATATTTTACTTAAAAGGAGTATAGTATTTTTTTTTTCTCTTGTACTGGTTACTGATATTTATTTTTTATATGATTCCGATCATATTCGAATTCATAATCTCTAACAACGTATGTTTTTAAGAGACCCATTTTAAGATTTTGTATATATATATATACACAACATACTTAATTAATTTTAATTGAACTAATTAATTTTTGGATCATTGTACCTCAAAATCTAATTTGTATTATTTGAAGTGAAGTTCTAGTTTCTTATGTTTTATAACAAATAATAAATGGATTAGTCATTATTAGAAAGAAAAAAATAAATAGGCGGCTTGTGATAAAAATATCTAATAAGTTTAGTAGTAGGATTGGTTTCTTATAAATTTCTTTGTTTCTTACTTAGTCTAGAAGATATATAGAAGTTTAATTTTAACCCATTTGTTTTTTTTTATTACAATTTATCGACCAATATTAGTAGTCATTAGCAAATTATTTTTTTATCTTGCATTTGTTATTTTTACTTTCTGAAACATAAAACAATATAATATCAGACAAAAATATGGTGATTTATTTTTTGAAAGAATTATATGTTATATTATTACAAATAGATAAATATCATCAAGATTCAAGACCAAGAATATAGTGACATGAATTTCTTTTCAGTAAGATTAATTAGATTAATACGATTAACACTGTAAGATATGGTCAATAAAGCTCTCATCATTAAAAAAAATGTAACCATTTTTATTCTAACATTTCCATTTTGCTATTTGAAATATTCCTATATATATTATCAAGTAACTTTTTTTTTGTGCCTTTTTTCTCTATTTAAGAAAGAAAATAGTCCTTTATTATATATATTCTATGAAAATTTGGATTAGATTATGTTTAAATTTTGAAACGTTTCAAAGCAAGTTAAACAAATTTATCATGAATTTCCAAACTTGAAACTTCAACAGCTAAAACCTAACATAAAAAAAAAAAAAAAAATTACCAGAGCAACTTTACGTGGTGAAAAGGATCCTCAAGATATCCAGGATAAAGCTCCATTATAGCATGATTTAATTACACTCTAATTTACGTTTAATTAGAGAAATTCACCGAAATCAAATTATCCGAAGATTTATCACCTCCCCTCTGAAATAGATACAATTGATCAGAAACTCGAACAATGAACTCAATAGTTCAAATAAAAAGTATGAATTTAAGATGATTAGATATTCAAATAAACAGAATTTTTTAAAATTAAAAGGTCAGTACCTCTGAGGCTGTGATCATTAATGGCTGGATTAAAGTGAGATTAAGTGCACTTCAGGAAGAAAAGTGCAAACTTTGCGGAATCAAAATTGGGGTTGGGGGCATAATAAGGTACGCCAGAGCAAATGAGCTGGTAGATTTTATAGAGGGAGAGATCCTTTTCAAAAAGGGAAAGGTTTAGATTAGATTAAGACACCACTTTGGTTTAATTTAATTTAATTTAATTTAGGTTGCTTAGCATGCACTAATAAAGTGGGGGTTCTCATAATCTAACTAAGCTTCTAGTACTGTTAAGGGTAGCAAGTTTGATGCCTATTTTGGGTCATAATTTTTACTTTCAGTGATTATTTACTACTTAGAATTGCTCCAGTATTAATTTATTTTTTTGTAGTATTAATATATTATTTTGGGTACTGTTATAATGATTTTTTTTTGCCAATAAACTAATTTTAGTTTAAATATGATTGTAGTGCTAATATATTTTCACTTTGAAATCAATATATTTTTCTTTTGAGTCATTTTAGTGCTAATATAGTAATATACAATTCTTAATGACAATATGTTATATGGGGTTGTTAGTGCACTCTGGAGCAAGTGTTTAGGAATACCACTTTTAACCACCACGTGTCACGTGACAAAACGTATGGATAAAAAAAAACACGGTAAAAAATTAAAAGAGCGGTTGTTTTTTACTGACAGCGTCTAATATTTTGGCAGCGTCCAACATACTTTCCGCCTTCATTTTTAGAGAGTCGTTTTTATACTATTCACCTTCATAATTATATCTTTTTATAATGAAAATAATATAAATAACAACATATTTTTATCCATCGCATCAGAAAAGTATAAATAACAAATATTTACATATCGTTAATCCATAGTATAGAAAAAATATATAAAAAATAATAAAAAATATATAAATAACAACATATATTCTCCATAGTATAGAAAAATATATAAATTACAACATATTTTTAATCCAGTATAGCAAAAAGGTATCAATAACAAAAATCTTCAATCCTAATTATAGAAAAATATAAATAACAACAGATCTTTAATTCGTAATATTAAAAAATATAATAAAATATATAAATAACAACATATCTTTAATACAAAATGTAGAAAAAAAAACATTAATAATAGTACAAGAATAAAAATAAAAACAAATCTTTAATACATAGTATAAAAGAAAGATATAATAAAAATGTATAAATAACAACATATTTTTTATCGATAGTAGAGAAAAAACTATATAAAATAACAGAAAAAACTATAAATAATAACAGTATAAAAAATATATATACAAATATTTTTAAAAAGGTAGAAGAGAAGGTGAAAATAGTGTGCAAAAGAATAAAACTTGAGGCCAATCAATTGAAAAAAGAAAAGAAAAAAAAAGGAAAAGAAAAGAAGGCCACACAAAATTGCAAGGTGTCGCCCATTCAAAGGTTTTTACCAAGATTCAATGATGCAAATTAAAAGATCATTAGATTCATGGGCAACCTTGTAAATTAACTTCCAAAGTTTATTGTACCCCAAAACGAAATATTAATACCGTCTCTAAAACTTAAAAAGAACCCTTCGGCTACCTACCGGCTACCAATCGATTCTTGTCTTCATTCTCTGTTTCGTTTCTCCTTTCCTTTTCACCAAGCCACTATTGGTTCTCTTTCTCTACTTTCTTGTTAACAAATCTAGCCACAAATTTTGATGACAAACTAAATCACTACAGAATTTATTTTTTATTACATTGTTTACGTACTTTAAGGCTCAATGAAATATACATATATATATATATAATAGCTCTTTTTATGCTCACTAAAATCCATAACAAATTCATTAACAGTCTTTTCTTTTCCAAGATTCATTTGAACTTCTATTTCATTTGTACGGATGCATATCGTTAGCACAGAAGATCCAACTAGACTCTTCATAAGCTGCATTAATCTTTTTTTCTATTTAGAAAATAAAACTAAAATAATCAACCAACTTGGAGGAATGAAAGGGTCATATATTCATATATTTATATATTTAGACTCCTCTCTTTAATGGAAAAAGGAGAATGACCTTTGGGAGCTCTTCAAAAACAGTCCTAATTTTTCTGAATACTTAAAAGAATACTGACTTTTTAGATTCCTTGTAACCTATATTTTCTCACTTCATTTGTTTCTAAACCCGGATGTCTTCTTTAGATTGCTTGTAGAGTATCCCACATCATTGTATTTACTGCGGCAATGTTTTTAAATTCGGATCAGACATTGACCTGGTCAAGTTTCGGGTCACCAATTCAATGGTCGGATCAGTGGATCGACTGTTTCAACCGCTGATTCGAAAGCGTAAATAAAATTATCACATTTGACAATGTAATTTTCAAATATCACGCAAAAAAACTTTAGATATTTTAATCCAATTATTCAAGCATAAAAAATATAAAATTTAATACTCAATTAACGTAGACATATCAAACATAAAAGCATAAAGTTTATTTAACATAATTAGGAAAAAATATACGGTTCAATTAAAAATCCAATGATGAACTACGATGTTTTCTTGACATGTATAATCATTTCCAACCGCATCTCTCAATATTTCTTCGTGTCTCCTGTCACCATTTACTTGAATCGGAGTTCTGTTTTTCTGCCCGAGGTCGGCTCAAATATTTTTTTAACATATTTTTTTTGGTTTATATCTAAAGGGTCGAGCTTGAGCTAGCTCGAAAAAAGCTCGAGCCATCTTTTAACATAGTTTTTTTGGGCTTGTATGTAAAAGTTTTCGAACTCGAGCTGGCTCGAGTTCGTTCGAGCCCATTTTTTAAACGAGATTTTCTCGAGCGATATTTGGACTGTGTGTTCGATCGAATGCGGAGCTAAGAGTTTTTGTTTTGTTTTGTTTTGCCAATCATACTTGTAGTACAAGGCTTGTACCTTTGCAAGAGTGGGTGTGAAATATCTCTTAAGTTGGTTGGCTCTGAAATTGCTCTCTCTCTCTCTCATAAAAAAGCTCGAACCATCTTTTAACATAATTTTTTGAGTTTATAGGTAAAAGTGTTCGAACTTAAGTTAACTCGAGCAGAGCAGAACCGAGCTCGTACTCGGATCGATTATGGCTCGAGTTCCTTCGAGCTGATTTTCGAACAAGTTATTATCGAGTAATCTTCGAGCCGAATTCGATCGAACCTCGAGCTACGAGTTCTTTTTTCCAGTCCTGCTTGTAGTACAAGTCTTGTACAACTCCAAGAGTGGCTATGAAATATTTCTAAGTTGGTTGGCCAGGAAATTGTTTCCTAGCTCTGAAAATCCCCCCACCCCCACCCCCAACCCCTCACCACCGAATTGGTCCGTTTTTTTCATAGAACCGATATAATCAAACCGATCTGTTTTGTTACTCGGCTCCGGTTCCTTTGGTTGATCGGCCAGTCCAGTCCGATATTTTAAACACTATAATGCGGAACATTAAGCGATAAACGAAACATCTTCAACTAATAATCTAACCCAGACTTGCTAGTAAATAGTTTTAACCTTTTTCTTACCAATAATCAGTATTTCCGATTACCAGTAAAATGCTTATCATTTGACATGGCTAGAGAAAAAGATAAACAGGAGGCATACTATCTAAAGTCTAAACCAAAGAAGATAAGCTCAGAAAGCCATCTATGATTAGCCAAATAATCTTATGAAATCCTTCATGGGTTGAGGCAGGCCAATTTGGTAACTAAGGAATATTAAATTCATTTTACTTATACATCCTGATAATAACTAAATTGGTGTTGTATACTAGTATATATTCCTTTTAAGAATTTTTTTACAACGAATTGATATACCATGCTTTATACAAGGAAATGAATTTTACAAATAATTTTTTTTTTTTAAGTTGGTCCTAGAGCGCGAAACGCGCTCATTGTTGGCGCAAGATTTTTATAAATACTTTAAGCATTTACAATCGTAACGAAAACAAACTAATAACAAAAACAAAAAATAAAGGCGGCGTTCCTAACATACAATCTATCTCTGGTCAATCCTAATACAAAATTTACTATAATTGAGCTTTGTCCCAAGACTCCCAACTCTTAAGGAGATTAAGAATATTTTGAACTAGAAGAGTTGGCATTCGCCCCTTCCGCTGAAAAATTATGTTGTTTCGTTCCCGCCATATCATCCGTATGGTGGCCGCCATTTTTGTTGTTTTGGAATGATGGATTCGGTGGTGGCGCTGGTTGTATTGGATATAGATGTCCAGATTTCTAGAGGTGTATTTCGAATCTCTGATCGGAGTCCGATAGTCTGCAAACATTCGAAAGTGTAAGGACACTGTGCTATGAGGTGATCGGTATTTTCTAGAGAACCGGTGCAAATAACACATTGATATGATTTGTCTCATTCTCTCTTTTGCAAATTGGTTTGAGTGAGTATACGGTCATTTATGACCAACCAGATAAATTTTACAAATAATTATTTGTAGTAACACCAGTAAAAAATGACTTTTTACTCTGTTTACCTTTACTAGTAAGAGAACATTTTTTTAACTAAAATACAAAATATGTTATTTCTTTTTTTTTAGCAATGTTTTATGTTGCGACATAACAGTATGTAACGTTTTGACTGTACTTTACATGTGATTATCGTTATTTCGCGCTATAACGATAATATATTGTCGTTATTTAATAGATTATGATATTGCATTTTAGTGATCATTTTTATCATTGTGCGTTATAACAACGTTACAGTGTCGCTATTTAATTGATTGATTTTTAGGCCAAAAAACACTCCATGCGGCGCGTGAGATATCAGGTCTCTCATAAATTTTTTGTATATAAAATTGAAAAAATATACTCGGATTCACTCAAGTTGCATATTCGCCCAAAATACAGCCCAAAATCAAATATACCTCATTTTACGGGGTTATATATGAAAAACGATAACTAATATATAATGGGCAATTCTATGATAGGACATTTTTTTCAAATTCTTATACAAATTAACAAAGGTATTTTTGTCATTTTTGATATTTTAGTTTAAATAATAATTAATGCAATGCTTGAATAAGAAACTAATTTAATTGCCACATTTTCAAAATAATTACTAATTTTCAAAATATCTTTTTGAAAAGATCCTACCATAGAATCAGCCTATATATAATATCTTGCAAAGCACCAAAGCTTCGAATAGTGAAATCCAACAATGATGGTGGAAATTTGTTGTTTGTTAATTCCTGAGAGAGCTTTTTTTCTTTGGCCTTGAATACTAATATATAATATTTTGTAATACTACTTGTTTACTTGGTAGTGGATATATTTTATCTTCTTTTAACCTGAATTCAAGCCCCTCAATTAAAACAAAAGAAAGAGAGAAAAAAAATGCCGAAAAAGAATCCCTACCATATTGATTCATATTATCTAATTTAGATCTTGTGCCCTTTTCAATATGACTAATTTTATATTTATAACTTGGATGTATTTTTATACATTCACAACCTTCTTTGTGTATGAAAGAGAGATATTTCGGTTTAAATTTGGTTACTTGGTGGGGAAGATAAGTAAAATACAAATTGCTGTGGACCCAAAAGGAAAAGAAGAAAAGTTGGAAAACCACTCAGAATTGCAAAGAAATTGGCCAGTGACTAAGATTCTCATGTGAGCAGTGCTTGACCATGTTTGCTTTTGTTTTGACATTTTTATTGTGCAATGAGCATTGTTATATTATCCTATCCTATTTATTTATAATTGAGTATTAGTCATGTATAATATAGAGCTCATTTACTATGCCTCCCATATTCCCCCACACACTGACGATCTGAGAGGTTAGTGATTAATTATTTTTCTAATTAACACAAATACGTTTGATTAATGATTAATTATTATAGAATTAAGGTACATATGAATTAACAATTAATAACTAATATGTATTCATTGTTACTAGAGTGTATTTGTATTAATTAAAAGGAAGATTAGTTGTTAATCCCCCATATCGTCAATGTGTGGGGGAAAGAGCAAAATTTCCCTATAATATATTATGAGTGTTGTTTCTAGAAAGAGTAATACAATAAAAATAATTTGAATTTTTTTTTCCTTTTGTTATTTGATAATAAGAAGGTAAAAATTGGAATGTATAAAAATATATGGTATTCGAAAAATATATATATATATATGCTAATATTAAAAAAAGAAGTTAAAATACTATTAAAAATATATACTTGATATTTTAAAAATATGTACTTCTATTCAAAAAATTATAATGATAATGTAAAAAAAACACATATTGTTAATTTTGTATATCTAAAAAAATATCACGTATTGTATAAATATCATAATTCAAAAAAGATATCACATATTTCAATAGGTTTCTGACACATCTAATAAATGTGTATCATATGTATAAAGTATATATCGTACATTTAAAAATTTATATTTCAAAAGATATAAACTAAACATATATTATACTTTAAAAATATATACTACACATTTAAAAATACACGATGCACAACTAAAAATGTATATCATGCATCTAAAAACAATTCAAAAAACATAACCAAAACAGATATTGACTATTGTACTTCACAATATACAAGAAAGGTTGGTGTCACTATGATCATTGATTCAACTTAAAAATCTCAGTATTTGAATAGAACTACTAATTAGTATCAACAATTAAGTTATTTGCAAACTTTATATCTAGTTGATTGTTTATTACAATGATATAAAGTGAAACAAAATATTTTAACATACAAATACAAATACAAGATTAGATTTGATAATCATATATGTACCGTCTTAACCCAAAGGGAAATTTACAAAAAAAAAACTTTTAACTTTTTTGGATATTCTAAAAAACTCCTATCTTTATGGAAACTCCAAAAAACTCCTTTACTAAATTTTTATTTTCAAATATCCCCTATACGGATTAAAATTAACCATGGATGGTGTTAAAAAAAATTGACCAAAATACCCTTCTATTTATATATATAGTAATTAAAAAAAATTGTTATTTTTATTAATTTTAAAAAAATCCTAAATTTTGTTTAGTACATAATAATTTTTAAAACAAATAATTACTGTATGTTATATCTATATAATTGTAATATTTCATACATCATATGTATTTGACTTTTATATATTTTTTTTCTGAAAAACTAACATAAAATAATAATAATATGAACAACAATATTAAAATAACACCTTGTAAATATTTAAAAAATAAAATATCATGAAACTATTAAAAAAATACATAAAAGAAGAAAGAAAATAAAAAACTAGATATTTAAACATATATTTTTCTATGAATATATTTTCAAGGTGTTTATTTATTGTTGTTTATTTTATTATTATCTGTGTTAGTTTTTCATGAATAATATGTAATGATTTTATTTTTCTGAAATCACTACATGTTAAAAAATATTTATGAATTTTCTTAAAATTAATAAAAAATAACAAAATATTTTTTTAATTACTACATATGAAAATATAAGAGTATTTTGGTCAAAAAAAAATGTTAACACCGTCCATGATTAGTTTTAACCTCTATAGGGGGTATTTGGAAATAAAAATTTGATATAGGGGTTTTTTTGGAGTTTTAAAAAAAAATAAGGGGTTTCTTGGAATATCCAAAAAAGTTAGGGTTTTTTTTTTTTTAATTTCCCTAACCCAAAATAATTCACAAAAAGATATCTAGGCAGCAAAACAGAGGTAGTTCCGTGTGAAATTGATTCATTGTGATTTCAAAGATATCAAGATCACACTGTATTGACCCAATTAATAAACTATTTGTTATAATAGCATATCTTTGTTAATTAATTAATAAGTGGGGCCATTATAATTAGGTAATCTAAGACGTTGGTGCTCCATAAATGATATATAACATCATGCCCCAGAGAAGATAAGGTCATATTGCTTTCTTTGTTTATAATCAAAGCCATTCTCTTCTGCACAAGTTCAATTTTGTTTCTATTTTTATGCAGTTTTAAGGGTAATGATTCAAGGTACCAGTTTTGCTCCCCAAACTGCCACTCGTAGCGATAATTAAGTGAGAAATACTACGGGGCGAGAGGTTAACCTATTTGGAATACACTTTTCATGTAATAATTAATACGCTTTTACATAGACAATTACATGTGCATAATATATATTTCGAGTATCGGTATACAGAGACGGATCATGTGGGGAGGAGGACAACGAACTGCGAAAAAAACAAGTACAAGGAATTGAACTTGAAACAAACCACTAAATCATGAATTCATATGTGTTTTGTACAAATTAAATTATACATAACCTATACTGAAAATTAATATAATTATATTTCCAAATTTCTTAGATTATACTAACATTTTTGTAAATTTTAGATTGTCGAATATATCAACTATTCTAAATATCGGTCCGTATGACTGATATATTGGTTTTATATCGCTTAGTGGTTCATGGACGTTATGATTTAAAAATAAAAAAAAGTATGATTCTAATATATCAATATAATCACTTATCGGTACTTCTCCGATCTGTAAGTGATATACAATATATGTAACATTGAATATATCTATTTACGATATTATCATATCTTTTTAAGATCTCGATTCAAAGAAACTACTCCAATTTTTAGACCTGAGACCATAACTACATCATGCGCTCAATCTATCGGACACACAAAATCTCATACTCGTGATGTGTAAATGACACGACGGCTTGGTAAAATGGTTGGTAACTCAAAAACACTCGTGCTCGGCACGCAATTGAAGCCGATTAGTTAGACGGTGCTAGCGGCAATTAAGTCCGGCGACGCATATCCAAACCTTTTAATAAAACACTATTCTGAATATATTATTGATTGTTGTATCGTTTATTTGATGGCACATATAAAGTAGAAATCCCTTCAATTTTTGTATTTAGTAATCTATTTTTTTCTTTTCAGTATTGGCCTTTACCAAAGTGACGTGCAATAATTGGCGAAATAGTAGAGATGGGCAAATTATGAAAAAGTTCATTGATAGCCCCCCTTTCGGTCAGAAACAGATCAAAATATCCTTTTTACATCACAAATTCACAATGTACAAAAGAAATAGAATGGGTTAAAATCTAAATTTTGATGTGTCAATTGTGAAATAGTTTCAAATCAGTTTGATTTCGGTCGGATTTTTTTGAGGTTGTACTTTAAATAAAAAAAAATAATTGAGGTTGTACTTACTTCTTACTTGGATCATTAATATTGTTGTTCAATTGGGTCGGTCCAAACTTGGATCATCAATTCGAAGTTGTGAAACTAGGTCCACTACATTGTTTGGCATGAAAACTACATTTAAATGACAAATTTCCAGAAAACCCCTACATCTTGCCTAAATTGCAAAACTTTAGATTAATAAAGGGTTCTTTCTTTCAGTTTCTTATGAATAGATGTATGTTTTTGTAATTTCCAACAATGTTTGTGCTTTTTTGCATACCTCTCTATTAGAAAAAAGGGTAAACCCCATTATGTCTGGCCTTTTGATCACAGAATGGGGCAATGCAACTCGACAATTATGTGCATGTTTGTCCAAAAGTATTACCATTAAAGCCAATCCACACAAATTGGAAGAGCTACCCCTCCACAATTATCCCCTCAACATACTTCTTTATGCATTATTGATTTCTTTCACTATTGATTCATCAATGTTTAATCCCTCCTTTTAGCATCTCCCTGTACCTACCGACTATTTATGGCAATGTCAAAGAATGAAACAACCTTTTATGAAAATAAATTAAATTCTCAAGATTACATCATGCTCAATTTAAAAATTCAATTTTCTTTTTTTCCTTTACTACAACAGATTGCCTGTGAAATACCATTTAATTTTTGCCGACATATTCAAAATGCATTTTCGACAAAAGATCTATGAGTTTCTCCTCGAGATCTTCGTCCTTGTCGTCTCTCCTAACGTTACTCTTTGCATTTTCGGTCACAACTATAACTTCTTCTTTATAGTTCGCTAATAAATTCGCAACAACAACATTCATTCCATATTTCCTCATCGCCATCTCCGCCTTTTGAATTAGTATATTTGCATCTGTCTCCAACTAATATCAAAATAATTAAATATATCAGTCTCCGACTATATAATATTAAATTATATAGGAAAATTTTCAAAAAAAAAAACCTAACTTTTATTGATATCTCAAAAAAAAACTAACTTCTTCGAAACTCCAAATAAAAACCCTCTCCAAAACATTTCATTTTCATCTAAGGGTATTATAAAATTATCATCAAATTAATTTAATTAAAATTTTATATTCTTCTAAATGACCAAATTACCCTTCAAGCATTTTTTTAATTATTAATAATAACAAATAATTTATGGAAATAAATTTAATAATTTAATAATAATAATAATAATAATAATAATAATAATAATAATAATAATAATAATAATAATAATAATAATAATAATAATAATAGTAGTAGTTGTAATATTTTTTGGAAAAAATAATAATATAAATTTCTCGAAAAGTTTCGGAAATAGTAATAATACAATTTTTTGGGAAATAAAAAAATACATATTAAATAATATTTTATTCCAAAAAATTCGAAGTATTTACAAAATTAGAAATATAATATTATTTTAGCATTTAGTTTTAATGTTTATTCATTGTTCATCAATCATCAAATTAGTCGTTGAAATCAGACTAGATGCTGAAATCAAACTAGCTACCGAAATGAAAACTGGCTATAACATACTTTGGCAAGAAATATTATTTTAACAACTAATTTTTATTAACAACTATTGAGAATTAAAACTAAATGCTAAAATAGTATTATTTTGTCAATATATTTTCAAGAATAATATTTTATATCGTTGCTTATTTTTTATTATTTAATTCTAATTTTGTATAACAAAATATATAATAAATAGAATATTAAAATTATGTATATGACATATAGTTTTTTTAAATTAGTATATGTTAAAAAATATTTTTAGAGATTTTTATATTAATAAAATAATACAAAAAGGAACAATTTTTTATGAGGATTTATAAACTATTGAGAATTAAAACTAAATGCTAAAATAGTATTATTTTGTCTATTTTCAAAAAAAAAAAAATTATATCGTTGTTTTATTTAATGCTAATTTTGTATGACGAAATATATAATAAATAAAATTTTATAATTATGTATATGACATATAATTTTTTTAAATTAGTATATGTTAAAAAATATTTATGCACATTTTTAAATTAATAAAACAATACAAAAAAATGTTTAATAGAATTAAATGTAGAAAATAAAGGGGTATTTTCGTCAAAAAAAAAATTCTACACCATGGATGCCCTACAGTGGTCGTAGGGGTGTTCAAACGGCTTGGTTTATTTGGTTACCGAACCGAACCGGTCAATTTTGGTTTATTTGGTTCGGTTTAGTAGATTATTTGGTTTCGGTTTGGTTTAAAATTAGTGTTATTTGGTTTTTATTGGTTCGGTTCGCTTCTGTGTTTTGAAAACCGAACAAAACCGAACCGACCATTATAATTATCATGTGACATGCAAAAATATACGGTGTAATAGAAATTTGAAATGCTTAAAATATTTGAATGGATCATGTTCATAATGATGTGACTTTATAGGTTTGAAATGATAGAGTTAATCATTTTTTATTAAAAAATTTGGTGAAATTTTACATTCGAGTACTAAATATTGGTGAATTTAGTTAATGGATTTGATGTTATTGTCCACTGATATATGTTGACTTGTTGGTTATTAGTTTGAACTGTTTACTTTTATTTTAAAAAAATTGAGCATTCCTTTCTTTGTCGTGTGAATTGAATTAGATAATTAACTATTATATGCGGTAACTAGAAATTGATTTTTGTTATTTATATATATGAAAGTAAGTAGAGTCTACATTGTATAAATTGGTTACATTACATTCTTATTCGGTTTGGTTTAACAGAATAAACCAGTTAAACCGTTTGGTTTAACTAGTTCGGTTTTAGTTTGGTTCATATATTAATTTGGTCGGTTCGGTTTAGATTTAATTTGGTTCGGTTTAAATTAGTTTTACTTTAAATTGTTCGGTTTGATCCGAACCGACCATTTGAACATCCCTAACAGTGGGTAAATGAAAATGAAAAGTTTCGGAGAAGAGTTTCTTTGAGTATTAAAAGAGTGGGGTTTTTTTTTTACAAATACTTAAAATATATAAGTCTCCAACTATATAATATTAAAGGCATAATTTCATGTGTACCCCTACAAAACATCGTAATTTCATGTATACCCCACAAAATCATGAAATTTCGTAAATACCCCTATAAAAACCTTCAAATATCATGGATACCCTTCAATTAAACTTTTAGTTAATAATTTGTTAATTTTTTCGTTCAAAATATTTTTTTAATTTTACCCTTATATCAATATAATAGTTACTTAAAATTTTGAGAATAGTATTGATTTCAGTAATGATTTTTGGAAATAAATTATGAGATAGAATTGACAATGTTTTATGGTTTTCCATATTATTTGAGAGCAAAAGTTATTCATTATCATAAAAAAAAAAAAAAATTTAAAAATTTAAAAATTAGGTAATTGACATATTACCAACAAGAAAGAGATTTTTAGATGATATAATAGGCGTATATGTGATATTTTAAGAATTTTATAGGGATACCCATGATATTTGAAGGGATTTTTCGTGATATTCGTGAAATTGCAGGGATGATATTCGTGAAATTTCACATTATTGAGGGTTAAATGTGAAATTATGATGTTTTACACGGTACACGTGAAATTGTGCCAATATTAAGTTATTAATAATGTTTTATTTAAGAAGAGTACTAACTTTGAATGAGACACAATATGACGAAGGAGACCAATTTTTTCGAAGAGCCGAAAGCATTTTGGGAACTTGATTTAATCGCATATCCAACGGCCCTCCTGCTGATTGGATCTTATGTTTAGCCTATAATTTCATAAATTAGGTTTTTTTTATAAATATGAGAAAATATTGGGGTTTTTTGAAAATTTGACAATTTTTTTGAGAAATATTTTGTACCATGCTGTCCCAAGGAACGTAGAAATCTGAGACCGCAGCTGCTAAGTAAAACATTGAACGATTCTCAAAACAACTAATTGATTTTGCCACCATTTGTAATATCTATAATAATTAAATAAAAAATATTTTTTGTTTAAATATAAGTTAGAAGAATGCAGGGTTTATGCGCAAATTTGCCTGAAATTAATTTGCTGAGAGAAATAAAATGGAACCTGAAGATATTCGAAAATGGTGGTGAAGGGAAGTTTGAGCAACAGGCTGTCTCCAATTGCCTTCATTAATGGATAAAATTAGAAAAATCATTACAAATTTGAAGAAGTTAAAATTAAGGCCATTTTAGCAAAAATAACCATATACTTTGTGATAATCATGGATTGCCTTCTTGACCACTGCGGATTGCGTCTCTGGTACTGATATAGACAAAATTAAATCGTATTAATGGAAACTTGTGATTTAGTGAAAATTAAAGCATGAATTTATGATTAATGTAGTTTAAACCTTGAATCGCTGAATTTTCATCGAGTTGAACAAAGTCGAGGAAAGAATCTTCTGGAAGGTATCTGCAGTAAGGCTGAAAACTTCCTCTACAAAAATAAATTAAGTACTCATTATTTTGCAAGTGCATATTTGATATTTCACATTTTTACAGGGGTAATTACGAGAATTTCTCACCTCCTATGGACAAACACAACTGCATATCCCGCCTTTATGAAATACCTGTAAAATGTATATTAATGAAAATATACATAGAGAAATTCAATTAATGTTCAAACCAACTTTATAATTTATATTATTTGTTTTTTGCGAAATATGGAAAATATAGTTTTGAAATACTCGGTGGAGGCGGCTCCTCTATGACCAGAGCTGAAATTGTCGATGTACCGAACACATCTTTGTTCTAATGGAACAGTGGTGCCTCCTGACGTCACACATACAATGCCACGTGGCGTACTGATCCCTAATTGAACAATGGGGATGCATACAATCATATATTAATGATATGAATTGGTACTTTATACTAAATTGTAAGTCAATATATTATTTTTTATTGTACAAAACGGTATACCGAGTAAAAACTGAAATATCTGGATCGTTAGTTACTGTTTCCATACCTGAATTCCGACGAACGAATTCCTTGAGCTTTTCAGAGATGAGATCCTCGTTTTTGAGAGGCGGAGCTGATTGGAAGAAGGATTCGACGTCCGATTGCAGTATCTCTCTGGTGGAATCCATGGAGAAGCTAAGCTGCGTCTTCTTATTGGTCTTTAATGGCGGGCGGAGCGGGTAGGCAGGATTCAACAGTAAATTGAAAACCGCGAAAATAATTAGAGAGATAAATTCGCCATTTATTTTGGTAGAAGAAATTCAAGGGAATTATTTTGGTAGAAGAAATTCAAGGGAATTATTTTGGTTAGACCCGGTGTATGTATGTATATACCTTAATTTTGTATGTAAATTGGGGTTACGTAAATTTTCAAAAAAAATATTTAATGCTGAGTAAATAAAATTTTATTTTTTATGCATCCATATTTCAGTCAAAATAAATTATCAAGCAGAAGTTTTTTCTATGTTTATGAAATGTAGTATTTTAATATTTTGTGGCAAAAGAAATTAATCAGTGAGACTCTTTCTATATTAGCAAAAAAATAGTCTCATCTTTTTGAATAGGCATGAATCACAGTTATAAAAATTCAATGTATACTTTAGTTTAAAAATAACAAATTCAATGAATTATATAAGAATTATTTGTGCTAAGTATTTATTTGTTAACAATCAAATTAATTGTCCGCACAGTTAATTTATTGCTAAGAATTATTCTGTAAAATATCGAACCAAAAAGAAAAAATACCGGCATTAGTTCGGGGTTTTGAACCCGACGTGAATCGAACACGCAACCTTCTGATCTGGAGTCAGACGCGCTACCATTGCGCCACGGATCCGGTTGTATAGTATGACAATATTTTAGTTTATAACCAAGTATACGAATGCATGGAGGCGCGTATGTACATTGAATGCTCAGCTGGGGAAATCAAGCTTCATTTAAGAAAACACACTTAATCCCCACCTTACATTCCTTGCCATAAAGGTAGAAAAAAACACAAATGTTGGTACCATCGAATTAGAATGATCTCCATTAATTACAATGAAATATTCTGTTTATTCACAACAATTCATGTGAATAATTTGCCAGATCTATATTGTGTCATCAAGGGGATCATGTGATGCAAATCAAGGATTCTCCGTCTTTCATTTATAACTACTTCTCTCATGAGACAACTATATATAAATCAAAGACTTAACACATTTTGTGCAGTATATATATTTTTCCAAATATTTTTAAGTTTTTTATGAAGATGAGGGGATATACAGGATTTTATAGGAATGTTCTTCTATTGACTATTATATTGTTGTTTATTGATGGTAGTGAGTGTACGAGACCGTTGAATCGCAAGTCTTTGATACTTTTTTCATCTAAGGTAAGTTATATGATTTATAGAAAGTATATTAATATTTTTAGTTACTAATTATGTCGTTGATCAGGTGGATGGTCGAGTCGATTTGCTAAGTACAGAATTTTACGGAACGGGATCGCGCATACCGGATTGTGCTCATGCCTGTGGACCATGTTCACCGTGCACCAGAGTGACGGTCAGCTTCAAATGCTCCGTTTCGGAGCCGTGTCCCATGGTTTATAGATGCACGTGTAGAGGGACTCTGTATCCAGTACCATCAAATTGAAGTAATTAGCGTGCCGATTGGAACCTTTCACGTCTTATAAGTGACTTTAGTTAGCTATGATATAGGATCTTGTTCAAGTTTTCGGCGAGTTAGGTTTGTTCTGTTTTTTGTTTTGGATAATAGTCTAGCATTATTAGGATTTGCTTTATATAAATATGGTACTGATTATTTTGTCTTTGCTTGGTTGCGAGTCGAGGTTCCTCCCCTTAAATTGTTGATTTAGGGCCTAACCTAGGGGAGCAAACTTTGAATAGTTCATATTACATGCGTTAATTAAATAACTTCTGATCGTTATTACTGATTTTGCGGTTATGAAGTATACAAGCACGACAAATAGTTTGTGCCCACAGATATAAAGCTATAAAAGTACTCGAGGAAATTTGAATTTCGAAAATGTTTAACCGAGGAATCTAATGAATGAGAAACTAATAGTGCAAAAGAAGCTACTAATTACTCGTGGAGCTCGAGTATGGCCTCCTTGTTCATTCAAAATTCAAGTTCTGGTTTTCGTATTACCAGAAATAGTCTTGATGCTAGTGTAATGATCTGCAATGTGTCTCCTAGGCATTTCATCAGTAAGTTGTGAGATCTAAATAAGCAACTCCACAACTTGATCTCGGGCACAACCTGATTCTCCATGATTCGTCGAAGACACGAGAATTCAAACAAATTAGATAATTTAGCCACGGCATGTAAAACCGGATACAATTTAGGGGACAAACAACTGACTAGTAGAAGTCAAACCTCACTCCATATGCCGATCTCGGTAATGGACATTTTCAAGTTAATTACCAAAGATCTATAAAGATAAAAAAAAATTAAACACCTATTCCGGCAAAATTAGTTACCAAACTTCTACTAAACAACTTCCATAGAATGTGAGCAGCTTGCATGATGCGAGACTCTTCAATTATCAGTCCCCGCAAAAAAGGCTTCGGACATTTTCAAGAATTCTTACATAATTACAAGGATAAGTAACCTAACAAAGGCGAATGGAAATAAAAAAGCAGTTACGAAATAAATCAAGCTACGAGCCTCTCTAAAGCTTTGGCCAAAAAGAACTCGGCTTTATTATTACGAGCTCGCACTCAACAACTCGCTTAGTTCTGGGATTATCTTCTTGTACGGGTTAATAAATCTTTCAAAGAACATATCTTTGTCTAAGCCCATGGAAGGATTCAGTTTATGGCTACCATCAGGGCCGGTTCGGCAATTTGAGGGGCCTTAGACAAAAATGTAACAAGAATAATTAAAAAAATATATTATGTTAACTTAAATTTTTTTTTTTGTGTAGTAAAAAATTAATAAAAACAAATTCAAAAAAATATAACCTTGAATTAAATCGAGGACAAATCGTACATAAATTGAGGAGTTAAATAAAAAAAACAAGGAGTTGAATCAAGAAATGGAGATGAAAGCCTTGTCTTTCATTAAACAAACACTTTTTGTTATCTCATTTTTATTTTCATGTTTTACAATCATTGTGTACATGTAATATACTATTTAAAATTGTTAAAACCTGATATTCTATATATTTTGGGCTTTTCATCATTTAACATTAATATTTTCTAAAAATATATTTTTTTGATTCATTATCATAAGATGTTGAGTTTTTCAAGCAATTTAGAGAACTCATTTTACTTGTGTCTCTCAAACTCCTTTTCTTCTTCTTCTTTTTTCTTTTTTTTGAAAGTTTAGAGTGGGCTTTATTGTCCTACTTCTAAAACCGTTACGTGTTAAAATTTAAAATGTGATTTTACAAATTACTTTCCTATTACACCTTCAATCACTCTTCTATAATACCTATATCTAAGTATTTTCAAAATTTAATTCTTGCAAAAAACCTTTCTCTGGCCGAATCCGTAGGCCCATTTTTAAAACTCAGCCCAAAATACTTGAGTTTTATCTCATCTTCTTCAGAAAGCTAAATTTTCCACGCCTCTTCTTAGTTTCATCTCCACTCAAGCATGGCGTCTCACAGATCTCTCCTTCTATCTCTTTCGATCTCTTTCAAGCTCTGGCGAGAAACTCTTCTCCACTCTTCTTCTCCAATCTTCAGGTCAGTTTATCTCTTTCTCTCTCTATTCATCCCTTTCTTCTTCAATCATTCGTTTTTTTTCTCCAAAGCCTAAATTCGAAGCTCCATTTGCATAAAAAAATTGTGGCCTTAGAAAATCGGTGGCCTTAGCTAAATGCCTCTCTTGCCAAAAGGGAGGGCCGGCCCTGGCTACCATAACTAACTAATCCCTTCCCGCTCAAAGCCTTCAAAACTTCGACTCTTGGAATAAGCCTTTTCTCTAGACTATAGGTCAAAATCACCGGATTGAGTGCCACATAAGTTGGAGGACAACTCGCTTCCTTCACAAAGAAACCTGGTGATTTGCGAAAAGCTTTGGCGAAGTCATCTTCGGACCATCCAAATCCCTTGAACAATGCTATTTTTCCTCATACATAGTCATCAGTTACCTTACAGAATATAAAGCCCGATGGAAGTTGGAGGAACCACGTGGCAGACCAAGCCTCTCTACGCGAGAAACCAATTCATTCAACAATCCTGGTTTTCTAGCTACAATTTGTGGCCGGAGCCTTAAAACTATGCTTATTTGATGGTCCGAGAGCCCGCAGTCCCGTAAGAGAGAAGCATTTTGCCTGATTTTGTCGAGGCCCAAGCCAATAATCTGATAATGTGTGCGTGTGAGGCATTTCATCAGTGAGGCGTGGGATCCTAACAAGCTTCTCCATAACTCGATCTTGAGTAAAACCAGATTCTCCATGCTATTATCCAAAATACTCGGGTTGGTATAAACAAGAATAATTAAGTCAACACCTGCGAAACCGAGTTCATGGAAGGCCTGGAATCTGGGGGATAGGGTTTTCTCGACATTGAGGGCGAGTGCGCGGGGGTTCGAGGAAATGACCCTTTTAAGATGTCAATCATCAAATCCGTGGGACTTAAAGAAAGCTATGACGGAGTCGGGCTGATCTGGGGAGCAAACTCTTCGTGGAAGGAGCTTCGCGGCCTTAGCAGCCGTGTCGGGGGACAAGCCGCATTTGGTCACCAAGTAAGACGGGAGAAAGTCGGGCCGACATGAGATAGCAGTAGAGAATCGGAGGATTCTTACTAGATTTGTTGGGAAATAATGTTGCAGCTTCTGCATCCTCCTCGGCTCGGTTCTTCGCCGGTGTTCGGCGGCGACAATTTTAATTATTCGGATATTTCTCATGTACTTTTCGGGTTCGGGTATACCCGTGAGTAAAAAATTACACCCGTACCCGAATCCGGAGCGGGTATTTCTTCCGGGTAAAATCGACCCGCGGGTATTTTTTCGGATATTACCCATCCCGTTCGGGTCGGGTATCCGCGGGTTCGGATTTTACCCGATCCATTAACATTCCTAAGTGTCTTAAACAAAAGTGAAGGAAGAAATGAGAGAAAAATTATTTATTCACTTGTATTTTTACTATATATTACAAAAAAATTGTTTATTGAGAGAAATGCATCTACAACTTACAAGAAAATAATTAACAATTTAAGGAAGCTTGCAAAAATTTTAGGATTGTTGATCCGATCAAATAGAGATACAAACTTCATAAATTTGGAGGTTAAACACATCCCTAAAACTTCACAATTACTTACGGAACTCCTAAGAAAAGTATAAGATATTTTTGTGTTATGTAGGCATCATAAAAGAAAAATTAAATATTTATACAATGTGTAACGTACAATATATCTTTTTCAAGTCAAGTATTCCAAATAAATCATATATATACATTCTTTTATGTTAGGGTTTCGATGAAAAAATTATATATATTATGTTATTTAATTCTAGACGTAAAAAATACATTTAAGTCAGGTGTAATAGGCACTTCATGTTTATTTAAGTCAGGTATAATATAAATTTTAACATTTATTTAAGTCAGGTGTAATAGCACATAAATACTGATTTAAGTTTGATGTAATATGCAGTATCGAAAATGTTTAACACCAAGCACCAAACTACCCGCACGGAGCTGCAGTGCTTTCTTTTGGAAAGTAAAATTCATTTCATGTTTTAAATGGTCAACATAATAATATTTTCATGTACAATGAAATTATATTGTCTGCGGGGTGTATATAGGGGGTGTAAACGGTTCGGATCCGGTTTGGATAATGGTCATACTAGATCCGTATCCGTTTAATATCCAAATCGGTATCCGGATCCGAGTCGTTCCGAATTACAATCTGTCGTGAATCGAATTATATTAGGTTGGTGATATATAAATTAATTAATTAATTTATATATCACTAACATGTATCTTAATTATTTTTGTATATATTTAATTATGTTTATTTGTTATTGGCTTTTAACTATCATGACAAGGATAGTTATGTAATTAGTATTAAACCTAAGGGTGGGATTTGTAAATAGTTATTGAGAGGAGTGGGTAGTTAAAAGGAGGAGTAGGTGAGGAGAGATAAATTAAGCATTAAGTATTGTAAACCACTTTCTCTTTCAATTAGTATTTTTAGCTCTTTCCATTTCTTCTTTTACTTAGCCATTTTTGTGTGATTTTGAGCTTTTGCGAGTGAGTTTCTTGCGGGTTCTATCGAGGAACGCGACAATTGGTATCAGAGCGAGCGATCTAAGAGGCACGAAGAAATTCTTGTGGATCTTGGACGAATAGTATGATGAATTCGTTCGGAGATGAAATTGAGAGACGATTCGAAGGATCTTTCGACCGGATCATCCGTAGGAGCCGGGAGAGAGAAATTTTTGATGAAATGAAGCAAGAACTTAGAGAAATTATGCGTGAAAGTTGAGCGGTTTTTAGTGTCGCGACGGAAAGGCGAGGCGGATCGGACACGAGGTCGCCGGTCGTCGGTTCGGGCGGGGCCGCGACGGAGGGGATCGGATCGCCGGTCGTCGGATCGGACGCGAGGTCGCCGGTCGTCGGTTTGGGCATGGTCGCGACGGATGGGCGAGCGCGGATCGGGTCGCCGGTCTTCGAATCGGGCGGATTAGAGGTAGACAGGTTGAAGGCAGCAGGGTGGCTGCAGGAGGGCCGCACGGGGGCAGCAGGATGGCCGCAGGAGGGCCGCAGGGGGGCAGCAGGGTGGCCGCAGGGGGGCAGCGGGGCAGCGGCAGCAGGGTGGCCGCAGGGGGGCAGCGGGGCAGCGGCATCAGGGTGGCCGCAGGGGGGCAGCGGGGCAGCAACAATTCGGAATGTGCGGGGATGCGACATGTTTGCAGGTTTTGCACGGAACGACGTTCCAGGCGACGCGACGGGTTTCGACGGGTCCGGATCCGTACCGGACGGTACGGCTCGCGTCATGTGGGATCCTGGCACCCCAATCGGCGACCGGTACGACGACCGGTACAGAAACGACGAGTACGGCGACCGGTACGACGATCGGTACGGAGACGTCAAGTACGGCGACCGGTACGATGACCAGTACGGAAACAACGAGTACGGCGACCGGTACGGCGATTGATACTACGACCGGTATGGAGACGTCAAGTACGGCGACCGGTACAACGACCGGTACGGAAACGACGAGTACGGCGACCGGTACGGCGATCGGTACTACGACCGGTACGACGACCGGTACGACGACCGGTATGACGACGACCGGTACTACGACGACGGGTGCGGATCTGTGGCACGGTACGACGACCGGTACGGGCACGACGAGTATGGATCGGTGGCAAGGTACGGCGATCGGAACGGCATTTCTGGCGATGCGACGGGTTTCGGCCAACGCGGCGACATAATTTGCGGTTCGCCGAGGCGAGCGACCGAGCGGCGATCCGACGGCTTCGATCAACAAGGCGGAGGCCGAACGCGTGATGTTGACGACGACCGGTACTACGACGACGGGTGCGGATCTGTGGCACGGTACGACGACCGGTACGGGCACGACGAGTATGTATCGGTGGCAAGGTACGGCGATCGGAACGGCATTTCTGGCGATGCGACGGGTTTCGGCCAACGCGGCGACATAATTTGCGGTTCGCCGAGGCGAGCGACCGAGCGGCGATCCGACGGCTTCGATCAACAAGGCGGAGGCCGAACGCGTGATGTTGACGACGACGATTCGCGCCGAAATCAACACGGTGGCCGAGAAATCGAAATCGACACGGTTAGTCGCGGGGAGGTCTTAGGCGGCGGACGCGGGTGGAGCTCCGGTGCGGACGGGTTTGTGCGGGGCGGATCCGTGCCTATCGGATCGGGCGCGATCGAGGTTGGAGCGGGTGTACCCGGTGTTAGCGGATCGGGTTTCGCGGGTGCGGATACGGGTCAAGTCGCGACGAACACGGCGACCGTTAGACACGGGATTGGCGGATCGGGTTTTGTAGGTACGGGTGCGTATGGAGGGACCGAGACGTTTGGTGGGAACGACGGGTACCGAGTGCCGGGCGTGGGAGGCGGTTTCGTCGAAACGAGCGAGAATCACGAGACGGTGGACCAAGCGGGAGAAAAACTATTCGAGGTCGAACCGGGCACGCCGAATACACCGATCACCTCTTTCGGCACGAGGGTTAAAAATGAATTTGCGCAAATAATCGAAGGATTCGAGACGATAAGTTTAAAATCGGTGATTTATGGGTTGAGAGACTTTCGAGAGGAATCTATTCGCGCACTTGGCGACTCGTCAGAGATTTTAGAAAGACTCGTTTGGGGATTGATGGATTGGATAAAACGGGATTTCAAAAGACGGGTTCAACGACGGATCGAGGAGGGTGCGAAGACCGTTAAGAACAAAGTGGGTTGGATAAAACGGAAATTCAAAGGACGGGTTCAACGACGGATCGAGGAGGGTGCGAAGACCGTTAAGAATAAGGTGTTAGCGAATGAAGTCGCGGGTATAGGAGACGGAGAATCGCGCGTACGCTAATCAAATTTCTTGAGGACAAGAAATCATTTAAGGGGGAGTGATTGTCGTGAATCGAATTATATTAGGTTGGTGATATATAAATTAATTAATTAATTTATATATCACTAACATGTATCTTAATTATTTTTGTATATATTTAATTATGTTTATTTGTTATTGATTTTTAACTATCATGACAAGGGTAGTTATGTAATTAGTATTAAACCTAAGGGTGAGATTTGTAAATAGTTATTGAGAGGAGTGGGTAGTTAAAAAGAGGAGTAGGTGAGGAGAGATAAATTAAGCATTAAGTATTGTAAACCACTTTCTCTTTCAATTAGTATTTTTAGCTCTTTCCATTTCTTCTTTTACTTAGCCATTTTTTTGTGATTTTGAGCTTTTGCGAGTGAGTTTCTTGCGGGTTCTATCGAGGAACGCGACACAATCCTCCCGACATTTGATACGTAGATTACAAACACTCTCTTTAAGGAGAGTCCTCCCGACATTTCCTGACATTACAATCCTTGAGATTTTCACCCAAAACCCTATTACAAATTATCATGAAATTATCAACCCTAAATTTTCGCCGCCATCCAAGAATGTACCGAGTTCTTACATTATGCTTCAATAAGAATCGGCATGCGTTCTTTCCAAATGGCCAAACACGGGCTGCCCACATTCGTTTCAGGTCTATTTGTGGTCGACGTTGTAAGGGCATTGATTTCAAGTATAGTTTAAGTTAATATAGTCTGATATGGTACAAATAAGTAGAACCACAACATTTCTCTATTTCAAGTATGAAGAGGTGCCAATTCCTTCTTTTCGGACTCTGAGAGTCCGAAACTGTGACTTTTACCATTAATTTCAAGAGGTTATATAATCAGCCCCTCAAAATCGAAAAAACATCCTCGATGATCAATTAGATGGGCCGGATTTTGGATCTCTTTATAAGGTTCCGATTTTGCCTTCTCAATTGACGGGTCGGATAGACCCGCCCGATTGACCAACCCGACCCATATTTAAACTCCCAAACCCTTTTATTTTCTCTCTCCTCTCATTCTTAAGCCGCACTCACTCAAAACACTTATTTCGACGATTTTTTCACATATTTGGGCGATTTGTAGGTTTTCTTGATTCTTTGATGATTCTTTGTTTTTTTAATTGATTATTTGAGATCTAACGATTTGCTGATCTCAAATTTCGACAATTTTGTGTTGATTTCGGATCTAGGGTTTCATGGGTTTTCATTTCAGATCTAACTATTTCAGGTCTGTTGAATTCGTTGTTTTTTTGGTTGGTTATTTGTTGTGTGTATATATTACTAAGGTTTTCTTGTTGATTATTTATATCTTAATTGTTTTGCCATTTTGTTTTCATTCTTCCCATCAGATCTCAGATTTGTTTTTTTTTTTTGCGACTTTTTGATTTGCTTGCAATCCATATGGGAAAATATATGGTATTGCAAAACTATTCATCTATTGAAAAATAGAAATTTTCAAATATTTTTCATATTGATGTTTGGGAGTTTATTGCTGTAATGGAAATTATACCAAAATATCTAAATGTCAATTAAAATTTTGAAAATATATAACAAATTCAAAAGATGGGAATTCAAAAATTAATTTGTTGTTGTTAATTTGAACTATACTAGTTTGTTCATTTGTTGCTATACTAATTTTGATATTGCTGTTAATTTGTTGCTGTTAATTCAAACGATGGAAATTCAAAAATATTCAACAAATTTATTGCTGTTAATTTGCTGTATGGTTGATGTTATCAATTCCATAGTTTATTACTAATTTTTCTGTTATCAATTCAAAAATTCCTTTATTGTACTTTCCATTTGTTAATTATACTTGATTGATAATTTAGTTTCCATTTGATGATCATTTTTGGCTAATATTTTTATTGTTTCCATTGATAACTTTTTTATTGTTTCCATGTGTTTTCATTCAATGATCAGATTTGGTTAATTATACTTAATTGATGATTAATTGATTAAAGGAATTGACTGTTAATTTGTATATTGATTATCGCAGGAAATTTAAGAGCAATTTTTTGCGACGGATTGACGGTTATTATAAGTTATTTTATTTTCAGGAATTTGAGCTAGTTATTGATGTACTGGAATTGATGTAATTTGGATTGATTTGTTTATGAATTTGAATTGATATAATTGAATTGAGGTAACAGAATGGATAGAAAAAAATATTAGTAATTTGACTTAATGTTAATTGTCAAATTAATTTTTAATACGAAATTATTCATGTTAGTTATGTATATATTTGAATCTGTTAATCTGAGTGTATGGTGTATCATGTACTTGACAAGTCAAATAGCATTACAATTTAATTGAATATTATTTAAATAAGTTTATTTTTATCTTTTTAACAAGCTAATTAATTAAATATTATTTGAATTCTAATTGACTGACAGATTAATTAGCAATCTTAATTAATTATCTGAATGCTAATTAATTTTATTTATAAATTAAATACTTCTAAAAATAATTTAATTTTTAGTTAATTAATTATCTGAATGCGAATTATATTTACTTTCAAAATAAGCTTAATTAATTATTTGAATTTCAATTAACAAGCTTAATTATCTCAAATAAAATAAGATACTTTTTAGTTAATCCGAATTCTGTTAATTCGATAAAAAAAATTGTTAAGAGTTAATGGTATATTAATATAATTAAATATGATTAAAAAAAATTGATAATCTAATTAATTCAATTGCATATATTTGAGTGTGTGTGAAGTTGAGTTGTGAAAATTCAAAAATAATTTGAATTCTTTTGGGCTGAATTGAGTGTCAATTGGTTGGGCCAAATTAAGTGTAGGGGATGAATGACAGCCCAATTGACCATGGTGGTCAATTGTCAACATCGAGGATGTTTTTTGCGTATTGGCAAAGTATATTTACCGTAATTGAGGTTATATAATCAGCCCCTCAAAATTTCAAGAAAACATGGGTATTTTGGGTATTTTGGCTATTTTTATTCGAGACTTGTACACAGATAAAAGAAATCCAAGAAAACATGGTCCTAAACATCCATTTAGAAGCTACATATATCCTCCTTGAACAAATTCAAATTTCAAACATGTTCGTGAATTATCTGCCCAAAAGGTAACTAAACTAAAACCACACATTGCCCTATTATGATTACTCGGGTCCAACCAACAACTAAAGGCACTCTATATTCCTTCACCATTCACTACTACGAGCTTGCACTGAAAAACTGTCTCAGTTCGGGGATCGAATCATTGTATGGAGCAACATACCTTTCGAAGAACTTGTTATTCACTATGGTCATGGCAGCCAGCTTAGAGTGACGACCACTCAATCTCTTCTCCTCCAAAGCCTTCAGAACTTTAAGTCTCGGCCCGAGCCTTTTCTCCACGCTCAAAGTTAAGAGAACTGGATGGAGCGCGATATAAGAAGCCGTACATCCTGCTTCCTTCACTAAAAACTCCATCTTTTCCTCCAATAATTTCAGTGAGGAGGTAAAGAAAACGGGTGCCTTGCGAAAAGCTTTGGCAAAGTCATCTTCGGACCATCCAAATCCATTTAACATCTCCATTTTTGCTCGTAAATTGGCCTCGTTAATCTTGGATAGAGTATAAAGAGCCCAATGGAAGTTGGGAGATCCACGCGGCAGCCCTAGCGTCTCCACACGAGAAACCAATTCATTTAATGTTTCTGGCTTCTGACTGATGATAGATGGCTGCTTGGTCAAGATCGAGGTAATTTGATGGTTCGAGAGGCCGCATTCTTGAAGAAACGAAACATTTTTTTGCAACTTTTCGATATTACGGCTGAACATCCACTGTCCCATTTTGAGGCATTTCGACAGTAACTTGTCAGACCCAACAATCCTTCTCCAAAACTCGATCTTGGGCACAAAACTGCGCTGGATATTGTGGTCGAGTATGTGTGGGTAGGAAAGAAGCATGACGACGAGGTCATTGCCTGTAATCCCAATTTCATGCAAGATTCGAACTTTGGGGGCAAATGTTTCTTCTACATCTCGAGCAAGCCATTGAGGCTTCATTCGGAGAAGCTTTGTTATATGAGATTCATCGAAGCCTTGTGATTTGAAGAAAGCGATGACGGAGTCCAGCTGGTCAGGCGACTTTACACGACGGAGGAGCTTGGACGCTTCGGCGGCCTTCTCATGGGAGAAGCCGCATTTGGTCACCAAGTAAGAGGGTAGAAATTCGGGAGGAGAATTGATGGAAGTGGAGAAGAGGCGGACGCTTCTTATGAGATTGGGGCCATGGATTGAGCAAGGTATAGTGAGAAAGAAGTGAGCTGGTAGTCTCTGCATCGTCTTCAGCAGCTATTCTTTCTTTCTCGTCGAGGCCGGAGGTCTAGACTTAAAGCACCATTTTCTAGACCAGTTTTTTTAGTGGGACCTATCCATTAACGGCCCAAATGTTATAGGAAAAAGTCTGATTTTGTTCCCCCAACAAATACCGAAATGTTCAAGTTGCCCCTTCACTTTTTTTTTTGCGCGTTTTTGCCCCCTGAACTTGTTATTTTTGTTCAAATTGTCCCCTCCGTCAAATAAATGGTGCCCCCGGTTAAATAACCGTTAAGTGATGATATTTTATACATATTACTATTGGAACATTATTCCAACATTGGACTTATATGTAAAATATTATGTGTTGTAATATTGTCATTTAAATGCTTATTAATATATTGATCAATTTTAGTTATAAAATTAAGCATTATATGTGTCAATTATGTTGTGGGCCTTTGATGTGTAGAATATTGTGGGTGGTGCTTCTATTTTCTATGATGGGCTGAATTAGAAGATCCACATTAGGAGCCCAAAATGTATGTCTTTGTGAAAAGATGCCTTGTGGCTATAAAAGCAAATTGGTCCCAATCACATATGATTAGAGATTAATATTCTGCCATTCTCTTTTCCATCCCATTAAGAAAAGAGAGAGATCCATAGGAGAAAAGAAACCGAAGGATTCTTCAATTGGAGATCATAAAGTGCTTGGAATTCCAAATCTTTGCGACTAAGGCTTCGTGGACGCAACGACGATGATGGCACGACATCAATTCGGACGAATTTCATACGCTTCCGCATACGGTTAAGGTACGGTTTTATTTTGAGATAATTCGGTTGAATTCACATAGTTAGTACGGTCCGTTTGTACGGGCAAGATTAATTTATTATTTTATTTGCGGGACGGTGCCGGATCGTTGCCGCCCCAACAATTGGTAATAATTTTATTAACGGACGGTGCCGGATCGTCGCCGCCCCAACAATTGGTATCAGAGCGAAACTATGTTGAATCACGGTTTAAATGGAAGAGAAACGAAGTATATAGTGTTTAGCACGATTTCTCTGGTCCAATTTCGATTAATTTTGGATAATTTCGTTTTTTATCGAAACGGGTCACAAACGGATCGTAAAAATTAGAGAGAAAGAAAAGCTTTTAGGAAATTTGTACTATCTCTTTATACTCAGTGGGTGATTCCGGACACGACTATAGTCTTCGTTTCGTGAACGGAAGCCCGTGACGGAGGGACCCGTCGGCCAGAAATTGGACTTATTTCACGAACGCCATTTTTTCTTTCCATTTTTCCCCTGAAGCTTCGGTCGTAATGTTTCCTGAAGAGATGGGATTTTAGTTCTCGGTTTTTTATGTTAAAGATAATTAGAATTTGAAATTCTGGTTTTTTAAGTTTATAAAAATCCGGAATTACAAATTCTAAATATAAAATCAGGATATAACATTCTGGATTTTAAAGTTTGGATTTTTTAAAATTGGGATATCAAATCCCGGATTTTAAAGTTGGATTTTATGAAAATTCGGAAAAAGAAAACCTGGAAATATATTTAGGATTTGATATTCTGGTTTTCTCAAGGTATTTCAAATACAGAATTTGTAAATCTGGGAAATAAAAACTGGGATTTAAATTTAGGTTTTGAAATTCTGGTTTTGTGAGGATATATAAAAGCTGGAATCTGAAAATTCTGGACAATACAATTCTGGAATCTCAAATTCTAGAATACAGAAATTCCTGATATTCGAAGCCTGGAATCAGGAATTCCGAATATGGAAATTCAGGATTTTGAAATACGGAGCAGGAAAATTCCGAATTTGGAAATTCTAAATATGGAAATTTTGAATATGGAAATTATGGATATTAAAATTCAGAATATTAAAATTTTGAATATTTAAATTAAGGAAATTATCCATAATAAGGTATAATTTTAGGATTAATTAAAAGGTTAAAGGTATATGTGTTTTAAGATTAATTAAGGTCAGCAACATGTCGCCAAAGTGACCTCTCTTGCTGAAATTAATTATATTTTAGAATATAAACGGATATGTATATGAAATTATTTAAATATTGACCGGCCCAAAGGAAGGCAATATTTAATATAATTTCATATGCATCTGTGGTAATAAGTGTGTGATAATTATTCGATTTTACGTGTGACTTATTTAATCGGCCCAAAGGAAGGTTAATTTGTTGACACGTTAATTTATTATCAATTCTTGATTACTACGCCAAGATATTAATAAGAAGTTAATATGATTGGCCAAAGTCAAAATATTAACGAAAAAGGGATATCTTGATGATGGGGGTAACCTTTAATTGAATTTATTATTATTATTCGGTTATTTTGGTGAGCAATGCAATGCTTTTTTATGATTATTTAAAGATGTCTTGTTTGCGGGGGGGAAATACGGTTACAAATTTTGTTTAGCCGAAAAGACAAACTTTGACATCTCAAGAAAATTGACATTGGTATATATATATTTGGTTTTATAACAAAATCATCTTATTTGGTTTTGAGATGAATTTTGTTAATTATTAAATATACCATTACTTACGTGAGAGGAAGTAAAGAAATTCAGAGTAATATTTGTCTATCATATATTTTGGTACAAAATCCAATAAGGTATAATTACCCAATAGGTTATATAAGCAAGACGTTGCTTATATGGGTGTAATTTCGGTTAAGGATATTCGGTTATAGTGGGAGTAAATATTTGTACAATTATTATGATATAGATACGTGATATAAACATATGTCATGGACTTATGATACGGTTATAAAGTTTTTCAAGTTTATTCGGTATTATGATTATTCTGCAGAATTAAAGTTGTATTTATCACTTTACTCTGATTTAAACAAGATTCGTCTCAATATGGTTTAAAGGAGACGGTTTTGTCTCATAAGGTATTCAAGGAGACGGTTTGTCTCAATGCGGTTTTAAAGGAGACGGTCTGTTTCATTAAGTTATTAAAGGAGACGATTTTAAGGATCTCACTAAATTTATTTTTAGGAGGACCAAGTTGGAAATAGGCATGTTAAAATCACATTACATGAAATTTCCATGCTATACATCCACATCATGATTCATGTCATTCAGTTGTATTAGTATATGTGACCATTGAAGGTTTAGTTGCGTTAAATGTGACGAAAGCCGCTTGGATCCTACGTTGATATTATTGATGGACGGAATTGGTTAGGGACACATGAAGTTTTTTTGACAAACAAGTACGCGTATTTCGGTTTATGGTCAATACGTAATTATAAGGAATTACATATAGTCCAAGTGGGAGATTGTTGGAACATTATTCCAACATTGGACTTATATGTAAAATATTATGTGTTGTAATATTGTCATTTAGCCAACTAGAGTTAGCCTAGTTGGTCACACCTCTTGGCTAGGGAGCGAGAGGTGTGGGGTTCGATTCCCGGCGGAGACACTGGATTATAGATTAAATGTTAAATGAGTGAATAGAGTGTGTGGCCTACTACGGGTTTGTAATAAAAAAAAAAATAAAAAAAAAAGATTGTGTTTGGAAGGGGGACTTTGAGCCCTCTCCGAATTTACTCAAAAAAAATATTGTCATTTAAATGCTTATTAATATATTGATCAATTTTAGTTATAAAATTAAGCATTATATGTGTCAATTATGTTGTGGGCCTTTGATGTGTAGAATATTGTGGGTGGTGCTTCTATTTTCTATGATGGGCTGAATTAGAAGATCCACATTAGGAGCCCAAAAGGTATGTCTTTGTGAAAAGATGCCTTGTGGCTACAAAAGCAAATTGGTCCCAAGCACATATGATTAGAGATTAATATTCTGCCATTCTCTTTTCCATCCCATTAAGAAAAGAGAGAGATCCATAGGAGAAAAGAAACCGAAAGATTCTTCAATTGGAGATCATAAAGTGCTTGGAATTCCAAATCTTTGCGACTAAGGCTTCGTGGACGCAACGACGATGATGGCACGACATCAATTCGGACGAATTTCATACGCTTCCGCATACGGTTAAGGTACGGTTTTATTTTGAGATAATTCGGTTGAATTCACATAGTTAGTACGGTCCGTTTGTACGGGCAAGATTAATTTATTATTTTATTTGCGGGACGGTGCCGGATCGTTGCCGCCCCAACAATTGGTAATAATTTTATTAACGGGCGGTGCCGGATCGTCGCCGCCCCAACAATTATAATCCGACCCGAAAGCACAGTGAACCCGACCCATTACTTACAACCCGACCCGAAATATAACCCCTCTCTCTCGCGCGCAACTCTCTCTCTCTCTCTCTCTCTCTCTCTCTCTCTCTCTCTCTCTCTCTCTCTCTCTCTCTCTCCTGGTCTCGTTTAGGGTTCTCTCGCGACTCTCTCTCTCTCCTGGTCTCTCGCGACTCTCTCTCTCTCTCGCCAGCTCTCTCTCTCTCTCTCGCCAGGGGCACCGCCACAGTCGTCGCCGTGCCGTTGCTCTCTCTCTCTCTCTCTCGCTGTTGGGTATCGACGTCACTACCGAGCCCCGCGCAGCGGATTGAGGGGCCCGGTCTGACCCGATCCCGAGGACCACGTCAACGACTCGAAAGTACGAATCATGAAATGCATCTAACCTATGAAATTAACTCTTAATTCATAGAGAATCATACCGCGTGAAATTGATCACGGAGACGGGTTGACTCTATTAGCTGCTGCTTGCTTCGATTCCGGCGACACGCACGTCCCACGCCCGCGCGATTCGACACCTAATGCGAAGCTCCGATTTGTCGTATACAACCGGAATTTATCCGGTTCGTCTCCGACCTTGCTCGTCCTTGCTCTCGATTGATCACAGTCGAAGATCTTAACTTAGATCTCTCTACTCGTATCCACCTCGAGCTAACATCTCTCGGTTGCGCCGAATTCCCCTAAAATTCCCGCAAGCTTGCTCAAATCTTTAATCCCTTTTCTCCAACTTGTCCAACAAGTTTTTCTCTCTTCTCTAGATCTAGATTACTGGCTGCAGCATCAGAAGGAAGAAGAGAGAGAGAGAGGTTACAGAGATTATATAATCAATCTCTGAATTAATGAGTATTAATGAGTATCAAAAACTGCTAATCCAGAATTCGGATCACTGTCCGTCATGACGCACGATATGGTGCGTCATGACGCACAAGTCACATTTACTTGGATATAGCCGTTATACAGTGTACCGTCATGACGCAGGATAACGTCCGTCATGACGCACCACCGTCATGACGCACAACTTGGTGCGTCGTGACGGTATACTCACAGATTGGCTTTTCTCAGAATTATTCTACTGTGCGTCATGATGCACAATATGGTGCGTCATGACGCACCATGTAATTTCTGCCAGATTTGCATAATCTTATTATGCATCCAATCGTTCCGACGAACACGTATGTTTGTCTACACTCATTTGTACATTCAACTAGTTGATCTGTAACTGTATTTCCTTCAGTCTCCCACTCAGTTCAAGATCCAACTAAATAAAGTACTAGTGTACATCTCATGTACACATAACCTTAGAGATTGAAATTTAAGCCCGAAATAAGACAGCTCTATGTGTGACCGCGTAGGTTCGTATCAAGCAATGGTAGTGAACTTATGCCTAAGCTCACGGGCTAATGAGAGGGATCTAGGAAGAAATCCATCATAGCTTTCCCACGTTGAAAACGAAAATGATTGTGATCATTTATACCCATCTCGAACGGTGGTGTTTAGTTCTCTTGTTCACGATATCCGTCAATCAAAAGGCATGGTGATAGTCATCCTTATAATTTGATTGACTAAACTTATTGTTTCGATACCGAATTGAATCAACAAATACAATCGATATTAACAATTAATATCATTGACTCTGGCCAGAGATTTCGTTGATCAATTCATCGATAGGCCTAAGGGATATCTCTTTCTCTCGAAAGGAACAATTTCTATCTTGATGACTCACATCAAATTCCGTGTTTCAGATAATACCCGATCATAATCCCATGACCATCCTGTTACAGATAGTGGAAGATTATATCTAAGCATTATGTTACGCACGAAAAATGATCCATGATCATCTCAAGTGTGAAGAACTAAGACCCCATTCGTTACGATTCCATCTACAATGACTAAACCATGTCATGGTATCGCACTTTTGGTGAAGTCACAATATACATAATCTAATGCATATCCATATTCCCGATTTGACAAACTCTTTGTCCTATGATTAGCAAAACATAATCATCACCTCGGCTAATATGCTAGTGTACATGTTAGTCTATTATCTTATAATCGATATATTTATCACATAAGTATCCTAATCATGACTAGGGACGTTTTTGAAATATGACTTTTGAAATGTGACGGTTTTACTTAACATGATCACGTATCACGTAGACGCTCACACAAGTCATAAATCAAGGTTCGTGTAATCAAATTACACAACCACGCACAAGTTTTCATATAAGTATAAATGCAAGTAAAATTTTAGAATTTTTGAAATGCACTAATATAGAGTAAGTATTGGTTGATACAGCGTTTACATCTATAATCTCTGCTAGGATTATAATCTGCGATGACTATCGGTATTAGATAACTATACCTCAAATCTATTCCTCCTCTAGGTATCTCTATACCTATAGTCTTCGCATGACATTCATGCTTAACTAAGAAGAGAGCAGTTTTTGTAAACGGTTCCGCTACGTTCCTGTTAGTGTCAATTTTTTTTTTTTTTTTTTTTTTTTTTTTTTTTTTTTAGGTATCCAATACCTATTTAAATATAAGTTTGGAGTGGTTATGTTATTTCAGTTTCTTTTGTTTTATGCTATTTCGACCATCGAAATAGATAACCAAAGAATCCTATTACTTGGGACAATATCAAGTATGATCAACACCTTGATCCATAACGTTTCCATTTCGGCTTCGCAAGCCGCATTGAAATCAAATTCCATCGTAGAATTTTCATTTTTAGTTGTTGTGAAACTCTTTCATACAACTTCATTTTTCTTTAAGCAAAATATGTACACATTTCGTAAATGTGTTGCATGTTTGGAGAAATGCTATCGGTATAACTTTTATCACCGATATATTTTCTTCACCATTTTATATGAGAAATATAATATTAATCCTTTCTAAAATGATATTGTTTATTAATTTCAATACGAATCCGGGTTTTAAATGTTGCATAACTATTATGCGTATGCAAAGTATAACCATTATACAACCATATTAAATTGTTTTCGTTCGATCCAACCATATAAAGTATTCGAAACGAAATATTCTCTGGATTCGATTGATAATTACGACACTTAATATGAACAATATTTAAAGATTAGTACATATCATGGCGTATTTGGAATATTCTATTGTCGAAACATAAAATATCCAATTTTCTACTTTTCTTTAACTCGATGTCGTACATCGATCCTCAGAAAAACTTCGCCATTCGACATTTGGAAGAAATCCGATCTTGGATTTATGTACTGAAAACCATTTTCAATGTTTTGTCGATGTACATACTTCGATTCAGATTGAGGAATTTTAAATCTATCTTATAGATTTTTATGCTTATCTCATAAGTTGTCTCGTCTGAATTTTCATAGCGAAACGACAATCGTATCCTACGAATAATATAGTGTTCATATATTTTAATATAAGAAATGTATGTGGCTCCCACTAACCTTCACATCTACACAAAGCTTTTCTTTTGTTCTTGATAATATTATAACTAATTATAATTTTATCAGAATAAGATTCCGATTTCATGAATTATTCTTCAATCCATCATATGGATCGTTGAAATTTGTATACTTTTCTTGGATTCTTTTGATCGATAAAACCATTAGGTTGTGTCACATACACACCCTTTAATATTTCCTATCAAGGAATACGGTCTTGTCATCCATTTGTCAAAAATCATAGTCATACTATGTAAAATGGCAAATATAATCCTAATGAATAAAGCGTGATTATTTGTGAAACCGTTTCTTCATGATCATATCATGAATTTTCGAATCTCATAAATATTCTTGCTTTGTAAGTATACATATTCCAATCCACGTTAGCTTTCACTTTGAAAACTCACTTACATCCTATGGGTCATACCCTAAAGAATGTTTAAACCAAGTTCTAAACTTGATGACATGCATGGATTGAATCATGAATTCCATGGCACTATGCCATGTGAAATTTTTATCCTTTATAGCATCATTTAGTCCATCGACTCATCATGTATGAGATCGATTCGTTTGTCACATTCTTTGATAAATTCACAATTTATCGATTTGTGACGTGTCTAAATTGATCAATAAAATCGCTTTGTGATTTTGACTTGGATTCATCAACTTTTGATGAAATTCCAATCATATTCATCGGTTCAATGTTCCATTCGAGTCTCGAACCTTTCGAGATCGATTCATCTCCCACTAGCCCTCATAGATATAAGTGACATTAAGTTTCAAACTTATGCACATTAAGTCCTCCTCTAAGAAGGTATCTCTTGGAACTATGAAAATCTAATTCTCATTGGGATTTAATAAATGGTATCCTTTAATTTCTTTAAGAATACTCAATGAATGAACATATCAAGATTTGAGATTTAGTTTATCCAAAACCAGTTTTCGAATTCAAATCTCCAAATCTTACAAAAGATAACATCGGAAGTTTTCATTAACATTGAACTATTAACATGCCCGACTTTGGCCTGAAACCACGTTAATCCTCAATTTAATTTATTTCCGATCCATATCATATATGGGGTCTTTTGCACCGACTTAGAAGGTATGTGATTAACCTTGGTCTTAAGGGTAAATTTTCAAATCTTATTTGAAATATTAGATTTTGATTTATCATCTATCAAACAAATGTCCAACAAAGTTTGATTCCTCCTCTCGGACACATTAATCTACATTGATGTTCCGAATGAAAATAACTATGAAACTTTTCCATAAATTTTCTAGATGATTATCATACTCATAGCTTAAAATGTTCGTCTCTTCGATCTTATCGAAAGACTTTGATTTTCTCGCTTAGTTGACTTCGTATTTCATTTCGAAACGTTTTTGAACCATTCAAAATTATGTTTCAAACGCATTAAATAGATATCTTTATATCTACAATAATCGTTAGTAAATATAATGAAATATTTGTAGCCTCCTCTTGCCTCCGAACTTACTTATTTACCTACATTCAAAATGTTTGGTTTTTGATAAGTCTTTTACCGTTTTTCCAACCTTTGGAAGGACACTTTTATCATCTTGATTAATTAACAAGTCTTGTACTTGTCATGCGAATCTTATTCGAATAAAACTAGTATTCCATCCAATGGATTCTAGAAATGTATATCTCATACACATTTTCAAGATGATAATGTCAAAAGAAGCTATTTCTATCAACTTTTGGATTAATCCTCCTCGGATTTAACCTTTCTTTTGATATTGGGACAACAACTTGCCCAAATCCTTGATTGAGACAACGTTTGTCTTAATCATCCTTAGACTATTGTTTCTTATAAATCTTCAAATTCCTTTGAAGGTTCGTGTCTTATGTATGTCAACATTTGACATACAATATTATTTGACTTCTTCTCAAGTTTGTCAAATTTTTGCTTTCTCTAATATCGATCATATCGATATGATATTGGTGTTGCTTAAATTATTATTCTACATTAATTATGACATTGACAACTAACCGTGCGTACTTATTCTATATGCTTATATGATATGAAATATGTTACTTTTATCAAATCAATAACCCTAATATTGATTCGGGATTCTTAATCCAATAACACTTCAAGACCCATATTTCATGATCCTCCCATAAGTGACTTTGGCCGACAAATGGGATTTCACTATTTAGGTAGGATAAATCCAATCACATCCAATGTGACTCTTGACCCATTATAGGATTTCGGTATCAAACCATATCATATATGATTCGAATTCCGTTTGTGCATCCTAACTATGCCCCGAACCCCAATCGGATTGGCTTGGACGGTTAAGTCACAACCATATTCACGTATCGTTCAATTGAGCTACAAATGCGCCCGACTTTGGCCTGAACCCGCATTTGTCCCCAATCAACGCTTGCCTCTCACGTTGATACATACAACAATGCACGCCCGACTTTGGCCTGAAACCGTGCAAGGTGTGATGACCAACCTCGGAGGTTGTGAACATGGAAGACATTTCATGACTTAAGTATTATGCAGGGATTTATGTGATATAATCTAATTATATCAATAAGCAAGTATATCATGATGAATGAACATAATTAATAATGATTAGAACCACAATTAAATAAATCAAGAAAAATTACACTGTGCGTCACGACGCAACATAACGTCCGTCATGACGCACCGTACTAAAATGGACTTCCATTGACTTCCGTCATGACGCAACATAACGTGCGTCACGACGGACTTCACAGGTCCGTCATGACGCCAGACAGTGCGTCACGACGGACCATACAAAACAATTTTGTTGTCTATTCCAGAAACTATTTCAGGTTCCTCCGTCATGATGGTTGGTTACTACCGTCACGACGGACCGTGTTCTTCCGTCATGATGCCAGACGGTGCGTCATGACGGACTGTACAAAACCATTTTGTCCAGATTTCCAGAAACTTTTTGAGGTTCTTCCGTCATGATGGTTGGTTATACCGTCACGACGGACTGTTCTGGTCCGTCATGACGCCAGAGGGTGCGTCATGACGCACTGAACAAAACCATTTTGTTCAGTTTGCCAGAAACTTTTTGAGGTTCTTCCACCGTCACGACGCACCAAACGGTCCGTCATGATGGTACGAATTTACACAGTGCGTCATGACGCACAACTGTTGTGCGTCACGACGGACTGAGTAACGCCTCAGATCCAACTCTTGGATTTCCCGTGTGCGTCATGATGCACCATATCGTGCGTCATGACGCACCAGACCTGAAATTCAGTTTTATTTTGTAATTTTAACAGATTTTAATCGTTTCAAAAACGATTAATCATGAACAATTCATGATTACTTCTAGATTCTTTTGATCATCTCATGATCAAATACTAGTAAGATTTCTATGGTCCTAATTTTACAACTACATGATTATGTCCTAAAATTCTACATGAAATTCCGAATAACACTTATTCGAAATCGATTCGACGATCGAATCGTGACGATCGCTCTGATACCACTGTTGGGTATCGACGTCACTACCGAGCCCCGCGCAGCGGATTGAGGGGCCCGGTCTGACCCGATCCCGAGGACCACGTCAACGACTCGAAAGTACGAATCATGAAATGCATCTAACCTATGAAATTAACTCTTAATTCATAGAGAATCATACCGCGTGAAATTGATCACGGAGACGGGTTGACTCTATTAGCTGCTGCTTGCTTCGATTCCGGCGACACGCACGTCCCACGCCCGCGCGATTCGACACCTAATGCGAAGCTCCGATTTGTCGTATACAACCGGAATTTATCCGGTTCGTCTCCGACCTTGCTCGTCCTTGCTCTCGATTGATCACAGTCGAAGATCTTAACTTAGATCTCTCTACTCGTATCCACCTCGAGCTAACATCTCTCGGTTGCGGCGAATTCCCCTAAAATTCCCGCAAGCTTGCTCAAATCTTTAATCCCTTTTCTCCAACTTGTCCAACAAGTTTTTCTCTCTTCTCTAGATCTAGATTACTGGCTGCAGCATCAGAAGGAAGAAGAGAGAGAGAGAGGTTACAGAGATTATATAATCAATCTCTGAATTAATGAGTATTAATGAGTATCAAAAACTGCTAATCCAGAATTCGGATCACTGTCCGTCATGACGCACGATATGGTGCGTCATGACGCACAAGTCACATTTACTTGGATATAGCCGTTATACAGTGTACCGTCATGACGCAGGATAACGTCCGTCATGACGCACCACCGTCATGACGCACAACTTGGTGCGTCGTGACGGTATACTCACAGATTGGCTTTTCTCAGAATTATTCTACTGTGCGTCATGATGCACAATATGGTGCGTCATGACGCACCATGTAATTTCTGCCAGATTTGCATAATCTTATTATGCATCCAATCGTTCCGACGAACACGTATGTTTGTCTACACTCATTTGTACATTCAACTAGTTGATCTGTAACTGTATTTCCTTCAGTCGCCACTGGCACCCTTCTCTCTCGCGCGCCCCCTTCTCTCTCTCTCTCTCTCGCCAGCTCTCTCTCCATCTCTCTCGGTGTAGTGATCGACCAATTTTGGTAATTAACCCGACGCATTGAGCGCATCGATCAATAATGGTGTAGTCATCGAGTTACTTAACCACTCTCTCTCGCCAGCTCTCTCTCCGTCAAATAATGGTGCGAGTTTTCTCTCTCTCCAGCTTCTGACGCCAATTAACCCGACGCATTGAGCGCATTGAGAATCAACACTGGTTGTAGTGATCGACCACTCTCTCGTGGTACCACCGCCGCCGCCGGAGGCGTAGCTGAAGAGGTCGCCGAGTGAGCCGCGGTTTGGATGAGGGTAAAGAGACAGAGAGAGAAGGGGGCTAGAGAGAGAGATGGAGAGAGAGCTGCTGAGTGGGCGAGAGAGAGAGATGGAGAGTGGGCGAGAGAGAGAGATGGAGAGAGAGCTGGCGAGAGAGCGAGAGCGAGAGAGAGAGAGAGAGAGAGAGAGAGAGAGAGAGAGAGAGAGAGAGAGAGAGAGAGAGAGAGAGCTGGCGAGAGAGAAAGAGAGGGGTTAAGTAACGGATCGGGTTAATGGGTCGGGTTAACGGATCGGGTCATCATTTAACGGTCATGTGACTGGGGGACACCATTATTTGACGGAAGGGGGCACAACGAACAAACATAACAAGTTTAGGAGGCAAAAACGCGCAAAACAAAAATGAGGAGGCAACTTGAACATTTTGGTAATTGTTGGGGGGCAAAATCAGACTTTTTCCAATGTTATATTCAATCAAAAATACTACACTCAGGCTTGGGCTTCGTGGTTTATTAAGTGGAGGGGACTGCGTGAGGCTGGTCTCCCAAAGCAGCCTTTCACCTCTAAAAAAAGAAGAGAAATTTATAACAAAAAAAAAAACATATTCTAAAAAACTCCTATTTTTTTTGAAATTCCGAAAATCCTCTTTATCAAATTTTTATTTTCAAATATCTCCTACAGAGGTTAAAAAAATCATGGATGGTGTTAAAAAAAAATTTGACCAAAATACTCTTCTATTTTCATACGTAGTAATTAAAAAATATTTTTGTTATTTTTTATTTTATTAATTTCGAGAAAATTCATAAATATTTTTTAACATGTAGTGATTTCAAAAAAATAAAATTATTAAATGTTGTGTTTATATAATTTTAATATTTCATTTACTATTCTTGAAAACTAACATCATATAACAATAGAGAATACACAATAATAAATACACATCTTGAAAATATATCGATAGAAAATATCTAGTTTTTTTATTTTCATTCTCCGTTCATGTATTTCTTTTTTAAAGTTTCATGATATTTTATTTTTGTAAATATTTGCAAACTGTTCTTGTAATATTTTTTTCGTCGGATTATTATTTTATGTTAGTTTTTCAGGGAAAAGATATCAAAGTCAAATATATATAATGTATGAAATATTAAAATTAAATAAATATTACATGTTATAATTATTTAATAAAAAATATTATATGCAAAAAAAAATTAGGATTTTTTAAAATTATAATAACCATTTTTGTAGTTACTGCATATGTAAATAGAAGGGTATTTTGGTCAAAAAATTTTTAACACCATGTATGGTTAGTTTTAAGGGGGGGTTCTATGATAGACCCATTTTCTTATCATGACCAATTTTCAAAAAATATTTTAAGATATTTTAAGTATTTATCAATTAATTATACAAAATTAATGTTTTGCATAGCATTAAATTATAAATATACAATTGAATCTTACAAAAAAAAAATCATTAGTTAACAAATATTTGAATTTTTTTTTTTGAAAATGGGTCCATGATAAGAAAATTGGTCTATCATACAACTCCCCTAGTTTTAATTCCTCTATGGGGTATTTGAAAATAAAAATTTGCTAGAGGAGGTTTTTTGGAGTTTCCAAAAAACTAGAAATTTTTGTAAAATATCCAAAAAAATAAGGGATTTTTTTTTTGTTTGTAAAATTCCCAAAAAAAGGTACTACACTCACTAATATAATTCACCAGATTGAGATTTTTATGATAAATATTTCATTGGACCACTTATATATATATTTTTTCCATCAATCATCTTTGGGTAACACTTATGTGGGGTTTTTTTTTTTTATTTTGACTTTTCACTTATTGGTTTGTGTTTGTGACTAACGCATTTTTCTTATGCTAATTGTTGTGTTCCGTGCATACTTCAAAAATCATGTATCGTGTGTTTCCAATATTAACACCGTTGCGATATTTATCATATTGGTAACAAATATTCATCGTGCCATGATTTATTGTAATATTTTATTTTAAAATAATATCAGATATTTGTCCGACACTTCTCTCTTATATTTTCAATGTATGAACACACATATTTAAAGAACAAAAATATTAAAATTTAAATCAAAACAAATGAATAATATATAGGGATATAATCAATGGCAAACACTTTTGTGTGCCAACATGACCAACGTTATGTAGACCATCAGATCTTCAAATTTGATGACTTCGATTAAATCTCGCATTGGGAAGAAAATTCGGTAAAAATTGTGTTTTTCGCTAGTAAACTGTTCTATTGATGCAACCGGTTCATTGTCTTTTCGTTTCTTCCTAATCTCAATTTCTCCGTTGATTCCATCTCTCCCTGCCAATAACTCACCCTTCGAAGTTATCTTTCTTCATGTTCCATTCCTTTCTCCATGTGCCAATAATCTCGATTTTAACCGACCCTAAATGTTTTTGGGGCGGGCAGACTCAAAAGTAACTGACCCTAATATTTTTTGGGGCGGACTAACCCTGAACAGACGGATTATTTGGGACGGACTGATCCTAAAATAAGTATATGTTGTAGACTGTAGTGTCTCTTCTATCTTCTCAAAATTCCTGCCCTCTCTTAGTCGTCGCTTCTGATATGATCAAAGTCTTAATAGTAAATTAAGATTTTTTTGTAATGTAATTTAAATAGCTATTTTTTATTTGATCCCTCCAAGAATATCCATCATGATCCGCCATTGTTTTAGTCTATTGAATGTTGAATACATGACATGATTAAAATATGCATTAGGTGACACATAATAATATTTAATGAATGTTGTTATCGTTATAGTAATAATGAAATCAATATGATGTGATATAATTTTGTTTTGAAATATTATTATTATTAATTTCATTTTTGAGTTGAACCATAATACTCGCAACACTTTATCCTAATATGCATTAATTTATCAAAAGCAAATCCTTCTATTATTGCTACCATGCAATAAAATGGATTAACAGTTGAACCTATATATATTTATTGTATATCAAATTTGTTTGCAATAATGCATGCACCGGTGGTTTTGATCAAATTCCCCTTTTTGCATTATATTTGGAACCTTTAACCCTTCTCAATTGTCTTTCAAATCACTAATATTTTTTTAAGGGGGGACTTCAATAATGGAGAGAAACAATTCAAGAACCCTGACTCTTTTCTTGATTATGTTCATCTTGACTTCATGTAAGAATAAGATAAATACCAAATTCTACAAAATCAATTTCATTTTGATTTTTGCATATATTATGAATAATACATGCAACCGGCTAATTCTTACAGCCAATTACGTGGTTTTTACAAACGCAAAGATATGTCGCATCGTAAACATTTATTACAAGAAGCCGTGTTACTCAGACTCGGACTGCGATGATTCGTGCAAACTGCACGGCTACCATTTAGGCGGAGATTGTAATTTTGATATAGTCAATTGCTGGTGCAATGAACTGTGCTAATATTTAAAATATGTACATGTGCATCTGACTAATATATGTGTAATTTTATATTTGATCATTTAAGACATTTGAATCGTTGAGTGTAATGATGTGATTTAATCTTATTTATTCGTTTTTTGCTACCAAAATAATTATTATCATCATCGCTACTCTCAATATAACTACAATGCTCGCTCGAAACAAAATCTGCAGATTCAATATCCAGCAATACAACTTCTTCAACATCATCTTCCTCATCTCCATCAACAAATACATCTACATAATTTTGATTCGGCACGCTCTCATCGTCAACACGGAAATGCTCTATGTAAATGTCGATACTCTCAAAACAATCAAACCAAGCAAACATTTCATTTACTGACTCATCTCGATACAAAATCTTGAGTCCGTCCTTCAAGCAACTGTCCGGAACTTGATAATACAATTTCGATAAATCATCCACACCCAATTTCTCTTTTATCAAGCGTAAAATATCATAATATTTAACTCCCTCAATTAGATTGTCCAAAACTAATTTTTTACCATTGATGTACTCGCAATCGGAATTATTGTACACAAATTTACCGTCATGAAATACATGAAGCCTAGCATTTATCATTTTTTAATGATATCTGTGATAGAAAAAATCATCAAATAATTAATACCATTTGGATATAAAAATGCTAAACAAAGCAATTAATCTTCAACAAATTAATATTCTCATTTGAAGATAAAATCCCTTAACTTAACCCAGACATAAATCAAGCTATTTCAAGTACATGGAGCCCTTGATAGTGGATTCTAATCAATATAGATCGACTGTTTCAAAGAGATCGCTTCATATATCAAGCTTCCGATCAATGATATACATCAATTTAGCGAAATTTAAGAGTAAAAAAAATCTGATATTGGGAGAAATATGGAGAAGAGAGAGGGACGAAAAGCGAGTGTTGTGGTGCTCCCGAACATACGAGGATAGGAGAGACTCGGATCAGGCGCATCTCATGCGAGGAGGAGGGGCAGAGGGAAAGGAAGAGACGAGAATATGAAGGGGCACAATGACATAGCTGGATATTTAGAAAGAAAATGAAGAAATGGTATTCGGGAGAGATCGGTATGGTTCATGAGATTCATGTAAATAATGTATTATTTAAACAAATACTAGGAGAATGCTCGCGCTACGCAGCGAGAATATTAATTATATTTTTGATTGTAATACAAAGTACATATAAATATAGTAATATTGATAATACAATTTCATAATATAATTATTTTAACTAATTTGTCTATGATTATGTAGAAGTTTTACAATTATTTTACATTATGATGAAAAAAAAATTCATTTTCTTAATCAAATAATAACACTTATATTAATGTCATTGTATAATAATAACATATAAGGTATAACATGATTTTACAAAAAAAAAAACATAACAACAAATATTATATCATTGTTGGTCACAATATTTCATACGATATCAAATATAAAATTAATGAATCATACAACATAAGTAGTAACATATCATTAATTATATAGTACTAACAATTTGTTATTGATTAAAAATGCAATGAAATTTATAAATAATATATCAAACTCAATAGTGAAAGTAATTTAATAAATAATATAACAAATAATTTAGCATAAACATAAATAATTTTATATCATAGGATTTTTTAAAATTTAATATTTTTAAAAATAACATTACAATATTATTTGATTTGTGTTTATAAATTTAAGAAATTATTTCAATGGATAAACTTTTTTTATTTCTATTATTTTTCAAAAGGATTAATATTAAATTTGTTTGATCATAATTTTTAAAAATAAATATTTATATTTAAAATTCTATTATGTAAATAAATAATTAAATTTTATTTTGTAAAAATGCACTTTTTGCGTTGCATTCTTTACAAAATAAAATTATGGAAAATGGTATGTATGAATTATGTTAATATGGATTTCAAAATAAAGAGAAAATTAAAACAAATATATTTGATGAACTTTTAAAATGAAAATTCTAAAAACAATACGACTATGTGGTGTATGTTTATAATATCACATATTAAGCTATTAGTATTACATATATAAACTTTTCATCTTCCATTGCATTCACATTTTATTATGTAATCTTATGTGAAATGGTAAGCAATTGAATAAACTTAGTTTAACATGAACCTAACCAATAATAATAGTCCACATCATTAATATATGATGATGTGGCTTTTTATGAATTCTTAAAACATAGTGTAAAATAAGGGACACTTAAATGGCTACAAAGAAAAAATATTTATAAAAAATTAATGATTAATCAATGGTCCAAATTTTGTCACATATCATAATCTAAAGGCTAACAAAAGTGATGAAAAAGTGATGATGTGGCACAAGAAAATTGCACAAAGTTGGGTCCAAATAAGGGTGGTTATTTGATTTGTGTTTATAAATTTAAGAAATTATTTCAATGGATAAACTTTTTTTATTTCTATTATTTTTCAAAAGGATTAATATTAAATTTGTTTGATCATAATTTTTAAAAATAAATATTTATATTTAAAATTCTGTTATGTAAATAAATAATTAAATTTTATTTTGTAAAAATGCACTTTTTGCGTTGCATTTTTTACATTATATTTTTACAAAATAAAATTATGGAAAATGATATGTATGAATTATGTTAATATGGATTTCAAAATAAAGAGAAAATTAAAACAAATATATTTGATGAACTTTTAAAATGAAAATTCTAAAAATAATACGACTATGTGGTGTATGTTTATAATATCACATATTAAGTTATTAGTATTACATATATAAACTTTTCATCTTCCATTGCATTCACATTTTATCATGTAATCTTATGTGAAATGGCAAGCAATTGAATACACTTAGTTTAACATGAGCCTAACCAATAATAATAGTCCACATCATTAATATATGATGATATGGCTTTCTATGAATTTTTAAAACATAGTGTAAAATAAGGGACACTTAAATGGCTACAAAGAAAAAATGTTTATAAAAAATCGATGATTAATCAATTGTCTAAATTTTGTCACATATCATAATCTAATGGCTAAAAAAAAGTTATGAAAGTGATGATGTGGCACAAGAAAATTGCACAAAGTTTGGTCCAAAATAAGGGTGGTGGTAAATTATTTTGATATTATAAAAAATAGAAAATAAATTTTATCATGTCATCAAATAATTCTTGTAACATGTTGTCATGTCATCATTTAACATCCTAGTCATCACGTAACGGACGGAAGAACTTGATTGTACCAAATAGAAGAGTTAAATGACTTGATTGATCTAATTAAAACGTTAATTACTTGATTGAACTTTCTCTAAAAGGCAAGATATTAATAACAAACTTTTTTCTTATATTTATATGAATTATGAAAATATGAAAAAATAAGGTCATTATATTTCTTACTTTGAGATTATATTGTTATTGTCCCAAAATTAGTAAAATATATTTTATTAAAGTAAAAATGTACTTACTCGCAACCTACCGCGAGAATTCATTATACAAAGTGCGTTGTAAATTATGTACTAGTATAATACTCGCACTACGGGCGACCAATGTAATTTTGTAATATGAAATAATATTTTAATGACAATTAAAGATCATCTTAAAATAAAATTCTATCACAATATATTTATTTCATGAGAGTTTTACAACTCTGTTAAGAATAACCATATATATTTCATTATTATTTTATGTTATGTTAGCAATTTTCTTTTATCAAATAATAATATATGTTAGTATCACTCTAAAATAATATATAAGATACAAAACATGTTTAAAAGAAATACAAGAAATATTATATTATTATTATACTTCGTAATGTAATGCAAAAAAAAAAAAAAAATTATACAATATATCACATTTAATAGAGATTTTTTTTGAAAAAGTAATATTAAAATTTAAGCAAAAATATAATTGGAAATATTATTTTCATGACATTTTTTACTTTTAAAAATAACAATAATATTTCTTTTTCTATTTTTATTATTTTCTGAAAAGGTTTTCCAAAGTTTATTAACAAAAACATAAAAATAAGCAACTTAGTATTATATAATATTCTTAAAATTATAGTTCTAAAATACTAAGACTAATACTTTAATATCTAGAATTTTTAATTGTATTTTCTTACATAATTATTTCCTTAAAATTATACCCCTATATATGATGGTTGTTATTTATTATACTCATTTATTTATTAATGTTATTATCTTTCATCAATCAAGCAAAAATATCTTTCTTAATATTACGAAAAATCAAATATAATAAATATAAAAACATAAATGTGTCAAATTATTCATAAAAAAAATCTTATTGATGCCAATGATCATGAATCTTCTTCCGAAAAATGATTATTTAGTCTCGAATTTGTAAAAAACGTCGTCATATTATTATTATTATTATTATTATTATTATTATTATTATTATTATTATTATTATTATTATTATTATGAGACATGTTATTTTGATATTTCTCAATTAATAAACTAATTGAGAAATGTAATAAATATCAAGAATCGTTTAATAAGGGCATAATTGTCATTTGGAAAAAAATAAATTGAAATCGATCTTTATTAAGTAACGTTAGCTCTTGTAATATCGTCATCATTTTTTATTCTATTTTGGAACTATGTTAATATGAATTTCAAATTTAAAAAAAAATTAATATGTTTGATGAACTTTTAAAATTGTATTTTAATGTAGTAATAATATTTGTAGTATCTTTAATAAAATAATATATTATTTTATTTGTATTGAACATATGAACTTTGTATTTGTAGTCGTCACATAAATTAATTTGAAATGATTATGAATTGGATAGAGTTGGTTCAACGTGAACATGAGCGAATGACAATATTTTATGTAAACTTCTAAAATGCTCAAAATTAAAATAATAAACACATGGGCCTACATATCTTGTGTCAATAACCAAGGCCGAAACTAACGAACTGGGCCAAATACGTTGAAAGGTCCAAACTTCATCATTCGAGAGCCGCAAGACAAACTAGCCTGTATCCGAGCGCCGCCGATCACCCAGAACGAACGGAGCCGAGAACAATGCTGCGAGCTTCTTTCTCGCCAAATTTATTAAGGATCCTCCGATTATCCACTACCACCTTATCTCGTCCAGACTTTCTTCCCTCTTATTTGGTGACCAAATTTGGCTTCTCCCCTGACAAGGCTGCTAAAGCCGCCCTGCTTGTTCCCCGAAGAGTTTGCTCCCCAGATCAGCCCGATTCCGTCGTCACTTTCTTCAAATCACATGGATTCGATGATTCGCACCTCAAAAAAATCCTTGCCATCTGCCCCACGGTACTCGCCCTCAGTGTAGAGGAAACTATATCCCCCAGATTTCATGCATTCCGTGAACTCGGTTTCGAAGGTGATGACTTGGTTACTCTCGTTTATTCCAACCCGAATATCTTGAATAGGAACATGGAACATGTAGTACCCAAGATCGAGTTATGGAGAAGCTTAACAGGATCCCACACCTTATTGATGAAATGCCTCGCACAGTTACACTGGCAGATTGTTACTAGCTCCCTCGACACAACTACTCGCAATATTTCTCTCTTAAAGGAATGCGGGCTCTCAGACCATCAAATCAGCATCGTTGTGAGCAAGCGACCATTTATCATAGCGCAAAAAACAGAATTATTGAAAAAATTGGTTGCTCGTGCGGAGAGTCTCGGGCTGCCCCGCGGGTCCCCCAACTTGCATTGGGCTATTTATACTCTAACCACGGTAACCGAGGATAATGTTCTAGCAAAAGTGAAGTTATTCAAAGGATTCGGGTGGTCCGACGAAGACTTCACCAAAGCTTTTCGCAAGTCACCCGGTTTCTTTACATCCTCGGATAAGATGTTGGTGGAAAAGATGGAGTTTTTAGTGAAGGAAGCAGGTTGTACGGCTTCTTATATCGCGCTCAATCCCGTTCTCTTAACTTTGAGCATAGAGAAGAGGCTCAGACCGAGACTTAAAGTTTTGAAAGCTTTGAAGAAAAAGGGATTGAGTGGTGGTAACGTTAAGATGGCCACTGCGATGGTTCTACTCAATAATACGTTCTTCGAAAGGTATGTTGCTCCATACAAGGAGTTGATTCCTCAGCTGAGCCAGCTGTGTTCTCTGCAAGCTCTTAGTAGTTAATGGCAAACCATAGTTATTCTATTGAGATATTGAAATATTCCTTATCGAGTTTTCGAGTTAAAATTAGAAATAATTAGAAAAGCTAAAGAGCCAAGTGCCAATCACATGGCTCGAGTATCTGGATTTGTTGATTGGACTTGAGTTGTAAATTGTAGTAGGTCAATTTGTCGTTGGCAAATATTCTGTGAACATGTTTGAAATTTGAATTTTTTTTCTTATGAGGATATATGTAGCTTCTATATGGATGTTTGGGGGCCAGATTTTGCTTGCACTGGTCTCTGTACTTGTATGCACTTAAACTTGGAACAAATTATTTTCTGAATTTGAATGAGCTAACTGATGACCATTCAAAATCATTTCTTCATTTATGCCCGATATTTTTCTCTATCAATATGCATGTAAAATTATTTCGATTAATTGATTTGCGTCGATCACTATTATAAAATATCACAATTGTGCATGTTCGAATTTCAAATATTGCTAATGAATTTCTAACTGTAAATTCATCAATTTGTTAAATTTAATTCTGTAACAAGATGATACAAAACATAAATATTCCTTTCGGTCCAACGTCATAATCATGTTGATTAAAACCATGCGTGAATTCACCGATTCAATTCGGATCGTTTAAAATTATTTGATATCCAAATGTAGTACTATCGTAAGAATTAAGGATCTACCAACCCTCGAAATCGAAAACTCCCCAAGTAGTTTTGAAGACCTGAATTGCTATCTAGTCTGTTAAGCTCCTTCCATGGATAATTTTCTCCCCGTGTTATCTAGATTCCGTGTCCACCTTTAAATCCCACGGATTTAGGCTTTAGGGTTTAGGGTTTAGGATAATTATCTAGATTCGATGATTTACACCTCAAAAGGATCATGGATGGATGAATCCTTGCCTCTGTATTTCATGCCTTTCATGAACTCGGTTTCACGTTGTGACCATGATCCAGCTTCGGAGACGGCTTTTGCGATTCTAGATTTTTTTTCTTTTCACAAATTCTTTTGTACCGCTAGGATGTTGACGTTAAGTTAGTTTCTAGTTAATGAGAGGTTTACTCGACAATGATGTAAAAATACGGATGATGAGCTACGTTGCTCGGATATGACAAAAATCAATCCGTACTCGTATCTAATACGTATCCGATACGAATACACGTCCGACTCTTCCGATACGTATCAGACTGATATGCCAACTGTCATATCCAATAATAAATATTAAATTTTATTCTTGATACGTTCCAGATATGTGCAGATATGCAATTTACCGCCAAGGAGAATGAAAGCGAACAATGCGTGTCTATTTATAAGGAAAATTATTACTACATCATCCAATATTGAAACGATGAGACTAATATTGGAATGGTGTACAGGTCCATAGGACCACACTACCGGCTTGCTCTTCCATTGGAGCATTGGGCTTTTATGATTTTGTTTTATTTAGTTTTACATATTACGAATTTTTATAGCAAATTGTTGTATCAGTATCGTATTTTATATTTTTTGAAAAATTATCGTATTGTCGTTCTTCGTACCTATCAGATACGATATCCGTATCCGCAAGACACACGATGAGTGAACATTTGTATACCTCACTTGCTTATTTCTTTATGGGCTTTCAAAGTCTGTAAGGCCTACAATAAGAAAAAGACCATAAACAGATAACTTTAGCCTGCCATGGCGCACTAAGCTCTCAGTTGGCGCTGTCCCAGAAATACTCACTGCGCCCCGAGTCGACCGCCGTCGAAACCGAGAAAGAAGAACTTGGGAAGATGATACGGAAGCTCTACGTTGCTTCCTCGCCAAGTTTGTTAAGAATCCTCCACTTCTCCAGTGCCACCTCATCTCGTCCCGACTTTCTCTCCTCTTACTTGGTGACCAAATGGGGATTCTCCCCCGACAAGGCAGCTAAGTCCGCTGATCTCGTTCCACGAAGAGTTCTCTCTCCAGATCAGCCTGAATCCGTCGTTGCTTTCCTTAAATCCCATGGATTCGATGATTCCCACCTCAAGAAGATCCTTTCGATGTACCCCCAAGCACTTGGCCATAGTATCGAAACCCTCGCTCTCAGATTCCATACCTTCTGCGGACTGGGCTTCAGTGGTAATGACTTACATACCCTTGTTTGTTCGGACCCTCGGGTCCTGGACAGAAGCATGGAGAAACAGGTCGTGCCGATGATCAATATTTTGAAACGTCTCTTAGGAACCCACACCTTACTGATGAAATGCATCAGTGACGCACGTTGGCCGATTATTACATCCAATCTCCAAAGAACTATGCAAAACATTTCGGTTCTCAAAGAATGCGATCTCTCTGAGCAACAAATCAGCATGATGGTGAGCAAACGGCCATATATCATTACGCAACAACTAAACTTGTTGAACGAGCTAATTTCCCGTGTAGAGAGGCTAGGGATGCCACTTGGGTCCTCCAATTTCCATTGGGCTATGCATTTTCTATCGTGTGTCGGCGAGGAAAAACTACGAGCACAAAAAGAGATGTTTAAGGGTTTTGGATGGTCCGAAGATGATTTCTCGAAAGCGTTTCGCAGGTTCCCTGGTTTCGTTACCGTCTCGACGAAGTTGTTGAAGGAAAAGATGGAATTTTTTGTGACGGAAGCTTGTTGTCCTGCTTCGTATCTCGTGCCCCGTCCCGTGCTTTTGGGTTTGAGCCTTGACAAAAGGCTCATTCCAAGACTTCAGGTTTTGAAGGCTTTGGAGGAGAAGAGATTGTGTGCTCGCAATCTAGAATTTGCATCTAGCATGGTCTTAACGAATATAAATTTCGTTAAAAGGTATATTGATCCGTACAAGGAAGCGGTTCCTGAGCTGAGCCAGCTTCTCTGTGCGAGATCCTAGTCTTATATTTAGTGCGATTTAGAACTTCTTTAGATACTGTTTGATTTAGTTACAATTTTTGAGCATGTACGTGATATTCAAATTTATTTGTAGGAGGATATCCAAGAAATGAGCCAGCTACCCAATAATTAAAATACTAATAAGTTCCTGAATCGAGACCCCTTTGATATTTACCTAGCTTATCTGCATTAAATTTTAATGCTTTTTATATGTCTTGAACAATATCTATGATAAGTAAGCCAGGATTTGGTTCTACTAAAATAGAGTTTGATTAAATGCAAATAAATTTGTGTATATTACACAATTTTGTAGAGAATGAAACGCAGCTTGGTGAAGAAAAGGCTCAGTCCTAGACCAAGTCTTGAAGGTTCTGAAAGAGGGGTTCAGTTTTTCATTTATATTTTCGTGTTGAATATTGGGGCTGTTCATACTTCATAGTAATGGGTTGCATTATTACATTTTGTATGAAGTTAGGAGTAAGATAAATTCAACAAAACTGAAATATTGTTCAATTAATTAGGCTCCATTAAATTGTAATGTACAAATAAATAACATTTGATTTAGGGCTTGTTTGATTTGAGGGATTTAGATGGATATGTATTTTAATATCCGGTATTCATCAAAATCCGTTGTTTGATTGTTAGCTGTATTGTATTTCAACCGTGAAATCTCTGGATTTTGTTATACATCTAATTTTTCTGTATTAAATACATGGAGAGCTATCATCCTGGGATTACATCCAAGCACTTCACTTCTCTTATCTCTCGTTCGTGAAAAACAACTCTCCGATCCTCCAAACATCTACCTTTCTCCCATCGCAAAAATTGTTGCTCGATCCTCTGAAGCTTCTGGAGGAGGACTCATGCACGCTCGCGAGAGGACTCCTTACTCCTTCCTCCGTTTCTTCAACAATACTAACTTGCCTCTTCGTCGCTTCGTCGTGTGATTTTTCAACAATACTCATCTGCCTCTTTGCTATTCCGATGCAATATTTCTAATTAGTTTCTCGATTAATATTGATTTATATATGTACTTGTTATGGATTATTCCATTGTGTTGCAAATGCAATCAATGTTTCAATTAAAGTTAAATGATGTCAATTTGGATTAAATAATGTCAATTAAGATTGAATTGTTGTCTCAACCAGATTAATTTTTTTTGGCAATTAGAATAAAAACATGCCCAAAATGTGTTTGCCAATTGCAATCGATTAGTATTGATTAAGATCAAATACTGGTTCTAACTGTTGTCTCAGGTTAGCATTCCCGTATTAGTTTGAATAATTGAAATTTGCAGGCTAATTAACCCAGATTTGGTATGAGATAATTTCTCCAATCTTGATTTCGATACAATTTTTCTTAATTTGTGCCTCTATTGTTGCAAATTTCTGGTGAATTAAATAAAAATTAGGGGTGTTTTGCTTATTTATTCTTGATAGTGAATAAAATCTCTGGTGCGATTGGAAATTGAGAGGTCCCGTCAAAGGCCGAAATGGCGAGTCGATGAGTTCAGTTTAATTTGACTGTGTGGATTCTGCACGAGGTGATTAGATTGCCGACAACTTCAAATTGCTGACAACTCGGATACGCCTCTTGGAGAAGAGGATCATTCAGTTGTGGTTTTGATTCTTTTGAAGGCTTTGAAGGAGAAAGGATTGAGTTGTGGTAATGGTAAGTTAGCTGGTTTCATTAAATTAATCGATAAAGAGTTCTTTCTTAGGCGTGTCGCAGATTGTCATTGTGAGCAAAACTAAAACTTTTTTTTGGCTATCTTTTTGGTTATGATGCTAGAGCATATATGAGTTCAAATTCCTTTTTAGGAGGATTTGTAACTTCTAGTTTTAATTGTCATCTCTGCATGAATATTTAGGATGAGGTTTTATGTAGAGAATCGAGATGATTCATTTTTCAGATAGTGGAAAGTAAATTATTTTCTTCCAATATGTAAGCGATATCCGATTTTATAAGCAAAAGTCGAGTTGTTCAAGGAATTTGGATGGTCTGAAGATGATTTTCTCAAGGCTTTTTGCAAACACTCGGATTTCATTCAATTTGACATCGGAGCTCTTGGCTAAAAAAATGGAGTTTTTCTTGTACGAAGCTGGCTATGATGCTTCTTATATCGCACAGCTTCCTGGGTTTTTGACATACAGTTTGGAGAAGAGGATCATTCCCAGAGTTGCGGTTTTGAAGGCTTTGAAGGAGAAAAAGGATTGAGTCGTGGTGATGCTAAGTTAGGTTATTTCATTAAATTAACCAATGAAGAGTTTTTTCGTAGGTTTGTCGCTCCGCATAACGATTCTGGAATGTATGAATTCCTAGGCTTTTGGCATGTATGAATTCAAATTTCTTTTTAAGAAGATTTGTAACTTCTACTGTTAATTGTTATCTCTACATGAATGTTTGGGATGGGGATTTCTGTAGAGAATTGAGATGATTAATTTTTGCAGGTAGTGGAGAGAAAATTATTTTTTCAAAAATTGGCTTTTGTTGGTTCCATTAATCATTGACTAAGCTTCCGGAAAAAAAATCAATAGATGTAAAATTCGCGACTTAGTTATCAGGACTTGTTTATTTTCCTGGTAATTCAAGTGAATGCGCGATCTAGTTTTTTTTTTATGGCGGTGGTTCCATATTATACGAAACAAGAAACACTAGTATGTTCTAATTATTACACACTACTTACAGTAAAATTACAATCTAAAAAGATTTAAAAACAAAATCATAATATGAAGAAATATTGATTTAGTTTTGAAAGATAAGTGAGTGGTGCTGACCATGAATTAATTGTCTAATCCTGTGACTTCACTAAGAAAAAGTTCTTTCAAAATTTCTCATCTCCTTCAAAAAAAAATTCTCTTCATGGCAATAACCAGCATTTATTAATCTGTTTTAATCTCAACATTATATAGTTTTGTTTAATTTTACTTTTAACATTAGTATATAAAGATAAGCTATGCAATAAAACATAAAATAAATTATAAAAAAACCCGATGCGCATCTCGGGAATTCTCCTACTATATAGATATGTATAGGTTTACTACACATCGAAAAATTATATTGAGCTCCCTTATTATAGAAAAATGATGATACCTTCTTTCAAAATTTTGGCATTAATAAATTTCTCGACTTTTCATCTATGTTGTGCGGATACTTCAAAAATCAAACCGTATCGTATCGGATGCCGTATCGGATACCGATACTCGTCGGATACGTATCGAATACTCCGCGTGGCGTATCTGAATATGTTATTTCAAAATAATAGCGGATACTTGTCATATACTTTCGAATACTTGTCGGATACTTCTAACGTATACAAAAATGTATTTGAAAAATAAAAATCAAAATTTGAAATCAAAATAAATGAGTAATACATATAAATAAATAACTAAACAAAATGAACATTTACTTAATAAAAAAATATTTTTGTAAAAACAAACTTTTAAGATATTTTATATCAAATATATACTATATAAAAATATTATATATAAATTATTAAATTATAATTAATAAAATAAAAAATATTATATAAAATGACCGTATCGTATCATATGTATTTTTGAAAATTGTCGTATCGCCGTATCCGTATCGTGTCGGATACGATACCCGTATCCATATCCGTGCAACATAGCTTGATTAAGGGGTTAATAATTAATATTGCTTGAATTAATATAATGTTCTCCGTGGCCCTAAACATAGTATAATCAAAAGCCCAACGGGCCAGAATCGTTAAAAGGTCTTATCTTGTTATATCTTATGGATGTTCAAATCCTCAAAACCTCCGCCTGAGCCACCAGAAAAGAAGCGAGCCGAGGAGGATGCAGACGCTGTATGCTCCTTTCCCGCCAAATCCGGTAAGAATCGTCGGATACTCTACTGCTATCTCATCTCGCCCCAACTGTCTCCCTTCTTACTCGGTGACCAATGGTGGCTTCTCCCCCAATAACACTGCCGAGGCTGCCGAGCTTGCTCCACGAAGAGGCTCTTCAGATCAACCTGAATTTGTCATTGCGTTTTACAAATCCTATGGTTTTGATGACTTCCACCTCAAGAGGCTTCTCGTCAAGTACCCCTACGCACTCGCTTTCAGCATCGAGAAAACCCTTGCTCCCAGATTCCGTACCTTGGGTAAACTCGGTTTCGCGGGGGAGGACTTGGTTACTCTTATTTATTCCAACCCGACCGTCTTGAACAGAAGCATGGAAAATCAGGTTGTGCCCAAGATCAAGTTATGGAGAAGCTTATTAGGATCCCACAGCGTATTAGTGAAATGTCTCGCACGGTCAAATCGGAAGATTATTACCGTCAGCCTCGAGAGAACCATACAAAATGCTTCTCTCTTACGGGAATGTAGGCTCTCAGACCATCAAATAAGCGCACTTTTAAGAATGCAACCTTATATCATAACACAAAAACCAGGACTATTGATCGAATTGGTTTCTCGCGTGGAGAGGCTAGGGCTGCGACACGGGTCCCGCAACTTCCATTGGGCTCTTTATGCGCTATCTATGGTCAATGATACCAATTTACAAGCAAAAGCGGAGTTGTTTGAAGGATTCGGATGGTCAAAAGATGAATTTGAAAAAGCTTTTCACAATTCGCCAAGTTTCATTACTTCCTCGACGAAACTCTTGACTGAAAAAATGGAGTTCTTGTTGAAGGAAGCTAGCTGTCTTGCTTCTTATATCGCGCAACGTCCTAGGCTTTTGACATACAGCCTTGCGAAGAGACTTGTTCCCAGAGTTGCAATTTTGAAATCTTTGAAAGAGAACGGATTTAGTGGTGGTGACCATGAATTGTATAATCCCATGACTTTTACTAAGAACAAGTTCTACGAAAAGTATGTTGCTCCATATAAGGTCGCGATCCCAGAATTGAGTCACTTATTTGATGCGAGCTCTTAGCGATAAACCAGAGATCATTACTCATATTTAAACATGGTTTTATTTGTAGTTAGGCCACCTTTTGAGTATGTAATAGTACTCGAACACGTAGTTTCTTGTCCAAATAACCGTTCTCTCTAAATTGATGTCGAGGATCATTAAATACTCAACTGCATTAGTTTTATTTTTTATTTTTATTATTATTATTATTTGCTAAATAAAAAAGGAATACCCTTGCATTTACCTATATTGCAAAAAATAAAAGACTTGAAAAAATGTCTGGATAATTAGCCATGTTTTGAATTTTCCGAAGAAACACAAATAAATAGCAACATTCTGACAACGAGAAAAATGGGTTTAACTATGTTTTGTTTTTCATTTTCATAAATCAAATTAATTTATATTTCAAAAATATTGTCATATTAAATACAATAGAAGAAACACAAATAAATAGCAACATTCTGATATGGGTTTAACTATGTTTTATTTTTCATTTTCATAAATCTAATTAATTTATATTTCGAAAATACTGTCATATTAAATACAATAAAATTATTGAAACGAAACTTGAGAAGCATATATCTAACTAACTTGGTATTGAATGGTATGTTAACATTAAAAGTTATACATTAGCCCAAAATTTATACCTTGATCTATAAATTGAATATTAACGTTGGCAATTGTATGTCGGTATTCATCATAAAAAAATACGATATATTGACTATAAAAATAACATATGAGTATTGAAAATAGTATTTGACATTAAAACGCAAAAAATTATATTCATATCCAAAAAACTGAGAAGAGAGAAATAAATTAAAATATGTTATAAAATTAAGCACAAATAAGAAGAAATAGAGAAGAAAAGAAAATCTTCTATTCGAAATAGATAATAGATAGATTAATACAATAGTCACTGTCCTATTTATGTAGTAGAGGGTGAGTGTTAAGTCAAAAGAAAAATTACAATAATGAGGGGATAAAAACCATGACTAGAAAAAGAGAGTGCAACGCGTAATAAAGCTCTCTTTCATGTTGACAACTATCCTTAAAATGATGAAGTTCGATCTTGTAAACCAAAATTTGAGTGTGACTCCTCTTGAGGTTCAAAATTGGAATCAAATTCTCACTTTGGATATGCAAGATGTTTGTTATACAATGACACTATATAAGTGTTATTATTTGGTTAAAAATGAGAGTTTTTGTTATTGTCAAACGTATACATAATCATAGATAAATGAGTTCAAATAATTTTATTAACATACTCGCATAAGATTACATAATGCAACAAAAGTTTATATTAAAAAATACTCATTACTTAATATGTAACATAATATGTAACAGTACAAAACAAACATATATTAATATTATTTTTAATTTTTAATTTTAAAAATCCATCTAATATATTATTTTTTTATTTTTTTCATTTTGACATCCATGTTAGCATAATTGAACTATACAGTTTTTCATAATTTGAATTTATAAAAATATTATCTAAGAAAATACAATGAAAAAAATGCATTTTTACATAATAGAATTTTGAGAATTACTATCAGACGGACTGTCGATGTGGTCGTCGGCGTCATCGTGTGGCAAGTCTGTCAGTGTGTCCCTACCTTGGGTGCAAGACATCGTTTCCCCCCACCTGGCAAAGCATCTGCGTCATAATACTAAATATAAATAAATAATTATATTAAAAAAATGAAATGAATTTTTTTTAGAAAATAATAATTGTACTAAATATTAATAATAATGTAATTATAATACTAATATTTAATATATTCGGAAAATTTAAAACCTAATAATATTAAATCTAATATTTTCTGAAAATAATATTCATAAGTTATTTAAGCCCTAAATTCAATCAATTAAACCTAATGAATTCAATGAATTAAACCTATTACTATTTTCTAAAAAATATTTAACCTAATGAATTGAATCAATTCAACCTAAATTCAATCAATTAAACCCTAAATTAGAAAATTATATAAACTCTAAATTCGTAATAAATCAAAGCATAATAAATTCATAATAGAGGAAAACAATTTATCAAACTAAGGAGGAACATTTCCCTCTCTTTGAAGAAACTCGGTTAGTAGCTTTAATGAATTTTTTTGAACAAACTAGTTTTGTAGCTTTAATGGGATTTTTTAAAGAACTCTATTTGTAGAAGAATCTCGGTTTGTAAAAGCAACTCGGTTTGTAGAACCTTTGCAATTTTTGTCCAATTTGCGGGAATTTTTGGAGAGAAAAGTCGGGTTGGAGAAGAAAAGGTATTACAAGAAAGGAGAAAGGGAGATAAGAAGAAGAAGAAGGAGAAGGAGAAGAAGAAAAAGAAAAGGCCGTTGGCAGGGCCGGCCCCGGTCATTTGGGTGCCCTAGTCCAACATATTAGCGGTTTCAAAATTTTGCAAGGAACTAACAATGAAAAATACAAGAAAAAAAAAATACAAAATTTAACAAATATTTTGGCAATAAAAACTCATATGAAATTTAAGTCCAAATAACTCAGAGAATAAAGTAATAGCCCGTAATGTATCAAATAAAAGCAAAAATTCATATTATACACACAATGTAATACAAAAAAAGTTAATTGAGAAAAAAAAATATGATTTTGACTTATCTATTCTCTCCTATGCAGAAAGTTGGTATGTGTTTTCCATTAGATTGTTTTGGAAGCAAAAAATATATAAAGAAGAGCCAGCAGGACTTGAACTCGCGACTTGTTGAGTGCACAAAGATGCCCCAAACCAACTAAGCTAGACTATTTATGTGAATTATATAGTATAGGTAACAAATATATTTTTGGTGCCCTTGACTTAATGGGTGTCCTAACCCTTGGGCTTGGTGGGCTTGCCTTCGGGCCGGGCCTGGCCGTTGGCGTAAATAAATAAATGAAAAATACGTTTACATGCACACAATTTCCTTTCATCTCTTACTAAAACATGCATGTGTTCTTTCGTCAAAGAGTATGACAGAATAATTTAACAGTGATTAATTATATAATTAATATCTAAATAACACAATCGAAAGAGCTAGATTTACAATTCACAAAAAATCGCTAGTTATTCTTACAAATTGAGCTTTTATAAGGTTATATGTCAAAAAAATTCAATTCTTTCAGCCGAAGTAATCAAGCAAACCATCTCCATCTATGAAATCATTCATCGTAACCGTCCATTTCTCGTCAAACTATTCATCATCTCGATCTAACGATCCGTACGCTTCCGCGCAATTAAGTATTAAAAAGCCCTTTAATAATCTGCCATTATCATCTCCATTTTCTATAACTGGAAAGGTAGACGTCTAGGAATGCCGACAAAAAAAACCGGACATCTCCATTGTAAGTAACTGGAGATGAGTTATCTTTCTTCCTTGCTAGTGTAGCTGGTACGAACACGGCTAAAGGAGATCGATTGCTTTCTCCTCTTTCCTGCGTATATATCGCTGCTGCGAATTTTGTTTGCTTAGTCGACGAGATCGTGCAAAGCGCCATGTCTATGCTCGATGCTTTCTTCAACAAGGGTGGTACTGGATTCAAGGCTGCCAAATGGTAGATTCAAGCTTATTTTCTTCTATTTTTCCTGATTTTCTAGATATTTTCTTCATGTGTTTGCTTCTTTGAATTTTTGGGTATTTTCTGTTTGACTTCGATCCTTCTGGGGTTGAAGAAGAAACTCATCTTCGATTTCAATCCTAAATTGGCTAATTTCTGTATAATTGTTGATTTTTTGAACTATGTGTTCGATCATATATCTTCTTCTTTTTGTTTTTAATTAGCAAAACGCTGCTGAAGCTGACAATCCCGAGAATTAAACTGCTCCGTAATAGAAGGGAGATTCAGCTAAAGCAGATGCGCAAGGACATAGCTAAACTTCTAGAGAATGGGCAAGAAGCTACAGCTCGAATTAGGGTGAATACTTCTTAATTCCTAATTTCTTCACCTACAAGAGTAAAATCCACAAAGATCTTCAAATTAATCGAGAATTATTCACTAATTAAAAGTCCAATTTCGTAGGTAGAGCATATTGTCAGAGAGGAAAACATGTTAGCAGCCCAAGAGATCATCGAATTATTCTGCGAACTAATTTCAGTCCGCCTTCCCATAATCGAAACTCAAAGGTTACAAAAAACCCTAATTAGAACCCATAATTAAGTCAATGTATCATTAACAAAGCTAAATTATTAATCTTTCATCATTCAGGGAGTGTCCTATTGATCTGAAAGAAGCAATTTCGAGCATTTGTTTCGCAGCTCCAAGATGTGCAGATTTAACGGAATTAATGCAAGTTCAAATGCTATTTGGAGCCAAATACGGTAAAGAATTCATCGCTGGTGCTGCCGAATTGTTACCAGACTGTGGAGTTAATCGCCAGGTAAAGCAAAACAAAAAAAATCATCTTCACCCGAACAAAACTTAAAAATATCAAAAATATCCCTCGAGGAGTAATACATGATATTTTGTTGGGTAATATACTGTTTTATTCCAGATTATTGAGTTGTTGTCTGTACGAGCACCATCAGCGGAGACGAAAATGAAGTTATTGAAGGAAATAGCCGAAGAACATGGGTTAGATTGGGACCCGAGTGCCACCGAGTCCGAGTTCTCTAAACGTCATGATGATTTACTCGTAAGTTTGTTTGAATTAATTAACTACAATTTGTTAATTCATTACTTTTGTAATTTCCATTATTTAATTAATAATTTACATTTTTTTCCCTTTTTTATAGAATGGACCGAGTTACACCACTAGTTCGAATGTTGCTCTCCCAAAGGAGGAGAAACACGAGGACAAATCATCTGAAGAAGAAGAAGAAAATGATTCTGAATTAAACTCGGAGTACAATTCATTAAATTTGGATCTACCAGAAGTCCCGAAATTCACAGTAACGCCCCAATCTAACAAGCCGCCACCTGTCCAAGAAACCAGCCCCAAAAATATTCCGTTTTTACCCCCGAACAATACACCAACTCAAACCATTACCCCCAATAACAATGATAAGAATATTAAAATTAATAACAATGATGATAATATACCTATTCCTTTCCCACATGCGGCTTCGTTAGATACACAATTTGATTATATTAATCAAAACGAACCGAAACAATTCCTCCCTTTCACTTCCTCTCCTTCTCTTCCAACCGAATCGAGCCCCGTATTCAAATCTGAAATACACGAAAAATTATCTGAAAGAAAGACCGAAATTATTACAAAACCATCTCCAACGGGTCAATATTCAAACGTGACCTCATCTGAAACGTATCAATATTCGGATATTGCTCCGGCTCAATATTCGAATGCGACTCCTCCGAAGGTTCAAAACTGGAATCAAATTCCGACTTTGGATCTGCAAGATGTTTTATCGGCTGCGCGGGCCGCAGCCGATACTGCAGAACGGGCCGCCGCGGCTGCACGAGCAGCTGCGGATTTGACCCAAACCAGAATTAGTGATTTCAATTCCAAGCATAACAAGAATAATGAAATTAAAACAAACTTGGATGAGGAGAAGGTGGTTTTTGACAGACAAGATTCGAATGAAAGTGTGGTTTTTGATAGGCAAGATTCGGACAAAAGGGCGGTTTTTGATAGGCAAGATTCGGACAAAAGGGCGGTTTTTGATAGACAAGATTCGAATTCGAACGTGTTTTCGAATGTTGAAATGGAGTCTCCATTTTCGAAGGAGAGTCATGCGCCTCAAAGAGTGAACTCGTTGGAGGACGATCCGTACGATTATCCGAATTTGTTCGGGTCGAGTTCTAGAAACCCTTGAAAGGTGAATGTGAGTGTTCGTATTTGAGAATTTGTTTTGGAACTCGGTTCTTTTACTTGTTGAAGTGTTGCTTTTTAGTATGTGAAATTGCTTTTCAATTGGTGGATTTTACTTGCCTTGTATATTTGTGGTGCTTAATACTTGTATAATTGGAGGAAGATATATAAACCTCCCAGACTTTATTGGTCATATTTTGAATGATAAAGGGAACAAGTTTTTGTAAATTCATTACGAGTGCCGCAAAATTTCTAAATATTACATACCAACATATACCCTTATAAAATATAAAATATCATTAATACCTCTACGAAACATACGACACATCATGTACAACCTCACAAAATATAAAAAGTTATCATGAATCTTTGAAGTATTATGAAATACTTTATTTCATTTATTTTTTATGTGTACAAAAACAAGTGAAAAAAAGGTCATTCAGACAATATTTTGAAACATTAGATGTTTTGTAGAGGTATTCTTGACATTTCATATTTTATAAGGGTATACATGATATTATGATATTCTTCACAGGTAGATGTAAAATTCCGCCTAAAGACAGCCTCGAGCTTAATATGTTGCATATATCGAATAATCATAGTAAATCCCAGAGTTTTGATCTTTTGCACAATTACTAAACTACCCTTCTCAGCCAACATTATCATTATTCCCATTCTTGGTGCTCGATTCAAAATTTGTAAGAAATGAAGTCTCTTCTTTACAATGATTTGTGCCACATTTGTAGTTTTTACCCCTCCATACAACAATTTGCTCCCTATCGAAACTCACAGGTATACACGGAACCAAATCCTGCACCAAACAACAACAATTAGAATTGTTAATCTACGTTAATTAGGTTTCGAGAACCTAAAAGTATGGCACAATTTCATGTGTGCCCCTTCAAAATAACAAAATATCATGTCTACCCTTCGTTTATCTTGAATTCATACAAAATAAATGAGAAAGAAGGGTAATTCAGGCATTTTATATTTGCAGGGGCAAAAGTGAAATTCCACCTAAAAGTAAAACCTACCCTTAGCTTGACACCAATCTTCTTATAATCAGTTCTTGGCAATCCCTTGCAGTCTATTCGTACCAACTCATCTGTTAAAAATGCATCTCGTACCATTGGAACCAAACTAGCATAATATCCATTCTTCGCTACAAATATTTACCACATCAAAATAATTTATTAACCACGTTAATACATTTTAAAAAAAAAAACAAATATTTACTTACCGAGTTTTGTTAAGGGTGGAATAGAAAGACCTTTCTTTCTCATCTCTTTGGTCTCCTCAATCGATAAACCTTCTATAGTTGTTTTGATCAATCTTGGATAAATAGGTTCATGAGGCTTCCATAACATTAATGGAATAATTGGCCTTTTATTTGCATTATAATATCTTCCTCTATATAGTATGATTTGACCTCCTTGACGGTGAATAACCAAACCACCAGTTTTATCCTAAGAAAAAAAATAACTTCTTTAGTTTCGTGTAGTTTTTTGAAATTATACATCTATTAAACATAAAAAGGAAGAATTTCATGTGTATTGTACAAAACCTCAAAATACCACAGTTGGTAGGCCGAAATTGTACCGAAATATCATTTGCATGGCCATATGTGATATTTTGACAATTTGCAAGGGTACGCATGGAATTGTACCGAAAGCAAATTTAGGAGAAAGAGGTGTATGAAACTACATATACCTCGAGTTCTGTGCAAACATTTTTCATATCTACAGTTGGTACGCCGAGGCATTTTATTCTCACGGCTTCGGCATTCTTCCAATTGTTATGTATATCATTCAACATGTTATGTGTGAGTCCATCTCTCCCTTCAAAATTCAAATCCATAATTGAAAAAGAATGAATATGATTCGTTTTGACTAAAATTTGAACAATAATAATAGAAGTGAAATTTGGGAGCTTTTTTATTATTGTCTGTTAATTACCCAAATTAACCTGTCGTTTTGAGCGATTCTTCTGACAAGTGTCGATCAAATATGCTCTCTCGGCTTGGCTGAGCGGCTCTCCCAGCACGTTCTTCCTCATAAATTTCCTCTTCTTCTCCAGGTCTTCTTCTTCTTCTGTGGCGTCGGGATCAACGAATTTCAAAACGGGCTCAATGGCAGGAGCAGAAATGCCGGTCCAGACCCGATCAACGCGGCCAGGTCCAAACGGCGAGTACTTGGGCTCACGCAACCCAATTGGACGGACATGTTGGTTGGACTCGGTGTAGCTGAACCGGAAGTCGAAGGGAAGGTCTGAATGGACCGTTTCGTGGTTTTCTGGGTCCAGAGATGACGGAGGACGGTAGGGTGGTTTCTTACGCTTCAATTTTGCCGGTTTTTCAATGGGGTTCTGCGGGCGGAGAGAAGGAGGGGCGATGAAGTTGTACTCTTCGTAAAGACGGGAGAAGAGGCGGCGCGAGAGGTGGAGGAATGGGGTAGAAAGAGTACGGTTTTGGCGGGATATTTGGTCGAAGAGCATGGAGTGGGAAGAGAATCAGTATTCGCCTGCAAGGTGTTCGATGAAAGGCTTGAAAGGCTTGACAGACTTAGATGCTGAGAGGGAATAAGGTTATAATCAGGACGATGATGGTGTACTTTATTCAAGACCCATGGGCTTTCTGTATTCAAAATATGTGCGGTTGGACGAATCATGTGTAAATCTCAGTCGTCGACTCTCTCTTCATGAAAGGTGCAATTATGAAAAATAATCGTCATACGAAAAAGAAGCATATTTATTTACTGTGACTGAGGTGATGTTTTGTCATTTAAATTAAGGAATTCTTTTATCTATATACATATTTCAAGTAAAAATAACAAAAAAATTACATACATTGGTTTATTTGAAATTGAGAAATGTTTTAATACACGTGTGTATCAAAAAATAACATCAGTTATTACTTAGTTACAAGAAATACAATATTTATTATTAAGAATTTTTTCGTTTTAAATACAAGGGGGATTTACATATTTATCCTTTGTTATACTTAAAATTACATATTTATCTTTTTTAAAATAAAAATATTATATTAAAATAAAATATAAATAATAATATTATTTGGTCTATTCGGTCTAGTCAATTTTCAAAATACTAAAATCTCAATGTACCGAATAAACTGAATAATACCAAATTTTCAACAGAACATAACCAAATAAACCGAAAAACAACCATTTAAACCGAATTTGATCGGATTGGTTAGGTTCTCGAATAAACCGACAAACTGAACCATTTAACCCGAATTCGACCGGTTCGGTTTGGTTCCCAAATAAATTTAATCATTTGTACACTCCTGAGCATAAAAATAAAACAACGATTATCTCCAATATGATTCGTATATATTATAAAAAATACATTTTATGTGATATTATATTTAGGGGAATTTACATATTTACCCTTTCTTAAATTTAAATTTACATATTTACCCTTCTTAGCATTAAAATATCATATTTGTCCTTTCATAAAATATAAAATATCATATTTAACCAAAAACTAAGAATTATTTGACCTTATATTTTTGTTCACGTATCTAATTATATATTTACAATATTATTCTTATATTAATTTGTTTTATATCTAATTCAGAACCCACATATGTACAATAATAAGTTTTATTTTTAAATGAATAATCAAATTTTCTAAAAAAAAATAATAATTACCTAACATAATTTTCAAATTTTCTAAAAATAACACTTACGTTCAAATAATTGGTAAAACTGTTATTACTCATTTAAAAATAAAACTGTTATTATTGTACATATGTGGGTTCTGAATTAGATATAAAACAAATTAATATAAGAATAATATTATAAATATATAATTAGATATGTGAACAGAAAAATAAGTTCAAATAATTGGTAAAATGTCCTGTAAAAAGTTTAGAATGATAGGGGGTATGTTATGCCTTCTTAAAAACTGGTATTATGTAAAATTTTGAAATTCAATAATTATTTTAATCTAATTTGATAGGGAACTGGATGAGACAAAGATGTAACACAGTGGAATCTTGACAATTGTTTTGATTTAATAATTGTTTTTACTCAAATTATATTTGATGTATTGGAGGCCATGCTGCTATGAGAAATGGATTTTCATAAGTAATTGTGTATCGAAAGGACTGAAAAGTAATTACAACGAAATATCGGGTTTTGTGTAAAACTTCCAACGAAGAAAAATTGTATGAGTTTTGCAAGATTTTTATATTTTGGATTTTGTAAGGATTATTTTTGCAAATGTGTCTACTGAAGGTTTGAGTTCTTGCAATTTTAAATAAGTAGAGGGGGCTTATGTGAAAAGTTGGTTTAATCTTACCGGTTTGAATTGTTTTTCAAAAGAGAAAAGATGGAATTTTTTGGGAGAAATAGGGTTGAGATTGTGTACCAATTGTTTTATCAATTGGAATTTTCAAAAGTATTTGTGTACTGAAAGGACTAAAAAGTAATTACATAGAAATATTGGGTTTGTGAATATATATTTGTTAATTGAATTGATTTTGTTAATTAAATATTGTTACTAACATAACTTAATTTATTTGGGGAAATAAATTGTGTTATTAATTGGAATGACTTTATTAATTACTGTTAAATTTCTCATATGTGTTGTAATTATTAATTATGTTGTCATTATTAATTATATAGTTAATGTTTTGTGAATATATATTTGTTAATTGAATCAATTTTGTTAATTGAATTAATTTTGTTAATTAAATATTTCTATTAACATAATTTTATTAATTTGGTTAATTTAATTATGTTGTTAATTTATGTTGTTAATTGAAATGATTTTATTAACTATTAATTGAGTTATGATTACTTGGTAATTGAAAGCTTGGTTAATATAGTGAGAATTTTTGGTGCAAAAGAGAATGCCCCCAATTAATATCATGTCCCTGACGTGTGCTGAGTCATGCTGATTCAAATGCTTGGGGACATACAAGTGTTCATTTTTCAGATTTTTTTTGTTTTATCATTTGTGTAGTCAATCGTGTAACGAGTGATAATTATGATCAAGATATAGTGTTCCATAACTTTTGTAGCCAATGATGTAACGAATCACAATAATGCCAAATTAACAACAACATGACATATGTCATTTTTATTTTATGTTCTATTATTTTTGCTGATAATAGTGTAACGAGTCACAATAATGAGCGAGATTCAGTGTTGCATAATATTTGTAGCCAATCGTGTAAAGAGACACAATAATGGACAAATAAAATGAATGTATTAAAATTATCTAAATAAATTCATTTTAATACTATTTTAATATCTAAATAAATTCATATTAATATTTAATTTAATATATAAATAAATTGATAGTACATTTTAATATAATGTTAATATCTAAGAATTTAATAATAATACTTATTTTAATATATATAAATTAATTCATAGTATAATTTCTACGCAATTCTAAAAAGGTATTTATGCCACAAAGAATGGGGAAATGAGAAAAATCATATATTTCTATTTTATTGTAAAAAAATTAAATAATATTTTTCATTTGAAAATATTTACATAGGAAATAAGAAATTAATTCTATTTGACAAAAAGTATTTATTCTTATTCTTGAAATTATAGTGTATATATAATATTGTCAGGTAAAATAAAATAATAAGAACATATGTATAATATAATGAGTCATGTATATCATTACATAATTTAGAACAAAATATGAACCGAAATATCTTGGTTATCTCACAAGTCACAACTATAAAAAAAAAATCTATCACCTATAAAATTTTAAATACATGGCATGATCATTTCATAATTCCATAATAAAAATAGAAGATAATATTTTTTTTATAATTTTCTAAAATACAAACTATGGAAAAAAATAAAATAATTCGCATCGTAAATTCTCTATTTTGTGTTCTCTCGAAACGGAGCGAGAGTACTTTTAGATTTTGAAATATCTAATCAGTATAGTCACGTCAATCTCCGGTAAAAACTCCATATTTATAATATAAAATATAATAGTGTAATAGTATAATTGGCTTGTGAGTTGTTCCATCCAAGAACTTAGTTTGGTGTTTTTTCTCAAAATATTTGCAGCCCTGGCTTTCATTTTGCTAAGTTGTTTGATAGGCCCAATTCTTAATCATAACTTACCAATTGCTTTTTAAGAATTTTTATACCTCCATCCGACGGGCTTCGATCCCTTTTCCATCTTTCATCTTTTTCAGCTGGCCCATATTCCTCTTCTTTATTTTTGCCAAGTTCCTTTGTTTTACATTGGGCTGTAAAATAATATGGTTGATATTCTTTTTAATCGTTCCGAATTGGTTCTTTTTCACACAAAAAGTTTTTACATACTGCTGGCCCAGTCACGTATATAAAATATTTTCAGTGTGCAAAATAAGTTGCAAACCTAAGATGTTGAGAGCAAAGAAAGCATGAATATGGTCACTCTTTTCGTACCTGCCAAAATTATATATGTTTGGACGTCACATAGTTTGTGCCTGTGGCTGTGTCCCTTATTAAAAGCTCAAAACTTTGAACATTCAACCATGTGGAAGTTATCATTGTAGTTCGAATTCTATACATTTGCACAAATACGTTATTATGAAATGTTGGAGGAAACTGGCTTTTTTCTCAATTGAAAATTATTGAGTTGATTTTTACTAGAAAAATAACTAATGCGAAAATGTTAAGTCTTTTCTTCTTCTTACTAGAGTTTTGGCACGATTTACAATTCATTCGACCTAGCGTCATCGTCAACAATTTGTGGAATTTGTAACAATTCAACCTACTGTCATCGTCAACAACATGAAGATAATCCGTTATTGATAATAACAAACATTAAATTATCACGTTCTCTCTCAATTGAAATTCTTCAAGAGTATGATAACACTTGTAAGCTTAAATTCCTCGAGAAGATTTAAACTCTTAATTTATTATGTAATTAAAGTAAATACCAAACAAAAGGCTTCAAAGTTGTAAAATATTTAAATCCAAACAATAAAAATAAAAACTGAATTATTAAGTATAAAAATACAGGAAAAAAATAAATGCCAAATAAATAACCTTCACAGATCAAGTACCACAATCACTAGAGAAAACCAAAACAATAAAAGGGAACAAAAACAAACACTAGTTAGTATTCAATCAACAGGAGTATAGTTATCTATTACAAAAATAACCCCCACAATCCCCAATAATCCTTTTTAGTCCAAATCTAACCCCAATATTAACAAACAAGAAAACTTAATAATATCTCAACACAATCAACAATAATAAATCACCTCATCTCGGGCCAGAAAGCTCAACAGCATGGAGATTATCGGTAGAATCCACAATCCACTCCGAAGGTCTATGTGGGCCCAGCTCGACTTCTTGTCTCACCACTTCGACCTTTTGCCATTCTTCCCATCGCTCGGCCAAACCGTCTCCTTCGAGCATTCTGACGACCTCTGACATCTTCGGCCTCTCCCCTGGCGAGCCTTGGGTGCATAACAAAGCCACTTGGATTAGAGACTCTACTTCGGGCTCTATGTAATTGCTTTGTAAATCAGGATCTACGAGCATTTCAAGTCTCTTCTCCTTCAATAATCCTTTCACCTACAAAAAAAGTATCGTGAGATCTCGAAGATTTTATAGGGGTTAAATGGGAAAGAGACGAGTACCCAATCGAGGAGCATGACATCATCATCATTAGCCAACCTGGCTAAATCAAAAGCACGTTGCCCCGTAATCAATTCCAAAAGCATAATCCCATACCCAAACACGTCAGTCTTCTCGGAGCTCTTCCCGGTGGACAAGTACTCCGGCGCAATATGGCCAATGGTCCCCCTAACCGCGGTGGTGACATGTGTGTCTTTATAATCCATGAGTCTTGCGAGGCCAAAATCGCCTACAACAGCCTCGTAATCCTCGTCGAGGAGGATGTTCGCGGCTTTCACGTCTCTGTGGATGATTTTCGGGTCGCAATGGTCGTGCAGGTACGACAGACCTCGTGCAGATCCCAATGCGATTTTGCGCCTCGTTTGCCACTCCAGCGGTGGCTCAGATGGAGGCCTCTCTAATAAAAGATAAAAATAAATAACGGGAATAATTTGAAAATTTGCCAAATCGATATACCTCTCAATCTGGAAGCGACGCTTCCATTGGCCATGTAAGGATAGACGAGCAGCCTCTCAGTAGGAGTCATACAAAACCCACGGAGTCTCAACAAATTACGGTGGACCGCCATGCTGATCATCTCGACCTCGGTCTGAAACTGTAGTTCGCCACCTGGCGTCCTCTCCTCCTTCAACCTCTTCACCGCGACCAACGTCCCGTCCGCCAGTCTCCCCTTGTACACTTTTCCGAACCCGCCTCTTCCCAATATATTCTTGTTGCTGAATCCATCCGTGGCCACTTGGAGCTCTCTCAGAGAGAATCTCTTTAACTGGCCTAGATGGACTTCCGGGTCCTCCTCGGCTGAAAAATCGCAAGGGTATGTGATATTTTGAGTTCTTGCTGGGGTATGTTTGAAATTTGTCACTTACCAGGGACATCGAAGAAGTGTTCTTGTGGTTTTCTGCGGCGCCACCAAGCAAACGCAATTGCGGGGGCCGCGAATAGCAGGGCGGCACCTGCGGCTACTCCTCCTGCAATTGCTCCTGTGCTAGACGCACTACTTCCTAATTGAGTCAAACAAACGATAGTAAAATTAATTAGCATGAATAAAAAAGGGAATTTTGCATAAAAGACCATGCACTATGCTAAAATTGCAAAAGAGTATCCCCTACCTTGAGATTGGATTGGGGTTGGAGGATTATAAGGAGGCGGAGGAGAGAAGGGAGGAGCTCCAGGGCACGGCTTTGTCGTACCGGGCCCACATAATAATGGATTATTTGCAAAACTGAAAAGTTAATATACAAAATAGTAGTTAATTGAATGAATTAATGTAAGTGAGAGAAGTTTAGTTTAAGGGAGTTGTATTGTAATGTATTGGTTGTACCTGATAGGTGTGAAGAGAGAGAAAGAGCCAGTAGAGGGAACTTCTCCTGATAAATTGTTATTTGACAAATCCCTGTTCAAAATACAGATAACGTATAAATATTTGAGAATATAATATAAAAATGACTATTAAATTAATTCATACAACATGTAACTTACAGGACTTGGAGAGAAGTAGTGTTGGTTAAGGATTTAGGGATCAGGCCAGAGAGACTATTGTTGTTAAGCCTCCTATAATAACAAATTATTAAATCCATAATTAATTACATTTATATCGAATTAGTTATAATTTCTAAAACCTAAAGATCAAGTAGTGAAGAGAAAACTCACAGGAATCTTAGCTTCAATAAGTTTCCAAGAGAATCAGGGATTTGGCCAGTGAAGTTGTTTAAATACAGATCTAAACTCACTAAATTAGTTAGGTTTCCAAGTTCACTCGGTATTATCCCACTTATATTATTGCTATAAAGTTCCCTGTAACGCAAAAATCACATTATAAAATATTAAATTTCCATTTTTGGAAAGTATTTTATATCGTTTTTGTAACGTACAAGTATTGAAGATTTTTGAGCTGGCCGAGTTGAGGCACTAAAGTACCCGATAAAGCCGCATTTCCAAGATCTCTACAAAAGGGGAAAAGATAGTAATAAATGCTAATTATTTGATGAGAAAATTCCAAAATTAGTTGTTGACAAGTAACGTACACTCTAATGACGCTATTGTCGTTGTTACACGTGACATGAAACCACGTGCAAGGGTTAACTAGGGTTGGATCCCAGCTTTGGAGAACATTGTTAGGATCGTTAAGATTCGTTCTTAAACTGTGCAAAGCATCACCTGTGTAAAGAAAATTAGGACACAAATTAAATTGAGAGAGAGAGAGAGATTATAGCTTGTTCTAACTTTAGAAAATTAGGAGAGGATAGTATAAAGGTTGTGTTATTTAGGGAAATTATTCGAATTGGTGTAATGAATATTCAAATTTGGAAATTTGTACCCAATTGGAAGAGATTTGCTTATATGACCCAGTCTTAATCATATTACCAATTCAAATTGGTTGTTCCATTGAATTATTCTCTCCAAATGGTCCAACAAGAAGTATAAAAATCACTATCAAATTAAAACTAGTAAATGCGAAAAAAAAAAAAAGGAATAAAACAGTGACAAAATTAGAGACAAAGTATACTAAATAGAGACCAAATACTATCCTTTTCTCAACAATTATCCAAATCTTCAACTCGAAGACACCAAATTTCTATTCTAGGCACGAAAAAGACTGATATATCAAGTCAAACCTTATTCAAAAATGCTCAAACACATCGCACAAAACAGATCAACGAAATAAACCAAATCCAAATCACTACAAACCTTCCATATTTGCAAGAACTCTAGCAAAAGGATGAAACAACACGATCAAACAAAGGAACCGCTGCCATACCACACTCCACGCCGTCATTGCTATCTCCCAAAAAACCGACTCGACTCCTCTACTGAATCAGATCCAGCTTCAATGCAAGAAACCCTAAATCCAGCACCATTTCTCAATCCAAGAAGAGACGGATCGGATCCGAACAGGATCGATGATTCGAAAGCGATCCAACCAAGATTCGACCACCCTTTATGCCTCTTTATCTACCTATCTATCTATCCTCCCCCTTTCCCTCTCACTCGCTCACTCACTCACTCACCGCATTTACTTTTCAACTGATAACAATGGATTGTAATTTCTCCTTTTCGCCTTATCTCCTCCTTTTTCTGAGAGAAAGACAGAACGAATTCGGCAGCTAGCTTTTTAACAAGCGAGGGTTTTTGCCTTTTATCGACCACTCATATGACTACACAGTTCAAAGACACAGAAGAACAAAAGAAAGAGCACTCACTACAGTCAAAGCATTTTGTCTCCTAGCCCTGCCACGTAGGATTCGGTCAAACATTACACGTCATCTACGTAATGACGTGTCGTGTTCTTATTGGATGATTTGCATTGAGCTCAGGTGTGCTTTGAAGTCTTTTAGGACCAACTATTTAATGCTATTGCTTGCAAATAATTAGCAATTAATAATTTTACTGAATTTGAAAAATGAAATATCTCAAAGAAAGGATTGGGATAAATTCCTAAAATCGTCCTAAATTGAATTTGCATTGGATCAGGGGCTGTGTGGGCTCATGGAGTAAAATAATGTGTTGGTGTTTATTCACTGTTCCCACTTTGATAGAGGCAGACAGGTAGGCAAACAAGGTTCTTTGAATAATTAAGAAAAATATTAGACATACCCCCACTTCTCCTCCACATCCCTGATAACGTAAATATGATTTAATTCCTTAAAAATTAATACTTTAATTTATGATTTAACATCTTAATTATATGTTTAATCATAAATTAAGATAATTGAAACATAAATTAAGATGTAAAATCATGTTTTATGTGTTAATTTTGAAATTTTCAATCATATCCACGTCATTAAGGATGTGAGAGGAAAGTATATGAGAATGTACATCACTACTGAATAATTAATTGGGACTGTATGTATGTTTAGTTGACCCCAAATGAGAATGGGAGATGGTGATGGACAATGACAGCCTGATTTTAGGTGTAATTACCTAATGCATGAGTGTATTAACTATTATTAAGTATGATAGTGTTATGCTTAAAGATCGTGTGATATGTGAAGCTAAAAGAAAGTTTGTCCCTTGGATTAATTATTCTATTTTGTTGCTTAATGTTTGTTGTACCATTTATTCTGGAGGTATTTCTGTTTTAGAGTGATTCTGAGTTTGCTTAAAGAGTAAAGTAATTAAAAGAACTAATACCGATTTATAAAATATCAACATATAAGAATAATGAGGGAAATTTGGAATTGGGGCAAATTTGGAGTTTTCACGGCCAAATCGGCATACTGATGAGAAATCCCGAATTATTGAGTTATTGGCAAAATGTAGTGTGGAATATAAAGGTCTCGACGACAGTGAAATTATTTGTGTGGATTGCAATACAAAATAAACAAAATACTGTTGATAAATTAGCAAGGTTGGCCTCGCGACGAAAAATATGTTATATACAAGGCGGTGATAGAAACAAAAGATCATCTTTTCTTCTCATGCACATATTCACAATCGACGTGGAAATTAACCGACCAACTAACCAAAAGACGACAACCGACGTTAACCGCACAGTCGAGTGATGGGAATGAGCAACAATATTACACACCCCGCACATGGGAACCCGCTTTCACCCCTCACTAATATACATGGAATGTTATTATGAGTAATTAATGCATATAATAAGCAAATTAAGAAATTGAAGAGCCAATTATCAGGTGCGGGTAGATTGGGGGATATTAAGTGCGGGACGCATAACTTTATTGTGGGAATGAGTGGCATCAAAATGAATGGTGATGGCTTGGAATTTATGGAAAGAACGCAACAAAAATATATATTCCAAAAGAAAGAGGCCCCGCCAATTATGATAGCAAGAATAGAGAGAGAAAATAAAAGAAGTAAAAATTTGACAAATATGGTGTTAGTAATTAGTTAAGCAAGATTAACTACATATACTGGAACTTTTAGTTAAATCATATTGTAAATAATTTATTTATTTAATATATTAAAAATCTTCGTCTTTTCTTAAAAACAAAGAACATTTAGTTGGTAGGAGCTTCTCTCCTCGGAAATCTTAAAATAGTCAAAGAAAAAAAAAGGAGAAAAGAAAATGTTTTCAATATGACGACGCACACACTACAAAAAGAATGCTCGTAAACATTGTTTTTTTCTTTAATCATTGAAAAGGATCAAATTAATCATCCAAAATATAAAAGTATTATATCAAAATATACTAAAATTCTACAGTTTCATCGATCTATCACAAAATAATTAACATCGTCTATAATCCGAATCCAAAACGAGCCACCCACTCAACATTCTGGGCATGTTTGATTTGAAGGATTCTAGAATACATGGATATATCATATACATGTATTTGATAATCCATGTATTTTATAATACATGCTAGTTGTTTGATTTATTGGATTCCAATATCATGTATATAAAAAATTGTTGTTTGATTTGTCTTGAAGATTTTGGATTTTGGATTTCAATTATGTTAGTTTTTATGATAAATGATTAGATAAAACATAATCACATTATTTTTTTAAACAAGCTTTTTATTGATTATAAATCACAAATTAAATTTACAAAATAACATCTTCAATTCAAGAGTGACTAAAAATCAAAACAATATATTACATACAAAAAACAAAAGAGTTCAGCCAATTGCAAAACCACAATCACATAATCAAAATTTTCATTACAAAAACAAATTCAATTACATTTAATTTTTATATTCACTGTAACTACTAAATACCGCAGATAAATTCAATAAGATCAACAATAGGTGAATAATTATTGTATTCAATGAACTAACTCAAATCATCCTGGAGAGTTACGTTACCGTCGAAACTGAATGTCTCCAATACATATTTTGGTGCTACTTCTCCTTTCTCCATTCACTGTACGAAATATAAATCAAGAATTCATTAATTCAAATTAATTGCATGAAATGTTTTCGAGAATTCATGAAATCAGGAATAACACTTAGCACTAATTAATAATACTATTTACCTCAAACTATAACATTTGAGTTGTCGGGTTCCCTTTGGATGCATGGAACTTGTTCGATGAAATTCCCATGTGACATATGTGGCATCCGGCAACATGATTATTAGCTGCAAATTCAAGAAACCAAATTCAAAAGAAATATAAAATAATTGAAAGATATAAATCAAGAATTGAAGACTCTCTCATCAGAATTAGGCAAAATTGGCGATGACGCATGATCAGAATTAGGCAGAATTAGGCAAAATTGATATGCAAATAATCTAAATATATGAACTAATTTGTGAACAATTGTACAAAAAGGTCTTAAATTGAACTATTGGAGAATAATTATAATATAAATTAACCTAATTGAACTATCAGAGAATAGGATTCCGCCTAATTTTGAAATGAACTCTAGTCAGAAAATTAAAGCGAGAGAGAAAGAGATGGTACCAGTCACTCGAAGTAGTTTCACTTGATTTAGAGCGAGAGAGAAAGAGACATGGCGAAGAGAAAAATGGCGAAGAGAAAGAGACATGGCGAAGATAGAAAGAGACATGGATTAGAGCCAGAGAAAAATGGCGAAGATGGAGAAAAATGGCGAAGATCTTGAGGACTGACAGCGAGAGAGAAAGAGACGGCGCCATTGAGGAGCTAGAGGAATGGCGAAGATCTTGAGGAATGGCGAAGAGAGAAATGGCGAAGAGAAACTGGAGCGAGAGAGACGGCGCCATTGAAGAAAATGACGCTAGTGATGAAATACACGGAGAAGGTTCGTCCGTGTATTTTGTTATCCCGTTTCTTGAACGGGATGACAAAATACAGGGAGAGTGGCTCTCAAATCCTGGATGTAATAAAATCAAACAAGGGATTTGCTTCTAATCCCGGATTTGGGACTACAATCCCTCTAAATCCCTCAAATCAAACAAGCCCTCTAAAACAAAATACTCAATCAAAAGTTCAAAACAATCAAACTATTTTTCATCAGACATCGCCTATGTTGCACGGATACGGATACGGATATCGTATCCGATACGATACGGATACGATGACACGGTAATTTTAAAAAAATCACGAATACGGATACGACTATATAATTATTATTTTAATATATTTATTATATATAATTAATAAATTAATAATTTTTCTAAAATAAATATCATTACAATAAATAAAATCAACCAAACAATACAAGTATCATAATAATGAATTAGGTAAGATTTTCTAGTCAAAAGAATAATCCCATGGCTGGAGAAGAAAGCATAAAGCGTTTGACTATTAAATAAACTTATTTTAGAAGTATGTTAGAACTAATCTAGAAGTATCCTAGAAATATCCTATATAATTTATTTAAAAATATTATGGGCCAAAATACATAATGGACCGAAGTATCCTAAATGAATTATCTCAGTCGTATCCTGGAAGTATCATAGCCGTATCATGTTGTATCCTGCCTATCCTTGCCGTATCCGGAAAAAAATATATTAAAATATTCGAATACGCCACGTGACGTATCCGATACGTATCTGAGCCGTATCGTACCCCTATATGTATTGGATACGCGTATCCTTAGGATACTTCTGCATTTTGGATATTTTGGAAGTATCCGTAACATAGGACATCATTTATATCATTCGTGAAAGATATGATGTTCTAGACTAACTGTTTTGTTTAGGTAAACATATTAATCATAAATGACATGATATCAATTTTTATTCATGTTTATTTGAAAATTACCATCTCTTTATTCTCCCACCAGTACGATGATGAACTTGATTCTTCGCATTTAAAGTATCAACCTCACATTCTTTCTATAAAAATAAAAAAACAGCATTTTTTACTTGATTTTTACAAAAATGAAAGAACAAAAATTTCTCTCTTTTTAAGCATCACAATTAATAATAATGTCATGAATGAAAATATTACTCATATCATCAAAAGTATAAGACTTTGAAAGTAAAAACTATGAAATTATGTAAACTCGTTATAAAATTTACCCTAGTGATATATATAATGTTTACCGGACAAACATATTTGATATAACAAACTATGTGTACACTAGTATGTTCGTATATTTATGATCATTTTTTACTAATCATGAATACATTGTTATGCAAGTCTTAATCATATGCATGTACAAGTTAGATATTATGTACTTAATCAACCTTATAACGAGAATATACAGTTTAGTACTTCGAATTTTGAGAAGATATTATAATGATAGATTGTAGTACTTCGTATTAAAATAAAAAATATAATGACATCACTCACAGTTTAGCACGAGTATTATCCCAATTAATATGATAAGACAATTTGATGAATGTGAGCTCATGGGTATTATGAGTATGGATACATATTTCAGACGAACGAGGGATTAATGCTAATTTTGTTGCTTGGAATGTGATGCAAAGTTGTGATAGAATATTTCACGTCCAAGCGTAGCAGCCCGTTCCAGTTTTAAACAAAAAGCTCGATGAATTCAAGCAACGAAGATGTGCGGGGGGGGGGGGGGGGGGGGGGGGGTAATGTCGATCAAAGGCCGAATAGTTGCAGACTTAATTAATCATCTTTAATTAGATGTATAATTCTCGTATCAGATTGAATTATATGATTATTCTTTGATCAACATCATGGTATATTATTCTCTATTATTTTGTGATGGTGGTCAAAAGAATAAGGTACAAGCACTTGAAGCTATGGAAAAGAAATTCAAAAAGGAACACACAAGCATCTCTTAGCTTAGCTCCCTTTGTTCTCTTCCCCATTTCTGAATGCTCATCATAATAGATCCCTGAATACAAACGAAGTGGAAGTAATTAAGTACATGTAATGCTAATCAATCAGATATGTATACATATCCCAAAAAAGTTAAAATGCAATCCTAGAGTCTTTGAATCCGAATAAAACCACTTTTTTCAAAAATATCATTGTTTTCTTCCCATTTAAAACCAGACTCATCCCTTCCTCTCAATTCTCACATTCACAACCTTAAATTACATATCCTTGCATCCCAATTCTCCCAACATTTATCATGAAGAACAGAAAAAACAATCAAAGGAATAGTAGTTCAATTAGCCCTCCTCCTTCGGACACCGAATCGAACTCGCCACCAAAAGAGCAAGATCGGTTCTTGCCCATTGCTAATGTGAGCCGCATTATGAAACGCTCTCTTCCTGCAAACGCGAAAATATCAAAGGAAGCAAAAGAGACTGTGCAGGTATATACACAAACAGACGTTGAAAAAACTTAGTTAATTTTATTGAACTTAATTTGTTGAAATTTGAAAAAAAAAATTTAATTTAATTTTAAGATATGTATTATGCAATTAAATAATGACTTTTACAAGACATTAATATCTTATTTATTATATAGCATATATATTAATAATTGATCACAAGTCTCAAACATGAGAAATCATAACATGATGTAAATATATAACGTTTCAGGAGTGCGTGTCAGAATTCATCAGCTTCGTAACTGGCGAAGCCTCGGACAAGTGTCAAAGAGAGAAGAGAAAGACCATTAATGGAGACGACCTCTTGTGGGCCATGACCACTCTAGATTTCGAAAAGTACGTCGTTCCGCTCAAGTCTTATCTTTCCAAATATCGCGAGGCTGAGGGGGATAAAGCTGCCACATCAGCACTGCCAACCGGCAACGTAATCACTGACAAATTCACTGAGATTGGCGGCGGAGAAACGCAGACCGTGAACAATGGTGAGGAAGGAAATGTCGGAGCGCTAGATATGCAAATATTCGGGTTTTACGCCTCCTCTGGATCTGAACCGGCTTTAGGGTTTAAGGGTTTTGCGGAGGCCGGTTCGAGTTGTAAAATTGTAGATTTTGATATTGGAAAAGAACAATGGTAGAATTTAATTCGCCAATTTTAACTTACTTGTAATTTATGTGTATTTAGTAATAAAATACTGACTACATTAGTATCAGTAACGAAAGCGATCGTTTGTCGGATACCATTCAAAAAAAAAAATACTGACTACATTATACCTTATTAGATGGTTGCTCGAGGAGCTAACACGTGGTATCCTTTGCGCCCGTCACGTGGCACATCTTTTTTTTTTTTAAAATATTGTCTTTTCCAAAAAAAAAAAAAAAAAAAAATTCAGAGGATTGCTGAGGAGCTACCACGTTGCATCTTTTTTTTTCAAATTTTTTTTCTCAGATTTTCTCAATTTTTAGATTTCGCGAGGTGCACGCGGAATGATATGTGCCCACCACGTGGTCTTTTTTTAATTTTTTTTTTCGAATTTTTTTCAATTTTGAGATTTCGCGTGGGCCTGCCAGGTGGCATTCCCTGTGCCCGCCACGTCGTCTTTTTTATTTTTTCTTTTCAGATTTTTCCAATTTTTAGATTTCGCACGATATATATGAAAATATGATATGTCACGTGGAATGCTTGTGCCTGTCATGTCGTCATTTTTTTTTTCAATTTTTTTCAATTTTGAAATTTTGTAGGTCATATATGAAATTATATTAACAACATATCTAAACAAATAAAAAAACGTAAAAACACAAAAAATACAATCGACTAGAACAAACCCGCGCAATTGGCGCAGGGAGTATCGCTAGTAACTATTAAAGATGAAGCATGCTTTATTCTTTGAAATTTAAGTAATTCAACCGTGCAATTGCGTACCTGTTCATGTTGTATCGATTGGTCGAGAGATTAAACAGCACGTACGGTACCGACATTCGACAAGCTTGCATGCCAAGCTTTTAGGGAATCTGAATATAGTGAGATATTTTCCACCCTTTATGTCAATAGTCCAGAGATCATATTTTCGTTGTATAAATCCAGAGATAAAATAGGATAAAACCCCACTACATATGGAATAAAAATAACCTAATTAACTATGGATTATCACTGCATTATTATTAAACTAAGATTGCTTATACAAAGAATCTTGACAATTACATTTTGTTCGATATTTAGAGTCTTAGACCAGACATTTTACATCAACATCAACATCATAATTCATACATACAGACTTATTGTTTGGGAACAAATTGGAATATTTGAAAAGATTTAAAGGCTGAGACCAAAGTTTGATCCCAAATTATAATGACTCGCTCTCATTAGACACAACGGAGTTAACGAATGCTTAGGGAAACTTGCTAGTTAGATTTTAATCGGATTTTTTTATAGGTGGAAGAAAATGATAAAAGCTTGTAGCCAACAAACAGTTCTAATTAGAAAAACAAACCAGTGGGGTAATTTCAGAATTTCTATTTTATAGGGAATTTTTTTTTTTTGAAAGAGGCTCAGATTTGCATTAAAATTAAAAGAATAATTATACCATATCCCCTCATTTTCCCACCACATCTTATATATCACCAATTAATCATTAATTGATAATTAATTAGCGTGGTCATTAACAAAAATACATCCGATTAACAGTTAATTGATATTAATTAAAAATATCAATTAACTGTTAATCGAATGTATTTTTGTTAATTACTTCAATAATTAATCATTAATTAATCATATAAAGATGTTGGGAGAAATGACTCAAATGAGGGGGTATTGTATATGGCCTCAAATTAAAAAGAACCGAGTATAGAGTCATTACATCAGAGACCTTTAGTAGGTCATAGAAAAAAATTAAAAAGAGGAAAATAAAAATAGTTTAAAAGACATGAAAAGCCACAAGGGCCAATTAAACAGATAAGAGTCGTAGACTTAGGAGCTTGCGCTCTTGAGAATTTTTTTTTAGCAATTCTCCCTCATTTAAGCACTTCCTCGGAGATCATTCTGGCGAGAATAAAGGGTGAGAAGGTTTTAAACGAAAAAAATCGTCTATTTCTCTCTTTCCAGATATTTCATATAGTTGTTATCCAAAGCGTATCCCATTTGGAATTATGAATTTTGTCTCCTTTATTTTTGTTGATTGTCCAAAATTGAAGTAGATCATCGAAAAATTACAATTGTGGTAGAAGCAATTCTTGGGCAACGGAGTTCCAAACCCGAAGAGCATACATACAATAAAGTAGGAGATGGTTGACGTCTTCTCTATATTGCGCGCATAAAGAACATCCCTCGTTATTCGGCCAACCCTGTGTTTCAAGATTGACCGTTGTAAGAAGCCTATCGTGGATGGCAAGCCATCCAAAGAATCACACTTTGCTTGGAGGCTTGATCTTCCACAAATGAACATTCCACGAGAGTATAATTCTCGGGTTTTTTAGAAAATCGTAAGTGAATTTGGTTGTGAAAGCCCCGTGTGATGTCCAATGCTAAACATGTGCCGGGTTGTTTGGGTTCGGCCTAATAATAAAGTAGCAAAATGCGTCGGTCGACAAAGGCCTTTGATGAAAATCGAAAACAACCGATTCGGAAAGTTATTGATGTCTTGTATCGAACTTATTCCATAGAAATCATTAAGGATGGTAGACCAAAAAGAATTAGGATGGAAGATCAATTTAGTGCCTAAAAGAGTAACACTTCATTTTGAGTTTTGATGTCATGGATCCCCATGCCCCATTCGTTTTTGGCAAGCACATTTTGTCCCATGCTATAAAGCAATGACATCATTTACATATTTTATCACATTTCCATAGAAAGGATATCATGATTTTTTGGAGTTCTTTAATTAGCCACAAAGGAAGAGTGAAAGCTTGCATGAAATATGTCGGTATTGCCGCTTGTACCAACGTGAGCATATCACTCGATGATAGTAACTTTCCTTTCCAACCAGCCAAACACGCATTTATCTTGTTGATCAAGGGAAGAAAATGAATTTTTTCGGCTTCCCCACCGATAGTGGAAGACCAAGGTATTTGATAGGTAGTGATTTTTAGAACATTGTAAGATATTACCTATTAGATCATGAAATTCGGAAGGAGTGGAGATCGGTACAAAAGAGCTCTTGAGTTTATTGATCCCTAAACCTGTAATAGCCGAAAAATTGTGTAGTGCTTGAGCGACTATTTCAAATTATCCGGATCCGCTTGTACAAAAATAATTGTATCGTCGGCGTATTGAAGCGCTCTTGGCGCTAGTGAAGGAAATGCAGTTTCACATCTACGGTAAAATCGTACGTATAAGGATATATGAACATGGTAGTTCATAGAAATATAACATGTGTATTAGATGCACATATGTATATATGATATACATAATTAAGATTGATAAGATAAGATTTTAGGAAAAATCTGTTTGAAACATTTTTACTAAAACGGACATAACTTTCGCATACGAACACCGATTTGGATGATTCAACTCTCATAAGTTAGATAATTGGATTATCTACAACTTGCATATTCAGTGGAAAAACATTTGAATAACGTAGGACGTTCATTCTAATGAAATACACGAAAGGTTGCGGCAGTTCGACGAAAGGACGCGAACGTTTACTAAAACTAGCATAACGTTCGGACTGGATATCCAAATTGGATAAACTCGGATTTGTTGGAAAGGTGATAAGATCATCTAGAAGTTTCGTGCAGAAAGTACCTGTTAATTATGGACCTAAGTCGGTCGAAATTCTAGTTTAGTGAAAGTGTGTCTGCTTATTCTGCAGGAGACACATTTTTTGATCAAATCTTCTAGAAACTTGTCCTTTCATGCATATAAAAATATCATTTGATTGATTAAAGAGTGTCTATTTACTGGTGAAGGAATATGAGTTATTCTATAAATAGGATCCTAATCTCACTAAATCAAATAAATCGAAGAAACCATTATTTCCACTAATTAATCCAGTAATTAAGAGAGAGAAAAGTTCGCCGGAATTCTCCATTGATTCCGGCAAGAGTTTAAGCAAGAGTGATTACGAGGCGTCTAGGCAGTTTCGTGATTATCCGACGACTCCCGTTTCGCGGTGGATATGAGTAGAGGTACGTATACGTTTGCGTACTAACGAGTTAAGTTCATCAACCGATGAGAAGACGAACGGAGAAAGACGACCGGTTTGGGCGTGGGACGAACCAGTACGAGCGAAAAGGTGCGAACGAAAAGGTGCGACGTGAACGGAAGTGAAGGCTTCGCAGCGACAAACCCTTCGTAAGCGATCAATTTCGCTAGGTACAAATATTACGTTTATTAGATTTACGTTATATTAGTTATAGGCAATTTGATAAACAAATCGTAGATGAGATCTCGGAGATTTGTACTCCGTCGAGTCCAATAATTATCCGCTGCGCGGACTCGATGGGGTGTAGATAACCCAACAGTGGCATCAGAGCAAACGTCATACGGTTTGCGTTATCAAATCGCAAGAAAAATGATTAAGATCATATGTAGGGTCATTTTAGTAAATTTTCCCAAAATTGAAACCTAAAATAAGATTTTAAAGTCAAATTCACAAGTAATCGAATGGTAAAATATTATAGGATAATTACTGGTACCATTTAATGTCTTGAAAATAGTTTTGCTTCGAAACGAGCAAAGAATTCCTTATTTGACTACAAAACTTTAGAATTTTATTTTTATAATTCAATTTAATACATGAAAACCTTGTGAATATAAAACCTAGTAAGTTGATGTATGACACAACAAATCCCTCACAGCGAAATTTGAAATGATAGAATTTTGCGTAATTATAAACTAACTAGATGTCTCCCATATAAACAGTTGTCATGTTTGTTTACAAATATACGTGTGGATTGGGCCTTCGCCAGGCATGCGTATACGCGTAGTTCAATAGGACAATAAGCTTTAGTATAATTTAAATGTGGATTGGGCCTTCGTCAGGCATGTTTAAATTTAAACTAGTTGATACGTTTAGTATGGTTTTAGTTTAGATATTCAAGTTAATCGGATTAATTGGATAAGACATAGTTGAAATACACACACGGAATTTTGAATTACATACGATATAATTTAAATACTGAAATTTCATAAAGTTTGAGAGTCGCATATGATGCGATTGGATATGATCCTACCTAAATAACGAGATCCCACTCGATAGGCCTTCGTCACTTGTGGGAGGATTGTAATATATGGTTCTCAAGGTGTTATCGGATTATGAATCCCGAATCGATCATGAGGGTGATTGTTTTTGATAAAAGTGACATAAATAACCCTATTAAATAAAGCATATAGAATTAATATGCACAGTTAATTAATTAGTCATTATTATGTTTTAGGAATCATGTCTAGTAACAATACCAGTTCTATATCGATTCGATCGTTATTGGAGAAAGAGAAACTTGTTGGTAGGAATTTTCTGGATTGGCACCGTAACCTTAGAATCGTTCTAAGGCATGAAGATCTAATAAGTGTATTAGAAACGCCAATAGTGAAAGTGGCTAATCCAACAGAAGCTCAAAAGGCAGAGTTGAAAGTACTCAAAGGCAAATCGAATAATGTAACATGCCTTATGTTAGCATGTATGGATGCAAGTTTTCAAAAGAAGTTCGAAGACTCCGATGCATATACGATAAACAAACGTCTCCTTGAAATGTTCCAGGAGCAAAAGAGACTTGAACGGTTCAATACTCTTAAAGGTTTGGTCAATTGTAAATGGCACCAGGGCCATCAGTTAGCACGCATATGCTAAAGATGCCGGATTTCCTAGACCGTCTAGAGAAATTCTTCGAAGTAATCTCGGCAACATTGCAACAGGATATGATCATTTGTTCATTACCGCCGACATTTGTCTCATTCGTGACGAACTATCACATGCATTCGATGAACAAGACGATCCCCGAATTACATGGGATGCTGAAGAATTATGAATCGAAAATGATTACGACGGGTCCTAAAAACCGCGGCGGATCGAATGATGTCTTAATGATTCAATCGGGAAATCGTAAAAGAAACAACTCAAAAGGTGAATCAGGTTTGGGCTCTAAGAAGAAGCCTAAACTAAATAACAAAGGAAAATCCGAGAAGAAGAAGAAACAGGACGATGATAAATGTTTTCATTGTGAAAAGACGGGCCATTGGCGCCGCAACTGCAAGGTATTTCTCGAAGAGTCGAGGAAGAACAAAGGGAAAGCCGTAGCGGCCGGTACCGCATGTATGCCTGTTATAGAAATTAATATTTCTACTATGAATAATTGGGTATTATATACTGGTTGTGGAACTCATATTTGTCGTAATGTGCAGATCCTAAGAAATAGTAGAAGATTGAAGTCTGGTGATGTAGATCTCCGCGTTGGAAATGGAACAAAAGTTGCGGCTTTTGCAATAGGAGAAGTGGATCTAGCATTACCAAGTGGATTTAATATAGTATTAAATAAATGTATGATGGCTATGAATTTGTTATTAGGAATGATGAATTTGTGATATGTAAAGACAATAATATTTATGCTAATGTAGTTATTGAGAATGGTCTTTATGTGTTAGATTTAGATAAATTTAATAAATCCATCTATAACGTGAATGAATCTCGGAATAATCCTAAAGTTGGTAATCAAACTTACTTTTGACATTGTCGTTAAGGTCATATAAATGAGAAACGCATCTCGAAACTCCATAAAGATGGTTTACTCGACTCATTTGAATTTGATTCATATGGGAAATGCGAATCATGTTTACTTGGCAAAATGATAAAAGCGCCGTTTTCGAATAAAGGCCAACGGTCCACGGAGCTATTAGAACTAATACATTCAGATGTATGTGGTCCAATGAGCATCGAGGCAAGAGGAGGTTATCGTTACTTTATCACATTTACTGACGATTATAGTAGATATGGCTATGTCTATTTAATGCGTCTTAAATCAGAATCTTTTGAAAAGTTCAAAGAATTCCAAAATGAAGTAGAGAACCAGTTTGGCAAGAAAATCAAAGCTCTTCGATCTGATCGAGGAGGCGAGTATTTGAGCTATGAGTTTGACGATCATTTAAAAGATTGTGGAATTGTTTCACAACTTACTCCACCTGGCACACCACAATGGAATGGCGTATCTGAAAGGAGAAATGAAAGAAAATATGGCTTAAGAATTAACTTGGAAGAATTTATATAAATAGGCAAATCTGCAGTCAGAATTGGACCCGTTCAGAATTATGGGTTTTAACCTAATTTCAGATAATTATGATTTAATCTAATTTCGGGCCCATTCAGATAATTAAGGTTTTAACCTAATTTCGGCCCAATCCGAAAGCTAGGGTTTTAACCTAATTTTTGCCTATATATATATTCTGATTTCAACTTTCTCTCTCTTCGAGGCTGCCATTTTTCTGACCTAATTTTGGCCGCCGAAATTCTTCTTTCTCCCACAGAATTTCAAAGTGAGATCGAGAGAGAAATAGAAGAGAGATCTGAGCAATTTGTTGAGAGAAATAATCGTGACACCGGCTAGAACGGTGTTGACGGTTCCGATCGGACGAATATCAAGGTGGACACGAGTAGAGGGGCTGCACGAGCAATCCTTGGAGAAGGTTCAACAGATTGGAGAAGAAGACATCACGTACTAACTTGTACGAGGTAAAATTCTGATTACTCTTCCTTTTTCGGTGTTTTTCGAGTGTGATCCAGGGTAGAATTAGGTTACGCATGCGTGAATAATTCCGCTGCATACTCTAATAATCGTATGCGTAATTCTACAGTGGTATCAGAGCAAACGCTCGTTAAAACCATCGAAAATTAGATTTTCAGATTTGTAGATTAGAATTTTATAATTTGAGAAATTTTAGAATTTTTGGGCTAAATTGCAAAATTACATAATATGAATTCTGTTGAAAATTAGATTTTCAGAAAAATTAGATTTTCAGAATATATTGTAATTATAACAGATTAGATCTGGTTAAAATTGATTTTTCAGAAAAATTAGGTTTTCAGAATATATTTTGTACAGATTAGATCTGTTGAAAATTGGATTTTCAGAAAATTAGATTTTCACAATATATGGTAATAAATACAGATTGGATCTGTTATAAAAATTTGGATCTGTAAAATATTTTTAATAAATAAAGATTTTCAAAAAAAAAAAAAAAAAAAAAAAAAAAAAAAAAGTCGAAATTTTTTTTTTCTGTCGTTTCTCGATCGAACTTGGAGTTGCGATCGTACGAACAAAATTCTGGACAACAAAATTTTTTTTCTGTCAAAAATGCCCAATAATTTAAAATTTTCAATTTATAAATTCAATTCGGTATAGCATATAGCCTAAAACGGGGATGATTGTTTGTGAATGTTTGTATGTGTATTGTGATTGTTTGTATGTGTGTTGTGATTGTTTGTATGTATGTTATGTGGGGGCCAGTGAGCTTTCCAATTTGTAAACTATTTTAATATGGGGATCAGTGAGTCTTCCAAATTGTAGTAGAATAGGTTTAGTTTTGAAAAAGGAACCTTCAAAACAAGACGACACGAAGATTGGATCTTCAAGAACAGACGACACAACACGAAGATTGGATCTTCAAGAACAGCACAAGAACATCTTGGGTTTTAGGGTTGGGAATTTAGGGTTTTATGATTGCTCATAAAACTAAAAGGCCTATATGCTATACCGTACAATTTTTGTTTTGTTTTTGTTTTATGCATGAATAAAATAAAAATTAAATAAATGATTTTAAGAAAAGAAAATCCTCCCACGTAATTATCAAGTAACTTGCCTCCCTAAATGGAACCTTCTAGTCTAGTCTTTGTTTACTTATGTTGCATGGCCTTAGTCTGACACAAGTTTACACGTACGTAGAAAAGAAGGCACGCATTGATTAGGGATTGATATGTTGCACGGCTTTAGTCTGGCATGTCAATTCGCTAATTGAATGATATTCCATTTATGGTTTGGACTTGACCAATTAGCTAGCTAGGCTAGTATTTGGGGCAAGGAGTGAGGTACACATACTCTGGTTTTGAGTTGGACTCAATACTGGACCTCGCGAATAAATCAAGAATCGTCTTAGAGATGATTGGACACCGTCCTACCCAACGTGACGTGTTTTCTGAGTGGTTGGCCTTAGTCACCTTAGAAATATGTTAAATAGGGATCTTGTCCATTATGAGATTTAAGGTATCAAATCTCCGTTTCAGTAGTGGGGGCTATTTGAAATGATAAAATAATGGGTATTTCAAGTTGTTTGAAAATGAATTTTAATATATGAAAGTCCACGTTATTAATTACATTATTTTTCAAAATTTGTAGATTTAATGGCTTTACCAAGTAATAACCGCTTTAGTTTGCGTTCCATTTTGGAAAAGGAACGAATGAACGAAAAGAACTTTCTCGACTGGCAGAGGAATCTGGGATTCGTTCTGAGACAGGAAGGAAAGGCACATGTCTTGGAGACGCCTATCCCTCCTGTGCCAGGGGATACAGCAACTGAGGATGAGACATTCGAATATACGACCATGATGGACGATTCGAATGATGTCACATGCCTCATGTTGGCTACTATGACTCCTGAATATCAAATTCAGTTTGAGAAACAGGATGCATACGAGATTATGAAATAGCTCAGGGAGATGTTTCAGGTTCAAGCAAGGGTGGAGAAGTATCAAGCTCTTGGCAATGCGACGCAATGCAAGATGCAAGAGGGTACGCCCGTTAGCTCTCATCTTCTCAAGATGAAATGATATTTCGATCATCTTGAGAGGCTTGGCATGAAATTTGAGTTGGAGTTACAAACTGATTTGATCATATTGTCACTGCCACCGAGTTTCGATTCGTTCATTTCGCATTTCCACATGTCGGACATGACAAGGACCATTCCCCAGCTTTTCGGAATGCTCAGAACATTCGAAGGTGACCAGAAACCGCGATACATGAAGTCTAGGATTTCGGAGGTATTGGTGGTTCAAGGGAAGAATCCAAACAATGGAAACAATAACAAGAAGAGGAAGGCAAAGGGCAACAAGGTTGCGTCTAAGCCCGTGAGCAAGAAAGCCAAGGATGACAAGAAGTGTTTCCACTGTCTCAAGGAGGGGCATTGGAAGCGTGATTGCGAGATCTTCCTGAGGGAGAGCAAGCAAAAGACCGCTTCCTCGGACACACCGGCATCAGGTATTTCCGTTATCGATTCTTATTTCTTTACTTTATCATCATGGGTGTTGGACACTGGATGTGGGACTCATATTTGTAATAATATGCAGGGCCTAAGAAGTAGAAGATCGTTGATTCGTGGCGAAGTTGATTTACGCGTCGGGAATGGAGCTCGAGTAGCAGCATTAGCCGAAGGGACGTATGATTTAACTTTGCCAAATGGACTTATTTTAGTTTTGAATAATTGTTGTTATGTACCTACTTTGAGTAGGAATATTATTTCTGTTTCGAGACTTATTGCGGATGGATATGAATTAGTTATTGGTACTAATGATTGTTTTATTCGCAAGAATGACATTTTCTTTAGTAATGTTCTAGTTGAAAATGGTTTATATGTCTTGGATTTAGAAAATAACAACAATAATCAGTCCATTTATAACATAAATACCACTCAAACAAATGAAACATACTCATGGCATTGTCGTCTCGGACACATAAACGAGAAACGCATTGCTAGACTCCAAAAGGATGGAGTACTAGATTCTTTTGATTTAAAGTCAATAGAAAATTGCGAATCTTGTTTGATGGGTAAGATGACAAAGACACCTTTTTCCAAGAAAGGAGAAAGATCGAAAGATGTGTTGGCCCTCATACATTCCGATGTATGTGGACCGATGAGTGTCGAGGCTAGAAATGGGTATCGCTACTTCGTGACTTTTACTGACGATTATAGTAGATATGGATATCTATACTTAATGCGTCACAAAAGTGAAACTTTTGAGAAATTCAAAGAGTTTCAACACGAGGTAGAACTTCAACTGGGCAAGAAAGTAAAAGCCATTCGATCAGATCGAGGTGGCGAATACTTGAGCTATGAGTTTGAGGACTATCTTCGAGATTGTGGTATAGTATCACAATGGACTCCACCCGGTACACCCCAATGGAATGGAGTGTCCGAGAGGAGGAATCGGACTTTGTTAGACATGGTTCGCTCGATGATGAGTCGCACAGATTTGCCAAAGTCATTTTGGGGTTTCGCGCTTCAAACGGCCGCTCATATACTGAATAGAGTTCCGTCCAAATCGGTTGAAAAGACACCATATGAGTTATGGAATGGCAAGGTGCCATCATTGTCTTATCTTAAGATTTGGGGTTGCGAGGCATACGTCAAAAGATTATTGACGGAAAAACTCGAGCCAAGATCAGACAAATGTTTATTTGTGGGGTATCCTCAAGAAACAAGAGGATACTACTTTTACTTGCCAAGCGAAAACAAGGTTTTCGTGGCTCGACGTGGACACTTCTTAGAGAAGGAATTCCTAGATCGTCAAGCCAGTGGGAGTAAAATTGATCTCGAAGAAATTCGAGAACCACAACGTGAACAGGTTGATTTGGAACAAGGTTCTGAGTTACCATTGGATGGTGAACCAGAATCTAATACACAAGCTCTACGTAGATCTGGTAGGATTCGTCAAGAACCTGAGAGATATGGATTTCTCATTAGTAATGACGATGATGAGTTGACTCTAGATGATGAGCCAACCTCCTACAAAGGTGCTATGTCTAGTTTGGATTCCTCGAAATGGCATGACGCCATGAAATCCGAGATCCAATCCATGTATGATAATAAGGTTTGGAATCTTATTGATCTACCTGATGGTGCTAAGTCCGTTGGGTGTAAATGGGTTTTCAAGAAGAAAACCGACATGGATGGTAATGTACACACTTTTAAAGCAAGACTGGTGGCGAAAGGTTTCAAGCAAATTCATGGTATAGACTATGATGAAACGTTTTCTCCAGTATTCATGTTTAAAAGTATTCGAATTCTTCTAGCGATAGCTGCATATCACGATTATGAGATATGGCAGATGGATGTCAAAACCGCTTTCCTTAACGGGAACCTTACCGAGGATGTGTATATGACACAACCCGAGGGTTTTGTCGATCCAAAGAATACGAATAAAGTGTGCAAGCTTGTGAAATCCATTTATGGATTAAAACAAGCATCTCGTGCGTGGAACATACGATTCGATGAAGTCATCGCAAAGTATGGTTTCATTCAAAATATCGAGGAACCTTGTGTATACAAGAAATTCAGTGGGAGTTCGGTTGTATTCCTCATCTTATACGTGGACGACATCTTACTCATTGGAAATGACATCCCGATGCTTAACCAGGTTAAGGCATATTTGGGTAGTCAATTCGCAATGAAGGACTTAGGAGAAGCTGCCTATATTTTAGGTGTGAAGATCTATAGAGATAGATCGAGGAGACTTCTCGGACTAAGTCAAAGTACATATATTGACAAAGTGATAACTAGGTTTCACATGGAGCAATCCAAGAAAGGATTTCTGCCAATGTCACATGGCATCACTCTCACTAAGGCTCAGTGTCCTTCAACGGACGCTGAACGTGAGCGAATGAGTCGGATCCCATACGCTTCGGCTATAGGATCGATCATGTATGCCATGATATGTACTAGACCAGATGTCGCATATGCGTTGAGTGTGACTTCCCGCTATCAGTCTGATCCCGGGGAAGCTCACTGGTCCGCAGTCAAGAGCGTTCTTAAGTATTTCAGGAATACTAAAGATATGTTTCTTGTCTATGGTGGTTCGGAAGGAGATCTGATTATCCAAGGATATACAGATGCTAGTTTCCAAACTTGCCCGGACGATTTCCAATCTCAAAGTGGTTACGTCTTTACGCTCAATGGCGGAGCTGTTGTTTGGAAAAGCTCCAAACAGAAGACGGTGGCTGATTCTACAACTGAAGCGGAATACATCACGGCTTCGGAAGCCGCAAAGGAGGCTGTCTGGCTACGACAGTTCGTGATGGAACTTGGCGTTATGCCAAGTATCTCGGGTCCCATGGATGTCTATTGTGACAATAACGGAGCAATAGCACAATCTAAGGAACCGCGAGCGCATCATCGGTCCAAACATGTACTCCGGCGTTACCACTTGATTCGTGAGATTACGAAGAGAGGTGACGTGAAAATAATGAAGATACCTACCGAAGATAACGTGGCCGATCCATTTACGAAGCCACTATCACGTGCCAAGCATGAGCAGCATGCTAGGGCGATAGGATTGGGATATCTATCGCAATGTTAGTTTGGGTGTTTTATTTATGTTTCTTATTGTATAAGGGGATTTGATCTGCCTAGTGCAAGTGGGAGAACATTTATTATGCCCTAGGCGTGTTATTGGGATTGTATTTGTTTATGAGACAGATATTTATATTATTATTCATCATATGACCTAAACCTTCATATTTCAAAAATTTTAAAATAACAAGAAAGTGTGTGAGAGGTTACTCGATTATAATAATCGGATAGACCTTGAATTTTATTCTAGTTTAGTGCATCGAGTCAGTTGAGAATAATATGTTTCATGGCCTTAGTCTGGCATATTGATTCGTCAATTGAATGATAGTAAAACCACTAAACGGGATGAATATAATTTTAAAACGTCCCTCGTGTATAAAGTTGTTCATAGATTTGAACCAGGTAGTCCATTCATTGAATGGAGACTTTTACATACACTGGCATATTCGTAGATGAGATGATCAGGTTTTACTGATCTGAGACGGTAGCATCGATTCTAGAATATGGATATACGCGGCGTAGTATATTGGACTGACCACTATATGAGTTTGTGACATGGTTAGAGTCATTGGAGACAAACTCATATCCAGATAGTGCGTTTTAGTGCTTCATACTTGAGTGATCTCACGGATACCTAGTATGTGAAAAGACAATGCTTTGATGTAATTAACCCTACGCGTAACTGTGTAGCAGAAATTATTATTGAGTATTGTTTTTAGCATAGACAAAGGATGTGAGGTTGCAAGATAGGAATTGTTCCTTTCTAACCTTGAAAAAGGATAGAGGGAGATATCTCTCGGGCCCCTCGATTGAATTGAGATTGATGAAATGCTTGGCCAAGCTCGATGGAACTCAGTAGAGTTCGCATTGTAATTATCAATCTAATTCTTATCGAGAAAGAGTATATCTGATCAAAAAGAAAAGGGGATGACTTGAAGTCTTAAGCTTCACCGTGACTCTTTTGATCGGAAGATATCGCGAACAAGAGGACTATTGACAATTATCTGAGCTAGGTATGAAGATGTACTGCATCTTCGTAAAGGTGTTCTCCACCTTTTTCGTGCTAATTCTGGGTAGGTATTAACGGCAGTCTAGTGCTCGCAATACCTTGTGGATTGTTGTCATATCCACTACCAGTCCTAGACGAACCTACAACGGTCACACCAAGATTTCGTAACATATCGGATTCTCAAGATAATGCTCACAAATACGTTTGTTGGACAAATAAAATGAAATCACGTGTGATTAGATCTCACGACATATGTTGGACATATGGCCAAGTTGATTAAGTCTTAATCCAAGAGGGAGTTTGAAAGAAAATATGGCTTAAGAATTAACTTGGAAGAATTTATATAAATAGGCAAATCTGCAGTCAGAATTGGACCCGTTCAGAATTATGGGTTTTAACCTAATTTCAGATAATTATGATTTAATCTAATTTCGGGCCCATTCAGATAATTAAGGTTTTAACCTAATTTCGGCCCAATCCGAAAGCTAGGGTTTTAACCTAATTTTTGCCTATATATATATTCTGATTTCAACTTTCTCTCTCTTCGAGGCTGCCATTTTTCTGACCTAATTTTGGCCGCCGAAATTCTTCTTTCTCCCACAGAATTTCAAAGTGAGATCGAGAGAGAAATAGAAGAGAGATCTGAGCAATTTGTTGAGAGAAATAATCGTGACACCGGCTAGAACGGTGTTGACGGTTCCGATCGGACGAATATCAAGGTGGACACGAGTAGAGGGGCTGCACGAGCAATCCTTGGAGAAGGTTCAACAGATTGGAGAAGAAGACATCACGTACTAACTTGTACGAGGTAAAATTCTGATTACTCTTCCTTTTTCGGTGTTTTTCGAGTGTGATCCAGGGTAGAATTAGGTTACGCATGCGTGAATAATTCCGCTGCATACTCTAATAATCGTATGCGTAATTCTACAAGAAATCGTACCCTATTAGATATGATTCGATCAATGATGAGTCAAACTAGTCTTCCAAAATCGTTTTGGGGATATGCACTTTTGACCGCGGCTTATTTGATAAATCGCTTACCTTCAAAGTCGGTTGAAAAGACACCATATGAGCTATGGCATGGAAAAACTCCATTATTGTCTTTTATTAAAATCTGGGGATGCGAAACATATATCCAAAGAATGATTTCTGACAAGCTCGATCCCAAATCAGACAAATGTCTATTTGTCGGTTATCCTAAAGAAACAAGAGCATACTATTTTTACAATCCAGCTGAAAATAAAGTTTCCGTGGCACGAAGAGGTGTCTTCTTAGAGGAGGACTTTATCTCTTCGCACAATGGAGGAGCAAAAATAGATCTTGATGAAATTCGAGATACCGAAATAGAAGTTGAACCGACGATGATTGATTCAGAACCGTCAAATGTTGACTTAGTTGAATCAAGTACACAAGTCATTGTACCTTCTCATTGATCTAGTAGGATTCGCCATGAACCTGAATGCTATGGTTTTATCAGAACTGATAATGGCGACATCGAGTTCATTGATGATGAACCGAAATCCTACAAAGATGCGATTAAAGGTATAGATTCCAACAAATGGCTCGAAGCCATGAAATCAGAAATCCAGTCCATGTATGATAATCAAGTTTGGAACTTGATAGATAAACCTCCAGGGGTCACACCCGTTGGATGTAAATGGGTTTTCAAGAAGAAAACCGATATGGATGGAAAGGTGCAAACTTACAAAGCACGGCTTGTCGCGAAAGGTTTCAAACAAATCCATGGTGTTGACTATGATGAAACATTTTCGCCGGTAGCCATGCTTAAGTCTATTCGCATACTACTTGCTATAGCTGCATACTATGATTATGAGATAAGGCAAATGGACGTTAAAACCGCATTTCTTAACGGAAATTTAATAGAGGATGTGTACATGACACAACCCGAAGGTTTTATCGATCCAAAAGATGCGAATAAAGTTTGTAAGTTACAACGAGCCATTTATGGATTGAAACAAGCATCTCGAAGTTGGAATATACGATTTGATGAAGTTATAAGCGAGTATAATTTTATCAAAAATGTAGATGAACCTTGTGTATACAAGAAGGTAAGTGGGAGCCGTATTGTGTTTCTTGTTCTTTATGTGGACGATATATTGCTCATAGGAAATGATATTCCGATGCTTACGAAAGTTAAAAAATATTTAACGAGTCGTTTCGCTATGAAAGACTTAGGCGAGGCAGCTTATATATTAGGCGTAAAAATATATAGAGATAGATCTAAAAGACTCCTTGGTTTAAGTCAAAGTACGTATATTGACAAGGTATTGCATATATTTGCAATGGAAAATTCCAAGAAGGGATTTATACCTATGTCGCATGGTATTAATTTCTCAAAAAATCAATGTCCGACATCGATTGAAGATAAGAAATTAATGTCTTATGTTCCATACGCTTCGGCGGTAGGATCCATCATGTATGCCATGATATGTACTCGTCCAGACGTATCATATGCCTTCAGCGTTGTTTCACGCTATCAATCGAATCCTGGTGAAGCACATTGGATTGCGGTTAAATCTATCCTTAAATACTTACGTAGAACAAATGATCTCTTTCTCGTGTATGGTGGTACTAGTGAAGAGCTAATCGTTAAAGGATATACCGACGCTAGTTTTCAAACATGTATTGATGACTTTAGGTCTCAATCAGGTTATGTGTTTTGTCTAAATGGCGGTGCAGTAGTTTGGAAGAGTTCCAAACAACCTACGATAGCTGATTCCACTACAGAAGCGGAATATATCGCAGCTTCGGAAGCAGCAAAAGAAGCGGTTTGGATGCGTAAATTCATCCTGGAACTTGGAGTAGTCCCAAGCATTATGAAACCCATTGGCGTATACTGCGACAATTAGGGTGCGATCGCTCAAGCTAAAGAACCTAGATCACATCACCGTTCTAAACATATTCTCCGGAAGTTTCATTTGATTTGTGAAATTTTGCAACGCAAGGAAGTTGCCATAATGAAAATTAATACTGACGACAACGTGGCGGACCCGTTTACGAAACCATTAGCTCATGCCAAGCATGATAGGCATACTTGCACCATTGGTTTAAGATATCTAGAGGAGGAATTGAATTAGGGATTATATTAGCTATCTCATCCCAATATTCCTTAGTAATTTCGTAAACGATGTATTATTAGTTCTATAAATAAATGTAATCAATAAATGTAAAAACTTTTTATTTTGATTTAATAAAATATTTAGTTTTGTTTATTCTACAATTTAGCTTTATTTTAACTTGTGTGTGGGGTTATATAATTAGTTATATTAATCCAGATTTATATCTCGAAATATGAGCGTTTAGTATAATAAGATTTACTAAGTAAAGACGTCATATATTAAATACTTAAAATAAATGTTATTTAAAACGAAATTTAATAAGAGTATATATTTCGAAATTGTCCCTATTTATGATTAGGTTATTTAATGAGTTAAATATATTCTATTATATGATAATTGACTAACATGATTAGTATGTTTGCCGAGGTGATGATTCAGCTTTACTAATCATTGACAAAAGAGCGTGTCAAATCGGAAATATAGTTACATATAGTTGATATGTATGGACTTGACCAAAATGTGTGAATTCATAACATGGTTTAGTCATTAAAAATGAATCGCAACGAATAGGTTTTGGTAGCTTCATACTTGAGATAACACTTGATTAATTTTTATACGTAGTTGCATACTTTGATATAGTTAACATTATTCCGTAAATGGGTAATAAGGCTATCATTGGGTGTGTCACGAAATATGAATATTAATGTGATTATCAAGATAGGAATTGTTCATTTCGAAAGAAATAGATATTTTGTTGGCCACCGATTGAATTAAATTAACATGTGCACAAATTGATATTGATCAATTGTTAAATTAATTCATGAGAAATCGGAAAAATATTAAGTCAATTACATAAAGTGGATGACTATCACCATGCCTCGTCATTGACGGATATCGCGAACAAGAGAACCAATATCGTATATCGAGATTAGGTATAAATGATGAAAGTCATTTAAATTCAATTTAACATGGGTAGCTATGATGGAGTGACTAGATCCCGCTCATAAGCTTGTAAGACTTAGGCATAAGTTTACGGCCATCGTTAAGTTGAACCTACACGGTCACACATAGAAATGAGACAAGTCGGGCTTGAACAATAAGTATATAGGATATACATAAACTCTCTAAAAATTATACATATATATGATATGTATAGTACGTTTTACGTAGATATAAAATTGAGTGGGAGACTGAAGGAAATGCAGTTTCACATCTACGGTAAAATCATACGTATAAGGATATATGAACATGATAGTTCATAGAAATATAGCATGTGTATTAGATGCACATATGTATATATGATATACATAATTAGATTGATAAGATAAGATTTTAGGAAAAATCTGTTTGGAACATTTTTACTAAAACGGACATAACTTTCGCATACGAACACCGATTGGGATGATTCAACTCTCATAAGTTAGATAATTGGATTATCTACAACTTTCATATTCCGTGGAAAAACATTTGAATAGCTTAGGACGTTCATTCTAATGAAATACACGAAATGTTGCGGCAGTTCGACGAAAGGACGCGAACGTTTACTAAAACTAGCATAACTTTCGGACTGGATATCCAAATTGGATAAAATCGGATTTGTTGGAAAGGTGTTAAGATTATCTAGACGTTTCGTTCAGAAAGTTCCTGTTAATTATGGACCTAAGTCGGTCGAAATTCCAGTTTAGTGAAAGTGTGTCTGCTGATTCTGTAGGAGACACATCTTTTGATCAAATCTTCTAGAAACTTGTCATTTCATGCATATAAAAGTATCATTTGATTGATTAAAGAGTGTCTATTTACTGGTGAAGGAATACGAGTTATTCTATAAATAGGATCCTAATCTCACTCAATCAAATAAATCGAAGAAACCATTATTTCCACTAATTAATCCAGTAATTAAGAGAGAGAAAAGTTCGCCGGAATTCTCCATTGATTCCTGCAAGAGTTTAAGCAAGAGTGATTACGAGGCGTCTAGGCAGTTTCGTGATTATCCGACGACTCCCGTTTCACGGTGGATACGAGTAGAGGTACGTATACGTTTGCGTACTAACGAGTTAAGTTCATCAACCGACGAGAAGACGAACGGAGAAAGACGACCGGTTTGGGCGTGGGACGAACCAGTACGAGCGAAAAGGTGCGAACGAAAAGGTGCGACGTGAACGGAAGTGAAGGCTTCGCAGCGACAAACCCTTCGTAAGCGATCAATTTTGCTAGGTACAAATATTACGTTTATTAGTTATAGGCAATTTGATAAACAAATCGTAGATGAGATCTCGGGGATTTGTATTCCGTCGAGTCCAATAATTATCCGATGCGCGGACTCGATGTGGTGTAGATAACCCAACAGCTAGAAGGGCCGAACCCCTAAGAATAACATACACGTTTTTCAAAACCGCTCGTAAAACATCGACTACAATGTTAAAGACCAACAACGAAATCAGATCCCCTTGGCGGAGGCCCTTTTGATGGAAGAATGATTCTCCCTCGGCCCATTGACACGTACGGAAGAGCTCGAGGAGTTTAAAAGATTGCCTATCCAACATATCCATAATGGAGGAAAATCGCGAGTTTCCCTAAGTCTTATAAGGCATGACCATGAAACACAATCAAAGGCTTTGGAGAAGTCCACTTTATCATGATCATTGGAATGTTTTTCTTATGGTAGTAGTTAAGAATTTCTCTCGTTGCCAAAAGCATATCGATAATAGAGTGCTCTTTAATAAAGGTAGTTTGATATTTATTTATCAAAGTTGACATAAAAGGTTGTAACCTATTAGCAAGCATTTTACTGATTAATTTTATCGAAACATTAATAACGCTTATCGGCCTATAATCTTCAATATTTGCAGCTTCATTTTTTTTTTGGCAACAAAGAGATTGTAGCTTTGTTAAATAAATACAAAGCTAGGGATCCATTATGAAACTCTGTTACCATTCTCGAGAAATCATTCTCAATAATGTCCCAATAAATTTGAAGGAATTTCATCGGCAACCCATCGGGTCTCGAGGCCTTTCCTCTCTTCAAGCTAGCTATTGTGCTTGTAATTTCGGCCTCTTGAAAGGATTTAACCAACACCTCTAACTCTCTTGTTTTGTTTGGATATATGTAGGGATGCCAATGGGTCGGGTAAGACCCGAACCCGCGGATACCCGATCCGAACGGGGCTGGTACTACTCGAAAAAATACCCGCTGGGTCGGGTAATACCCAAAACAAATACCCGGTTCGGGTTCGGGTACGTGGGTACAATTTTACCCGCGGATATACTCATTACCCGAAAAAATATCTGACATGAACCCGAAAAATATCCTAAAATACCCAATGATATGAACATTTTGGATGTTTTATGAATTAATCATTTGTAATATTTGGATTTTGAATGTACTTGTACATGTTGATTGTTTTATGTATTAAAAATTGTTGGTGATTTTACGTATTTGTATAGTATTTTTTTAGATTTTTGGGTAACGGGTTCGGGTATACCCGTTACCCGCGGTTTGGGTATACCCGTAACCCACGGGTTCGAGTTCCGGTTCGGATATGAATTTTTACCCGCGGATATTTTTGGTTCGGGTTCGGATAATACCCGAAAATTCGGGTTCAGTTTATGGGAGAGGCTTACCCGAACCCAACCCGTCCGGTTGACATCACTAGATATAGGAGATTGAAATCGACGAAGAGAAAGGATGGTTCGGCGGCCATCCCCAATTGATTTTTTGTAGAACTCGGAAAAAGAGCTAAAATTTCCGCGGAGTCGGATACCTCAATTACATCCATAGTTATCTTAGAAATATGGTTATACATTTTCTTCAAAGAGGCTACCGCGTGAAAATAAGAAGTATTATTATCTCCTAGTCGAAGTCATTTACAATTCGTTGGTACCATTTGTATTCCTTAACTTGCACTATATGATAAATCTTCTCTTCATGGTTCTTTCTATAAGTTCAATTTCTCTACTAAACAGATGTCTCTTTTCTTCTAGCCGATCCAAGAAAAGTACAAATTCTTTGCAAGAGAAAAGTATTGAATTATGGGAATGGAAAGTTTCATTTGCCCAACTAGGCATTTTATGAGAGAGATTTTTCAACTTGAATAGGTATATTTTGTCGCGCATCTTCCCAAGTAAGATGACGACCACATGTTAGATATTAATGATCTAGCCTCTTCATGCTTGATCCAAAAAAGCTCAAATTTGAATGGCCTTTTGCACGGGTATATATTTGTTGAAACTTCGAAAAGATAGGGGAATAGGGGAATGGTCGGAAGTCGGCATAGGCAAGTTTCTTCCCGAGGTAGTGAGATTTGTTAAGAGAAAATTATTTGAGATTAAAACTCTATCGAGCTTGGCGAATGTTGGTAGTTCTCTTTTATTAGACCAAGTAAAGCGTTTACCAATCAAAGGTACTTCTATGAGTTCTAAATCATTAATTGCACTATTAAAATTATTGATAAGCGAAGAGTTGTGAGAAGAAGCGGTGGATTCATGGATATTTCGGATGATGTTAAAATCACCAAGGACTATCAGTGGAATATTTGGGTACTCAAATTACTAGGGATAATGGTGCGGTTGTCCAATCAAGAGGAAAATGTACAATCGCCATTGGAACGGAAAATAGAAGGAAAATCATACGCGATGTTATGTTTGTGCCGGAGTGGGCACAAAATTTATTGAGTGTGAGACAATTAATCGAGCATGGACACTCGGTTCATTTTGAAGGTGAGAGTTGTAAAATCTACAATACTCCGAAAAATGTAAATCAAATTATAACAACCATAAAAATGGAGAAGAATAGAAATTTTTCGCTCGTTTTAAAAAATGCAAAATTGATGACATTAAAAGCGGGTGTTGAAGATGTGTCGTGGTTGTGGCATAAACGACTTGGCCCCGTAAATTTCGAAAGCTTAAAATTTTTGAGTAGAAAAAATATGGTGTACGGGTTGCCGAATATTGAAGAAAAAGACGATGTGTATGAAACTTGCGTGCTCGGTAAAATACACCGAGAATCATTCCTAAAAGAAATAGTGTGGAGAGCAACAAATCCATTGGAGCTTGTACACACCGATGTGTGCGTTCCAATGAAGCAACCTTCACAATGAGGTAATAGATATTTCATCACTTCATTGATGATTATTCAAGAATGTGTTCGATTTATTTCATGAAATAAAAATCCGATGAATTCTCAATCTTTAAAAAATTCCAAAAGATGGTTGAGAGGCAAAGTGGCCGAGTAATTAAGAAATTGAGAAGTGATAGAGGTGGTGAATATAACTCCGATGAGTTTAATAAATTTTGTGAAGACATTGGACTTGAAAGGCAATTAACCGTAGAATATTCACGGAACAAAATGGTATTGCCGAGAGGAAAAAATAGAACCATTGTTGAAATGGAAAAATCTATGTTGGTGGAAAAAGATGTACCGAAAAGTTTTTGGGCCGAAGCGGCGTACATGGCGGTTTATTTATTAAACCGGTGTCCGACAAAAGCGGTTAAAGACAAAACGCCATTTGAGGTATGGTCCGGTGGTAGAAAATCATCGGTTAATCACTTGTGAATTTTTGGTTCAATTTGCTACGCACATGTCCCGAAAGAAATACGACATAAGCTTGAAGAAAAAGGTGAAAAATGTGTATTTATGGGTTATAGCTCTCGATAGAAGGATTATAGACTTTGGAGTTTCAAAAGAGAAAAAATTATTACAAGTCGCGATGTGATTTTTAATGAAAAAGATAAATGAGATTGGAAAGGAAAATGTGGCGAAAGTGTACCGATATTGGTGCACGAAAAAGAAACCGAACCGCAAGTAGATGAAGATGAAAATAAAAATGAATTTGAAGAATAAGAAGAAACGACAAATTCTCCATCCATGAATATGGAGCCGAGTTCCTCAAGATCGAGCTCAACACCGGTGAAAATGAGAAGATTAAGTGATATTTATTTGAGTTGTAATTTTTGTGTAGTTGAACCGGAGAATTCCGAGCAAGCGGTTAAAGAGGAAGTGTGGAGAAAAGCAATGAATGAATAAATTAGAATGATCGAGAAAAATAAAACTTGGGAGTTGGTTGAGAAACCGAAAGGTACAAATTTAATCGTTTTAAAATTGATTTATAAAAGGAAAACAAATCCGGATGGGTTGGTTCTAAAATACAAGACGAGATTAGTTGTAAAAAGATACTCGCAAAAACCCGGTACCGACTATCAAGAAACATTTGCTCCCGTGACAAGGCATGAAACTATTCGAACGTTGATTGTTTTGGTCGCTCACAAAGGTTGGAAATTATACCAACTCGATGTAAAATCCGCTTTCTTGAATGGCGAATTAAAAAAAGAATTGTATGTTGAGCAACCACAAGGGTTTGGTGTTGAAGAAAGTGAAGAGAAATTGTATAAATTGAAGAAGGCGTTGTATGGATTGAAACAAGCGTCTCGTGCATGGTATAGCCAAATCAATGGCTATTTTGCCGAAAGAGGATTCCAAAGAAGTCCGAGCGAGCCAACCCTCTACATCAAGCAAGATAAAATCGGTATGTTTATTATCTCACTTTATGTTGATGATTTAATAGTTACCGGAAATAATGAAAAAATGATAAAAGAATTTAAAAATGAGATGTTTAAAAAAATATGAGATGAATGATTTGGGATTATTAAATTATTTTTTGGGCATACATATTGAACAAACAAAGGAGGGTATTTTTATTTCACAAGAGAAATATGCCCAAAATCTTCTCTCAAAATTCAAGATGTAAAATTGTAATTCAGTAACGACACCCATTTTGGTAAACAAAAAGTTAGTAAAAGAAGATGGTAGTGCTGATGCCGATGATTCAATATATAGAAGCTTAATTGGAAGCTTGTTGTATCTTGCTATTACAAGACCCATTATCATTTATGGTTACGGATTTGTTATCTCAGTATATGAGCAAGCCGAGTAAAATTCATTTGGGTGTGGCGAAAAGAGTGTTGAGGTACATACAAGGCACCAAAAGTTATGGGCTTATGTATGCCAAAAATGAAAATGAGAAAATTGAATTATTTGGATTTTGTGATAGTGATTGGGCCGGTAGTGCCGATGATATGAGAAGTACACCGGGTTACGCATTTACCCTCGGATCGGGTATATTCTCATGCACGGTATACATTCTGAGAGAAAAGGGTTTTCCAGATTTTTGGATTAGTTGGATATTCATGATTCTTTCGACCTCACGAGCATGCATTCAAACAAATGGGTTCAACACAAAAGAGGTATGCGACAAGGGTAAGACTGGAACTTTAGCTCGTGGATCGTGGCTCGCTCGAGCTCGACTCGATAATAGTTCGATAATAGCTCGCTCGATATTAACTCGAAATTAATCGAGCCGAGCCGAGCTAGCTCGAACGCTTATCGAACCGAGCTTGAGCCAAACTTAGCTCGCTCGTATTAAGCTCGAAAAGAATTTGAGCTCGATTTAAAAAATTAAATAATTTTATCTTAATTAATTCATATTATATATATTATTATAATTAGAAATTTTTATAAAGAAATTTTTTATCTCCTTAATAGTTCCAAGTCTGGTTACAATTCAAGTCCTAAAAAGAAAAAAAAATAACTAAGAGAGACAAATTAATAATTCCAAGCCCAAATCGTATTATTTTGTGTTTTGTGTTGTATGTTTGATTTATTATTATTATGTTTTAAGATATTTTGGTATTTATAATATTTTTTGTTTATTCGCAATTATTACAATTTTTTAATTAAAATTCAAGTTGTTTTTTTTTAATTGAGCTACTGTTGAGCCGAGCCGAGCTAGCTCGAATTAGAACAAGCCGAGCTTGAGCTTCATTTTTTAGTTCGAACCATAATTCTAAACGAGCCGAGTCAGCTCGGTAAGTTCCGAACCGAGGTTGAGCTTAGCACAGCTCGCTCGAGCTCGACTCGTTTGAAGCCCCATACAAGGAGACCCCTTATCACTGATATTATTCTATATAACCGTTGATGCTTTACACGCTGTACTAAACAACATCAAACAAACTTTGACAAAACCAATTCTTATGGCTCCACAAACTATACAATATGCTCACGACATAATAATTTTCGTCGAAACGAAGGCTGAAAACTTGAGATGTATTACACACACCATTTCCACGTTCTCAAGAATTTTACGACTAGAAATTAATTGGTAAAAGTCGGGCTTCGTACCCATTGCGATTCCTCAGGAAATAATTGAAAACGTGGCATCCATTCTAGGTTGTCAACCGAAAACCCTTCCTATCACATACTTGAGATTACCACTTTCATACAAAAAACCCACCAAAATATCATTTCGACCCTTAATCCAAAAAAATCAGAAAAAGAATCAATACTTGGCAGGGGTCGTTACTTTCTTTAGGTGGGCGTATCATCACCCTAAATTCACTCCCAACATATTACATGTAAGTATTCGCATTACCGGCATGGCTCATTACAAAAATAACAGCCGCAATAAGAGCATTGTTTTGGGCAAGAAAGGAAAAAACAACAGGAGAAAAATGCCTGACAAACTGGAAACTGGTCCGCTTACCCAGAAATAATGGAGGATTAGGCTTAATGGATATCGACGCGCAAAAGAAAAGCCTCCTAATCAAATGGTTATTTAAAATACGATGTGGACCGTTACATCAAGGATATCTATGGGGTTGGCAATTCGGAGGACATACAAAAAAATTCTTCATCCATCGCCTTCTATTTTTTGAAAGACCCGGTAAAACTTCTCAACCTCTATAATATTTGGAAAAATAATCTGCCGAGAAATTCCAACAATCAACAATCTCAAAACAAAATCCCCAAATTAAACAATAGAATATTTTACAAAATACAAGTCAACCCGGGTATTCGAATACCTTGGACTAACTAGATCTTTGCCCTAAAAATACCGCTAAAAGTACGGTTATTTCTATGAACAGCGATTCAAAAATGCATCCTAACACAAAACAATCTATTAAAAAGAGGTTGGAACCATCCAGACTCGTGCACCTTATGCTCTACGTCAACAGAATCGTCGGACCATCTATTGGTACAGTGCACATTCACGAAAGATTGCTACCAAAGACTGGGTTGCCGGTCATTGTGAATACGACCGCAAAAACATACTAGGAATTTATAGATGCTCAAGAAAAAATGTCCTACATTCGGACTAGCCAATCAAATGGTCCGCGGGCGGCTTGGATGATTTGGAAGGAATGAAACAACCATTCAACAAAAAAACCCGGCAATGCCAGTTGTACTACCAACATAAATAGATGTAGTCATGAAATTTTGGAAACCTAATTGATTACACAAGGGGTCAATTATTGTATGTGAAATCAATGGATGTATATGTAAATTATTGTTTATTAATGAAAAAAAAGGAACTTTACGAGCACGGTTCGTTTTCTAGGTTCGTTTCAAAAAAAGATATATATAATGTTTACGGAACAAACATATTTGACGTAACAAATTATGTGTATACTAGTATGTTCGCATATTTATGATTATCTTTTACTAATCATGAATACATTGTTATGCAAGTCTTAATCATATGTACAAGTTAGAGATCATGTACTGATCAACCTTATAATGAGAATATACAGTATAGTACTTCGAATTTTGAGAAGATATTATAATGATATATTGTAGTACTTCGTATTAAAATAAAAAATATAATGACATCACTCGCAGTTCAGAGCGATTATTATCCTAATTAATATGATAAGACAATTTGATGAATGAGCCCATTGGGTATTATGAGTATGGATACGGATTTCAGACGAACGAGGGATTAACGCTAATTTTGTTGCTCGGAATGTGATGGAAAGTTGTGATAGAATATTTAATCATGTCCAAGCGTAGCAGTCCGTTCCAGTTTTAAACAAAGCGCTCGATGAATTCAAGCAATGAAGATGTTCGTCCGGGCCCGAGGGACAGTAACGTCGATCAAAGGCTTAATTAATCATCTTTTAGATGTATAATTCTCGTATCAGATTAAATTATATGATTATTCTTTTATCAACATCATGGTACAATTCTCTATTATTTTGTGATGGGGATCAAAAGAATAAGGTACAAGCACATGAAGCAATGGAAAAGAAATTCAAATAAAGGAACACACAAGCATCTCTTAGCTTAGCCCCGTTTGTTCTTCACCCTTTTTGAATGCTCATCATAATAGATCCCTGAATACAAACGAAATGGAAGAATTAAGTACATGTACTAATCACAATCAGATATGTAATACATAGCCCAAAAAAGTTAAAATGCAAGCCTACAGGCTTTGAATCCGAATAAAACCACTTTTTTCAAAAATATCATTGTTTTCTTCCCATTTAAAACCAGACTCATCCCTTCCTCTCAATTCTCACATTCACAACCTTAAATTACATCCCAGTTCTCCCCATATTTATCATGAAGAACAGAAAGAACAATCATAGGAATAGTAGTCCAATTAGCCCTCCTCCTTCAGACACCGAATCGAACTCGCCACCAAAAGAGCAAGATCGGTTCTTGCCCATTGCTAATGTGAGCCGCATTATGAAACGCTCTCTTCCTGCAAACGCGAAAGTATCCAAGGAAGCAAAAGAGACTGTGCAGGTATATACACAAACAGATGTTGAAAAACTAAATTAATTTCTAATTTTTTATATAACAGATATATTAATGATTGATCATAAGTCTCAAACATGAGAAATCATAAGATGATATGTAAATATATAACGTAACCGTTTCAGGAGTGTGTGTCAGAATTCATCAGCTTCGTAACTGGCGAAGCCTCGGACAAGTGTCAAAGAGAGAAGAGAAAGACCATTAATGGAGACGACCTCTTGTGGGCCATGACCACTCTAGGTTTCGAAAACTACGTCTTTCCGGTCAAGTCTTATCTTTCCAAATATCGCGAGGCTGAGGGAGATAAAGCTGCCACATCAGCCCTGCCAGCTGGCAACCTAACCACTGACAAAATTGCTGAGATTGGAGGCGGCGAAATGCAGACCGTGAACAATGGTGAGGAAGGAAATGTCGGAGCGCTCGATATGCAGATATTCGGGTTTTATGCCTCATCTGAATCCGATCCGGCTTTAGGGGTTTAAGGGTTTTGCGGAGGCCGGTTCGAGCGGTAAAATTGTAGATTTTGATATTGTAAAAGAACAGTGGTAGAATTTAATTCACCAATTTTAACTTATTTGCAATTTATGTGTATTCAGTAATGAAATACTGATTACTGACTACATTACTATTAAAGATGAAGCATGCTTTATTCTTTGAAATTGAAGTAATTAAACAGTGAAATTTCATACCGGTTCATGTGGTATCGATTGGTCGAGAGATTAAACAGCGCGTATGGTACCGACATTAGACAAGCTTACATGCTAAGCTTTTATGGAATCTGAATACAGTGAGATATTTATTATTTTCCACCCTTTTAATTATATAAATCCAGAGATAAAATAGGATAAAAACCCACTACATATGGAATAAAAATTAACCTAATTAAACTATGGATTATTACTGCATTATAATTAAACAAAGGTTGCTTATACAAAGAATCTTGACGATTACATTTTGTTCGCTATTTAAGAGTCTTAGACCAGACATTTTACAGCAATATCATAATTCGTACATATGAAAAGAGGGGTGAGACAAGGGGATCCACTCTCACCCCATCTTTTCATAATTGCCATTGACACTCTTGCTAGGATGATAGAAGCTTTTGGAAGATGTAATTTTATAGAAAGACCCCTCAAAAATGGAGAATTGGCACTTTTTTATACAGATGATGCATTGTTTATGCTTAAGCCAGAAATTCTCCAGGCAAGAAGATTAAAGTTTGTCCTAAATACTTTTGGAAATAGTGCTGGGCTAATTATTAACTATGAGAAATCAGAATTCTCAATCATATCATGTACCAATGATGATGTGATCAGGGACATAGAGAAGGAATTGGGTTGTAATTATGTGAACTTGCCATTCACATATTTAGGATATCCGTTGAGCGAAAAGAAGATCAGAAAAGAGGATTTTGGAAAAATTATTGAAAAATTTGAGAAGAGACTTTCTGGATGGAAAGGGGCAATGTTGGGAATTGGAGGAAGATTGACACTTGTAAATTCAGTGCTCACTTCCCTCCCCATTTATTATATGATGGTTGTAAAATTTCCTAAATGGTTGTTAAAAATACTAGAGAAATTAAGAAGAGATTTTCTATGGAGAGGGAATGAGGATAAAGGGTACTATCTGGCCTCTTGGAAGTCAGTATGTAGGCCCAAAAGATATGGGGGGCTTGGAGTGATCAAACTAGAAGAATTCAATTCTGCATTGATGCAGAAATGGATCTGGAGATATTATGATAAAAAAGGAGGACTTAATTGGAAATGTTTGGTTTCCCCCCTGGCAGAGAAGGTCATTAACCCTAAACCAAATTCAATGTTGGGAATTTGGTTTCCCCCCTGGAGGATAAAAAAGGAGGACTTAATTTGCAATCTTATCTTGACTTCTTTTGGCGATCAATAACTTTTGAAATGGGGGATGGAAAATGTACCAGTTTTTGGTACAATAATTGGGGTGAGGGTTTGCTTTATAAAGAAGTCCCTAATCTCTTCAATTTTGCAATAAAACATAATGGCACTTTTGAGCAATTTACTTCTGTATTTGACATTAAATGTCATTTCAGGGGAAGATTTACTCAGTTAGCTAGAAAAGAGTTCGATTGGTTAAAGGAGAAATTGAACTCGATCCAATTAGTACCAAATTCTCCAGATTTGGTTAGATGGAATTGGGATAGTAAGAATAGATTTTCTACTAAGAATGCCTATGATACTATTATACAAGGAGTCTACTCTCACTCCGATCTAAGTGAATTGTGGAACTTAAAGATACCAGGAAAATTGGGTGTGTTTCTTTGGCTACTAAAACAAGAAAAAATCTTGACGCAAGATAACTTGAAAAAAAGAGGAATGATTCTAGTAAATAGATGTTACCTATGCCAATCGCAGGAGGAATCAATGGTGCATCTGATTGAACAGTGTAGATTCCTTCGGCTCCACTGGGAGGCGATCAGAAACGAATTTCCGCTGCTCCCGGACCTCAAAATCTCCGTGCACGACATGCTTTCCGCCATTACCTCAACTCGAATCAACACCCAGAGTAGCCAGCTCTTTGCAGTGTTCCTATTTGGGGTTTGGAGAGAGCGATGCAGACGTGTGTTCACAAATGCCAGCAGGGATGGGGCGAGCCTCTTAGAGGAAATCATTCTGGACTGGGAGCTCATTAAGAGAAGAAGCAGTGGAGATTAGCAGGAGGCGGAGTAAAAATCCTCCATGAGCTTTTGCTCTTTCACACGGGAAGAAAAGGGGGTTTGTGGAAGAGAGACAAGAGTCTCGTGGTTTACAGTACAATGGTACTTGTGCCCCCTTTGAGTTATGTTTTTTGGATGAGATTGGAGTACCACGTGAGGTTGACTCTAAGCGGTGGCAGTTGGACTTAACTTCTCTACTTTTTTCTCTTTTAGTGATGTAAAACAGGCCCATAATCTCAAGTGTTGTAATATTTTTCCTTGGGCCTAGATTTACTTAGTTTTGCTTTTAAATTGGCTATAAGATTGTAAATAAAACATTTTATTAGTGCTTCTTATTTATTATTTGGAAGGGAGGCTTTGAACTCTCTCCAAATTTACTCAAAAAAAAAAAAAAAAAAGTTATTGTGTGGGAAAAAATAGAAATACAAAATGTAAAAAAAAACCGAAATGTAAATAAGAGAGGATCAAAATATAAATAAAAAGGACCAAAATGTAATTTTTTAAACTAAAAAGGATCAAAATATAAATAAAAAGGACCGAAATGTAATTTTTTAAACTAAAAAGGACCAAAATATAAATTTAAAAATATTTTTTTTACAAAAAAGCCCTTGATGACGTGGCCTCATGTATGAGCTCCATTTCTTCCAACTTTATACATAAGTATAATAATAATTTGAAAAGATTAAAAGTCCCAGACCATAATTTTGAGCCCAAGTTATAATGACTCGCTCTGTTAAACATAAGAGGGCATATACTGTACCCCACATTTTCCCCACCCACCCTCTATATACTAATTAACCATTAATTAATGAGTTAATTAACCGAATTAATGGTTAATCGGATGTACTTTTAATATTAAATAATGTATAACAATTAATTAATGGTTAATCCGGATTAATTAACTGTTAGTCGGATTGACTTTTGTTAATGATAATGCTAATTAATCATTCATTAACCATTAATTAATGAGTTAATTAACCGAATTAATGGTTAATCGGATGTACTTTTAATATTAAATAATGTATAACAGTTAATTAATGGTTAATCCGGATTAATTAACTGTTAATCGGATTTACTTTTGTTAATGATAATACTAATTAATCATTCATTAACCATTAATTAATGGTGTAGAGGGTGGGTGAGGAAATGGAGGGGTACGGTATAATTACCCTTTTTTTGTTGTTGAGAAAAATAGAGTAGGCTCTTAAGTCCTACTTCTATTATGTGATTCATTAAAATTTGAGTATTTACATAATCATGCAATTCAAGAAGGTATTTGCCCTAAACTAGCTAAAATTACTACTCCTAAATACCTTCTAATTAGATTGCATGTTTAAAACCTAAAAAATAGTAATTATAATCCCTTGAAAAAAAAAACCAGGAACAACAATTCCATCCTTTAGATTCCAAGATTTCATTTCCATATCTTCTTCAAATCCCGGAAATCTCATGAAACTGGGAAATCAAATCCTTTGTTTTCCTCCTCAAAACCAGTATCTCATTTCTTCATTTAATCACTTTCCCCCAATCTTCACCGCCTAGCTTTTCCCCAATTATCACCTCGCGTCAAAGATGAACGCCTTTCACTCTCTCGCTTCAGGAAACCATTACTCCATCCATCGATTCAACCATCAATCCTCTCCTTCTCCTGAACTATGAATACCTCATCGATAACCTCTTCACTCGCTCTGTCTACATCAATCCTAGCCTTTCGGTACCACCATGACTCCAGCGATGAAAAAGAGAATGACCAGAGATAGCACTTCCTACAAGCACTTGCAATCATCCTTCACCATTTGTTCTAGGGTTCAATCACAAAACCTAATTCCTCCAAATCTGGCTCATTACCCTCCAATAGTACCACCTCTTCTACTTCGACCGAATCCTGAATCTCTGCATTACGAAGATTATAACCACTTGGGGATTCTGCTATGGAAGTACCAATTAAGTTCTCCAGATTTGAGACTGCTCATTCCATGGTATAATTACCCTAAACATAACGGAATTAACTTACTCTTATTGCTTAGGGAAAACTTGCTAGTTCGGTGGATAAAATTATTGTTCATGAATCATGATGCAGTAATTCATTGCTTAAAATAACATTCTCTAAATATTAATTCTGTTACAAAAATAAAATTTATTGTTTATGATGCATCAATAATTAAAGCATAATTCAAAATTTTAATGGTATTAAAAAGTAATATTCAAGTTATTTCTATTACGAAAATAATATTTTCTAAAAAGTAGTTGTATTAAAAAATATATATTCTTCAAATATCGGATTTCACAAAAGTGATATATTTTTATAATATTTGTTCACTTCCTAGAAAATTCTCTAATTTTCATCAAACACTTTTTTGAACATCTTAGGCTCGTGGCTTTTATATATTCTTGCTATCATTGCTTCCTCATATTCATATATTGGTTTCCTGCAACTAGTACTTTCATGCAACCATAAAACTGCAATAGCAAACACGTCTTTCTTGATTATTATAATATTATATTTTATCTATTAATATATATTATAATTAAAATAATTAGTATATTATTTTAATATAATTACTATAATATTAATAATTATATTATAATAATAATAAAAAATATTAAATGTACCTTTATATTATTATAATATTATATTTTATCTATTAATATATATATTATTAAAATAATTATTTTATTATTTAAATATAATTACCATAATATTAGCAATTACCTAATAATAATTAAAAAACATGCCCAATGTCTTGCTAATTTGCAAGAAAAATGGAATAATAATAAGCTCTGTCATCTAATTCTTTTCCTAATTCTATGTGCCAAACAAAAAATTTGCATTATTGGAATCTTTTTTTGAAAGAAAAGCAAGCACGATACGTGCTCGATCTTTTCGTTTTGATATAATAAAAGAGAAATGTTTCGATACAAAGGATACGAAACGAAAAAATACATAGTGCGCTAAATTGTAACAATAATTGTAGCCATTGATGTTCATTGTCTTTTATCGTCGGAATTATCGAGGATAATGCTCTCGCCAAAGTCTGACTTGGTTTCTCTCGCGTCGGACCTGCCTCGCAGTCTTGCTGGACCTGCTGTAGCCTATTAACAACCCATAACCACCTGTGCCATATCGATCGCTTCGCCAGAGAGATACACTTCATAGCAACTCGGGTACTCATCGGAATTGCCGAGGATTATGCTATCTCGAAGATCTGACTCGGTTTCCCTCGCGTCGTAACTGACTCGGTTTCCCTCGCGGTCTTGCTGGGTCTGTTGTAGCCTAGTAGCACTCCATAACCACCTATGCCGTCTCGATTGCGTCGCCAAAGAGCTAGCATATCCAATTCCTCCGATCGTTCTTTCTCAAAATTCGTCTCCAATATACCTCAAAATTCGTCTCCAATTTGTCCCCAAAATCCGTCTCGATTACGTCACCCCCGTGTTGTTCGGAATCTTATCCGATTCTTAATCGAGCTCGAATTGTTAATTTGTTTTCACTTTTCATGGACCGGACCGGCTCTGCTCGGTATTCGTCGTTGAAACCGATGATGAATCGGTAATTACATCAGTAATCCGCCCGACAATCAGAGCCAACTCAGAGCTGCTCGTGATCGATAAATTCATCTCTCAACTAAGTGCCACTTGTAATTGATCGATTCGTCACTAACTCAGAGCTACTCGTCATCGATAGAACCTCGCAAAACTGTTCAATTAAACAGCTTCATAATAGGCACTAAAAATCAGTAATCGACGGAACCTCGCACTCGATAGAACCTCGAACCTCGAACCTCATTATTGGAATCTTAAGATTCAATTCCATTCCTAATTCCATGCATCCAAACACCCCCCTTGAATATTTCTGTTAGAATTATAAGTATTATATAAATAGCTAAACTGAGACTATACATGTGATTTGGAAGACTATTGTTTTGAATATTATCTTTAGAATTATAAGTGTTATCGAGCTATATAATTTCATTAACAAGTTTTACCAACAATCAGCCATAGGCTAGGATGTCGACGGGACAGGTTCGAGTCGAGTATAGACTCATCCATAGTCTTATCCATCTTAATCGGACAATAATCATATCCGATCCGTCAACAAAACGTATAATTTTACCCGTCCTATTTAGTACCCACGTGTTTTTAAATTATCCACAAAAATTTGTATCCATGCATAAACATAACAAAACATAAAAACATACTAATACAAAATATAATTTGTAAAATTAAAATATCATAACATAATTACATAAGACTATAATATCACTAAATAACTCGCACAGAATACATAAACAAATATTTTAAAATCACATAAAATAAAATTATGACGTCATTCCATTGACTTATTGTTTCCTTGTATGCGGTCATTTATAACATACAAAATTAAATTATAATATTTGTCAAAATTATTAAAACTAAATTAAAATTTATCAATAATTATATTATAAGTATGAAGCGGGTTCGGATCGGATATACTCATGGATCAGGTCCTATCCGTAGAGTAGGTTTAAACGGGTTATATTATCCGATCCACTAGTTATTTTTTTGTACGACAACACACAATATTCAAATATCGATTGTTCTTGGATTATTATTACATGATGAAATTATATATTATCTCTTCATGAAATATAATCATGTAATATATTATTTCTTTTTCACAAAATATGTTGTTTCTTATTCTATTATATATGTGTGTATTCAACTATAAACATTTTGTTTTTCCAGAAATTCCAAAATAAGTTACGTGTTTCATACAAAAAAAATAGTTTTGTTTCAATTCTTACATTTATCTTTGTATATGAAAAACCTGAAAGAACTAAAAAAATAAAACTTGATGATAACGGATGCACTATAAAACTGGACTATTTTACCATCCGCCTTATTAGATTCAAGGCCTGATTTTATTTTGAGACTGTTCACAAAATCTGCCGATAACTTCATGAAATTCGGACCCCCGAGGAAAGAAAATTTCAAAATTCTTATGGCTATACAATCATGATTTCAGATTTTATACCTAACTTAGGACATGACCCAAGCAACAAAATTTAATTTATAATTGGATAGAAAATTCAGTTGAGGCTATGAATATGAGAGAGTTCTTATATGATATACATCTTACTGATACTGGGATGCATAGTTATACACTGTCGTAAACGGTTTATTACACTTTTGCAATAAACGCGGGATCGACTCCCAGCAGATGCATTCATTTGTTTTTCTCCAAAATCTTATGCAAAACAAAAGTAGTTGTATATTTATTTGAGACGAATATCGTGTAAATTTAATCGAATATACAGAATTGGTCGGTACCGAGATATAAGAAGCATAAATATATATTATTAGAAGTTCATGTATTGTACATTTTATGTCATGTTTATAATGTTTCGAACTAACATTGCAAGGAGAACAACATGTTCGGATGCTAATTTTGCATTTATAGCGTTCACAGGCCCGGTTTCTTTTGTTAGGCCGACTTGGCATTCAACAAAGGCCCGAAAAAAAGTCCCAATATTTTCTTTTCAGTTTATCCATGCATTAAAAAAAACACAGTTCGAAGCTGCGAAGTCCTCGTAAAGATCTCCTGAAGCTAGGAAGCCCTCCAGTGAACCCGTGACTTGAAACTCGCTGGTAGTGGTTCCACTTGACAGAGAGATGCTCGCCGCGCCGTGCTGTCACTTCATTACTAATTACTAATACTATTATTGTGCCATCGTTACTGGCATCAAACTGAAATTGAATAACATACTTAGTTTTGGCTGAAATTTCAGCAAATTTGGCATTTTTTTTTGTTTTGCGAAATGAGCGTCTTTTAAGTTTGGAGCCTTTAATAATAGTTGTCAAATGTCTTCGAAAATGACGGACCGGCCTGCGGATATGTCTCCTCCGTATTCATATCTATCTGTCTTGTGTATTATCCATACCTGAACCTGAAATTATCATGAGTTATTTTTATCCCTCACGTCAAAACCTGACTTGTTTAGATGAAACTGTCAAAATTATCCAAACATGTTTTTGAAAAAAACACACAACATTTAGTTTGGATAAAAAATTATGGTATGTTTTTAATTTGTATCAACTATTTATGTTGTTTTCTTAATATTTTATGGACGTTTATTGTTTTTTTTTTAGTTTGGATGAATATTGTGTGTTTTAAGAATTTTTAAACGGACGGGATTTCAATTCCCTTAAAAAAAACGGGATCTCAGATCCCTTCAATATTTATGTTTGTTAAATGTAATCACGATTTAATATTTAATTAAGGTTTAATCTAAATATCATTTAAACTAAACAAAAGTTAAAAAGTGAAGGGATCTCGGTTTCCCGTCATTTTGAAAATCAACGAGAGATCTCATACCCCAAACCAGGTTACTTTTCCAATATCTTGAAAAACTGGATTATTTTTTGTATTAATTTAGCAAACCTGTTACTTCGGAAAAAGTGTGAATAATATCATTAATTCAAGTATTACAAAATAAAATCTTCAAATAATTCAGATATCAAGATATCCTTGATAACACATAAATGATACAAGTTCAAACTATTCGTAAAATATTTTGCTGTCAAATATCACAAATTTAATAACACGTAAAAATATCAAAATAACTAAAATATTACAAATATTAAATTTAGCCATAAAACATTAAAAAAAATGCTCAAATTCTCTCAAATTTTAAAAACATGCAAAGGATTGTGAGAATCACATAACTTTAAGAACCTATCGATTCTCTATTGATCCTCATAACTCACTCGCGATCTTTTTAATTACAAAATTAGAGTTTGCAAAATAAGTTTTTTTCATTACAAATTAAAAAGCATTAAAATCCTAAAATGTTCAAGTTATCATAAAAATACAGATTTTTAAATATCACAGATATTGAAATAACTCATAAAATAAAATAAGTTATGATGAAAGGTAAACGCAAAACAATTTTAATGGTTTTGACTAAGGAAAATTGTGTAATTATAATTTCGGGTACGGGTTACCCGAAAGGCATGTACCACTATTCTTATGCCCTACTCAAACCAGCATATTTTTTCGGATATTACCAGCCCGCGATGATTTTTTTGGAATTTTACCCGCCGCAGCACTATTGAAGGGGTTGTCTTGTTTTAATATTATTACGCACATATGCATCTAAATATATTTTACAAATGATTTACATATTAATAATGTATACTTTTTTTTGTCTTGTATAATATTTTTTATTTTTATTCAATATAATTGTAGGAAAGACTTCTGTTTTAACCATGTAACTCTCAAATGTTGAAGTTTTTTTCATTATTTTCATTGACACATTTCATAATATATTTTATTTTTAAATTACATGGTTTTTCAATATCACTATTTTCTTTTCGACAACAATAATGTAAATTCTAAAACTTTCAAATACAAAATACTTGAATATTAATTCATCATTCGGAGTGTTGATATGCGTGTTTTAGTATCGATATATTTTACAAATTAACATTGCAAAATATATCGACAAAAATTTTATTATGAAAAAAATAAAAATAAAAAATAAAAACATTTTTCCACTATAACAACTACTCAATCAGTTAGCACCTCAACAGACTAATTATTAAGAATATTATTTCCACTTCAAGATAACCCAATAGGCTACACAAGTGGCCACACAGCCATGGACTAGAAATCCAAAACATGTGGATAATTTTCTGAATATTAGCACATATAACGGTTTCAGGGAAGGGATACATGTCTCTATGGCCTATGCTAAAAATCGAGCTTTATAATCATATCATAATACACTCTAAAAGCTTTTACAAAGTTGAGTTAAAAGTAACATCATAAATGGTGCATTAATCCTAATTAATTTTGGATGGGCGCAATTTCATATGTACCCATACAAAATAGAAAACTGGACATTTCTACAAAATTTAGAAAATATATATCATGTATCATTTACTTCAAAATTCAAATACATGCATAGTGAGATAGATGGTAGTTCAGAAATTTCTTAAAAAATATGAGAGAAGAGACATTGATGATATTTCTCATATTTTGATTATATTTTTGTAAGTAGTAATGAGAATAACCGGGAAATGGTATTCATTGTGTAATCATGTCGAGGAAAACAAGGAAAAGAGGTCCCTCTAATCAGCCATTAGCCAAACAAAATTTGAATATTGCCTCCTTTTATTATTCCATTGTGGGCTATTACACCATCCATGTAAAGCTCTACTTGCCCACCTTAATTAATTACTTAAATACTTTTTTTATGAAGCTAGGCTATGTACACAAATATATATACTGCATTTACTAACAAGGAAAAATATATTTTCAGTCGAAAAAATTCTGATTGTTTATAATAAAAATGTTCTAAAAATTTCTGTATAGCCTTTTACACATACAATTATTATGATTTAATGATATGGATTTAGCAATACCTTCTTAGACTACACCTGTCAATTATGATATGGATAATGAATATATAAATTGAAACCCCCCAAAAAATATCATGAAAGTGACACTAAAATTCTTAATTACTATCAAATATAGTACTTTATATCATGTGTTAATAATAACACATTAATTGTCCCCATTAAACAAATCTTCCCTGTTCCACCTATATATAGTACACCTACAAAACCCTAAATTTTCAAAACTCAAAACTTAATCATCACATTAGTTTCTTCTCCACTCCATCATATACAACAAAATGATAGAAACACCCCAAGTGATCTTCCATAGAAACAGGAGACGTCGAACTCGTGCATCGAGCGAATATTTGGGTGTACGACGCAGGCCTTGGGGCCGTTACGCAGCTGAGATAAGAAACCCATACACGAAAGAACGGCATTGGCTAGGTACTTTCGATACTGCAGAAGAGGCGGCATTAGCGTACGATCTTTCTGCTATATCTATAAGTGGAATAGCACGTGCAAGAACAAACTTCTATTATCCATTTTTAACGCCGTCTACACCGGAATTGCAGGCCGGTGATCCTCCACCTCCACCACCGCCGCCTTCTCCGGTATTGCCGGAGGAGAGCGAGGATTACATGGTGGACATGAGTTGTGACGAGGATGATGACTCGATCATGATTGCTACCATACTACAAAGCTTTCAATATGAGAATGAGATAGAAACTACATATGCTTGATTTTCACTTTGTTCAATTAAGAGAATGAGATAGAAATTAAGGCGATTAGTCTTGCAAGGGTTATAATAGTTTTTAAATAGAATTGCCCCTTTGAAAATGATGTACTACAAAATTGCCTTTCAAATATGGATAATGGTAATAATACACAGAAATTAAATAACAATCAAAACTTGCTCATAATTCAATTTTCTTTAGGAATAACGTGAAAATTGTAAATATGTACATGATTTTTTGTTCACTTTTCAAACCGAACACACAAAAATATGGGAAATTTTACTCTTCCCCCCAAACCCACTCCCGCACCCACGATATGGGTTGGGGGAAAATTCCCATCCCCAAATTGCACCCAAAAAATTCAATTGATGGTTAATTCAAATTTTAATTAACGACTAATTCAAAGTTAATTAACGGTTAATTCAATTGTACTATTTATTAACAAAAATTAAAAATTTTAATTGATGGTTAATACAATCTTGGGTACACAAATTTGGGAGGCGAATCAAAACACCCCAGATCGTGGATGCGGAAGTGGATCTGGGGGGTTCCATATATGCTCCCCAAAAATATCATGCATCTCTTTTTTTCGATTTATAAAAAAACATGTGTTTCTATCCTTGTGTTACACTAGGGCTAAATCTTTGCACCGTTTAGACTAATCGTAAAGTTCAATATGATTTTCTTTTTATTCAATTTTGTTTAGTTATAATCAGGGACGGATCCAGAATGAGTTTATAGGGAGGCCGAATTTTATAGAGGGACCGAACTAAAAAAAATTCAAAATATATTATTTGAGGGTTTGGAACTTGAGATCTCTCACTTCCAAAACACACACTTTACCACTACACCACTCCAACATTTGTGAAATATACACAAATTGAACGTAATTATTACTTTAAAAAGGGCTAACAGATATGTTTTCGATTTCATTGTGTGTGTGTGTGTGGTGTGTGTGTGTGTGTGTGGGGTGTGTGTGTGTGTGTGTGTGTGTGTGTGTGGTGGTGGGGGGGGGGGGGGGGGGGGGGGGGGGGGGGGCTCCCGTTCGCAATTGGGCTTTTATGTATTTTAATGGTATGCCTTTTAAAATATAAACTCTCTAATTACCCCTAATTAGGTCCAGATTGAGTTTCAATTCTGCAATTGGGCTTCCGTGATATCAAATTAGTACTTACATGGCAGCTATCTCATTTAGTAAAATTCATAATATATGTAATTGTTTGGCCAGTTTTTCCAAATGAGTTAGCTATTATTCTAGAACCAATTTATTTGTGTGTTGTGTCCTGATTCTTATTGCAAGAATTGTGATATTCAGCCAATACAAACGGCAAAGAATGAATTGAGCGAATTTAAGTTCCCCTTTTCGTTTAAATTGTCTAAATATTACGCTAATCTTATGATGAGAAGGAAGATATTAGATAAAATGAAAATAATATTAACAAAATCTGATAAAGTACCTTAAAAAAATGGTTGTATTAATTTCATTTCCTTCAATTTAAAATTTGGAAGATATAATTTCACATCTCCAATTTTGGTTTACTTTTGCATGTACTCGATTCCTGCATTGCGAAACGAAGAGGATCAGCGGGTTCTAACCGATGGGACGTACTTATGTTGGAACATTATTCCAACATTGGACTTATATGTAAAATATTATGTGTTGTAATATTGTCATTTAAATGCTTATTAATATATTGATCAATTTTAGTTATAAAATTAAGCATTATATGTGTCAATTATGTTGTGGGCCTTTGATGTGTAGAATATTGTGGGTGGTGCTTCTATTTTCTATGATGGGCTGAATTAGAAGATCCACATTAGGAGCTCAAAAGGTATGTCTTTGTGAAAAGATGTCTTGTGGCTATAAAAGCAAATTGGTCCCAAACACATATGATTAGAGATTAGATTCTGTCATTCTCTTTTTCATCCCATTAAGAAAAGAGAGAGATACATAGGAGAAAAGAAATCGAAGGATTCCTCAAATTGGAGATCATAAAGTTCTTGGAATTCCAAATCTTTGCGACTAAGGCTTCATGAACGCAACAACGGTGATGGCGCGACATCAATTCGGACGGATTCCATATGCTTCCGCATACGGTTAAGGTACGGTTTTGATTAAGTTTATTCGGTTGAATTCACATAGTTATTACGGTCCGTTTGTACAGACAAATTTAGTTTATATTATTTTATTTGCGGGCGGTGCCGGATCGTCGCCGTCCTTACAATTGGTATCAGAGCGAAACTATGTTGAATCACGGTTTAAATGAAAGAGAAACGAAGTATATAGTGTTTAGCACGATTTCTCTCGTCCAATTTCGATTAATTTTGGATAATTTCGTTTTTTATCGAAACGGGTCTCAAACGGGTCGTAAAAATTAGAGAGAAAGAAAAGTTTTTAGAAAATTTGTACTATCTCTCTATACTCAGTGGATAATTCCGGACACATACGTGGTCTCCGTTTTGTCAACCGACGTCGGTGGCGGAGGGACCCATCGATCAGACATGTCCAGTGAACTTTTTCGTCAAGAGACATGAATGAAACACCATTTTTTTGGGTTCTGGTCGTCATATGTTGGAAGGGATGGGAATTTCATTCCCGGTTTTTTATGTTAAAGAAAATTAGAATTTAAAATTTTGGTTTTTTAAGTTTATTAAAATCCGGAATTACAAATTCTAAATATAAAATAAGGATATCAAATTTTGGATTTTAATGTCTGGATTTAAAAATCGGGATATATAATCCCGGATTTTAAGGTTTGGATTTTGAAAATAAGGAAAACAAAAACCACGAAATAAATTTAGGATTCTTTATCCTGGTTTTCTCAAGGTATTTCAAATCCGGAATCTATAAATCTGGGAAATAAAACCTGGAATCTGAAATTCTGGACAATTAAATTCTGGAATCTGAAATTCTGGAATATAGAAATTCTGGATATTGAAATACGGAATACGAAAATTCCGAATTTTAAAATTCCACACAAAAAAAAAAAAATTTGTTTTCTTTTCCGAATTGAATTTGGAAATTCTAAATATGAAAATTTAGAATATGGAAATTATGGATATTAAAATTCAAAATATTAAAATTTTGAATATTAAAGTTAAGGAAATTGTCCATAATAAGGTATAATTTTAAGATTAATTAAAAGGTTAAAGGTATATGTGTTTTAAGATTAATTAAGGTCAGCAACATATCGTCAAAGTGACCTCTCTTGTTGAAATTAATTATATTTTAGAATATAAACGGATATGTATATGATATTATTTAAATATTGATCGGCCCAAAGGAAGGCAATATTTAATATAATTTCATACGCATCTGTGGTAATAAGTGTGTGATAATTATTCGGTTTTACGTGTGATTTATTTAATCGGCCCAAAGGAAGGTTAATTTATTATCAATTCTTGATTACTACGCCAAGATATCAATAAGAAGTTAATATGATTGGCCAAAGTCAAAATACTAATGGAAAAGGGATATCTTGATGATGTGGATAACCTTTAATTAAATTTATTATTATTATTCGGTTATTTTGGTAAGCAATACAATGCTTGATTATAGTTTTCCATTGAAGGTTAATTCGGTTCTTGCATTTATGCGATTTATGATTCTTGAAAGATGTCTTGTTGCGGGGGGAAAATACGACTACAAATTTTGTTTAGCCGAAAAGACAAACTTTGACATCTCAAGAACATTGACATTGGTATATATATTTTTGGTTTTATAACAAAATCATCTTATTTGGTTTTGAGATGGATTTTGTTAATTATTAAATATACCATTACTTAAGTGAGAGAAAGTAAAGAAATTCAGAGTAATATTTGTCTATCATATATTTTGGTACAAACTCCAATATGGTATAATTACCCAAAATGTTATATAAGCAAGACGTTGCTTATATGGGTGTAATTTCAGTTAAGGATATTCAGTTATAGTGGTAGTAAATATTTGTACAGTTATTATGATATAGACACGTGATATAAACATATGTTATACACATATGATACGATTATAAAGTTTTCAAGATTTCGGTATTATGGTTATTCTGCAGAATTAATATTATATTTATCACTTTACTTTGATTTAGATAAGATTCGTCTCAATATGGTTTAAAGGAGACGGTTTGTCTCATGAGGTATTAAAGGAGACGGGTTGTCTCAATGCAGTTTTAAAGGAGACGGTTTGCCTCATTAAGTTATTAAAGGAGACGGTTTTATGGATCTCACTAAATTTATTTTTAGGAGGACCAAGTTGGAAATAGACATGTTAAGATCACATTATATGAAATTTTCATGCTACACATCCACATCATGATTCATGTCATTCAGTTATATTAGTGTATGTGACCATTGAAGGTTTAGTTGCGTTAAATGTGACGAAAGCCGCTTTGATCCTACGTTGATATTATTGATGGACGGAATTGGTTAGGGACACATGAAGTTTTTATGACAAACAAGTACGCGTATTTCGGTTTATGGTCAATACGTAATTATAAGGAATTACATATAGTCCAAGTGGGAGATTGTTGGAACATTATTCCAACATTGGACTTATATGTAAAATATTATGTGTTGTAATATTGTCATTTAAATGCTTATTAATATATTGATCAATTTTAGTTATAAAATTAAGCATTATATGTGTCAATTATGTTGTGGGCCTTTGATGTGTAGAATATTGTGGGTGGTGCTTCTATTTTCTATGATGGGCTGAATTAGAAGATCCACATTAGGAGCCCAAAAGGTATGTCTTTGTGAAAAGATGCCTTGTGACTATAAAAGCAAATTGGTCACAAGCACATATGATTAGAGATTAGATTCTGTCATTCTCTTTTTCATCCCATTAATAAAAGAGAGATCCATAGGAGAAAAGAAATCGAAGGATTCCTCAAATTGGAGATCATAAAGTGCTTGGAATTCCAAATCTTTGCGACTAAGGCTTCATGAACGCAACAACGGTGATGGCGCGACATCAATTCGGACGGATTCCATATGCTTCCGCATACGGTTAAGGTACGGTTTTGATTAAGTTTATTCGGTTGAATTCACATAGTTATTACGGTCCGTTTGTACGGACAAATTTAGTTTATATTATTTTATTTGCGGACGGTGCCGGATCGTCGCCGTCCTTACAACTTAATGATAGATACAAGAGACAGAAATAAGGTGTACCGGTTCCTAGTCTCTTAATAGAGTTTTTATTGTGAGAACAAAGAAGAAGATTATTTGAAAATTGTTTTGAGTTCTTTTAAATGTGTTGTACCAACATATGAGCACGTGGAACTTTCTGATATTAGAGGGAGAAGAAATTAGATGGGTCTTTTAAATTGATAGGTTGAAAAAGTTCGCATGATTTATTCGAGGTGTGAGATGTGTTTAATTAATTTGTAGGTTGTAAAAGAATGTTGAAGTATGAGATTTAGATTTTTTTTATGATGTGAATGAATAGAAATATAATTTCTAATGCAATTTGTGATTTGATATTCGATTGACTATTTGAGAATGTAAACAGATTTGTAGTTAGATTAAAAGTGTGATTCATCAATTACATTCCAATCATTCGATTTGGGCACAAAACACATCTTAATTATTCAATACTAAATTCTATATATGGACACAAAACACTTCTTACACCACCTAATTACATTGCGAGCAAACTAATCATTTTTGTACATATCCACTTTTCTTTGCGCCGTTAAGAAATCTTAAAGAAAAACTGAATACAGCTAGCTCGCTGCTTCTGTTCGGACCCTTCCATCTTCAAATTGGAAGTACTTTGTTCCCATTCAACCCTAAGTACTCATTCTAACACTAAACACATTCATATTTGTATTTGAATCTTTCGACATTATCTCATGTGTCCCCATTTGTATCTGTTAAATATCAATAATGAAAGATTAATAAAATATTAAAGAAGATAAATTGAAGAGAGAAAGAGAAATTGAAGACAAGATAAAATCGTTTGATTAAATAATCTTGCTTAAATTACATGAAGTGATTACATCTCTATTTATACTCATAATTAACCATCACTAATCCTATCCACTAACACCCACTAACTACTTAATTGATTTACAGCCACTCATGCTTAACCCACTAACACACTAACTAGCAATCGTCTCCATTTCAATATGTAATGGAGACCTCCATTTGATTCTTCTAACAGCCCCCCTCAAGCGCAACCGCCGACTTGTCGACGGTAAGCTTGGAACCAATACAATTGCGAAAACGTGGAAGGAAGAAGAAATAATCGTACCGGTTTGGTACCGGTTGGTTAGATTCTTTAAAATTCTAGATAGAAAGAGATTTTCTGTAAAGTAGAGAATAAGAAAAATGGAAGAGAGTATTTAAGAGAAAAGAAGGGTAATTTTTTTTTTTTTTGTTGAAAAATTCAACTTTAGAGAAAAATTGAGATAAATGAGGATTATTTTAAAGGAGAAATAATATATTAAGACGAGAGAAGAAATTTAGAAAATGGGTGGGTTTTTCTGCAAAAGTAGCGATTTCAAGAAAATTGGAGTGAGAAATGATAGTACCGGTTTTGGTTGAAAGAAATTTTTGGTTCGATACCGATTTCGGTACCTTTGAGAGAATTCTCTTCTAATTAGGGTTATTATATTTGATAAAAGAAAGAGGAAGTAAAGAAGATGTTGTACCTTTTGAAACAATAGAAAAAGAGTCATATATGAGAGAGGAAGTAGGCGGTACCGAGTACTGCTAGACCGGTACGGAATTGGGTACCATTTGATGACTGAGAATGGATCTGAAAAATCCTGAGTTGTTCGAGTTAGGTCTGAAACACTGGATTTCGTGCTCGAATTGTCTGAAATAGTGACCGATTTTTGGGTTTAGAAACACTGAGTTGGATGAATAAGGTCTTAAAACCCCTTAATTAATTCTGATTCTTCTCACTTCTCTTCGAAAACTCCTCTGAGTGGCTGGAATTGGGTTTAAGAACCCCTGAAATGCTTCTCTGATTTGAAAATCTCGATAGAGACTGTGAAATGGGTTTGAAGATCTCGATCGAGACTCCGAAGTTCACTGAGTACCTCTGATTGCTCTGATTAGCTCGATTTGAGTTGAGTTTTATGCTGAGGGCTAAAAATTGGGTTGTGGAAACCCTAAAACGGGTTTTTGAAATGGTTGGATAGCTGAATTGCTTCAGATTTCTGATATAGGTGTCGATAATTCAGAAAAAAAAGAAGTCTATTGCATACTAGGAATTTACACAAACACCTTCTATGCATACTAATCAAACCAAATTACCATTTCAAAATACCAAACTAACCTAATTAAAAGAAAGTAGTGAGATACTTTAAGACGTTGGAATGGGAGCTTACGGATCAGAAGCTCGGTACTCTTTTGATACGTATGGATTGGGAACGCCAACCTCGTTGTGGAGCGTAATGCTGTCCCTGGTGAAATTTTTGAGCGATACGGTCGTCAAGCTTGCCTCCGGCTTGGGCATGTGAGCGATCTTCTCCGCCACGAACCCCTTCGCCTTGTTCATGAATCCCGCCATTTCTTGACTCTTTCTTGCTTTGATTTTCTCTGGCTTTTGACTTAGAATAGAAGAAAAAGAGAGAGAATAGAACGAGAAGGAAAGAGGGGTATTTTTCTCACTGTTAGTAAAGAAAGAGAGTTTGTTATTTGTTTTACTGTAGAAGAGGAAGAGAGAAAAATGGTGATTTTGATTGATTTTAGGCAGTTTTGCCTTGTGGAAAAAAAAATCGAATTTGGGGATAAAAGAAAAAAAAATTGGATCGAATTACTCGTTTGAGTTTTTATGCTCTGATACCATGTTAAATATCAATAATGAAAGATTAATAAAATATTAAAGAAGATAAATTGAAGAGAGAAAGAGAAATTGAAGACAAGATAAAATCGTTTGATTAAATAATCTTGCTTAAATTACATGAAGTGATTACATCTCTATTTATACTCATAATTAACCATCACTAATCCTATCCACTAACACCCACTAACTACTTAATTGATTTACAGCCACTCATGCTTAGCTTAACCCACTAACACACTAACTAGCAATCGTCTCCATTTCAATATGTAATGGAGACCTCCATTTGATTCTTCTAACAGTATCAATTAAAACTCAATTCATAGCCAATTAAATAAACTCAGACTCAATTCACACCCAATTCATCTAATTTGTATAATCTTCATTGCAAATCCATGCAATTTATAGCTAAATCAGACCTATTGCAACAAACCAACACTAGAAATTCATCCAATTCAAAGATAATTCAGCCCCAGCTACCCTCCTCTCCTTCGTTGCTTCTGGTTCAGGATATTTCACCGAAAACCAGAGAGACGTTGAGTTTACATAGACAACAGATAAGGAAAAAGATGCGAGAAAGAAGGGGATTGAAGGGAGGGCGATGCCAATACATGACTTTGGCTTGTTCACACCGTAGGGTGAAGCCATACGAGAGAGGAGTGAGGGGGTTTTACTGCAAACGAGAAGAACAAAACGGAGAGCAAGCAGATTAACGGAGATAAAGGAAAGTGACGGAACCATGTTTTAATCTAATCACATCGCTTATCTTCATACAGATCTAACGGTGAGATTTCCACAAGCAAAATATAGTGGTAACTTGTACAAGCTTTTTAGTTACTATATATATATATAGAGAGAGAGAGAGAGAGGGGGGGAGGCTAACATATTTAATTTAGTATCAATGATTTGGTACTTAATGCTTTTTAATCATTGAATTTGCATTGAGATTTGTGTTTTTTCATGATGATCATGAAATTTTGTGCACATCATTAAATGCACAAATCTTAATACAAATCAAATTGTTAAAAAACATTAAGTATCAAATCATTGGTACTTAATTAAGTAGGTTAGCATTTATCAATATATATATATATATATATATATATATTTTTTTTTTTGATGAAACGAAGAGGGCTTTCACGTCCCTCATCTCATTATATTAAAAACAAATGATCAAAATACTTGCATGTGTTTTTGTTTTTATGCAGCTTTTACAATCTCTTGCATAAAAGAAAGATAGAGCCCAATCTATCTATATACTAATGCAAGGGGATTTGCTGCCTCCTGGTGCAGCCACGTCACAAGGGGCCTATTTGTAAAAAAAAAAAATTATTTTATATTTTGGTCCTTTTTTATTTACAAATTGGTCCTTTTTTTAAAAAAAATTTACATTTTGGTCCTTTTTTTTTACATTTTGGTCCTTTATATTTGCATTTTGGTCCTTCGAAGTTTTAATATTCACATTTTGGTCCAGGGGCCTCAAATTGGTCCTGTTTTTTAAAAAAAATTACATTTTGCTCCTTCTTTATCACATTTCGGTCCTTTATATTTGCATTTTGGTCCTTTTTTCGAAAAACAATTACATTTTGGTCCTTTTATTTTACATTTTGGTCCTTTTTGATTTACAAATTGGTCCTTTTTTTAAAAAAAAAATTACATTTAGGTCATTTTTGTTTACATTTTGGTCCTTTATATTTGCATTTTGGTCCTTCGAAGTTTTAATATTCACATTTTGATCCAGGGGCCTCAAATTGGTCCTTTTTTATAAAAAAATTACAATTTGGTCCTTTTTTATCACATTTCAGTCCTTTATATTTGCATTTTGGTCCTTTTTCGAAAAACAATTACATTTTGGTCCTTTTATTTTACATTTTGGTCCTTTTTGATTTACAAATTGGTCCTTTTTTTAAAAAAAAATTACATTTAGGTCCTTTTTGTTTACATTTCGGTCCTTTTTTATCACATTTCGGTCCTTTTAGATTTACAAATTGGTCCTTTTTCCAAAAAAATTTTACATTTTGGTCCTTTTTTATTTACAAATTGTTCCTTTTTTCGAAAAAAATTTATATTTTGGTCCTTCGAAGTTTTGAAATTTACATTTTGGTCCAGGGACCTCAAATTGGTCATATTTTTTAAAAAAAATTATATTTTTGTCCTTTTTTCACATTTTGGTCCTTTATATTTGCATTTTTGTCCTCCGAAGTTTTAAAATTTACATTTTTGTCCTTTATTATTTTTCTTGAAAAACTAAAATAAAATTATAATAAGTTGAACAATATTAATAAAAGAACATCTTGCAAATATTTAAAAATAAAATATCACAAAACTATTAAAAAATACATAAAAAGAAAACTAAAATAAAAAAATAGATGTTTAAATAGATATTTTCTATGAATATATTTGCAAGGTGTTTATTTATTATCATTTAATGTTAATTTTTTTATGAATAAAGAATGTAATATTAAAATTATATAAACAAAATATGTAATAATTTAAATTTTTTTAAATCACTACGTGTTAAGAAGTGTTTATGAATTTTCTTAAAATTAATATCTTTCTTAAAATTAATAAAAAATAACAAAAATAAGTTTTAATTATTACATATGAGATTTGGAGGGTATTTTGGAAAAAAAAAATTAATATCATCCATAAGGAGTATTTTAAAATAAAAGTTTGGTAAAGAATTTTTTTTTTGGGAGTTTACGAAAAGATAGAGAATTTTTTATAATATCCAAAAAAAATTAGGGGGTTAAAAATATACCAAATCATGGATGTGCGAATAATCATGACATAATTTAAATTAAAAATTCGAACGAAACGGTTAGCGATGACATCGTCAAAATTTGTTGTTGGCTGACCACACAAAGGACGAAAAATATTTGTACTAAATATGTAGCGAAATTAAAGATTTGTGAAATTAAACACTCTTTTTTTCAGCAATGTTTTCTGAACTATTATGTTCTTAATAAATTTCATGACGACTCATTCGTTGTTTTTCCTTATTTTACTTATGAAGTATAAAATATAGATAATTTTTTTAGCAATAACCGTTTGAATTATTCAAGAAATCCGGCTCTTAAAATTTTCAAACGATTTTTGCTACAAAATTTCACTCGCACACAACACACTAAATTACACATATAATAATGATTACAAAAAGAAAGTCACATACACAAAATGAACAACAATTTTTTTTCAACTACATTACTTATAAACCCGAACAGCCCCGCGCAATTGCGCGGGGGTAATGCTAGTATAACTAAAAGAAAAAAAGAACATGTTGGACATATCCTCAAATTCTCCCCTACAAAGCTTGATGACGTGGATAAAATTTAACATCTTAAAAATTAACACTTTAATTTATGATTTAACATTTTCATGAGATGTCAAAACCATAAACTAAGATAGTTAAATTATAAATTATGATATATAATTAAGATTTAAAAATGTTGTCATGTCATCAAGATGTATGAGGGAGAGATCTAGAGATGTATGGGATTGGGGGAGAGATCCAGGAGGAATACATCACTATTCAAGAAAGAAAAAAACTTCAAAAGTTATGTTGCACGGATATGGATACGGGTATCGTATCCGTTACGATACGGATATGCGATACGGTAATTTTCAATAAATCTAGGATATGGATACGGGTATATATAATTAATTAATTAGTTTTTAATAAGATAATATTGAATTAATTAAATAACAAATAATTATATAATTATTTTTAAGTTACTATAACAATATATTCAAAAATCAAACACATAATTAAAATTTGAAAATAATTTTAGATTCATAAACTACGACAACATCATTGTTCGTACATTGGAATCGAAAGATAATAACATAAATTCCAAAACAAGATATATGTAGTGATATTATATAACAAAAGACACTACTCAAAATATGCTAACTAAATCATCTAAACATATAAATACAATTTATATTATTTATAATATTATTATATCAAACTTTTATATTTTAATTAACATATTAGAAAAATATGAAAAATTAAATATTCGGTCGGTTTGGTTTAATCAGTTTTCAAAACATTAAAATCGAACCGAATCGAATAAACCAAACAATACTAATTTCCAACCAAAAAAAGAACCAACTAAATCAAAAAAATTTGCACGACCCCAGAGAAAAAGTGGCGACATGAAATTTCCTTACAATGAGGAGATATTTTAATATTTTGTGTTAAATGAGTTGGTGATAAATAAGTAAATTTAACCGATTTTAATACATGAGTACATGTTAAATAAATATTTATTGAATAACTAGATGATATATAAATAAATTTATCAAATTTATCAAATAAAATAATTTAATTTCATATATCATCTTATTCATTTATTATTTAATTTCACTAATTGCTAACCTATCAATGAGTTAGTACTAGAGAATTTAAAGGAGACGTATATAATTTTCCCTACATTATCTATACACTCGGGTTCAATAAACAAAATACTTGATCACTACAATATGATTCATTAGCCCTTACCTATATTGTATGGATCCGACTACAAATAGCGTATTCGATACGACACGAATACAACGATATGATAATTTTTCAAAGAGTTTAGAATACGATACGAATACAAACAATAATGATAGACACCTAGATTTCGCACCTAGATTTCATCTAGAAACATACGTGGCAAATCACGGTGCAGCCACATCAAACTTTTAAATGGAAATAAATTTTAGAAATTCTAAATTTGAATGCCATGTGTATTTCTAGGTGCAAATCTAGATAAAAAATCTAGGTGCCTATGATTATTGCGAATACAAATATGGTCGATTTTTTGAAATATCGGAACAACATAGGCATCTACAAATATTTATTCCGAAATAATACCATAAGTAAAAGAAAAGGCTCCTCTTTCTATCTCTAAACCCTAGGTGGCAGCTGCGAAAATTCTCCGATCTAGGGCGGTTCAGCCCCTTGCCCCCCCCGCGGATCTTCTCGCCGTACTAAGCTATGTATGGTTTGATTTCTTTCTTTCGAAAATTTGAGCTGAAGAGGTGTTGTTTGTTGTACCCGTGGATATTGTCGAGTGTACTGGCGATGATTGTACCAGCAAAGACTGTTCTTGCAGCGCCTCACTTGATCTCTTTCACACTCGAGACGGAATGACCAGAGAAACTGCAGATGGCAGCGGTCATGGCCTCTTTGCTCCTCACGATCTTGCTCTGGAAGATCCTTGCTTTCTCGTTCATTGTCCTCCATTGCTCAATTGTATGATAGTCTTTGAACAAATGAAATGAGAATGCAATTAGACGATGGAAGAACAAGTAATTCGACACGGGTAAACAGAAAATTAGTAGATTATCTTAGTTTAAGTTTTAGTTCAATTTTTCCTTTTGTTCTTGTAATGTCGATTAGCCTTGTCTTAAGTCTACGTATTTTAGCTTTTATTTAAACTCGAACTGCTCGTATGTGAGTTTAATCTTATGGTATTGGTATACATCAATCATGTAATAATTTCGACGATGAAATGAAGGCCTACGGCAATTTGAAGCAAAAAATAAAAAAATAATAATGATAATACCATAAGCAATATAAATTTCTGCAGAATTCCAAATTATCCAGTTGGGCCATTTTGGGTGTAGTGTACAAGACGTCCTTAGGCCTAGATAGATGAATTCAATTAATAAGCCATAGATGAATGTGAACAGGCCCAACGAAAGGCAACATCATTTTCCTTAAAAATAATAAATAACTAATAAAAATAGAACAAATAAAAAGAATTATCAATAAAATATTAAAATGTAGTTATCTTATTCCCTCAAAAGAAAGAAACAAAATTCAGGGAGCAATATGCATAACTTGACACATGCAAGAACAAATTCAAACAATACACAATCAATATAAACACAAGACACTATATCCAACTTCATATTTGATTTCCATTGTAATTACACACAAACAAAGAAAAGAAATATACTACAAAAGATACGAACTAATTAAATAATACACAAACAAAGACAAAGAAACTACTTGTGTTATTCACCAAAAGGGGGCTAATTAAAGGAAACTATTATAATTAAGGATTTTTCATCAATGGATTTTACCACCACTTCCTTCACCAGGAGACGGAGCTTTCGGGCCTCGGACCCGCACAACTCGTAGACTCGCCGAGAAAATTTCTTCCTGCAAATGGAAATCAGTACCACTTGTAGTAATCGATATCAATTCAAACAAATTAAAAGAGAGATTATAAGTTTATAACAATTAATTACATTAGTTATCTTTTCTGTCTTTTCTTCAGAATTGGTACTGTGCGTCTTCTCTTCCTGCAAATTACAGCAAATCAAATGCTATCAAGTAACAAAGCAACAAGAACCAAGAACCAAGAACCAAGAAATCTATTTAAGGAAAAAGGGGGCTTAATTACACTAGAATTGTTTCCTTCCTTCTCCTTCTTAGAATCATTGCACGTGGAGAAGCTGTTGATGAGCACGCCGCGGAAAGAGACGGAATCTCTCAAGTAAAACTTCATGAAAGAATATGGTAGAGAACCAGCTTTCTTCAAACTCACCGCCATTAATGGGTAAACAAGCTAAAGCTCGACTCTCTTTTATGTTTTAACTTTTATCTCTTTATCGATCTTGGTGTTGTTAATTTACTCATGGCTGATCTGCCTGGCCGCTTATTTATTGCACTCAGCTCAGCACAGCTAAGTAAATTACGAAATTGCCCTTATGTTCAGCTAACTTCATATATAATATTGATTAAGATTCTACTTTGTTTTGAAGTCAATATTCAATATTCATGCACATATGTTCATATGTATTATTTATTTGGACCTATTCTAAATTTGGAATCTAATATTCTGAGCTTTCTTTTTTAAAAAGGGGTATTTTTGGCATTCGAAAAAGCTTATAGTTTCTTTTTTATTTGATTCTTTTACTTTCCATTTATTTATGTTCTGATATTTTCCATTTAATTTGTTTCCATAGAATTCAATACAAGATTAATAACAAGACAATTTAGGCAAGCCTCGATAGATAATAGATACCACTAATTACGAGATCTTTATTGTATAAAATAGAAATCGTTAAATACAATAAAGACAAGAAGAAGAAAAAAGACTTGGATAATAAATTTAAGTTTTGATAATAAATTTGTGAAATAATTCGGGGTTTATAGAATTTTTGAGAAAAAAAATTGTTTTATCACTAAATAACGTCAACATGGAGATCAATATTTTGAGAAAAAAACATTTAGTTAAATGGAAGCAGTATTATTTTGATAAACTTCTTTTAGTACCAACTTATATTTAAGCAAAAATTTGTTGTTTTGCTTAACAGGATTGACACACAGCCACCTTCCAAAGATTTAGTTGTGGACTCTAAATTAGATTTAGAAGAAATCTTTTAATCTCAATCATCCAATTAAAGAATGACCTTGTCATGAGACAAAAAAAACCCACGATGGAACTCTCATAATTATCATAATTGTAAATATAGTTAACTGTGTGAATAGTGATATTTGTATAAATTAAAATTTCACATTTTAGAGTCCCTGTATTTTTTAGTTGTTACATATATAATACATATATTTTACATAAATTATAATCAATTATTTAATGGCCAGTGTGATTTTCCATCAAAAAAGAAAATACTCACGTGATATGTTATGGTGAAATAAATATGATAATTGAGGAACTCAAGGTGGTTAGATTATTAACAAAAATGATAATTTAATAAATATTTCACTGTATGCATTGTGACCATTCTAATAAAAGTTGAATTTGGATGTTGAATAATAAATATATTACAAAAATCAATTAACTATTAAGAAAATAAAAAGAAGTGCATGATAAGGATAGATTCGTAATTTCCTGTCTTGATAATTAATAAGCAGCACAGTGAATCTACCTGCACTTTGGACAGCACAACACTATGGTTTTCTTTTATTATTTATTTATTTTATGTTAATTTTTTTTTTTTTTTTAAAGCAAAAAAATATGGTTCTGGGTTCTGGCCCATGGAAGCTTTTATTTACATATCCAACTCCCACTTTTACCTTCTCATAACAATATGACTAGTTTACTAATAAATTATTATTATTATTATTATTATATAAAATATCAGGAACTGCACTACAAATAAACTGCAATATAATTTAAAAAAATGACATAATATTCGGGGAAAAATATTTACATGGGTTAATGGAGGATTTCCCTTCTTCCTCTCATGATTTGTAAGGATTTAGTATATTTTATCATTATAACAGTGTTCTCCCTTCTCCATTGTTTGTAATGTTATTTATGTAGTTATTTTTTGTCTCTTTTCCAAATATTACTGTCAAAATTCACCACTGACAATATTTATTAGTTATGTTTATTATAAATTTGTTTTAAAAATATTTTAATCATTATAATTGTTATTGTAAATATTTGTGAAAATTATAACATACTCGAAGATAGTCACTATGCGTAAAAAAAATATTGTTTATTTTTTTTTAGAAAAAATGCTCTAAGTTTGTATATAATATAATTTTTCAAAATTAACAATTGCGTGGTGTATATCTAAAAACACTTAATGAAAACATCATTTTGTTTATTTGAATTGAGTTTTGCAAACTCAATTAGGCAATTCAAATAAAATTATTGACGCTTACTGTTTTTTGTCCAACCACGACGTAAAATAGAATATTCATTTCCTAATATAAAGAACTACGATATAATTCAAAAAATTGACACAATATTTATGGGCAAATCTATATGGGGCTACTAGAGGCTTTGCCCCCCTCCTCCCGTTATTTGTTGGGGTTTCGATATATTTTATCACTACAATAGTGTAAATTTATTTTTTGTCCTCCATTTCCAAAAAAAATTATAGTGTTATTTCAGTATTTACTTTTTGTCTGTTTCCCAAATAATATTGTCAAGATTCGCCACTAACAATATTTATTAGTTATGTTTATTATAAATTTATTTTAAAAATATCTTATCATTATAATTGTGATTGTAAATATTTGTGAAAATTATAACATGCTCGAACATAGTTTCTACGCACAAAAAATATATTCTTTATTTTTTTTAGAAATTTACTCTAAGTTAGTATATAATATAATTTTTCAAAATTAACAATTGTGTGGTGTATATCTAAAAACATTTAATGGAAACATCATTTTGTTTATTTGAAAAGGTTAAACTCAATTAGGCAATCCAAACAAAATTATTGACGCTTATTATTTTTTGTGAAACAAGCACCTAAAATAGAATGTTAATTTCCTACTATAAAGAAACTACAATGTAATTTAAAAAATTGACACAATATTCAATGACAAATCTATATAGGGGGTAATGGAGGCTTTGTCCCCTCCTCCCATGATTTGTAGTGGTTCACTATATTTTATTATAAATTTTTATTTTTGTCCTTTCTTCCTAAATTTTTATATTGTTATTTGAGTAGTTATTTTTTGTCTGTTTCCCAAATAATATTGTCAAGATTCGACAATAACAATATTTATTAGTTATGTTTATTACAAATTTGTTTTAAAAATATCTTAATCATTATAATTGTTATTGTAAATATTTATGAAAATTATAACATACTCGAATATAGTTACTATGCACAAAAAATATATTGTTTATTATTTTAGAAAATTTGCTCTAAGTTAGTATATACTATAATTTTTCAAAATTAACAATTGCGTGGTGTATATTTAAAAACACTTAATGGAAACATCATTTTGTTTGGTTTTGCAAACTCAATTAGGCAATCCAAATAAAATTATTAACGTTTTGTCAAACAACCACGTAAAGTAGAATGTTAATTTCTAATAACATTTTCTGAATCATAATTTTCTATCAACAACCATGCTTGCTTTCCGTAAAAGAAAAACCTCGAATCAAATCTTCTCCAAATACCAATCAATGATTTTTCATGTAACAAGCAGATAAAGAAAAAAATTTGAACTCCGGTATCATTATCATGCTCATGCATTTTCTAATATGTTATCAAACTAATTTTGTCATCATCAAATACACCTAATAAGTTAGAATACTTATTAAATATTTTAATTTATATTTTTCAAAAGATGCATCATAATAAACTAGTTGGAGTTAAATAGCAGCCCTTACTATTTACTACAAATTGGTAGTACAACAGATTGGAACAAAGACTAAAAAGAAACTAAAAGCAGCTCTGCAAAGGCACACCTACTCCATTAGTACCTCCAACAAAGATTCTCATTGCATTGAATTTTGAATGTCCCCTCCCCTAGATTGGATTATGACTCTTAATCTCAACTCAATAAATTAATATTGTATCCCCTAGATTATGACTCTTAATCTCGACTTAATCAATTAATAATCTATCTCATCCATTCTTCATGTGTATGCTCAAAGTAACTATCTTATTTTCACATACAACTTGCATGTGTATGCTCAACGTGTGTGGACTGTGAACCGTTCAAGTATAAGACCGTAAGAGTTGTATATAATTCATGTCTCGATCTATAAACTTTTTTTAATCAATCACCACCTAAAACACACATCATTTACGACTTATTCAGTGATTGGATCGAATTATTTTGACATGATGATAGGCCCCTATGTAAACATTTATTTACTTAAATTCTATATTTATTGAATATTTTGAAAGGAGGCATCATAATATTATGGATTTCAAATCTGCAACTTTATGGCCTGGCCCAAATTTATTTGGGACTATATTTTGAATTTTCATTCAAGTAGAATATGAGCATAGAGAGATTTTGGAACAATTAAATCCATAATAATGATCAATAAAATATATTGACCAACATTGTTCAAAGCAAATTTAGGCCAGATCGTCTAAAACAAATATGAATAAACTGTGTACCATTTCCTGTCTTCTAGGGGTTTATTCAGTAGAAAGACAGCAAAATATTATTAACTTCTAATTACCTAAAAATAGCAATCGAGACGACCAAATCCAATACCGTAAATCGCATCTCGATATATCCCTTCAACTCCGCGAAACAAACTGATCTTTCGTACCTACCCCTGCCCCTAATAAAGATTAAAACTTCGTAAACAAAGAAAACTATTTACATTTACGGAACCCATCGGGTCGAACGGCGGACGAGAGGAAAAACCATTCATAATCTCATTATCAAGCCTCTCATTCCTCCAAAAAAAAATGGGCAATCCTATCTATCCATCTACATCTACATCTCCATCCTCCAATATCAAATCAAAGAAATTCGACAAAGACCACGCTACCCAAATGTCGAATCAGAATCAAGATGATCAGACTTCGAAACCGACTTCGTCGTCTCCGATAGAAGAACACACGCAACAAGCAATGCTACGCGCGCCTTCACCGAACGGAACCCTCGTTCAGCCTGATCAAAAGCGCCCTACACGTTTAGGCAAGGTTCTCCGCACGATTCGTATTGCGTACCGTGCATTGCCTATATTCAATCCGAATTGTTCTCGTCCTTGCAAGCCTCCGACCCATCTTCCCTCTAATGATTATCATAATATTTCCCCTGCCGTTATCAATACGTCTTCCTCCGGGTCTGTTGATCGCATTACAGGTATGCGTACAATTATACAAATATTCTTCTTAATATATCTCGCGAAGCCACTTGAAAAAGGGTATACCATAAAACTCATTTTTTTTATAGAGATTTTTTCTTTAAATGAACAGTAAATTTTCCTATTTATCATATCATTAATTGGTGAATACACTTGAGACTTTACCTTAAATATTATAATTACTCAAAATATCTTTGAAAAAAGTTATGATGTATGATAGAACTATGTTAATTACAAGTATTGTTGTTTATAATTAAAATAAATAGGTACTCTTTTTGGATATCGTAAAGGGCGAGTCTCGTTTGCTTTCCAACAAAGTCCGCGTTGTCTCCCATCACTCGTCATCGAATTGGCGCTTCAAACACACACCTTACTCCGCGAAATGGGCTCCGGAATGGTCCGCGTGGCATTGGAATGCGAAAAGCGTCCCGATCATAAAGGCAGGGAGCACACGAAGTTATTGGACGAGCCAATCTGGACGATGTTTTGCAACGGGAAGAAAGGAGGATACGGAGTGAAGAGAGAGGCGACCGAGGATGACTTGGCGGTGATGGAGATGCTCAGGCCGGTGTCGATGGGCGCGGGGGTACTTCCGGGGAAATCGGATACCGAGGGACCCGACGGAGAGTTGACTTACGTTCGAGCCTTTTTCGAACACGTCGTTGGGTCTCGCGACTCGGAGACTTTGTACATGCTCAGTCCCGATGGTCGCAACGGACCCGAGCTTACCATATTCTTCATCAGGATCTGAGTTTGTTGACGATGATTTGTTTGTTTGTCATGTTAGTTTCTTAGATGGAATAAAATGGCGTGGGTTGTCGATCCAGGAAGCGTGGATTATGATTTGATGATCATTGTCACTATGTTGTAGATTAAATATTCATGTCATTCATTCAATTTACTGACAGGACTGGTCCATGTAAATCAAGAAAAATGAGAAACATGAAATTGTTAATAGTATTTTCAAGTCAGGAAGAGAGAGTACAGAAAACAAGTACCATGTGACCCACGTTAGCATTTCTACGAATCTTCCTCCAAATACTCACATTGTATCATATATGGTATGTGATTCTATAGAATAATTTTCGTCGTATATTTCGCGAAACGAGTGACGGTACGCTTATCGTATAATGACTCGCAACATGTTTTCGTATGGGAGAAATTATAATGAACTTTTTAGTCCACTTTATACTGCACTCATGTGCTTGGTGGACAAAACCTCAATTGAAAATGAAAACTTTGTTGGTGCTCTAAATTTCTAGTCACTACTATAAAGGGGAAAGAGAGAAGAGAATCAATCTCCATTGACAGCTCCATGGACAAGCTATCTCAGCAGCTCAAAGATAGGTTCAATGGCCTCGTTGGTCTCATAAAAGGTCGCGGCAATGACAATAGCTCTAAAGAACAAGGTAAGTACGAACTTTTCGTGCTCTTTATTGCGAAATTAAAATAGTTTCCAAATGTGGGTTTAGAAATTAGAAACCAATAATTAAAGCTGAATTTGATGTGATTATTATGTTTTTAGTCGAAGAAAAGGAAGAGCTTAATGAATCGGAGATTTCTGTTCAGGTACTTTGATTAGCGAAAAATTACTTATTATTTCCTCGAGAATTCGATTAAATGAATCTCTAATTGTTTGTTAATTCGATGATCAGAGTCGAGGAATTACTGTGAAATCGAGGGGCCCCACTGTTTCTAAACCTAAAGGACCTCCTGGACCTCAACACAGCTGAAGTTCTCAAATTATGTTTATGAGTGTGTGTATGTGTGTGAGTGAGTAGTGTGTTGTATGTTGATTTTATGCTTTTCTAATTTGTAATATTATGAATCCTATTAAGTGAACAAGAATCATGAAAATTTGCAATTTAGAGAAGGACCAAAACCTGAAATATACGGTGAAATCACTAGGAATCATTTCATCAAACAACTTGTGTGCATTGTGGATCCTTAGAAATGGCAATGGCCGAGGCCAAGGCCTAGGCCCAGCCCACTCCATTACACGCCACGTACGATCAAGCACAGGCTAACAAGCTTCCGCGCGGTTAAACCGTTACCAAATACTCCCAGTAAATCTCTATCTCTTCACAACCCTCCGATTTCAATCCAACGAGTAGAACGATCGAAAGCCACAGCAGAGTAAGCCATTGTTCCACGTATCACCCTAGTAGCGTGGAATCGTGGAAACCCTCGAATCACGACGACCCAAAGAATCTATATCCTTCCATCTCTCCATACACTCGGTGCACGAACACTCTTAATATTGATACTCAAAAACACCCTTAGTAGTCGGCGAAGGATGTCCATCCAAAAATTACGCCCACCACAAAGGACTACATCTTTCTCTTCACTATCAAATCTTACTTCACAAAAAGTTCTCAAGATTCAAGAACCGTTATTCCCTCTATCACCATCTTTCTCTTCGCCATGGCCGCACGAGCAATCGTCTGCGAGCTCTCTCCTCAAAAATCAGTTTCTATCGGACAACGAAATTCGCAAGCTGCGAAGCCTAGATCGGCGAATTTTCCGGAGGGGGAAAAGAAGATTAATCTTCAGCCGAGATTATGCACGCTCAGATCGTACGGTCGTGATGGCGTCGTGAGAGTACCAAAGGAATCTGACGATCCTTCCTCTTTCTTCGCCTCCTTGACGGATTACATAGAAAGCGCTAAAAAGAGTCACGATTTCGAGATCGTCTCTGGCCGCCTCGCCATGGTAATTACTCAATCAATAAATCAAAAAGTTTCTATTGAGATTGAAATTTATATGTATTTTTTGTGATTTGTAGATTGTATTTGCGGCGACGGTATCGAGTGAGTTCATAACCGGCGATTCGCTATTCAAGAAGCTCGACATGCAGCAATTGGAAGAGGCTCTCGTCATGTGCTTTATCGTGGTCGCGTCTGCGGCGAGTTTCGCGTGGTTTTCGAGTGCGAAGAATAGGATCCGACAGATATTTACGTTGAGTTGCAATGCGTTTGTGGATTCGTTGATCGATAATATTGTCGAAGCTCTGTTTTATGAGAGCGAGCTTAACGATATTTGGTCTGATGATAAGTAGATGTAGAAGATACATAGATCGAAGTAGAAAAAATATAGAATGAAGTTTTATGTATATAAATTTTGAAGTAGATCTTGGCAGAATTTATGTATCTGCGTAGTATAGTTTATAGAACGTGATAATGAATTAAAGAAAATTTACAAAAACACCCCTGTATTATGGTTGCAAGAGCTCGAGCCAGCTATGTAAAGCTCAAGTTCGGCTCGAAACTCATTCGAACTGACTCGGCTCGTTTAGAATTAAGATTCGAGCTAAAAATCAAGTTCAACCTCGGCTCATTTTAATTTGAGTTGGTTCGGCTCAACAATAACTCAATTACAAAAACAACTTCAAATTAACAAAACATGATCGTAACAGTCGAACAAAAATATTTTAAGTACCAACAACTAATACAAAATATCTTAAAACACAACAATAATAAACCAAACATACAACACCAAACACAAACTAATAAAATCAAACATGACAACATAATATCCTAGTTATAATGTACAAAAAATACAACACATAAAATAATAAGCCAACACAATTTGGATTTCCTATCTTTATTTATGATCAAGACAACAAAGAATAGAAGGGCTTGGACTTGGACTGTGTAATTGATTAATTGGGCTCTAAATAGTGAGAGATGAATTTTTCTTTATATATTTTTTTAATTATAATTGTATATGTATAATATGATTAATTATGATAAAAAATATTTAGTTTCTAAATCTGAGCTCAATTTTTTTTCGAGCTTAATACGAGCGAGCTGGGTTTGGCTCAAGCTCGGCTCGATAAGCGTTCGAGCTGGCTCGGCTCGGTCCGATTAATTTCGAGCTTATATCGAGCGAGCTATTATCGAGTTTTTATTGAGTCGAACTCGAACGAGCCACGAGCCGTGAGCTAAAGTTGCAGTCCTAATTATGCCGAAATTGCAAAAAAAGGCTTCATTATTGACAAATGCAAAAAAAATCTTCTGGATTATAGCTGAAATTGCAAAAAGAATTTTGTATTTAGTTATAAACTGAGCGCTGGGTGTTTTTTTTGCAATTTCGGCAATAATACAGGATTTTGTATGCGATTTTCTATAATACAAGGGTTCTTACGTAATTTCGTATGATATAATTAGTAAGCCAAACTTTACAAACAATTTAATTAAGATGAGGTCTCAATAGCTTGAATGCAATCCAACACAGAAGCCTTCTTAGACATTGCTGACATCAGCGCTTCGTGTGCTTGTTTATTGTTCTTTATTAACGATGCTGCAAATAATACCTGCATTATTTTCAAAACTATATTAATCTTCTCTTAATTATTAAGCTTAAATTAATACAAAATAAAAATTATATTCTGTAAGTTATTATAAGTGTGTGTATATAACTTACCGCCCAACGAGTAAGGTTTTGCTGTTGATCTTTGCTTAATTGCGGCTTGCTCCTATTTATAAATCTCTATATAAATAAAAATAAAACATAAAAAATAGTGCAAATAGATAATGAAAATATTTTAATTTTAATACTTGTAGTGAGAAAAGATCTGCAGATTGGCCCACGACTTTATCATAATTCAATCCTTCCGCAGCCAATCCAGCCATCGATACAACCGCCAATCTATTCATTTTGTCGTATAATTATATACTTAAAAAGTGGTTAAAAAAAAGTATAAAATCATAAAATCATATAGTAAAAGTAATATAAAGTACCGGTCTAATTCTTTGCTATCGAGTTGTCCACTATAAATTAGCTTTTGTAATTGTTCATCGATTAAATTTACGTGCTCTTTTCCAATATCCAAAGTGTAACCCAATATTGGGAGACCAATTAAATATGCAACTATTTAATAAAATAAATATTGGATTAATTATCAAAATATTCGTTGAAAATGAAATTAAAAATAAGAAAATTACCTAAGAAATGAGCAGCTTCGTGTCGAGCAATTCTATCTTGATAATCTGGAAAAAACGATGAAAATGCTCCAATTCCAGCCTGTAAAAGGCTACAAAAACGCATACAAATTATAAATAATTAATAACACATATAATTATTTCTTAATTGATAAGTAGAATAAATTTAATATTTATAGAAAGTATAATTAGGATATTTTACCCTGGAGCAATACTTCCAACAGCTAAAACTACTAATGAAATGCTTCCAAGTAAATATGGTACAAAAAATCCCCAATCCTAAAAATATTAATTAGTCGATAAAAAAACTATTTGAAAACAAATTAGAAAATTAATTTTTTGTTTTTCAGTTCAAACTTAAAAAAATATTACTCCGGGAAGTTGGCCAGCAATGACACCGAGAAATCCTGTCGTTCCAACTATTGTAAATAAAAAAGCTGCCTGTATTAAATCAAATCAAAATAATTATATCGATGTAATATAAATGAATAATAGGAGTATAAAATAATTGACAAATAACGAAATTAAAATAATTTACGTCATTTCTAACGCTTGGAATTGCAAGGTTCTCAGCGTTCTGTATTCCCAATGTCGTCAATTCCCTTAATGACGTCTATAATAAAAGGAAATTGAGTATTAATTACCAAATTAATAAACTATATTTTTATGTTTAATTTGTATATTTGCTGTTTAAGTGAGTGATTATGTATATACATTTGAAACTGACCGTACGGCGAGAGACATATGGTTGAGAACTCCATTTGTTTGCCCAGCCAAGCTCTCTCAGTTGATCAAGAGACTTTTTCACTCCATCACCATCTTTCTGCACATAAAGTGTTTGATGTTATGCCTCAATCATTCTCGCTTTCAAGGATTCGTTAACAATTGAGCTAGAGTATATCGATAAATAGAGACCTTATTAATGGCGGCTTCTAACTGTTTCAGATCGATACCAGTTCCGGAAGTAGCAGAAGAAGCTCCGACTTGCCATTTCTTCACCGCATCGTAGCTCCTCGTATTGCATCCATGTCCAATAGACGGAGACGATGAAGCGATTGTGACGGATCTAACCAAGGCGACGAGGCTCGCCATTCTTTCTCACTTCGCTTCTCAACCGTTGGAAAGAGTTCAACAGATAACGCCTCTCGTCGCGCCATTCCTCTCAATGTCCGAGTTTCCACAAAATCAAGGAATACAAATCTCGATTTTTTTAAAACTCAGAATTTATAATACCGGATTTTTTGATTCGGGATTTTATTTCCTGGAAATGAGCGATCCAATCCGAAGTATTGGCGCGCTGAGAAGCAATACCAATAAGAACACGTGGCGATTGTCTTCTTCACAATAAACCCTTGAAAAATTCAATAATTCTAGAATTATCCTCTCCCAATGGAATTTCAGCATTTCTTCGCCATTACTGTATCTCACGGATAATTAGAAATCCTGACAAATGTATCTGCTTTTCCCGCCATCGTCAATCTCAGTGAACTTCCTTCCATCAGCGCCATCTCGCGTAATCAGGCGCTGTAGGAGAAGATGGAGACCTCCTCGTGCAGCAATCGCCGTCGGATCAGGCAACGACGATGCATTCACGAAATATTCTGGTTACTTATTCAAAAACGGTGATTCTTCTGAGGCTGAGCTTCTAGAGGAGTATGATTTGCGTCAAATTGCTCGGATCTATCGGCAGAAGCCTTTTCTGGTTCTCAGAAGGTTTGTTCAGATTAGTGTCACATTTGGGAGATGGTTTGCTATGCGATATTTGGATAGCCTTTCTGATCGATCTGATGAGATGTTCGAGGTGCAATTTTTCACTGAGTTTACTTTCGAATTTGAAGATTTTTATACAATCATGAGATTTGTATATGATTTTCTTTTTTGTTTCAGATTAGAGCAGCAGAATTGAGGATGTTACTGCTTGAACTAGGCCCGGTATTTCATTTTTTTTAATTAATGATTTAAATCAAGTAAAAAGTTTCATTTGATCCAGATTTTGATAATTCTTGTTATCCATTTCCTTTCAGACATTTGTTAAAATTGCTCAAGCTGTGTCATCACGACCAGTAAGTCAAAATTCTCAAAACAAAACATCTAAAATTTTGAATTTCATCACTAATTTACTTCAACTTACTCTTAGGATGTGATTCCACCAGCATATCTAGATGAACTTTCATTACTACAAGATCGTATCAGTCCATTTTCTACAGAACTCGCTTTCAGTATAATAGAAAAAGAATTAGGGGCTCCAGTAGATACGCTTTTTTCCGAAATTACCCCTGAGCCAATCGCCGCTGCATCTCTTGGCCAGGTCATTACCGTCTTTTTCCCACTTCATGAATTTTAAAATTCAAACTAAAATCCTTTCGTACTTAATTATTTACAGGTTTATCAAGCTAGGTTGCGAAAGAATGGGAAAATTGTGGCAGTAAAAGTACAAAGGCCTGGAGTTCAAGCTGCTATTTCATTAGATATTTATATTTTAAGATATCTTGCTGGAATTATAAGAACAGCTGGCAAACTAAATACTGATCTTCAGGTAATCCTAAAACCTTAAACCCTAAGTTATGCAATTATATTCTGCTAAGCGTTATTTTATCTGTAGGCTGTGATCGACGAATGGGCATCGAGCTTGTTCAGGGTATTATTTTGTTCTTTATGAACGATAATTTGTGTTTCGAAATGGGATTATAGAATATTCACGTTGAGATAAATACAGGTAAATCACATTTAATGCAGGAGATGGATTACAGAGCTGAAGCAAGGAACGGAATCAAATTCAGGTACAATACTAAAAATTTAATATTTTGTTGTATTTTGAAATGGCGAGGATTTTGTTAGTTTATGTTTGATGAATTTAATTATAGGGAATTATATGGTGGATTTAAAGATGTACTCGTGCCAGAAATGTATATCGACGAGTCTAGTAAACGTGTACTCATCATGGAATGGATCGAGGTTTTTTATTTATATTTCTATTATTTTATTTTTCTTCCTTTTTTGATATCATATTTCCTATTTAAAATGGCTATTTTACGGTTATAGAGAGATATACATGAAATTTTATTATTTTTTGCAGGGGAAGAGACTAGCTGAAGCCAAAGATCTCTATTTGGTTGAGGTTGGAACTTCGAACATTTCACAAATTTGGTCAAATATTTAAAAAATATTTATTTAATTTTTTGTAGGTTGGTGTATATTGTTCGCTTTCTCAGCTATTGGATTATGGATTCTACCACGCAGACCCGCATCCAGGAAATCTGTTACGATCCTCCGATGGCAAGCTCGCATACTTAGGTACAAAATATAAATACTTATTTCATTATTTAAGTTAGATTTAATTAATTGTCAATTATATATTATATTTTATATGTTTTAGATTTTGGAATGATGGGGGAGTTTAAACAGGAACTGAGAGACGGGTTTGTGGAAGCGTGTCTCCATCTCGTTAACCGTGATTTTGATGGTTTGGCAAAAGACTTTGTTACCCTTGGGTATATTTATTTTTACTTAATTTATAAAATATATGACAAAAGGAAGTTTAATTATCATAATGTTTTTTAAAACTTGTAGTCTTCTTCCTGCAACTGCACAAAAAGACGAGGTTACCAAGGCATTAACAGGTAATATACAAGAGCCCCCCTATACTTTCTCATATTTTTTCCTTCATCAATATGGAATTAATTTTTTATATAGGAGTGTTTGAGAATGCTGTGAATAGAGGAGTGAGAAACATAAGCTTCGGGGATCTCTCAGGAAATCTTGGACGCACAATGTAACGTTAAAAATGTTATATTCTAAAATTTAAATTGAAATTGAAATTAATTTTATTTTATTTGAATTGAAATTGAAATTACTTTTAGGTACAAATTCAAGTTTCAGATACCTTCATACTTCTCGCTTGTCATTAGAAGGTAAATAATAAAAAGAATCAAGTGTTCGAGTCAAGATTTTGAATATGTAGAATTTTATTTGAATTGATATTTTTGTTTTGTTTTTGAAGTCTTGCGGTATTGGAGGGAATTGCAATAGGGTTCGATAGAAATTACAAGGTTTTGAGCAGTTCATATCCTTGGATTGCGAGAAAAGTTTTGACCGATGCTTCTCCGCAACTCCAATCTACTCTTAAAACTCTCCTTTACACGGTCATTTTCTTTCTATAATATCGTTTATGCCCTTGTAATGTAAAATAATATCATGATTCATGAATACCCTTCAAAACTTGAAGAAAAATAATTAAAATATTATTTTTGTCTTTATTTCAGGACGGTGTGTTCCAGATAGACCGATTAGAATCCTTGATAACCGAGGTGGTTTTCTTACCATAATTAATTTCTTTATTTAATTCATAACAATAATAATAAATAATCAGAATATAAATATTAGCAATTATTTTTTTTAGTCGCTGAGAGCAAGAAATGAGGAATTGTTGTCTCTAGAAACAGAACAGGATAATAGCGATGATTCTAGAAAAGCTATTAAGCAAGTCCTATCTTTTGCATTGACGGAGAAGGTATAAATAAATAAATAAATAAATTTTAATTTACTTTTAAATTCTTTTATTGAGCTTTGTTTTTGTTGTTTATCATAGGGTGCTTTTGTGAGAGAAATTCTTGTACAAGAAATCGCCAAGGTACGTTACGTACTAATTTTAATATTTCGACAATACAGGGTTCTTTTTGTGAAGTGTTATTATCTTTTGATTGTATAGGGAATAGATGCACTAGGGGTAGCGACTTTTGAATCATCATCATTGCAAGACGAAGATAAACATAATTTGAGAAATCTGCGCCGTATTCTCCTGATCTTTTCCAAAGTCCAGAATTCAAATCAAGTAAGAATTTTATTTCCCAACTTTTATTCATATACATTTTCTCACTACGTTATTATATTTTCAGGAAATAAAAGACGAAATTTCGCACGATAGCAAATTCAACAGTTCGGAAGTGGTTTCTCTAGTTTTGAAAGAAATGAGTTCTGTTCGAGATCTCATGCCGATTCTTTCCGTTGTTCCTGAGGTACAACCTAAGAACTCTGACTCCATATGTAAATAAATACACTCGATTAATTCTTATTTTTGTCCCCATTTTACAGTTACCATCAGAGGCACAAGAACAATTACTTCGTTTACCAGTAGATTTAGTGGGGCGACTTTTATCACGAGCCTTAGCAAGAACCATTCGCAGGTTTTTCATTTGAAAAAAAAAGTATTTAAATATCAACAAGAATATAATTTCACAACACGATACGAAATGTTATTTCAATGTAACATTCATTTTGTAAAGAGCTAAAAAGTACGAAATAAATACGCAAACAATAGTATTTATGAAGTGGGAATTGTAAGTGGATTTTTATTTTCCATACGCATGTGGACAAATTGCATTAATTAGCCTTGGAGATACTGCGATTTATTTCTCACAACGGTTTTTTCAGAAAGAAAAGCCTCGATTTTCAATAGGGCCTGAAAATAGTATATATTCACACGAATCATCAAAATTGAATTCGAGGAAAAATTTATTATTAATTTGAAAATCAAGACTTTATTACCTCGACGGCTATAGCAGTGGGAGATAGGATTGACACGTCATCATGGCCTTGATTTGCCGCTATATCTGCATCGATAATAAAATATAAAAATAAATACAAATAATATATGTTCAAGTGATGAAAATATAGAAAGGAACATACGTTCGAGAGAAATTCTGACATCAGCATTTGGATAAGCATCAGAGCGTTGTTCATATAAGGATGTCAATTTTGCAAAGGCCTATAGAAACAATTACCAAATCATTATTAATACTAGGATTCTAAAATCAGAACTTCAAATCCTGGTTTTTGTGGGTCAAAATTGGGAAATAGAAACCTTAGTGTAAGGGTCGCCAGATTCTTCATCCAAAAGAGGACGAGAAGCGGTTCCAACCGCAGCAATACGTCTTGCAAGCGCGTCTAAAGGCACGTCTAGCCACACACTTATTCCCGATTTCATGTACTTCCTGATAATAATATCAAATTTCACCAAAATCATTAAAACCCTAATTTAGAGGAAATAATATAAAACTTTATATTCTAATTACCAGTTAAGAGGACGGATAACAGCACCGCCACCAGTTGCGACAACTAAACGACGCATTGTTGACAGGTCTTTTAGCACATCACTCTTCAAAAATTAAAATATATAAATATTAATTAAAAAAAAAAAAAAACAATGTATATTAATACCTCATTATCTCTGAAAAAAGCTTCACTATGTTGTTTGAAAATCTGAGCAACGGATGAGATCCCCACAGCCTGCTCGACTAATTTATCGCTGTATTAGTAAAATAAATAAATAAAATAGAATTACCAAGTTATAAATAAATAATTACGAGAAAAAAATAAATTCTCGTGCTAATATAATTATTAGTACCTTAAATAAGAACTAATACAAACCTGTCAAAGAAAGAATAACCCAACACTTCAGATAGAATTTTGCCCACTGTTGTTTTTCCCGATCCCATCATTCCTGTAATTTTTATTATTTATAGAATTATATGATTTTATGGGAATTAAAATTGAAGTGAGTGGAAAATAGACCAACCAACTAAATATATGCATCGTTCTTTTAAGTATGGGCGAACATCCTCAGATTTTCTCTGTAATTCACGCAAAATATTGAATCGTTTAATACACACACCAAAAAAGATGAAAAATTTGGATATAAAATTTTAAAATTAATTTTACAAACCTTTATTATGTGGGCTTCATCGACAGCATTGTGGATTTCTGTTCCTGCTTGGCAAAAATATCATACAATTAATTAACTTAACAATAACAATGATGAGTAATTGAGAATCTACCAAAATTGAACCAATTAAAGAATACAAACAATCCACACAAAATCAAAAAAAGGGTTAAAATGATCTGAAAATATGGAAAAATTTGAGAAAACATATTTATAAGATAACATGAATCGAAAGTTTTAAGTACCGAGAATTTTCCTTCAATAAACAGAGGAAAAAACTATCCAGATTTCACCCCATGAAGCAATAGCATGCAAAAGAGATGAATATTTTTACTAAATTCATTTATTTGCTGTCAAAATCAGACAATCTTTGTGGTCCAAGAGAAAAATTCTACTATACTTCCTTTTTCCTGGATATTTGCATAAAGAACCTCAAATTTAATTAATTAGGCGAACATACTATTTTCAAAAGTCCCACTACCCTTTGAAAATTTCTACCAATTGAATCGTAAAAATTGACTCCGAGGAGAAAAGGTTATCACAAAACGTCGATATGATAACAACAGCGTCGTTTAAATAATCAAAAGTACAAGGATCTAAAGGGAAAATTGCTCAAACCTACTCCAAAAATTGCAAAAAGAAAAAAGTTTACCTCCTGATTTCGAATGACAACGCGAGATCTTAGGTTGCGGATTTCTCGCCTTAAATAAAATCCTATTTCTTCTCGATTCAGACAAATTCAAACTCGTACTCCTCTTATTTTCCAAATTCACATTGGAAATCTTAACAAAACCAATGGATTTCCTCCCGTATTTCTCCGTATTATTAATCCACGAACTGGATTGCAGGCTCAAACCAGTACTCGCCTCCATAATCAAACTCAAAAATCAACAACAACAAAAAAATCACTATTATCTACAAACTCGGAGTGATCGGAGCCAGTTTGACTGATACAGTGCGGCGCACGAGAGCACAGCGCGGTGGCCGGAGAAGAGAGAGAAAGCAAGGAGAAATACGAGTGCATGTATCTCATATCCCGTATTCACCGAGAGAAGAAATAACGCGGCCAAGTAGTTGCATTTTTTCTAAGAATTGAACAGGATTTAGTAAATTACCAATTTACCTCTTGGTTGGTACAATCCCTTAGTTTATTTATGCAGACATATGAAGGGTATTTTGGTCTTGCGTGGTTGGTACGAGAAACTCAACACAAAGCCAACTAACCCTTGTGGGGTAGCACTACTCTGCAATTATATTATGAAATTTTGTGTTTTTAGGGAGATTGTAGGGGAGGGAGTGTAGAGGAGGTGCGGAAATGATGGGTTGACACGTAGGATGAGAAGAGAGGGTGAGTGTGATTTTGGGGTTGGGAAGGACGTCACGGTTTCAGCTTGCTGGTTGAAATTGTCTGATTTTATATGTGTGAAAATTAGTAGATGAATAGAACATCAATTCTTGGCGGTATCATCAATTACTCGAAAGAGCTATTGGAGAAGATCAAGACTCATCGAGAGAAAATATTCCGGGAACTCGGTCGAAATGAGATTTCGGTTTTAGTTTCCTTTTTTAAGAAAAACAAAGAATTGGGTATTAGTTTTCATACCCTTACGTTTTAAAAGGGTATATTTTTGAAATTTCCTATTTTAAGAGGGATATTTTTGATAATTTCCTAACTTGGATGGAAAACTAATCCACCTTGTTACTCCAGTCGAGCAAAAAAAACGTCACATAAAATAAAATACTTAAGAAAGACTAATCTAACGAAATAAACAAATAAAACGAGAAAAGCGAATCTAATAAAGACTGATAAATAAATAGGTTGGACCGACCAATGGGACCTGAAAATCATTGGGCACATTTTTTACATCAGTATTAGGTGTCTCCACGTAGACTCACTTAATCCAAGCTTATCCACAGTCCCCTTCTGGTGCTTCGCAGGAGCGTTTTAATGAAACTCCCACAGCCAATTTGTCCTTTGGGACGGGGGACCCATATTTTCATGAAAATGTAGAATCAGTATTTTACTATTTGTTTGTTTGCTTGCTTGCTCGGACTAATTTGGCATGATGTTTGTCATTCGATGGCCCCAATGAAGCGAAATTGTTGCTTTGATTGTTAGGTGGGATTTGGGGGAGGGTGGTTAGTTGACAAGTCACGGAATTTTCGTTTTAAGAATCAGATGCGTCCGTGTCATTTTGATGCATCTCATTTTTGTGTAATGTGATATAAACAACTTAGCAATAGTTCGCGCAATTACGCGGGACTTCATATTTTTTTTACATATTTTGTATAATTTGTATAAATATAATTTGTTCCGGTATATTTAAACACAATTATATAATATCTTTAAAGTTGAATTGCATAGAAACATAAATTTATATTCCTTGCATATCTTATAAGTAAAGGTCCCTTATAAGACCAAAAAAATATATACATCCAAAACCTTCAAACATCAAGGCATAACTTTTTATACGGGGAGTTCTATCGTACACTCTTTTACAAGAGTATTTTGGGTATTTTAGCAATTAATTATATTTGTAAAATGGTGTATCATAAAATTTATTTTTTATGGTGATTTTTTTTAAATTAACAATAAAAAATTCTAATTTAGTGAAACATTAATTAATAAATATATTTAAGATTTTACCTTAAATATTCATAAATGGATAATTACTCCAAATATCCTTGAAAATGAGTGTATGATAAGGAAAATGGTGTATGATAGAAGCCCCCTTCTTATACATCTCGAATAAAAACAAAAATACATACACCTCATAAATATTACAAGAAACCTAACAAAAAGGAGAAATAAATTTTCAACGGAAATTTGTCTACAAGTCTTTTGTTCTGTACTATGCCTGAAACAAAGAATTAAGACGTAAATTAATTTGAATTAACTCAAATAGAAATACTGGCATTAAATAAATTAGTGTTGTACAAAATAAAATTGAAGTGATAAAATAACATACTGCACACTTGACTTGATAAGCTCCAATATTCAAATAAAAAACATAATTTTCTGAAATTAATAATGCAAATTAAAAATTAATTAATATTGCAAATTAGAAAATTTATCAACCCCTTTATTTTGGACCCATCTTTATATAATCTTATCATGCCACATCATCACAATTATTTCAACCATTAGATTATGATATGTGACAACTATTGTTCTAAAAGTCGGTCTAGGCGGCGCCTAGGCGCTAGGCGCCGACCAAACGCCCAGGTTTAGCCTAGTCGTTTTTGTCTAGGCGGAATTCCGCCTAGGCCCGCCTAGATACCGCCTAGGCGCCGAATAATTCCGCCTAGGCCCGCCTAGCCCACTTAATTTTTTTTTTTTTTAAGACAATCACCCTTCTCTTTTTCTTCTTTCTATTTTTGTAACTTTATTTTGTAGTTTATTTGGATTTGTGTTAAATTCTTTGTCGCGCGGATACTCCGAAAAATCAAAATCTACCCGTATCCGATACGCGTATCGTATCATAAATCATATGTTAAATTATCGTATCGCCGTATCGGCGTATCCGAGCAACAACACTGTTGTTGTTATGTTGTAGATTTCATGTTTTATAATTTGTTTGGACGTTGTCTTAAATAAAATTCATATACACTATTTTTAGTATAAAAAATTGTAGCACAAATTATAATATATAAAAATTAAAAAATATGACAAAAACTATGTAAAATTACAAATCCGTCTAGATCCGATTAATCCCTGATTAATCCCCGATTAATCCCTCTAGGCGCTAGACGGTGTCCGTCCGCCCGACTAGCGTCTAGCGATTTCTGTAACATTGATGGCAACATATGAACTATGGATTAACCTTTGATTTTGTGTGATTATGTTTTATTTGTAGACATTTATGTGAGAGATAACGATCATAGAAAACACATACCTTCTATCAATTCATAGAGAGAAGATAGTTCGTCAAAGCTCTTTGCGACAGTGAACGCGACGAGATAGCAGCTTCTTCAACCTGGCTGCAATTCAGAAACCCTAGTCACGAGAGAGAGAGAGAGAGAGAGAGAGAGAGAGAGAGAGAGAGAGAGAGAGAGAGAGAGAGAAGAGAGAGAGAGAGAGAGAGAGAGAGAGAGGTCCTCGATTCAGTCCCTTTGAAAAAGTTCCGTTTCTTTTGGAGAGTGGTTTTTGGGGGAGGCATGAGAGTTGCCTTTCTTTGGCAGAGAGGAGAGCAATTCTGAGTCGAAGCGAGGGGAGGGGAGAGGAGAGAAAGGGAAGGAAATGGGAAAGGTCGAATCAGTATTTTGCACAAAATCCAAAGCAGATCAAAGGGCTTAAAAACTAATTATACCAACGTCTTGGTAAAATCAATTGCACAGTAGACAGACTATATATATATATATATATAGGGATAGGATCAATGACCAACACTCTTGTTTGGCCAACGTCGGCCAACAACACTCATTACACTAAATCTAAATATTATAATCGGATCTTAACCGTATAGATATGTTTTATATCATTTAGATATGATGTAGAATAAATTTTATACAATTTAGATTTTTGTATCTAACAAAATCAATAACATATTTTCACAACCGTCCATTTCGGTAAATTTATAGATTTTCATGAAGGAAAACTCGAAACTTAGTAAAAGTTCATCTTGAGCCTATCTATATGATTTAAAATACATCCAAACCAAAAAAATTGAATTTCAAAATTTATTTAATGATGATTCATGTTGTAACTATTTCGTACCGTTCAATTTTTTAAAGTATTATGATAAGTATGATAGAAGTTTTTATTTTTCATGAAATTGAATCTACAACATTCTCAAATGATATAAATCATATATATACGGTTAAAATTCGATTTTAATATTTAGATTTAGTGAAATAACTGTTGTTGGCCGACGTTGGCCAAACAAGAGTGTTGGTCATTGATCCTATCATGTATATATATATATATATATATATATATATATATATATATTGTTTTATTAAATTATTATTATTACATATTACATTTTTAAATTTTGTACATAAAATAATAAAATAAAAAATCTTAAGATAATATTATGAAATGTCATATTGTAAAATATTATGTATTTATTAATTTATAGAATTAAATTCCAATATAAGATAATTTGTGAGAGTATCTTGGTTTGAAAAAAGATAAGTTAGGATGAAAAGTTAAAGATAACACTAGTATGGGGATAAAAAATTTCAATCAATTTTTAGGGGAGTTTTGGAGTAACGTAATAGTTAGGGATATTTATATAAATAAATAAAAGAAATAGTTTTTTCAAAAAGAAATCCCCCCTAATTGTATAATATATAATAGTTTTAAATTAGGGCCTTAAGAGGTCAAAATTATAGTGCAAGCTTTTGGTATTGCGTATTAGGACTTAGGAGAGAAAAAAAAAAGGTTGACATTGGGCTCTGATTCACTTACAGGCTGAGATATGCAAAAATAAGTTGATATTATCATATTAGTAATAGTACATAGTAATAACATGACTCAAGAAAATAATTTGCCGAGAGCACAAATAAATAATAGAATTAATTCAAATTAATATTTTTCACTTTGTCTTTGAACAATCTTCTAGAGTCATACCATTATAATCATTTTCATCATCGAATCATAATATGTGAAAAATATAAACCATTGATTTTTTTTATGTAACAATTTTGTGGTAGACATTTAAGTAATTTTAAAAGGTTTCATCACCAAATAGGCAAATACTAATAGAGTGATATATTTGGTTAAGTTCAAGTTGAATCTATCATATTCAACTGTGAAGATAATAACAATATAATTTCAAAATATTTTTTTATCAAACAAATTGTATTGAAAATATTGATACTTGATAGGTAACTATAACATATATTAATTAAATATGATAAAAAATTAATTCATTTTGATATAATATTTGACATAATATGGACATTATCTTCACAAAAATATTAATTTATGTTAAAAATAAAAATATAATTAGTTACAAAAAATAAGGGTTCTTGGGGTATTGTTCAAATATTGACACCTTCTTCCTCAAGTTAGGAGTCTTTTCATAAAGTTCAAAACTAAAACCATGAAAAGAGGAAGAGGAAGAGGAGAGATAAGAACTTAACAAATGGGTAGATAGATGGATAAAATTCTAAACAGAAAAAAGAGAATTGTTTTTACGTTTCGTTGAAATGTATTATGAATGACCGTTGCTAGCAGCTCATAAAATTTTACTTCGGATACATTTCAGAGTTGTTCCTTGTCCGGTTGTCCGGGACATTCTCATATCATGCCTACTCTACCCCCTCTTATACATTTTTATTTTATTTTATATATATTTTTAATATTATATGGATAAAATATATGTTATTATTTATACCATGTTTAATAATATTTATATTTTTTATTATTTTATTATTTTTTATATAATATCGAGTAAAGATAGGTTTGTTATTTATACATTTTTACTATACATTTATTCTATTATTTATTTTGCTATTTATACTTTTGTGCTATTATTTGTATCTTTTTCTATGTTTGGGATTTTTTTTGTTATACTACGAATTAAAAATTTGTTGTTATTTTTATTTTTTACTATTATTTATAAATTTTTATGCTATGAAAAAATATGTTTTATTTATACATTTTTACTATTATTATATATACATTTCTATACTATGGATTAAAGATATATGAATACTTGCTATTTATATTTTTTGTGTATTATTAATAAAAATGTGTTGTTATTTATATTTTTATTGTAAAAATGTATAAATATTTGTGGAAAATATAAAAATAAATATATAAATTTAAAGACGGAAGATATATTGGACGGTGCACACATTTCAGACGTTATTCGTAAAAAACAACCGCTCATCTATTTTTTTACTCATATATTTTGTCACGTGGTGTACTGTGATTAAAAACCACGTGTCGAAGTACAAAAAGGCAGAGTGCACTATAGTATCCTGCTTAAAATAATATTGCCACAGTGATATAAAATATGTTTTAGAATATCCACGGCATAACACGAGCATTATTCCATTATGTATGCATTTTATATTTCAAATATCAACATTGCTGCAACCACTTTCTTGAATATTATTTTTGTTAGTTCGCATGGTGCGTGGAAAGAATTAATTAGTTTAATTTTTTGTGATAATAATAATTAGTTTAATTCGACAAAACAAATAGTCATTTCAGTATTATTTAGGTTTAATTTGATATCTTTTGATCATTGACATTTGACAATATACAGAAGTTAACTGTTTTAAAAAATGTTGGTAATATATTTTATTGTTTAATAGTAAGGTAATATTTAATTGACGAGAAAAGGTAACATATATACATGCAGAGATTACAATTAATTTGATTGTTCCAGTCCTCATTGAGTGAGCAAGGACAAATTCAAGAATTAAAATTAGCCTTTTAAAATTTGATAATTTCCTTTTTTTTTTTTTCCTATTGAACATTATTTCTTATCCTATATTTTAAATTTTAGAGATCAAAATTGTGTTTTAAAACTAAGGTACAGTTAATTTACACAATCTGTAATACATCACAATCAAGTGACAAAGATGCGTTAGGAAGAGACAAATCACAAATTAAGTAATAATTAAATTATTTTTCAAATTAAATAAACTAACTAAAATTGCATGATTATATAATAATTTAACGGAAATGACAAGCTAGAGTACTTTTGTTGTGATAAGAGAATGCAATAATCATGACAAAAGATTGCATTTTATGTGTGATATTTTGTTTTCATTATTAAAATTTTAAAAGTGAACCTTTGTTCAAATTTTTATATAATAAATATCAAAACGTTCAGCTTAAAATTGTTAGAAGCAATTTTATTTCATAAGATATAAGATATAGGAGAAAATCTAATTAATTGTGGTCTAGCGTAGTACGCGGGCCTAAAATCATGAGTCCTGCCTGACCTGGTCCTTGCTGCCACTCTTACCACGTCCTGCCTAATCCGGCTCGCATGCCAACGTTAGTCTCGACGTATAAAAAGACATAATTTAAGAATATATGCATGTCCCTATTATTAAATTAAAAAAAATCTTATATATATAATTTTGATATGGATTTTGCGGATTATACACTACATGTTTGGGCGGCGTATCGTTTGCATGGAGCCGTAGGTATCTCCATCATATATTCGACTCTTATGGGGTGTAGGATCATGCCTTAGAATTTTTCTTTTTTGTAACCGGAAGGATCTCGACTCGATTATCCTGTACCATTTATTTTGAATAAATTTTTGGAACACAATGTTTCTGTTCGTATAATTCAAGTCATCATGACGGGTATTTTTCAAATGAGTACGCCGGATTTTATGGATTAAAAGAAAATTAACAAATAGCAGATAGAAACTTAATTCTTAGTTTTAATTCAAAAAATAATTGATGCTATTTGTCTCCCTGGAATAAGAAAACTACGTAGGACAGGAAAGCAAAATGCCGAATAAAATCATTTTCTAGTGTTTGCTTCGAAAGTAAATAAAGGATAACCAAATCCTATCACTCTCTCTCCTCTATTTTCTTCTAAATTTGTGTCTCTAAAAAAAAACAAGGACAACACAAATGTCATCTATCTTTCACCTCAATTAATATATATATATATATATATATATATATATGTGTGTGTGTATGTATTTTATATAATATATAACATATAATAATAATAATATTATTATTATATAATATTATCTATTATATATAATATACATATAATTATATACAATCTACTTAATGTTTAATAATTTTATATAATATTGCATATAATATATAATATATAATAATATTACATATAAGAATATATAAATATATAAATATATTATATATCATACTATATTATGTATAGTATATATTATATCATTATGAATTAGCAAATATATTATATTATGTGCAATTATTTAATATTTTAATTTATATTTAATTTTTTAATTAAACATGATAGAAATTAAAACTTAATTATTTTATTATTACATTATAATATGCATTAATTAATTAATATGTAATTATGCACTTGATCTCATTAATTAATTAAACACTGTTCATCAGATAATGTTCACACTGTTCATCAGATAATGTTCGGCACTGGTCACTACTGTTCAACCGAATACTGTTCATCCCGGTTACTGTTCATGTATTTTTTTTTATTTTATTTGACATATATCTTGTGTTCCAAATAAAATATTTGAATTTTTCATCGTATTAATAAATATAATTGACATATGTCTTGTGTTCTGAATAAAATATTTGAATTTAATAAAATACTATTCACACAAATACTTTTTGTTAGCCTCAGCTGGTATTAATTTTTTTTTTTTTGCTTATTATAACAATTTTGATTGGTACCAAGCTGCGTTTTTTTGTGCTTATTATAATATTTTTGATTGGTACCAAGCTGCGTCTTTTATGTTTTTTTGTTTATCTTTTTCAGAATTTTATTTTATTTGACATGTTTTGTATTCTAAATAAAACATTTGAATTTTTCTTTTGGAACATATGATATGTTTTGAGGAGGAAAAAAATTTGCATTTATTGCATAATATTTGTGACACTATTTAATATCAGATTTTTTTTTTTAAATTAACATTTATGAAAATTACTTTTGTTTTATACTTGTAATATTTTAGATAAAATTATTATTTTATGATCATAACACATTTTGAAAAATCGCAGCGAAGCACGAGAAATATTTCTATTTTCTTATCAAATAATATATCAAATAATATATCCCGCAGCGAAATAATATATCAAATAATATATAAAATTATTATTTTTGCTAATTATATTATTTCTTATCAAATAATATATCCCGCAGCGAAGCGCGGGCTATATTCCTAGTATAATAAATATCAAAATGTTTCGCTTCCAATTGTTAGAAGCACTTTTCATAAGATATTGAAGAAAATCTAATTAGTTCCGGTTTGACCTCAAAATCATGTTTGGAATCGGTCTAGCTTGACTGGGTCCTTGCCGCGGCTCTTACCCCGTCTCGACTGGTGCTGCTCTGCGCCACCTCTAGTTTCGACCTGTAAAAAAACATCATTTAAGAATACACGCATGTTCATATTACCGAATTAAAAAAAAATTCTAAATAAATATATTTTATTTTGACACAGATCGTGCAGAATATGTACGAGATGTTTGGGTGGCGTACCGTTTGGAGCTGTAGGGATCTCCTTCATATCTTCGACTCTTACAGAGCGTTGGATATTGCCGACTGCCGTATTATTTTTCTTTTTTCCAACATACTAAAAATAATTTGTTGGGACGCAATTTTTCTAATTTGTATAATTCAGGTCATCATGAGGGGACATTCCTCAAATGGGTATGATTTCTTCAAATTATACGAGGAGGAGGAGGCTATTATGCGCGTCATCGAAATGCACGATCTAATATTTGGGACTCGCAAAATATCAGTAAGGCAGAAGAAATGTCGTGAGGTATATAAAAAAAAAATAGGAGTTTTCTAAATATTATGAAAATGTGGTTTTAAAAATTCCTCCAAAGTAAATATACAATGGAGAATTTTTCTAATTGGAGTTATTTTCTTTGTTTCAGGGTGAAGCACTCATTTCATTTGAGGATGTAAATAGAAAAAAAATGAGCAGTGGAAAGTTGAATGTTACAATAATGTATTTAAAAAATTGAAGTACTTTTATTTACTAGAAGTTAAAAAATGAGGTTATATAATTGGCTTCCAAAACTCACTCAAACATTCTTGATGTGTCAATGAGAGTGTTTAAATGAATTGATTAGATTACTGATTTAATTAAAGGATTTAATCAATCTATTTAAATATTCTCGATGCATGCCCGGTCCTACATATTTGGAGGCCTATGACGATTATTGTTGCGAGAATCAATTATTAGGTGAGAAAATGCAAAATATGTGAAAAGGATTCGCATCTTTCTTTATTTTCTCTATTTTCATTTCCCGACATAAAAGTTCTTATCTCATGACTAAACCTACAATTACAAAGAAATTATCGTAAATTAGTTATTAAAACTAATTAATTATTTAACTCACAATTAGCAAATTTGACTTACTAATTCGAATGATTACCCTGCAAATTATTGAAGTAATTGTAAGTGAATTAACCCGAAAATCCCCAAATTCGAAGTCTCCTGCAAGATAAGAAGTGAATTTCAAACTTACGAACTCCCAAATTCTTGAAATAATTGTAAACAATTTTGACTTACTAATTTCGTAGTGAATTTCACACTGGTCAGAAATAAATTAAACCCAGTGACTCCTAGCCATATGTGATAAAAAGTAAATTAATCATGATTAGAAGTGAATTAACCCAAACTCGATGTGAATTAACCAAAATTCAATGTAAACAAAATTATGAACCGAATTCGAAGTGAATTAAGTAAAATTATAAGTGAACTAACCCAAATTCGAAGTGCATTAACCCGAATTATCCATTTTCCATCTTCACTGTAGTCGTTGAAGTCCGCATCACGAATTCGGAGGCAGATTGAGTGAAGACCGACCCTAAAATTCTAACTTCCCTGAGACAGAGAATAAATCATCCTAACTTCCAAATAGTGAACAAATACAAATTATATACAAATTGAAGGAAATTGATGCTCTGAAAACTTTGATGTGATTCTTCATTAAAATAAAATACAAATATCAGCAAATATCAGCAAGCAAATTTCAGCAAATAAAATTTCAGCAGCAAATACTCATTCGGGGGACGGGCGCATGTGTCTAGGGCTGCAAACGAGTCGAGCTCGAGCGAGCTGTGCCAAGCTCAAGCTCGGCTCGGAACTTATTCGAGCTGGCTCGGCTCGTTTAGAATTATGGTTCGAGCTAAAATATCAAGCTCAAGCTCGGCTCGTTCTAATTCGAGCTAGCTCGGCTCGGCTCAACAGTGGCTCAATTACTAAAACAAATTGAGATTAAAAAAAAATCGTAGCAATTGAGAATAAACAAAAACATTTCCGGTACCAAAATAAAATACAAAATAATTTAAGACATAAATATAATTGACCAAACATACAACTCCAGACACTAACTAATAAAACAAAACATGACAATTGACAAATAAAATAAATACCTAGTTATAACGTACCAAAATTACAACAAGCATAAAATAATAAAACAACATGCATAAGATAACCCATTAACGCTGAACTTCAATATCAACATTGAGATCTTCTTCTACTTGTCCAGATTTCTAGAATAAAAACAATTGTAAACATTGTCATTTGGAGTCAAAATTTTGAAAACAAACCAAATAAAATGTGAAAATATGCGTTACCATTAAAGTGTGTAGCTCGGCTGGTGTATTGGCCCGCACCCAATCTCCTCCACAAACTAAAGCTCGAGGTATTCATCGTCTAAAGGTTTTGTTGTGGCCTTGTTGTTATTGGTTTGTTCTGCAAAAACCGAGTTCAAAGAACTCGAACCAACTTTACTGACATGGTACTCCTTCTCGTAAAACTCATAAAGTGTATGAAGTTTCCTTGTAACATCTTCAACACACTCATCAACTTCAGGACTAGGATACAATTTGCTAAAACAAAACCGAACATATTTTAATTTCAGACGGGGATCTAAAATAGCAGCCACTGCCATTAATACACTAATTTCAGTCCAATACTTACCAAATTTCTCGTACATAGCTTTCCCCATTTCTCTCATGAAACCGTCTTCCGATACATAAGCATCGAATATTGCCTTTTTCACCTTATATATTTCGACAAGAAACAAATTAGAGGTAGGATACTTTGTTCCAGAAAATAAGGTACTTGCTTGAGTAATAAACATCGAGCAACTTGCAAACCTTTTCGGCATTCTCCCACTCCACCACATTGGGGCACCATTCAAAATTTGGGTCTCTTAAAGCGTATCCAGGAAATACGGTTCTGTAATGAAGAGCCGAATTAATCATTCGATGTGTCGAATTCCATCGAGTTTTCACATCCAAGCACAAAGATAATCGGGTGGATATACCTAATTGGGTAGCGATTTCTCCAAATTTTAGAATTCGACCGGGGGTTTTCTTGAGATACTTTACACCTTCCCTCAATTTAAAAACACAATCTTCAATTTTATTCAACCCGTCTTGCACTATCAAATTCAGTATGTGTGCACAACATCGTACATGAAAAAAAAATCCCTGAAAGTGCAACTTTCCTCTGCCACTAAAGTTGAACTTTAAAATACTAGCAGCACGGTCATTATTAGATGCATTATCTAAAGTTATTGTTCCAATTTTGTTTTGAATACCCCAATTCATAAGTGCATCTAAAATAGCATCCGAAATTACCTCACCGCTATGTGGAGGCGAAAGCTCGTTAAAACTTATAATTCGTTTTTGCAACTTCCAATCATTATCTATGTAATGGGCTGTTACACACATGTAACCTATTGTTTGGTTTGAGGTCCAACAATCACAGGTCAGGGAAATTTTATCCGTTTGTTGGAAAATAGTTTTGATCTTCTCCTTCTCGCACTCGTAAACCTTTAGACAATCCTTCTTAATAGTGGTCCTACTGACTTTCTGGTAAAGAGGATTGTTAAACTTCATTAAAACATTAAACCACTCATATTCAACAAACAGAAATGCCAACTCATGTACCATGATCATTTTAGCTATTATCTCCCTGCATTTCAATTGGTCATAACCCTCATTAAAACCAAGCGGCAACATTTGATCATCATTTCCGATTTGTATCAAACCTTTTGATTTGCCTTGTTCTCTTATGGGCATGCCTTGAGATGCCGTTTCAGTTGGCTAGTGGTACCACTTTTCCCGTTCTTATACTTGGACCGACAATACTTGCATTCCAATTTCTTCTCCATTTCTTTGTTTTTACCCTTCACTTGAACCTCATTAAAATGCTCCCAAACTTCTGAACTTTTTTTTCTTTTTCGAATTCCTTCTCTAATTTCACCGGATGGAATAGGCGCATTAGCTATTTCAGCTGGTTCCGACATCCTAAAATAAACAAAGCTAAATGTGTGTAAATTCCTAATAATTAAGAAAATAATACAATTTAGTTTACAGAACTTGAGTATTCTCTACATAGAATCGTGTCTATCAATTCATCACATGCAATTGTTCTCTAGTGTTATTTGTGATTGATTTACAGTATAAGAATTTCATATTTTTTGATATATTTTTCTTAATTTATACTTGATAGGTTATATATGTAAGAAAGCCCAAACCTTGTTATCGTCGTCGAGCTCGAGCTTCGATTGATCTTCTTTACAATTCAGCCCTGAAATTTAACAAACAAAATTGTAAAAAATATAGATATTTAGTCATAATTGCATATATATTCTTGCATATAATTTTGCACAAATGTATATTTATAGGGTTATATATGTAAAAAAGACCAAAAAATCATTATATAAATAAGCCAAAAGAATTGAAAGAGTGGTTAAAACCTGGTATTGTCGCCGAGCTCAAATTTGAATATTGGATTGATTGATTGATCTTCTTTATAATTTTGACCTGAAATTTTAACGAACAAAATCATAAAAACAAGTACAAAATACAATGAAGTAATATGAATTTTTTATTTTTTTTTCAGAACAATATAAGTTGTAGAAATGAATCATAATAAAGAAAGACACCTATTTTGGTTGCCGATTTCATGTATTCATCTTCTCATTTCTAGGGTTCCAACAAAAACAATGAAAAAAGCACAAATTTGTGAGAATGTGGCTGATTGAGGCTGAGGCAAAATTGTTAAATTTCTTACTGTTTTTGGTTGCTTTTTGCGCTTTTAGCTTAATTGACAGCAAAAGAAAGGAATTAGGATTGCCTCAATTCAAATTTCCAGCCTTTATTTGCCATTTCTTGCCTTTATTTGCTCTTCCTTTCCTTAGTTTCTTTCTTCATTCCATTAAAGCTGAGTCACGATTGAAAGACAGGAGAACAAACAAATGTCAAGAGAGAGTACAAATTGGGCTGCTGGAAATAAGAAACAAGAAGACTTGTAATTGGGCTATGTAGTTGGGCTTTACATAGTGAGGAGTTAGTATCAATTAATTATTATAAAATATTTAATTTTAAATCGAGCTCAAATTTTTGTCGAGCCTAATTCGAGCGAGCTGGGTCTGGCTCAAGCTCGGCTCAATAAGAATTCGAGCTAGCTCGGCTCGGCTCATTTAATTTCGAGCTAATATCGAGCGAGTTATTATCGAGTTATTACCGAGTCGAGTTCGAGCGAGCCACGAGCCACGAGCTAAAGTTGCAGCCCTACATGTGTCTATAGTGCTAACGGGTCTGGATTGAATGGGTTGTGGGTTTGATCTTTATTGGTATAATGGTATTATATGTATAGTATGGTAAATATAAATTTTTAGAGGTCTTTTGATTTTTGGAGGCCTGTGGGTTGGACCAATTGGGCCAAAACCCAGGGCCGGCCCTGTTCTCGATTGACGCATTAAGAATATTTGAATGAGTTTTGGGAGTCAAGTTTATTTTCCCTTAAAAAGTATTGTTTTGGTGATGATAGAGTATGTATTGGTTGATTTGTCTTTGTTTTTCCTTTTGTTTATGCAGCAAAACTATTTTCTTGATCTTCATACCATTTATTGTAATTGTAGGGAAGGTATTAATCTGACTCCAACTATATATAACTAAAATCCAAATTGAATTGCAAAAAAAATTATTGGAAGTGAGAATAAAAATAAACAATTCAATTCTTCCATACTTAACTTTGAAGTAGATTCTAAATTCTAAATTCTAAATTATATTGCTGAGTTCGTAAGATTTTCCAGCCAATAAATACCCCTAAATGTTTTTTTTTTTTTACTTTCAATGAAATCAAGTAAATATTCAATTTGCCAAGTTTCAGATACATAATCTCTAGACTTTAGCTCTCTGTTTCTTTTTCAATTTTGAGAAGCAGATTATTCTTATAGTTGGCAAAAGAAACCAGGATTTCAAATAATTTTCAAATTCGAGATACAATTACAATTGACCCTCTGCGATTCCTTAAATAAAAAATAGAAAAGAAACACAATGAACCCTAAAAGAAATTATTATCATAAACCTTAACCAATTTAAAAGGGAGGAACCCTTTTTTTTCCCTCCCAATTAACCAACCATCAAACCATCCATCTCAATCAAATTTACACCCTTAATGTTAAAGAATGCTTCAAATTACCTACATGAAAAACATACGCTCCCAACGCCACCTTTCTGTTTCCGTCTTCGTCCACGACGCTTAAATCCTTGCACACGTCAAGTTTAAAACTCACATCTCCAAACCCCTTCGGCCCCAAAGCCACCTTCTCAAAGCCTAACAAATGCTTCTTCGGCGCATTATGCACCGAAGGAGGTGTAGTGAACAAAAACACCGTATGCGCCCCTTGCATCCCCCCATTATTTTGCACGCGTAATTGAATTTCAATTTGAAAGGATGCGCTCTGACAGTGTGACCCACCCGCGTCGATGGACTTGCATTGTTCGGCGTAGCAAGTGTGGTCTTCTTCTAGTGGGATGGAAATCAACTTGGGGGCTTGGATGAGGTGGTGAGAGTAATCGGTGTAGCTGAGTCCGTCCCCGAATGAATAGATCGGATCGCCTGTGTAAAACCTGTACGTGCGGCCTGGGTAACCTGTTGACGGGTCAGGTCGCATTCGCATATCGGTCATGGGCACGGTATCGGCGAAGGATTCAGGGTACCATGTTACGGGCAATCGTCCACCTATGTTTACGAAAGCAAGATTCATTTAAGTTAGAAAAAATATTTAAATGCTAGTATTTAATATTTATGGACTTTGGAAAAAGAAAAGGACATGCTTACTTGGATTACAATAGCCGAAAATAATATCAGCAAGAGCATCGCCACCTTTCTCGCCAGGATAACCGATCCAAAGAATTGCCGGAATCAACGGATTATCCTTCAAGGACGAAATATCGAAAGGACCTCCAGACATGATAACAAGAATTACCGGTCCCTTAGCTGCCTTAACCACGCCATTTATCAAATCGGTTTGTTGACCAGGAAGCAGGAGGCTCACTCGATCCAAACTCTCTCTCTCAACCGTCTGGTCCGCACCGACCACTAAAACAGTTACGTCTGCTTTGGCCGCGACGGTTTTTGCGTTATCTAACTGAAGACTGTTTCCACTGCAAACAACGTTTGAGCATCCCGGCGCGTAGACTGTTGCCACGTTGGCGGTAAGGCCTTGTAGAGGTGTTACATAACTACATGGAGTACCTATAATATTACATTAATACAGTATTAATGAAATGTGGCACCAATATGTTTATTTTATGTTTTTATATAGTTAGTTAGTTAGTTACCTTCATAGTTGCCAATCATGGTATGAGTGACATTAGCATTAGGCCCAATGACAGCCATGGATTTAATCGACTTAGCATTTAATGGCAACACATTATTATCGTTTTTTAGAAGCACGATCCCTTGACGAGCCGCCTCACGAGCCAATTCCTGATTGGCCGATGTACAAACATCCTTTGGACCGAGTGCACCGTAGTTCTGCTTCCTCGGATCGCCATCGAAAAATCCCAACCGCATTTGCACTATGAAGTTATTGGTTATTGCATTGTTCACGTTGGACTCGGCTAATTTCCCGCCTTGAATTGCACCCATCGTGTACTGGCCCAAGAAGTTCCCACAGTCCAGATCCAATCCTGTTAATTTGTTCTCGAAGTTTTCAATTGGAGTGTACGGATTCGTTAACGAAATTTAAAATGTTCAAATGGGGATGAAATTACCTGATTTGATCGTGATCGCAGCTGCGTCCTCGGGAGCTTTGGTGTAGTGTTGGTCATTATAGAGCACATCAACAGAATCACAGTCCGATACAATGTAGCTGAAATTATAAAATAATTGAGCAACTCAGTACCACCAAATTATATTTTATTTGCATAAATTATTTTTTTCTTGGGCATTAAACAAACACTTAATGTGCAAGTTACACAATTGAAATTTGGCATAATGAATCATTTTTTTTTTTGCTTTTCTTACTTACCTGTTTAGCATTATAACGCGTTGAAAAATAGTGAAGGGCCTTTACTTTTTTGGTCCTACTAAATGTTTGCTATAATGGTAACACACATGAGAGATATCTTCTATTTGTTAGGTTGGCACTTTACAGCTCCACTATAAGTCTAAAACCTAGTGCAAATAATTTATTTGTTCGTTCTACACATAATTGCAATTGCAATTTGATGTTTAAATTTGAAGCAAACCATGTTGAGTGTGCAACAAATAAACTAAAATTAAAATTAGAAACCAAAAGCAGATATAAGAATATACCCGTTAAGTTTCCAGTCGCCTCTAATGGTTCCGGCGAGTAAATCCTTGTCGGCACAAGTAGGGACACCGTTAACCTTGTTGTAGGAGCACATTACGCTAGCTACATTGCCGTCGATCACGCAACTCTTGAACGGGGGTTGGAATGTATCGTCCATGTCTTGTTTAGTCACCTACATTACAAATCGAATTTAAATAAATTGTTCTTTTTTTAATTTACCATTCATTAATAAATCTAATTTAAGGGTATCTTTTGTACATTTTCAAATCTAATTTAATAACAAGGCAGAGCCCATGTACTGGAATAAAATCAGAGACAACACAATACATGAGACATAAATACGATCTGAAGAAGGCGGAATATAATCAGGATGGTTGGTTGGTTGGTGAGATTTTGCACGTATTTGCTTAATTAATCTCATCCGTATAATTTCGCTTAAATAAACGTGATTATGTCATTGCCTTCAAAACATGGTCACATGATACATGTTACAACATTTTAAAGATTTTGTTCTATTATTTTTATATTAGTTAGAATATTAATCTGAGAACGTGGTTTGCTTTTATCCAGTATTAGTATATTATTGAATTGAATTTGCCTCATGAAGCATAGGATGTATATAAAAAATTAAAAAAAATGGCTCAAATTCCACTGAGGGCAGAAACAGAGGAAATATTTTATTTAAAAATAGTTAATTCAAAAGTAGCATTGTTCAATGCAAATTCTCATGAAAATTACATGATCTTAATTTAAGATATACTATGATATTAGCATAGGACCTAAATTATTAAACCAACCTATCAAATTTTCTAAAAAGAGATGATTTATAGCATATCAATTGTGTAATGCCACCACTCAGAACAAACACTTTGACTAGCTACTATGTAAAGAAATTTTTGTTGTAATGTTATATTAAATATACTAAGTCGTAAGTACAAAAAATAGATTTTTAGATTGAGATCTACTGAAATTTGAAAATAAATTTATAATTTCAAGTGCTAATTTTCTGTTTATCATATCAATATTTAATATTGCTAATAATAATATATTAGAACTTACAATCGCATTGAAAGTGTAACGTTCGATTCCTTTCCAATTATCGAGATCATAAGCCGTGTAATGCTTGCAACACGCCGCGACCTTCAATCTGTCTTCTCCTTCGCTCGTGCTATCTTGCAATCCTTTCACATATCCCGTCGCGTATTTACTCGCTAAAAGCGGGTCTTCGCCAGGTGTCTCTTGTCCTCTTCCCCATCGCGGGTCTCTGAATATGTTGATATTGGGGCTCCAATATGTTAGCCCTCCTAGTCCTACATTGTACATTGCTCTTGCCTCTGTTGACACTACCTACATTTTTTATGTGTATTAGAAACAATTAAGAACATAAATAGCTCAAGTTTAATATAATGTGATTGTTAATATCATGGTCCATGGATGAGGTGTAAAAAAGCATTAATATATCAAATATGTCCCTGCAAAAGTAAAACCATCATAGAGCACATAAGAAAATATCATGCATAACCTGCAAAAGGTTAAAATATTGTGTTGCTATAAAGCATTAGAAATAGCATCTTTTTTTATTTTTCTTGTTTCTTTAAGTTATCTTGCATTTCTTTTCCAAATATATAATATATAAATGACAGTAGTTAATTTGAAGATATTTTTGAAAGAAATTTATTGAAAAATATGTATAAATAATACATTTTTATATTTCATAGAGGTAATGATGACATTTTACAGATATATTCTAATATTTTCTATTTTAGAGGGATACAAGTGATATTTTGAAATTTTGTAGAGATACTCATAATTTCTTATTTTACAGATATAAATAATATTTTAGTACTTTGTTGCCCTTTATTAACATGTGGGTCTTACATTTTGTATACAAAAGAGGGTGATTAATTAGTAGGGTGTGTGGTTAAATTAAAGAAGGTACATAAAGTAACATGGCCATTATAAGAAACCATACTTTTTTGGATGAGCAAGATAATATTATTTGTGATTGGATCAGTAGAGGGACCCCTCTTTTTATGGACCGAAATCAATTAATCCAGTCCCAACAAACAATGACATCTCAACTGATTGCGTATGGAGTATGGACCCAAGCCAGATCAGAAAAATATCCGATCCACACTAGACGCGAACAAAACAATCTACTCGACATAATTAGCAAGATATACATGACATGATGAACGTGTTCATTTTTATTTTATGCGGCCTACATGATGCCTATGATCTGTGTTACCTAATTGAACAAAAGAATGCTTAAATTAAGGATGACGTTATTGTAAAATATAATAACATGACTAAACTGTGAGAAATTTTAAGTTTTTTTTAATCAAATGACCATTATATTTTTATTTATGATGAATGATATTATTATTATATTTATATTTTTCATGAATAATATAAAAATAATATTATGAAAAAAATCAAATCTAATTAATATATTTTTATATATGTGAAATATTTTATTTGCACGATTTATGAAAATTAATAAATTAATAAATAAATGTCAAAAATATTAATCATTAATTCATTATTAATATGAATATAACGGTCATTTGATAAAACAAAATTGAAATCGTTCTCAATTTAATCATTTAGCTCTTACAATTTAGCTCTTACAACGAGGTCATCTAAATTAAATGGTCTTTAATTTTTGATATAAGTTCTAACTTAGGCAACATTTATGATCTGCAAGGACAATGAAACTTAAAGTTAAGGTATGCAAGTAAATGTGCAGGAAGAATTAACCAATGGGGGGAGGAAGATATACAGAAATACAGAATCTTCTGTTCATTGCATTCAATACTATCTCTATCAGTAAAAAGGGTATTGCGCCAAAACATTTATTCCTTCTCTCTGTAACTTGTTTTAGCATAATGTGAATTATGTGTGATTATGTTTTAGTAATTGCTACCTTTCCGATGGCTTCGAAGAGAGAAGAATTGAAAGAAGCAGCGGTGAGGATCGGCATTGGAAAGCTTGTCGCGCCCGGTACGAGAGTCGAGAAATGGGTACCGGGACCGACGTACGAGACGCCGTGCAATGCCTCGGACCACCACTCGTAGCTCGGTATGCCGAGTCTCGACACCGCAGTCGCCTTGTTCACCAAGAAACCGATCTTCTCTTGCAATGTGAGTCTCTGAACCAGATCCGAAGTTCGGTCTGCGTAGCTCAAAGAAGTGTTGCAGAACCCGAAACCCGCTAAGCTCGGACTCGAGGCCGTGTCGCAAGCGAACACCGGAGTTTGAGCCGAAACGGAGGTGGTTACGATGGAGAGGAGGAAACAGACGAGAGATAGTGACAAAAAATGGCATTGTGTTGCCATTTTTTTGTTGGTGGTGGTGCTTTTCTTCTGTTTCCTCTTGGAATTTGGATTTTGAGAGAGAAAAGGTTAGGGGTATATAAAGGGGGTTGAGTTAAGAATTAAGAGTTAAAAGTGTTAAAGAGTTAAAAGCCCGTGACAAAGACGTGGAAAAGAGGAAGAGGTGCTTTTGGCTGGAAAACCCGTGAGGGAATTTCGATGATATCAATTAATATAAGAGATGTATAAATAAATATCATGTAATTGCAATTGATTATGATTGATTTTTATGGGCTTGAGATGGATTTTGTATGTTTGTGCGAAATTAGCGAGGTTTTTGGTTTTTATAGAGTTGATGAGTACAGAGAGTTTAGTTTTTATCTGAGCTCGTGTTTTTTAATTGTGGCGTGGGGTGAAGAAAATGAAGAAGTGAGGGAGGTAATGAAGTAGTGAGGAGTGAGTAGCATCGCTTCTTTTGAAAGGAAGATGAAGAGAACTTTGTTCTTTCTTTGTATTTTCTTCCAATAGGTTGAATTGAATATGATTTCTTTTGGCCATTGAGCGGCTAGTCCCTTTGGAAAATAGAACATAACTTCTAATTTGAGTGATTTACATAATATATTATGATGTTAACAAATTATTCATAGCAAACAACCTTAAAAAGAAAATAGTTTTGAAAAGAGACCATCTACTCTTTTCCCTCATTTTCTCCAAAATTTTCTTAATCCCAATTAAAATCTTAATTAGCATTATGAATTAACATAATTAACAAGTTTTAAATATTTATTATTAATTGTTAATTTGTAGGGACCTTAATTACATTTCAATTTTTTTACTAATTATACATTCATTGTTAATTCATCATATTAATTAAGATGTTAATTGTGATCCGAGAAATGATAGGATAAAGTAGAATTTTTTTTTTAAAGGGCCGACACGATATTTTAGGAGATATGATTTTTATCAGGAAGCCTTATAATTTCTGAGGTCTCCACCGATGCGTCACTGAACGAGACTCTCTCTTCTATTTTCAATCAGAATTACCGAAAAAACAAGTATAATATAATATGAAATTTAATTAGTAATTCCTATTAAATATTTGTGGCCGGTTTTTATTTTTTATTTTTTGTTGTCACTTGTTTTATGTTCAAGTAATGATAATTGAGATGTATTGGACAGTATCAAGAGGGTACTAAGTATTAACTGAGATATATTTCACGTTTATTAATTGAGGCATAATGCAAACGGAGGCCACGATAGATCAATTCTGCCCAATTAACGTAATAAATTGTCCAATAAAAATGTCAAAAGTGCGTTCACCTCAATAGTCATCCCTGAAACACTTCACTCCTAGGTAACCTCTATAATAAAATGTCAAAAGCAAGACTTACCAGCCAAGTATTTGGGCATTTCGTTGACGGTAACAAAATCAAATTTAGGGTCGTGCATACCTATAACAAATAAAATTCAATCGTGACTTCTTGGAAAGGTAAACTTCTTTCGTTTGGAGAAACGTAACATTGATCAAGTCGATCCTTTCATCCATTCTAACTTACCGAATGCAGGTCGCAATTTTTCCCAGAGGGTAATAACGCATATTACAAAAATATTACGATCTTTTCTTTGGAAAGACAAAGAATCGTATAACCCGGGAAATTATTTCGTAAATTGGGAAAAAAATTGTCTCCCAATTTTTTTTGGAGAATTAGCAATACTGTAGTCTACACCTAAAGACTCGTAACGAAGCCTTGGTGCAGAAAACTATTTGAAAAATAGATCTTAAATATAATAATAAATATGGAAAGTGATCTAAATTAAAAACTAGTTGTTGATAAAAGTATTTTTCAACGTCCTTATTTTTTTAGATATTGTTGCATATTTTATTATTATTTGATTTTAACTTATGTGAACAAATATATAATTAATAAAATATTATAATTATATAAATATAATATATAATATTTTATTTTTAAATTAGTATATCTATTAAAACAAAAATACCAAAAAAAATTCAGTTAAATTAAAACAAAAGTAGAATGGCCCCATGTATACAGGGAGAGACTGTGAACTTAGACAAGACAATGTCTGTAGCATTGGCGAAGATACAAAAATAATGAATTAAACCGAAGCAGAAAGACCATACTCGCCCGTGATTCGCCGTGCTGAGACAATCATGAATGATGCACGGACCATAACGAAGAAAGGGTAACAAATCCCTCTCCCTTCGCTCTGCCAGCCTTGACTCCCTTGTTGGACTTTCTTCAGTGACCCACTTTGGAGTTGGACCCACTAATCAATGGCTAAGTGGTCTCCCACTTCAATCCTTTCCAGCCAAATGAAATATTTTATTTTCTTGTCATTCCATTATCTAAACATGTAATTACTAAATACCGCAAAGTAATTTTCTAAATAATGTGGAAATGGTGAAGAATCTCCGAAAGGTACAATAGAAAGTCTTTGTTGTATGGTACTCGAAATGCATATTCCAAGAGTGAATATATGGGCTGCCCAATTTAACAATCATCCACATATCCACGGACATGTGGTTCTCTGGCCAATACGGCTATACCTATGGCCCGGTACGGCGGTACCTATCATGGGATCGGTGGTGTATAGTGTGAGCGGGTGTGGTAGGGGTGTCATTGGGTCCATATTATCTAGAGGTAGTAATCAAGCGGGTCGAGAATCGGATCGGGTCATTCGGATTATTCGGGTCGTTGGATAATTCGGGCCGCAAATCGTTCAATTTCGGATAGTCGCGGTTTTCGGATCGTACGGTTTCGGGTCTTTGCGGTTTCGAAAAATTTAGTTTTTGGGTCGTTTCGGTTTCGAAAAAATTAGTTTTCGGGTTGTTTGGATTTTTGAAAATTTAGTTTTCGGGTTAATCAGATTTTTGAAAAATTACTTTTTGAGTCACGCGGGTTTTGAAACATTTACTTTTCAGATTATTCTGATATGGTTCGATTCAAAATTTGATAAAATATGTATAGAATTTTGGTGATTTGGATTATTGTCATTCATATTTTATTCGGACAGTCGGTTGTACTTGATATTAAAATCTCAAAAATAATTTAACACAGTCATTTTTTGGTGTTTAACATCATTTTTAGTGTGATTATACGATTTGATATTCGATACATTGTAGGAATAATATATATTATTATTATTTTTAGTAATATATCGTTCATATCATACTGGTTTTCAAAAATGATCTTTGGTCATCCGGATTACTAATCAATTCGACCTCAGGTCAGTTGGGATTTCGGGTCATTCGGGTCTCGGATCGTTCGGATTTCGGATCGTTCGGATTTCGGATCATTCGGGTTCTATTCGATTTCGGGTTTCGGTCATTCGGTTTCAGTTCCGCTTCGGGTCCCGATCATTCAGTTTCGATTTCGTTTCGGATCCGGATCATTCGATTTAAGGTTGTTGACTTTGCAGTATTTTCAGGTTCGAATCGGATTTGAATTCGAACTGGATCATTTTTTTTGGATCGGGTCATATTTTTCCAGCTCTAATATTACCCGAACTCATCCGATCCAAGATGTATCCGAAGAATTATCCGACTACAACAAGTTCCGAATATTTTTATTCGAATTTCATATTCGATTTATAATACTCGTATAATTCACGCACAAGTACGAATTAGTATCAAGAATAATCTATTTATGTCATATTAACATATATGTACCGAACATAGTAAATAATTAACGTACTATATAAAAAACATGTATTGTCATAAAATATAATTAAAATTTGTATAATTCATTTATTAAAATTAATAAAGTTAAACATCGAACATATCAATAATAATATAAAAATTTGAGGTTTTGAATGAAAAATTAATAGTATTTAATAACCTAATGTTAGTTTAAATATTTTATTACAAAGTTTGCGTTTATATGTTTATATAATATATATACATAATTATTATATATGTTCCGTGTAAAATAAATTTAACTCTACACGAATAGTCAAATTGACAAACTATTTTATGTTTTCGTTTTATTTGACCGACTTCAAAATGCTCAATTTGAATTACAAACGGACTTATTTTGTATTGTATTATCCATGTATTTTGAATGATTGAATTTGGAGTATAGACATTGTCATGCATGAATCTAACAAATAATAACAATTTGTCTTATTAATATAGGATGATGTCATGATGTGACATTCTAAAAATATTTAAATTTAGTTGTACAATAATAAGTACATAAATATCTACAAATAAACTATAGACATATAAAATATCATTGATTAATCAGTAGTTTAAATATTGAGAAATTTTCAGAAAAAGAACCCTAATTTTTTTGGATTTTGTAAAAAAAATCCTATCTTTGTTGGGAACTTCAAAAAAAAAAAACATCTACCAAACTTTTATTTCAAATGTCCCTAAAGGGGTTAAAATTAATCATGGATGATGTTAAAAAAAATTGACCAAAAATATCCGTCTATTTACATTTACATATGTAGTAATTAAAAAAATTTGTTATTATTTATTATTTTTAAAGAAGTCCTAAATTTTTTTGGCATATAATAATTTAAAATAAATAATTAGTATATGTTATATTTTTTATAATTTTGATATTTCATGCATGAACAACAATATTAAAAGAACACCTTGCAAATATTAAAAAATAAAATATCATGAAACTATTAAAAAAAATACATAATAAAATGAGAATGAAAATGAAAAAATAGATGCTTAAACAAATATTTTTCTATTAATATATTTGTAAGGTGTTTATTTATTGTTGTTTATTTTATTATTATTTGATGTTATCATGTAAAAAGTTGTCACATATCACGGCTTTTATAATATCCAAAAAAGTTGGGTATTTTTTTGAATTTTTTCCTTAAATATTTGTCACATATCACGGTGAGGTAGCAAATTGCACATAATGAGATGAAAAAGCGGAGTAGGTTAATTGATGCAATGTGCATATATTGAATGATAATGTAAAAAGATATAATCTTTTAAATATTCATAAAATTAAAATTAATTGTTAAATAATGATTAATGAATATGTAAATATGTTATAAATAAATTATAATCATAAAAGTTAATGATTAATATTTTGTCATAAATTATAATTTAATATATTAATGGTTGAAATTATTTCAATGAAGTTGTAGCAAAAATGATGAAAAATAGATAAAAATAAAATGTTTAGTGAATTTGATCCGACTAAATAGAAGTCCGACCCGGTAAGGAAAATGACAAACCTAAAATTAACATGCCACAAGAACACAAATATGAATGTACCACCGACAAAATCATAAAGGGACTGCTAAGTGTCATTTTCATTTTCTTTCTTGCCTACGTATACGACAATTTAATAAACTTAAATGATTCTGATATTGCATGCAATCTCTTCTTCCTTTCTCATTGATCCGAAACTTAGTACTCGGTGGTACAATCTTATATTTTGTTATTTGTTTTTATTATTTAATCATTCGCATGGAACTTCATGTCATGTGTACGGTGGCAGTTGGCAAACGGTCGGATCGTGTCGGGTCGTTTCGGTTTTCGGATTATTCGGTTCCGGATCGTTTCGATTTTGGAGTAATTCGGTTCCGGATCATTTCAATTTTCAAGTCATTCGGATTTTGATTATTTTAATTTTCGGATCATTCAAATTTCGCAAAATTTGATTTTGAATCATTCGATTTTTCAAAAATTTAGTTGTAGATATGTTTTTGTTATTAGCTTGTTTTTAATCATTCGCATAGAACTCCATGTCATGTGTAAGATGCCTTTCGTCAAGGGCACTAAATTGTCTTAACTTGGATGGAGAATTAATGGAATTTTGATGTTAATTAATAATTATGAACAAAGTAATTGCCTTTTGACAATGACGCTTCTCTCCCTTCCTTCTTCAATTCACCCCACACACAGGCATACGGTGTTGGGGTTTTAAAAAAAAAATCAACAATACATATTTGTTTTTTACTATTGTATTTTTTAAAATATTCGATTTCGTATCCGACAAATATCGGTATTGTTGATTTAAACAAAAAAAAATCAAGAATATCCGATATTTATCGACATATGGGTACGTGACAAATACTTCACGTGACGTATATAAATATTTTGTTTTAAATTATAACAATTACTTCTTAGATATTTCAAGAATACATGTCGGATAGTTTTATATAGAGATCAATATTAGAAAACAAAAATATCAAATTCGAAATCAAAATAAAATGAGTAATACATATAAGTTAATAATTGAAATATAATGATTATTTACTTTATAACATGATGTTGCAATAACGACAAATTTCTAGTATCTTTTATGTTAAACATGTATTATCTGATATCAATGTTTTGAATTGCGATATAATGGCCCCAAGCGTTTATACTGTAATTTACACGAAACTATCGATATTGCATGCTATAGCGACAATATAACGTCGCTATTTAGTAGATTACGATATTGCGTTGTAGAAATATGTTTTCGCCATTTGCGTTATAACAATGCTATTTAAATCATTGTCTAATACATAAAAATATGAATATAAATTATAGTAAATAAAAAATATGTATAATAAATATATTGTGTCTTAAATTTTTAAAAATTATTGTATATTGTGTCGATATCAATATGTGCAACATAGATTATTTCGTTGTATGCAATTTCCAACTCAAGAACTACGTCAAAATCTCCATTTATGTTTGGATGAGTGTAATAAAGGAAGTTGGTAGTGTGAACTGCTGCAATTAGCCTAAATCTTATGTTTGGATTGATGTATTTGCTATATTACTGCAGTTCTAACTTCCATTTATGTGGGAAAAAAAGGTATGGTTTGTATCATTACTCATCATTCTGAGTAATGATAGAAACCACACATTTTTTTCCACGAATTAACCACACCTGCCACGTGGTAGCCAGCTATTGGCTGCAGCAAAAGTTGTGAAAATCTGCGGCCAATAGCTGGCTGCCACGTGGCAGGTGTGGTTAATTCGTGGGAAAAAAGGTATGGTTTGTATCATTACTCTATCATTCTATTACAGCATTCATGACTCTCACGGGAATTACCTGGGTGACAAAAGCGGGAATGAAAAAAATGTGGCGGGAGAAATTAACGAAATTGAAGCTGAAGCTACCACACTCGCCTATTTGTCTTCTCTCCATAAAATCCCTTTTCAAGCTCTTTGATGCCCACTCCTCTCTCTATCAAGTCTCCTCTCTATCAGATCTGCTAGCTTTGGATGTTATTAGTGTTCCCCTCTCTCTCACGGTTCACTACAACAGATCTGGTTATCAGCGACGGGGGAAGAGCTTCAGCGACGGGCCGTCGCTAATAAAACGAGTTTTCTGCGATGGGCCGTCGCTAATACTGAAATATCACCGTCGGCCCGTCGGTAAAGATTCCACCCGTCGCTGAAGAGTTGCGACGGCCCGTCGCTAATTACAAAACCGCCGCTAATAATTTGCTGAAAACCGCCATTTTTTTCAAAATATCACCGACGGGCCGTCGCTGATATGGAAAACCGTCGCTAATACTTTCCGTCGGCCCGTCGCTAATAGGTAAACCGTCGCTGAAAGCGTCTCCGACGGCCCGTCGCTAATTTGGCAACCGTCGCTGATGTTTAGGTAACCTAGAGGGGGGTGAATAGGTAACCTAATGGGCAATTTTCGACTAGGTATACAAATTCTAATTTTAGTGCGGAATATAAATTTAAGTTAATAATGAAAAGAAGATACCGAACACGCGATGTTTATTACGGAGTTCGGTAGGTGGTTGCTTTGTAGCTTTAACTCACCCTTTACTCGCTTAATTGACCGATTCAATTAATTGCGAGTACCTATGTCTCCGGGAATGCCTTGTGCCTTTTCGGCGTTCGATTGAATTCCAACTCACTCGTACAAGGTTTTGCCTAGATCGAGTTACACGTTTCTCTCGATCTATGGCGGCTTTACACTCTTGGTACTAGCCTATTACAATATCTAAATACTAACTAAACATGATCGGTCACGCAAGTTGGGAATAGTATTTGGAAGGGAAGAGGGAAATCTAATCTCTAAGAATGATTTAGAAGATTGTTTTTACTCAATGATATAGCAAGATTTCTCTCTTTATAAGTTTAGAATTGGATAGATGAAGTGAGGAGAGAGAATGAGGGAAGGGTTCTATTTATAGAACACATAGTTCCTTCCCTGAATTGCTTATTCTGAATAGTCCGTTGCAACGGACATATGGTCCGTTGCAACGGAGTGATTCAAAAACTAGCCGTTGGAGGCTGTCGTACTTGAATTTATTACACAGTCCGTTGTAACGTAAGTAGTCCGTTACAACGGAACTCTGTGTTAGCTAGTCCGTTGCCACGGACTTGTGTCCGTTACAACGGACCTTCTACTGAGACAACACTTCATCTTTGGATTTAATTCCCGTTGCAACGGAGAGTTTTCCGTTACAACGGGATGAGGTGTTCCGTTACAACGGATTGGTTAATCCGTTGCAACGGACGTATGTGTAAGTTTATACTGAAGTGAAGCCTTGATGTCCGTTACAACGGACATTGATGTCCGTTACAACGAACATTCTTCTGTGACAGACTTCCTCATTGGAAATAAAATAACGTTGCAATGGAGATAGAGTTCCGTTACAACGTACATTTCCGTTACAACGTATTGGTGATTACGTTGCAATGGACTATACTGGTTTTTCCCATGTTGAATAAATCGAGTAGTTCCGTTACAACGGACTGGAATTCCGTTGCAACGGACATACTGATTTCAGCCTTTTTAATTGAATTCAAGTACTTTTTCATTGAGTTTAATCTTTTAAACAAGTTTAGAGATACCTATATATTGTATTGATGATTAGGTAGATATCCCAACTTGCGGAATCTTCTATGTCTTGATCTTCTTCGCAATTCTTCAATGTCTTGATTCATGTGCGTCTTGATTTTATCCGTGATTCTTTGACGTCTTTGATTGTTGTTATTCTTGATTTGATCCTTTCATTTTGTACCTATCTCCTACACATTTATCTTGCTAGATTTCGTTAGTAGTATCGACATTGTATTTGAGATAATCAAACAATAGGAAATTTGAACCAACACTTCTTCTCTCTCTTTTTCTTCCTTCGTCCCCAAACCCCTCTCTCTTCTTCCCTCTTCGTCCCCAAACCCCCACCAGCCATTCCTGTCTTCCCTCTTCGTCCCCAAACCCCCACCAGCCCCAAACCCTTCCTGTCTCCTCTGCCCAAACACTTCCCCTCTTCGCCCCCGCCAGCGCCAGCGCCGGCGCCAGCCCCAAACCCCCACCGGCCCAAACACTTCCCCTCTTCGTCTCCTCTGCCCCCGCCAGCGCCCACCATCTCCGTTCGCCATTGAAGGTATTATTTTTGTTATTTTTGACAGATTTTAGGGTTTTTGTGTTATTTGGTTTGTTTTGTGTAATTTTTTTTTTGATAAATCCGTTGACAGATTTTAGGGCATATTTTAGGACCAATTTTTTTGGTTATTTTTGGACAGATTTTAGGCAGATTTTGCTCATATTTTTTGACAGATTTTCGACAATTTTTTTGGCAGGTTTTGATTATTTGTTGTTGAATAATTTTTGACTAACTTATTTATGTTAATTTGTAACAGATTTTGCTAGAGATTTGGAGAAAGTTGGGTGTTATTTCGACAGATCTGAGATAATTTTTTTGGCAGGTTTTATGGCATTTTTTGACGGATTGGTTTTTTTGACGGATTGGTTTTTTTGATGGATTGGTTTTTTTGACAGATCTGAGATAATTTTTGACGGATTGGTTTTTTTGACAGATCTGAGATAATCGAGGGAAAACCCGAACAAAAGAAAGACCTTGTGGCGCAGCGAGAGAGAAAAGAAAAACGGCCATAGTGGCGCGAGGTGGAGCATGCGCCTGGCAATGGCGGTGCAAGTTGGAGCACGCTCTGGGCCATAGCGGTGACAGGTGGTATATGCTCTGGGTGATAGCAGCGCGAAGCAGAGCATCTCCTGGGCAGGCGATAGCGGCGCGGCGCAGTTCAGTTGTTCGCAGATTTTTTGGCGGTTTGATCTTTATTTACCTGCTTTTTTCATGGTATTGATTTTTATTTCTGAATTTTATTTATTTATTCTATTTCCTTTTTTCAGGGAATAAATTTAATATATATATTTTTTCATTTGTGGATAGTGGCTCAATAATTGTGTCGAGGCAGAAGCTGCACCAAGCGTGTCGATACATTTCATCATCATTGTCGGCTATTTCGTGAATATAATCTATTAAAAACAATGAATTCAATAATTCAACTTCAAAAGGGCCTGAAATGCAAATTGCAATTAATACGAGGGTCCTAATGCATACTTTCACCAGTGCCGATATGGAATTTGAAATGGTAACCTTTTTTCATTTCATGTGTATTATTTTATTTGATTAGTTATATTTAGTCTTTAATCGTTCCTTTATTTTGTTGTTGTCTCTTAGAGCCTATCGCCGCTATCTTCTTTGACCAGGTTTATAGGGGTATTTTTGACATTTATCTTTTTTTTGGTGGGTTGGTGGTGACGATGTTTCCGGTCATGTTGGACCCGGATTATGCGAGGAAGCCCCGATTTATCGAGTATTTCTTTAATGATTGGAAAATAATTCTTGGGAGAAATCACGTAACTAAGAAATCCGAGATTTGTGATTTCACTCCTATTTATGAGTGGCATCAAGTCGAAAAGGAGAAGAAGAAACAAATGACTACGGAGGTAAAAAAAATTCATTTTAGAAACTCAATTATCTAGTTATATCATTATTTTCTGATTTTGTAGGGGTATATATGTAATTTCAGATTTTGTTATGTAAGGTAATTTTATTAATTTCAGATTTAGTCGTTTATTAATTTCAACTTTCACCGACGGGCAATTGGAGTACACCGAAGACGACTATCAAAAAGAACTCGAACACATCGAAAATGACGAGGAGCGGCTTCCATTTTAACATTTTCAATTTTTGTATTAATTTGTGTTGAAATTTGTGTTGAAATTTGTGTTGTAATTTGTGTATTAATTTGTGTATTAATTTGTGTTGATTTGTGTATTACTTTGTGTATTAATTTGTGTTGAAATTTCGAAATTATGATTTGTGTTGAAAATTTGAAGTAATGATTTTGTATTATTAATTATATATTTTTATATTAATTAATTAATAATTTAATTTAATTAAGTATAAAAATTGCTCAATAATATATTGTCAAGATTAATATAATTATTAATCTGTAATTTATTAATAATAAAATAATTTAATTAATAAATTAATAATTTATTTATTATATATTTTATATTAATTAATTAATAATTAATATTTTATTAAATAATTTAATTAATTAATATTTTATTAAATAATTTAATTAATTAATAATTTATTTATTAATAATTTTATATTAATTAATTAATGAATTTAATATTAATTAATTAATATTATTGTCAAGTATCAACGACGCGACTTTCAGCGACTTTCAACGACGCGGCTTTCGCTGAAAATTATTTATTAATATTATAATTATTAAAATAAATTTATTATTATTTAATTATTTATTTTTATATTATTAATATAAATTTAATATAATTTAATTATTTATTAAAATGAATTTATTATTTTTTAATTACTTAATTTTATATTATTAATATGAATTTAATATAATTTAATTATTTATTAAAATAAATTTATTATTATTTAATTATTTATTTATATTATTAATATAAATTTAATATAATTTAATTATTTATTAAAACAAATTTATTATTATTTAATTATTTATTTATATTATTAATATAAATTTAATATAATTTAATTATTTATTAAAATAAATTTATTATTATTTAATTATTTATTTATATTATTAATATAAATTTAATATAATTTAATTATTTATTAAAACAAATTTATTATTATTTTATTATTTATTTATTTATTTATATTATTAATATAAATTTAATATAATTTAATTATTTATTAAAATAAATTTATTATTATTTAATTATTCTGCGACGGCCCGCCGGAGAAAGGTTCTGCGACGGCCCGCCGGAGAAAGTTTCAGCGACGGCCCGCCGGAGAAAGTTTCAGCGACGGCCCGCCGGAGAAAGGTTCAGCGACGGCCCGCCGGAAAAAAAAACAACCGTCGGAAAAAGTGACATCGGCGACGGCCCGTCGGACAAAGTGACATCAGCGACGCCCCTTTCGGCAACGGGAGATCAGCGACGAGTTGCCGTCGGTAAAACTTTCAGCGACGGTTTTTGAGAGTATCAGCGACGGTTTTTTACCGTCGCTGATGTGCAGATCTGTTGTAGTGGTTCGCTAGTGTTGGAAGTAATTTGTGTCCTCCCTTGCAAGTTTGTAGATCCAACTTTACTATTTGATTTTCTAGTACCTTAGGAAATGAATTTTTGCTCACAATTTGAACATTTTCTAGGTATAGTACTGGTATTGATTGAAGATTAACGTGTGTGTGCCAAAGTATTATCCATCAATTAAAGTATCAATTAAAGTAGTAGATGAATTTGTCGATGTACTGATATTAAATTGATAAATTTGTTTGTGTAGAGATATCCTTAATTAAAGTATCATGTAAAGTACCAATTGTAGTACTGGAGTCGTTTTTATTTTCAAGAAGTACTAATTAAAATATTATCCAACAATTACGTGAATTTGTGGGTGTTTGTGTATACATATGAATGAATTAGATGCTCAATTTATCATGTATTAAGCACACATCTTTCTAAATTATAATTCTACTTATCAAGAAGGGTGGATTGAGTTTTGTATTTGGTATTTTTGTTGTTAAGAATCTTTATTTATATGCTTTTAAGGATGATTATTAAGTTTAAGGGCTTGTTTGGATGCACTAGTTTTTTTTAGTATAGGTTGGTTAATTTTTAGGAATTGGAATTTTGAAAAGCCAAATACTATAGGGTATAAAAAGTTAAGGAATTCAAATAAATGTCTTGTTTGGATGTCTTTTAAGGAATTTAATGAAAGTGTTGTTGGAAGGAATGTCTTATTTGTATATAATATATTTTAATATAATATAATATAATACAATACAATATTGTGTCATATTATAAAATAAAATAAAATAAAATATAATTTAATTCAATATAATATAATATAATATAATATAATGAATTAATATTATATAATAATTCAATAGTTTGGATGCATTAGTTTTTTTATTAATTTTTTTATTTTAAAATTCAATAGTTTGGAAAGATGTGGATGTACTTTTAAGAATGATATAAGAAAGTTTTTTTTGTGGAATGCCACTAAAAATGAATTAACAAAGAATGATTCGATAACAAAAAAAATATATATTAACAAAACAATTAGTAGCGAATAAATGTATTTTGAACATAATAATTTTATTTATTTACTCCAAACTAAAAATTCACAAATCCGAAATTACAAAACTATTACCCACAATCATGGTCAGTTTTTGAGATTGAAAAATTAAAATTAATCATTTTCATTAGGAAATTTAGAGAGAGAGGAGGTCTACATGGCAACCATGGGGGCAGGAAAGAGTGTTGGCGAAGAAATCTGATAAAACTGCAAGAAAAATGAAAGAGAAATAATAAAAAAAAGGCAAGAGAAAGAGCCACACGTAACTTTCCTGAAAAAAACTGGCCATTTTGATCAGTTTTTATTTCCTCAAAATTTGTATACAAAACCCCTAGAAAATCCTAACCTAAAACCGATTCTTGTACTTCCTAAAATAGATCCAAACAAGCTTTTAGTAATAACCCGGTATATATTTCCTAACCCAAGTAATACTTCAACTTCCTTACCATCCAAACAAGCCCTAAGAGTTGCTTAATTTTAGGATTGAGTATTGTGTAGTAAATTTTGGATGGATTTTTATCTTTATTGCAGAAATGTCTTGCTGTACCTTCTTTCAACCCTTCTCTCAATCAAGCCAATAATAATATTTTGATAATTTGAAATAAAGTGATCATGTTATGTATACATTGTAAAATATATTATCATTATTTTCAATGTTATTATTCAGCAGTGATTGAATTATAAATAATTTTAATACTATATAATTCAATTTAATAATTAATTAAATTTTAATAAAAAATAATTATTATATGTACAGTCACACACACATATATATATATACAGAGAGAGTGACATTAATTACTCCAAACCAAAAAGTTTGAAAGAAAGTACATTTCTCAATTACATTAACCCAATCATCAAAATTACTATTACAATAGTTACATTACACGTTCATCAATCCAAACATCAAAACATACATTACAACTGCAGGAGTGGTATATGTAGTTGTTCTAACTTCTAATGCATCAAGTAATTTCTAAGGCATCTATCCAAACAGCCCCTTATTGGGTTCGGCTCTTGTCCGGTGGGCATTGGACAAAATCTTGTCCACACATTTCGTGAACCGTCGGATCTCATCACGATAAATATTGATTTGATGGAATTTAACCTCTCCGTTAACTATTTTTCAGTATTCTGTGCATCAAAAATGGAAGTTTTTTTCTCCTTCCAATTTCAATGTGAAAAATATAAAAAGCCTCTCCTCCCCCCCCCCCCTGTTTTTGGCCCTCTTCAAACCTCTGCAAAGAGAATGAAAAGTTTGATTCTTGTCTCAGATTACACTCAAGTAATTTTTTACACTCAAGTAATTTGTTACGTAAAAAGATTACATTTGAAAAAGAAATTTACTTTTGAAGTTCTTATACACCATTACTCAAGCTCCTAACTTCTGATTTTCCTAATGATTACATTTAATAACAAAAGAAATTATTTGCAGATTCTTTTACACATTTTATGCACATTTTATGCAGAATCTTCATTGCAAAATCGTACATATGAATACAAAGCACCATCTTGTTTTTTCCATGGCTTGTCTAATACTAAATCTTCATAAGATGAAAAAATCAGGTTGATGATGAAAACTGTCGGTCCTAATTAATCACAATCCAGTTCTAATATGCCCTAGTTGCTGCCATATAATTATAATAAGTGCAAACTCATCAAAAATCATCTCTAAGTCGTCAAAAATCATAAAATAATTATCCTTTATCCTGATCTCATAATCGAACTCACTAAGATGACAAATGAGAGATGATACAAACATGAAAAAGAAAATGAAGAGGATTATTCAATCTAGAGAGATGGCGCTCGGTCCAGACAACACCAACTCGGATCAACAGAAAGAGTAGATGGAGATCTCATGTCGATGAAAAGATACTGAAAATCACTTGTGCTCGACTCGAGAGAAGGACACCTCCTCAGATTCGTCGAGTTTTTTGAGCTTCGTCACGAGAGGACAGATAAGAAGGTCGTACACTCCCGGGCGAGCGCGCCAGAAAGGGAAGATGAGAAGTTTCTTGAGCTTCTTTGGGTAAGTTTCATGAGAGAGAGGATCTGTGAGGGAAAAGAAAATCGGCATTAATGGAGAAAGAAACTCTTCTATCTTTTCACGAGAGAGATAAGACCAGATTTATTTTCTATTTTTGACCAACGGAGAGAAACAGACGGGATGTTAAATTGAATCTCATCAAAATGAACCGAGATGATATCGGACGGCTCAGAAAGTGATTGGACTTGATATGGTCCGATGGACATTGGATAAGACCCGGACCCTTATTATTTACTTTACTTTGCAAACATTATTTCCCAAATAAAAAAGTATGAAATAAAACTAATTTAATATCTGGACCAAATTTATTAAAAGGCCACAATTCTATTGATGGCCTGTTCATGTACAAACAAATCATACTGAAAATCTTAATAGTTTCCAAATTGAAAGGCCTCAACTTTCTCTTCGAACACTCCTTCTTGCGGCGCCGAGTGATTTTCTGCGCTGAGCAAAATCTTCAGGAGAAAAGCAAAATTCAAATTTCAGTATATACGATTGTTGGTATATTTTTTTCGTGTGTAAGAGATGGGCGATGTGATGCTTGGCATGCCTGGACAATGGGCTGAAAATTATCGTGAGAAGGCTGATCATTATACCACCAAATTTGGAGGCTTAGCTGTATGTAATCCGCCTTTTTGGTTAAGATTTTATGTATTTCGGTTTAAATTTGATGATTTTTGAATGAATTTGTTGTTTTTAACTGTAGGATTGGCCAGAATTGGATACTGATATCGGTTCGGAATCGGGTCAGTGTGGTTTATGTGGACGCAAGCTTTGCCTTGTTTCCCAGGCACGTTCGATTCGCTTAAATTTCAATTTCAATTCCAATTTTCACTTTTATAATCGTATTTTGGTAAATTACATACTGAAAATTGAAAACAGTGTAAAAAATTCTCAAAAATAGTATCTAACCATATTATGTTGCAGAATTTTATGCAGTGGTCATAATGCACGTTAGTCGTTAGTATTAAATTTCACTATTTATGTATATATAATTTCAGATTTATGCGCCTTTTCAAAAGATAGAAGAAAGAGTGATATACATATTTGCTTGCATAAATCCAGAATGTGGAAATAACCTTAAAAGGTGGAATCTTTATAATTATATAAATTTCTCTGAAGTTAATTGGACAAATCATTTATATTATTATTTTTTTATCATTTTTCTATAGTTGGAGGGTTCTTCGAGTCCAGAAATCTCACAAAGACATACCAAATATCGCAATTGAGCCCCCGAACGAAGTGAAATTAGAAAAAGAGCCCCAATTGAAAATGAATTGCTTTGAAGAATGTGACGAAGAGAGTGATAGTGATATAGATTTAGATGAGTTGGCTCAAGCCCTTGAAGAAGCTACAATCTTGGCATCTAATTCAAAGAAACAAAATGGACCTAAACGCGATAAAAAATCTTCGAAAGGACCAATTATCAAACAACTAATAAATGATCCTAACACACCTGGTAAGTAATATATTTTCATTTAGCATTTCTTTGTAATATATTTTAATTTCTCTCTTTGATTTTTGTTTTTCAGTTTTGCCTTGTTTTTATATATACTCTGTAAAGGAGAAAAAGGAGAAGAGTGCCGGTGCCGTATCAGATCCTTCGGCCTCCATTTCTAACAAAGAAATGGAGAGGTCCAGTGACGAAGAAGAAAAATGGGAAGGAGAGGTTTACGAATATGACAAGGCTATAAACGCTGATCGAACCTACTTGAAATTTAAGAAACATTTAGACTCGAATCCAGAACAATGCTTTAGGTTAAAATAAAATCAATTTAAATTTTGAATTTAAGCCGTTTTTTTTTTCTTCTTCATAATATTTATGTATTTTTCTTTAGGTATTGTTTTGGCGGTAATCCAATACTGCCTGCATTTAATGCTCTAAAGCCAAGTTCATGCAAGATTTGTGGTTCTGTGAAAAACTTTGAATTGCAATTAATGCCTCCTTTATTATATTTTTTAAACGAAGCAATTATAGACGATATTGCTCTCGATGGATGGACTTGGCTCACCGTAATTATTTACACCTGTCCCAAGGTATGCTATGGTTGTAATTTGATTGAAATTATTTTTGCATTTGACTGTTTTGTTAATTTGAAAGTATAAAATTATTTTATTTATTTATGTTTTGTAGAGTTGTTCGCTTTCAAATGATAGATTTGATTGGAGCGTTGTAGAGGAGGAAGCGATTATTATACAAGATGATTAGGTTATGTGTTTGAAACTCTTAATTTAATTTTGAAGGCGCAATTTCATTCGTGCCCCTGCAAAATCTCAAAATATCATGTATGGCCTTGTAAAATAAAGTATCATGAATGCACCAATGAGATTTCAAAATATCATGCATAACCCTCCAAAGCGGTAAATATCACAAGTACTCCTACAAAATATAAAAAAAATGCCATTTATCATTTCTTGATATTTTGATTTACAAAATAAATGAAAAAAATATGAAGTATAATGTAGAGAAAATTAGGAAAAAAATGGGGCATATCCGCATATATGATCTTTCTCGTGCTGAATATGGGTATACATGATATTTTAACTTTTGTAGGTGTATGCATGATATTTCTTAATATTTTGTAGGGGTATACATGATATTTTCACTTTTATTTGGGTATAAATGACATTTCAATATCTTGTAGGGATACTCATAAATTATTTGGGAAATGGTCGTATTTGTACTTTAAGACTTAATTAATAACATGGCTCAATAATTAAAAAAAAGTCCACATTTTATACTTGTAACTATTTAATTATTTTTTAGCAAGGACCAATGATATTTCAACTATCTTCTAAGCACCACTAGATTACTAGATTCACGCACAACTATGTTCAACCAATCCCCTTCAAACCAGATTTGAATTCCTATTTATTTTCGAAGCGTACTTTATTATGACAAACAAGTATTTTTTTTTTTTTATGGTTGCAAATAACTTCGTTAAACGTTACGCTCTGCAACTTTGCAGCTCGCTACATCTAAATAAAATACTTCGAAATGAATTTATAAGAAATCAAATGAATTTAATTAAAACAATTATTTCATGAAAAGTTATAATAATTAAAACCATTTTTGGTTGATAAATAATTCAAAAAAAAAAATCCTCTCATATTTATATTGAGATGTACTGAGTTGTTGGAGATGTTCATTTTCAAATAATTTGTTAATAATTTTATAAAATTCTATTTAAAATGTTTAATATAAATATTTGTTATTTTAAAGTTTGTTTTTATTACAAGTGCGCTATTCGTTATCGCTACAAAAAATGATCACCACGCTACGGATCGCTAAACGTTATTTACAACATTGGTTTTTATTGTTTTTGTTCGAGTTGCATAGAGAATATATTGAATGATTACTACGAATTAGATACCCATGTAGATGAAATTAAAATTATATCATCACTTAGTATATATTCTTGTCTAATGTTTGCGTTACCACACTTTAACATGCAATTTATCAAAACTATTGTACCTCTCTATATGAAATATTTTTTTTTTAAGAAGGTTCGACATTGTGTCGAGATCTCGAATATATTAGATCAAAGAAGTGAAACGAAAGAGAGAATTTGAAGAGAATATGTAAGACAATATTCTTATTTTTTTTTTAAGAGAATCCTAGCCACGAATCGTGGACCATTATAGATTTTTTTTTTTTTTTTTATATTGATGCCGCCGGGATTCGAACCCACAACCTCTACAACATGAGGGTTTATTGTGCTTAGCACTCAACCATCTAGGCTATGAGACCATTGGCCTATATGAAATATTATATTGTGTTGTGTACAAAAATTGGCATTTTGATACTATTTTCCTTTTGTTTCAAGGACTATATATTGGAAATCTGTACATTTAATTTGGTAATTATAAGTATAATAATAATAATTAAGCATGCTAGGCTTGCTAGCACGATGTAAATATGTAATGAGAATCAAATTTGAATCTTGTGGATGTGGAAAAAGGAATCCTTAGTCAAAGAGTACATTGAACCTCACATATACCATTTTATATTAGACTAGTCTCGGTACGTGCGTTGCACGTGTGGTACGCAACATTTTTTCTAATTTTCATTACATAAGATGGCCAATTTGCGGTGATATTTTAATTTTCGTTACATATAAGTGATAAAGAAATATATAATTTGTAATTATATTTAATATTGTTTTTATTTTTATTTTGGCTAGATCTAATTTTATTTTATGAACGCACAATATTATATTTTTGAAAAATAGAATATCAGTTATATAATAATGGCTAGTTTTAAAATATATGATTTGATTGACTCAAACAATCTCAGACAATATAGAACACTAAATATTAATTTTTATATTACACAAACTTTTAAAGAACATAAATAATTTTAATTGATTATAGAGAAACTAATAAACAAGCACAAAAATATACATAATTGTCTCTTTACATACAACACAAAACAACACAAAAAATATATTTGACACGTATGCAATCAATATATTTTACATACAAACGAATTTAACTGTGAGTTCTCTTCGTATTTGTATCAACTTTCTCGATTCCGCAACAAAAGAGTAATTCAAGAATATTGCTGCTGTTGACATGCATATTTAATAAAACTAATAATAATGAACGTGCAAATTTAGGAAGGAACAAATATATTATGTTCTCGAATATAAAGGAAAACAATGAACATATCTGTAGCATTATTTTAATTTAGTGTGTTTGTTTTGCAACTTGTTGGTGTTAAAATAATAGATGTAAGTACCAGTAAGTTTGTACTGAATCCATCAGTGTCCTTGTTGGCTTCCAGTCGTGATTTCTTCGGCTTGTTTGCACATAAACTTCATTAGTTGTTTCATTGGATCTTGTAATTAGCATGATTAGAATCGAGTCTTTTGTGACCGCTTTAATCAGATACTTTCTATGCATAAATTTCATTATTCACAGTGTTATGCAATGGTTTATAAATATATGAAAAGAAAAATATGAAATAACTGCTCGAATTACCTTGCTTTTGATTTAGGTTCATTACAACGGTTATTGCGATGATGTGCAAAATTCTAATTGCAATGGTTGAATATTTCTCTGTACACTACGTTTCTAGTGGTGTATTCGCAATTTTTTATATCTTCTTTGGACAGAAGAATTTTGATTTGTTTCCTTGTTTTTGCCCTCGATAAAGCTACATATAGTTGTCCATGCGAAAATACCGGCTCCGGTAAGTGGATGCCAACTCGTTCAAGAGTTTGGCCTTGTGATTTGTTTATTGTCATTGCAAATGCTAAGCGTATAGGAAATTGTTTCCTTACAAACTTTACTGGGAATTTTTCATTTTCGGCAGGCTGTAAGGGTATTCGTGGAAGAAATACTCTTGTTCCTTTGTAACTACCTACAAGAATTTCGCAATCGATAATATTCTTTTCAAATTTTTTGCAGAGCAATCTTGTGCCGTTACATAAACCAATAGATGGGTCGAGATTTCGTAAAAGCATCACCGGGCATCCAGTTTTAAGCGTCAGTTTGTGAGGTGGTAGGCCGGCTGAATTCAGTTCATTCAATATTTCTTCTTGGACCGCATCTTGACAATCTTCCGACTTCATGTCGTAACTATGGTATGTTATAGCTATCCCAGGAAATTTTGTGATTAATATTTGATTGATTTGGTTAACGTACTCGTTTCTCGGGGTTAAAATTGCATTATATATAAAGTTGTCTGAGTCTTCGTACATGAGTTCTAGGTTTGGTAATACATGCTCAATCAAAGCATGCAAGTCACTTTCGGTATTTGTGGTTGCTTCGATGATCATGTCCGATGGTACTTTGATCATATTTTCAATAATTGTTTCTTCCGAACCATCACCGATTCGTAGTAAATACTCTGCGAACAGAGGATCACGCGATGCTCTCATGTTTTGTGTCAATTTTATTTTTCGCATGTATGGCCATAATTCTGAGAAAACGATGCTGTCGGTTACCACTTCCTCTCTCGTCGCACCTGGAATAACTGGCAGGACTTGTCGAAAATCACCGCCAAACACAACTACTTTACCGCCAAATAGGAGATTACATTCATTAATATCTTGAAGAGTTCGATTAAGTGTTTCAATATATTGTTTTTTTGCCATGGAAGCTTCGTCCCAAATTATTAGCGAAGATTTCCGTAACAATTCAGCTAGACCGCTTTGCTTGGAAACATTGCAAGATGTGGTTTGGGTAATCTCGATTGGCAGCTTGAATCTCGAATGTGCTGTCCTACCACCGGGTATTGCAGACGCTGCTACTCCGGATGATGCCGTTGCGAGAGCAATTTTATGCTTTGAACGAACAGTTGCTAATAATGCTCTGTATAGATACGTTTTTCCAGTTCCACCCGGTCCATCAATAAAAAAAATCTCGTTCTTTTTCGTTTCCACTGCTTCAAGAATTTCTCTATAAGCATTTAATTGCTCGGTATTAAGGTTTAGATATGCATTTTTATCTTCATTCGATGTCGGGATGTTCATTTCTTCGAAAACTTCTTTTTCGAATCGAACTTGAGTTTTGTTATGTTTTGGTAGTTCGGGTAAGTTATAATCCTTTGCCTCTTTTCCCATGGATTCGAGATGATTATAAATATTTGTAAGAACCTTATTTAATACTTCGTTGCCATCCATATTTGGGTGTCTTTTGTAATCTTCCGAAAAAAAGTCGTAAAATGAGTCCCAAAGAAATCTACAATTTGAAGGCTCACAATATGCAAGTATCGTTGCGAAGAGGCGGCGCAGTGCACTTGGCATTTGAAAAGATGTGGCCTCTGATAAGCACTCAAAAATACTATCATCACTTTCAAGCAAACCTCGAGCTTCGGCAGCTTCTCGAAAACTGAAATATTTCAAACCGTATACCGTGAGAAGATCGTCAAAACTTGTCGGGCCAGGAACATGATTTAATAGGAGGCGCAGATAATATCGCTCTCCTTCAGATGGATTGGCCGTATTAACTCTTCCAATGACTTTTCTTTTTTTTCTTTTTGTCCATGTTTTATCTGTTTTCCAAACATATTTCTCAGGGAAATCTCTATATAAAATTCGTCTAGCATCATTGTCGATTCCATTCATCTTAAAGAATTCAGTTAACATTGTTTTTGAATAAAATTCATTGCAAACTATATCATCAAGCTTTCCCTTTTCTCGAAAAGTAACCATGTGCTTGTTGGGAAGATGTAGCTGAAGTGAAATAACAGGAGGGTACATGTTGAAAGAAATACAGTTTCGGATCAACCGTAAAAGTGTACACAAGGATAAACGAATGTAGTCGTACATTCGTGGCCATAACTTTCAGTGGGAAAATCCAATTAGAATGGTTCAAATTGGGTTAGATAGATAATGAGATTATCTACAACCTTCATATAGAAATATATTTCATATGAACGAAGTATAAGTGTCGTTTCTGTGAAATACCGAAAGGGTGCAACAGTATGACATACAGTTAGTAAAACAGTCATAACTTTTGCATACGAACTCCAATTGGGCTGGGCCAAATTGGGTTGAGTAGATAATAAGATTATCTACAACTTTCGTGTTGGTTGATTTTCTGTCAGAGAAATTTATCAATTTCGTCTGGACAGAATACTGAACAGGTTCATACAGTTTTCTGTGTGAAAGGGTGTATATTGGATATACATGCCTTTTGGCTAATCCTTATCCTATTAGGTATAAATAGGATTTTCTCTCTCATCTTCATTAAGGGAATTCAGAAGGAATTCAATCAGTTGAATCATTCTAAGCAATTGATTATTCTGCCCAATATACACAAGAAAAGAGCAAATTCAGATTTGATCTTTAGTGAGTGAAAGGGTGCGAAGAGAGAGAAATCGAGAAAGGAGTTTCTCGAGTAATAGAGAATCGATTAGATCGAGCAAGTTCGCCGGTGCATCGTCTAGGCAGGTGCATCCGCGACCGACGTCTTGCGACTCACGGTGGATACAAGTAGAGGAGCGACAATTGTGGCTCTTGGATTGTGATCGACTCAAGGAGTGAGAAGACGGTCAACGAACGGTGAAAGACGCGTGGTATGGGACGCGCGGATTGTCACCAACGTGACGGAGGAATAGAAGGCAGCGATCAACCCTTCGTGTTCCATCAATTTGGAACTGGTATGGATCTATCCTTCTATTTGCATCGTACCCTCGAAGTCATGGCGTGATCTCGGGAATCGGGGAATCGGACCGGGCCTTCATTCCGCTGCGCGGGCCCGGGGTCGTGGATATTTCCCTACAGTGGTATCAGAGCGATCGTCATCGATTCGAGGGTCGAATCATAGTCGTATATTAGATATACGCACGGGTTATCAAAGTTCGTACCCGTTTGCATGATGTTATATATTTAGAATGTCAAATTCCATTAAAATCACAAGTGAAATTCGCTAGAGATCGATCAATAGTTGATTGAGAGTATCTAGGAATAATCGTGAAAAGGTTTCATGATTGATCGTTTTGGAAACGAGCGAAAACAGCAGTTCAAAAATCGCATAGTCCGTTATAACGGACACTGTAGCAACGGACACTGTAGCAACGGACACTGTAGCAACGGACACTGTAGCAGATACAGGAAATTGAGAATTTTTCGAAAAAACACATATTCCGTTGTAACGGACTTGGAGTCCGTGGCAACGGACCCTGTATAGGATGCGGGGGTGTGAGGAGGACCGTGAAAACTGCTTATTCCGTTGTAACGGACTTGGAGTCCGTTGTAACGGACCTTGTATCTGATACGAGGTTGCGGGGATGCCAAGGGTGTCTATTGGAGTCCGTTGTAACGGACTGGGTCCGTTGTAACGGAGCTCTACGCAGTTGGTCCGTTGCAACGGACTGTATGTTGCGTTGTAACGGACTGGTCTCTGGAAATTTGGACGAAGGTTTGTAGAAAATAGCGTTGTAACGGACCTATGTTGCGTTGTAACGGACATGTTTCTGGCAAAATTTGGCCAAACTCCGAAATAAATAGCGTTGTAACGGACTGGACTTCCGTTGCAACGGAGTGCCAAGTATACTGGAGGTCCGTTGTAACGGACTATGTTGCGTTACAACGGACTGGTTTCTGGTTGCTGATTTTGTTTTCGTGATAACTTTGGCTACACAACTTGGAATTTTGAGTTCTTTATATCGATTTGATCGGCATCAATCATACTAGCATATTATTAGATAATTATTTAGAATAATTAGACTCCCGAATAAAATCATATGCATATAGAAAATCTTGTGATAGTGATATAATTGGATTATGTCACGAATTTAGAAACATGCAATGGCATGATCCCTCATAATATTTAAGTCATGGAAATGCCTTCCATATCCACAACCATCGAGATTGATATGACATAGTGCGTGGTTTCAGGCCATAGTCGAGCACGTACTATTGTATATATTGATGCGGGTGGTAAGCGTTAATTGGGGATTCACGTGGTTTCAGGCCATAGTCGGGCACGTGAGTAGTTCAATTTGTTGGGGAATCCGGGCAACTTTGTTGCAATCAGATTGCGCAGCGGAATTTACCCGAACCCCTTAAGCCATGGATCTGTGTATCGCTAATTAGATACGAAGGAAGAGTTTCAAAATTTTCACCTCAGATTTAGTTCAAATCTGGTTGAAGGAAGCTTCCTGAGATCACGTTGGTGTGCTCGAACCGGCACTACCCTCTATCGGTATCCACACGCGACTCGTCTAGGCTGGATGTGAAGGCCTCCGATGCTAGTCGGATCCTTCCTCCCTTCAGAAAATCTGCTTGCTTCTCTTTTCTTTCACAAAGAAATTCAGCCAAGCTTCACTCTTTTCTTTTCACTGAGAAAACCTTTTTCTCTTCTTTTGACTCTCCAAGAAAACTCTTTTCTTTTTGTCAAAAATCTGTTCTAGAAAAATGAGTGAATCTTTTTCTTCTTTCTTTCAAGAAGTCTTGGTGTGTGTTTTTCATCGAGTGGGGAAAAAACTATTCTTTCCCACCTAATATCTTTCATCCAATGAATGATATCCAGAGCATTAATGTCATGCACCCATACATGCATGTAGCATTCATTTAATGCTTTACACCTTCTATTCGAACAGAATAATATCCTCGTTCGAACAGAATAATATCCACTTTCGAACAGAATAATATCCTGATTCAAAATCAGAATAACATCCTGATTCAAACTGAATAATATCTACTTTCCTGATTTTCTGTGTCCAGTCCTAACTTGTCTTTGTGTGTGACCCTATAGGTTTATTTAAAGTTGGCAGCATATTAAATCTCTATTTAAATATGCAAATCATAGTTGGCCTCTAGCAAGGCATTATGACTACCCAAATTAAATAAATGATTTGTGATCATAACCTATTTATCAAATAGACAAATTACTAGCTCTCTTGTTCATTCGATATCTGTTGATCAAAGACATGGTCAAATGTCATCCTTTCTAAATCAACTTAACTCTTTCCCGATATAGAATTAGATTGAATGTTCAATTAGTATTAACAACACATGTTAATCTTATTGAGCGTGGCCACGCATTTCCTTCAATCCTAATTCATCAGGGGGCCCTGAGAGATATCTCTTTCAATCATGAAAGGAACAACTTCCATCTTGGTTATTCACATCCTCCAACATGCTTCATGTAATACCCAATGATGATCTTGATTACCCGGTTAAAGATAACAAAGAAACATATCTAAGTATCACAATTCACAGGTGAGAAATCTAATGATAACCTCAGGTCAAAGAACTAAAATTCTATTTGTTTATGAGAATATATATAATGACAATAACCATGTATATTCTCATAAGCTGGTCAGTCCAATATGTAGTCTCTAATACATATCTATATTCCATATTTGACATCACTACATCTCTATGTATTCCATGTCCATGATCAGTAAAACATAATCATCTCATATGCGAATATACTGGTGTACATATATATTCTATTTCCTTAGACATGTATATCTCTATATACATCATATATATGACCAGGGACATTTAGAATCGTATTACGTTCATTGATACAGTTTTACTATCATAATCACATATTATGATGATGTATAAACTAGTGATACAATTCAAGGCTTATTCACATATTCCTAAATATGTTAAATAACCAGTACACGTGTTAAATGAAACTTTAATTCAATATTAAAATATTAGATTAACAACACATAAATAATAACTATCCTTTGTTTACATACAAGCTAAACAGTTTAGCCTAGGGTATTATTTAGTTCAGCCCAGGGCATTATTTCATTCAGCCTAGGGCATTATTCCTTCACAATTGAACGATACGATGGATATGGTTGTGACTTAACCGTCCAAGCCAATCCGATTGGAGTTCGGGGCATAGATAGGATGCACACACGGAACTGGGATTGTATTGGATACGATTCATCACCGAAATCTTATAACGGTTCAAGAATCGCATTGGATGCGATTGGATATAATCCTACCTAAAATATCGAGATCTCATTTGTCGGCCATAGTCACTTATGGGAGGATCGTAAAATATGGGTCTTGAGTGTTATGGACTTGGAGTCCCGTATCGGTATGAGGGTTATCGATTCGATAAAATAACACTATCATATATTCATCATATAAGCATATAGATTAAGTACGCACGGTTAGGAGTTAATCTTCATCATCCGTTTAGAATTATGTTTTCAAGCAACACCAAATATATCGTAGAGATCGATATGATAGATAGCTTTTGGGCCGGAATTACCATGATTAACCTTGATAGTTAAAGAATAGTTCTTTAGACTTAAAGGAACGTGTTGGACACGGAAATGGTAGATTCGGGGCTCGAGGCATTGGCTTTAGAGAAAGCCGGGTTCGATAAACTTTAAGAAGGAATCGAACGATATTACGTGCCTTGTGGTGGCATGTATAGACGCAAATTTCTCAAAATTGTTTTTGAGAATTCGGGTGTATATGAAAGTAAAACACAACGCTCATGAAATAGTTTCAAGAGCTAGAGCGCGTTGAATGGTTCGATGCGGCTCAAAGAGTAGGTTAATTTTGAGACGCCTTATGGGTCTTTGATTAACACTCGTGTGTTGATGGTACGAGATTTGATGTTCGTGACCGAATATCATATGCATTCGATAGATAAGTCGATCCCGAAATTGCATATGATGCGATTTAAATTTGAATTGGAGATGCTCAGAGTATCCGAGGAATCCAATGCATATAGATGCGTGGATGTCCTTGTAATTCAAAAGCGGGATCGAAAGAAATGTATGTCTAAGGGTATTTTGGGAAAATGTTTTCCAAAATGGAGAGTTCGGACAAAGAGTTGTCCAAACTAATGGCTCAAAGAATGGTGAAATCCGAGGAGGATTAAACCTAGAAGTTGATTGCTTCTTTTGGCATTGCCGTCTTGGCCATATAAACGAGATACGCGTATCTAGATTCCATGTGATGGAATGCTAGAATCATTCGAATTAGATTTGATTGATTAATGCAATACTTATTTATTAGGCAAAACGACAAAGGGCATCATTCTCCAAAGTATTGGAGAAAGATCCAGCGAATTATTGGAAATTATATTTACATATGATGTTCCGATAAGTTCCGAGGCAAGAGGAGGCTATCGGTATTTTGTTACGTTTATGGACGGTTAAAGTAGATATGAAAATATCTATTTAATGCGTGCCGAAACAGAGACTTTTGAAAGGTTCAAAGAGTTTCAAAAACGAAATACGAAATCAACTAAGCAAGAAAATCAAAACTTTTTGATGGGATCGAGAAGGCAAGTATTTGAGCTAGACCTTTCGATAGGATCGAAGAGGCGATATTTGAGTTATGAATATTGATGATCATTTATGATTGTGGAATCGTTTCACGATTGTCTTCATTTGGAACATTGAGATGTGTCCGAAAAGAGGAAATGAACGCATGTTGGACATGATTCGATAAATGATAAGCCAATAGGATCTCCCAAAAATGTTTTGGGGATACGCCCTTGAGACAGCGGCACTAATGAATGGTTGCATATGAGATATGGACCATAAACCTTCTAATCGGTACAAAAGACGCCATATGAGATATGGATCGGAATGGTTCCGAAGTTGTCACTTGTACAGATTTGAGGATGTGAGTGTATTTCGAAATTTGTTTCGGTTAAACTCAATCCCAAATCTGGAAATTGTTCGTTTATCCTTAAGGAAACTAAAAGGTATTAGTTCTAACGTCCCAACGAAAATGAGATTTTCGTGGCTCGAAGAGATGCCTTCTTGGAGGAGGACTAGATGCGCACAAGTTTGGAACTTGGTGCCATTTATCTCTATGCGGGCTAGTGGGAGTAGAATAAATCTCGAAAGAGTTCGAGATCTGAAAATGAACATTGTACCGATGAAAGTTGACATGGCTTCATCAAGAATTGATGAACGCAAGTCGAACACAGAAAGGAATTTTTCGTAGATTTAGTAGGCTATATCATAAGCCGGTAAATACGGATTTATCGTGGCTAATGATAATAGATCGAAATCATATGATGATTCGATATCCTACAAGGATGCTATGAAAAGTTGATTCCACATGACATGGTGTCATGAAATCTGAGATTCGATCCATGTAAATTATCAAGTTTAGAACTTGATTTCATTACTTTCTGGGTTAGACCCGTGAAATGTGAGTGAGTTTTTCAAGATGAAGAACCGGCATGGATAGGAATACGCATATATGTAAAGCGAGGCTTTTTGCGAAAAGTTTCATGCAATTCATAGTCGGACTATGAAGAAACGTTTTCGCTTGTTGCCATGCTTTCCCATTCTCGAAATTCTGCTTGCCATGGTCGCGTATTATGAATATGTGATGTGGCAAAATGAATGTCAAAACCGAATTTCTTGACAGAAATTTTATGAAAGGATGTGTACTTGACACAACCTTACGGTTTTGTCGATTCATAAGAATCGGGGATAAGATATGCACGCTTTAACGATCCATATGATGGATTAGAGAAAGCTTCTCGGAATTGGAATATTCGTTTTTGACGAAGTTATAAACTGTTATAAAATTGTCGAAACGAATGGAAACTTTGTGTACACATGAAGGTTAGTGGGAGCTGCGTTATATTTCTTGTAACGACAAAGGATTTAGACGAGACCGCTTATGAAATAAGCGTGAAGATCTATAGGATAGATCTAAGAAGTTCCTCGTTCTATTTTATAGCACATATATCGACATATTGTTGAAAATGGTTTTCAACATGTAAACTCCTTGGAGGAGTTAAATCGAAATGTCGAATGACAGAAATTTTTAACGGCTCGATGTGAGACATCAAGCAGCGCGAAAAGTAATAATATGATGCCTTACATTTTGATGTTAGGATCTATTATATCTGTCATGATATGTATGTGGCTATCTGTCGTACAAATAAAGCGTCTAATTCACCTTCAATACAATTCGTGGGAATCACATGAGTTTGAATGTAATTCGATTACATGAGACTAACTCTTGTGAATGTATAATGGTTATACAAATATATACATAATGGTTATGTATATTTAAACCCATCGAGATTTGTATTGATAGCGGTGAGGTTTATCCTTGAATACTTTGCGAAAGAATTCATGATTTTTTATCTATAATGGTGTGGAGGACGTGTTGGTTATAAAGAGATATAACAACAACAGTTTCCAAAGATTAAGCACGTCCAAATATGTAGCACGACTTTCGATCACAAAGTGTGTACATGTTTTGCTTAAATAAAAACAAGGTTATGTGGAATGGTTCCACAAGACCAATAGTTTATGATTCTATGTACGGAGGCGAGTATATTGCGGTTATTAATCGCAAAAGGAAGTGGTATGGATCAAGGAAACATGACCAAACTCTCGTAGCCACGAGTTATCGGATTTATGGTTGTTTATTGCGTGAAACGCAATAGTACAAGCCAAAAATGCCGAGGTCACAACCACTTCTAGCCAATACTCAGAAAATTTCATTTGATCCATGAAAGTTTGTGAAAAGATGTGGTCGTAGGTATTGGAAATGTTCCAATCCTGCTGAAGATTAACACTAGCGGGAACGTGCGGACCCGTTTACAAAACCGCTCTCTCTAGTCGCGCGTGACTGTCATGCGATGACTATGGGTATGGAGATACCTAGAGGAGGAAGAAGAGAGTAGAGTGTAGTTATCTAATACGATAGTCCTCGCAGGTTGTGGGTATGGAGATACCCATAGGTAAACGTTGTATCACCCAAATACTTAGTCCATATGAATGTATCCCTTTTAAAAATTTTTGTTTACTTAAATTTTCATGCATTCACCTTATATGAAAACTGTGTGCGGGTTGTGTAATATGATTGTTACATGAACCCTGATTTGAGCTTGTGTGGACGTCGACATGGTTGAGGACCATGTGTAGCGAAACCGTCACACTTAAAGTGTCATTTCTAAACATCCCTAGTCGCGGGTCAGTTTGCTTAAGAGAGAAGCATTACTATTACAAGGGAATAGACTGAACGCGTACACTAGTACGTTAGCCGAGGAGATGATTATGCTTTGCTAATCATGGGACAAGGTGTTTGTCGAATCGGGAACGTAGATATATGTTAGGTTACATGTATTGGATATGACCGAAGCCGCGAGACCATGACATGGTTTAGTCATTATAGATGGACTTGCGACGGATGGGGTTTTAGATTCTTCAAACTTGAGGGGATCATTGATTGCGTTACGTGCGTAACACAATGCTTTGATATGATCTTACGCTCACCGTAACAGGGAGTTAAAAGGGTCATCATTGGGTATTGTCTGAAACACGTAATTCAATGTGAGTCTCCAAGATAGGAATTGTTTATTCCGAAAGGAAGAGATATCTCTTAGGCGCCGCTCGATGAGTCGATTAACGAAATCCGTGGCCACGGTCAATGATATTAATGGTTAATATCGATTGAAATTTGTTAACTCAACTCGGAATCGGGGAATAAGTGTAGTTAATCAAATTATAAGGATGACTATTACCATGCCTTTTGATTAACGGATATCGTAAACAAGAGAACTAGTAACCGCTATTCGAGATAGGCACAATGATCACAATCATTTTTCGTTTAACATGGGTAGCTATGATGGAGTGACTAGATCCCGCTCATGAGCTTGTAGGCATTGGAAACAACCTACTGCCATCGTTAAGTCGAACCTACATGGTCACACAACGAGTCGTACTAAGTCGGGCTTGATCATAAAATCGGCACATTGGATGTGCATAGCTTGGTATTTGATACGCGAGCTATATTCTCTAAAATCGTGCGTATTGGATATGCATGAGTACCTGTTAGGTAGATCTGAAATTGAGTGGGAGACTGAAAGAAATACAGTTTCGGATCAACCGTAAAAGTGTACACAAGGATAAACGAATGTAGTCGTACATTCGTGGCCATAACTTTCAGTGGGAAAATCCAATTAGAATGGTTCAAATTGGGTTAGATAGATAATGAGATTATCTACAACCTTCATATAGAAATATATTTCATATGAACGAAGTATAAGTGTCGTTTCTGTGAAATACCGAAAGGGTGCAACAGTATGACATACAGTTAGTAAAACAGTCATAACTTTTGCATACGAACTCCAATTGGGCTGGGCCAAATTGGGTTGAGTAGATAATAAGATTATCTACAACTTTCGTGTTGGTTGATTTTCTGTCAGAGAAATTTATCAATTTCGTCTGGACAGAATACTGAACAGGTTCATACAGTTTTCTGTGTGAAAGGGTGTATATTGGATATACATGCCTTTTGGCTAATCCTTATCCTATTAGGTATAAATAGGATTTTCTCTCTCATCTTCATTAAGGGAATTCAGAAGGAATTCAATCAGTTGAATCATTCTAAGCAATTGATTATTCTGCCCAATATACACAAGAAAAGAGCAAATTCAGATTTGATCTTTAGTGAGTGAAAGGGTGCGAAGAGAGAGAAATCGAGAAAGGAGTTTCTCGAGTAATAGAGAATCGATTAGATCGAGCAAGTTCGCCGGTGCATCGTCTAGGCAGGTGCATCCGCGACCGACGTCTTGCGACTCACGGTGGATACAAGTAGAGGAGCGACAATTGTGGCTCTTGGATTGTGATCGACTCAAGGAGTGAGAAGACGGTCAACGAACGGTGAAAGACGCGTGGTATGGGACGCGCGGATTGTCACCAACGTGACGGAGGAATAGAAGGCAGCGATCAACCCTTCGTGTTCCATCAATTTGGAACTGGTATGGATCTATCCTTCTATTTGCATCGTACCCTCGAAGTCATGGCGTGATCTCGGGAATCGGGGAATCGGACCGGGCCTTCATTCCGCTGCGCGGGCCCGGGGTCGTGGATATTTCCCTACACATGTCATTCAAAGGAAAAGCGAAAATTCTCCACATTGCTTCAGGAGGGGAGATCCATCTGCCTGCTTGATAACTTGCTATTTCGTCGAGCGTGTTTGAATACAATTGGAAAGCTACACGATCGTGTCCCTTATATATATATTTGTACAAATACTTGACTGCTTTTATGGAAGAGCAAACTTCAACATTAACATGACAGTCGAACAATGCGACAAGTGTTGGGTTATACGGAACAACCCAAGCGTTATTTAACATATGTTTCCTTACTTATATGGATTTTCCTGTGTTCATTCTTCTGTACAAAGGGTAAGAGTTTGCGCTTTTCGTTGTGTATTCGCTAAATGATTTTGGATATTTGAATTTGCATTTTTCTTTCTGGATCATGCAAGAATTTTTCGGGTTTAAATTGCCACATGGACCGTGCATCATGTGTTTTATGACCATTTCAAATAGGTGCGGATTTGAATTCTTGTCTGGTATTTCAGCCGATACGTATTGATCGTATGTTTCTGGGTTCACAATTTTATGCCCTTCTTGAAGTATAATGAGAAAATGGGCATGAGGTAAGCCCCTTTTTTGGAATTCAATAACTTGAACGTATGCACTAACCGGACCAAAGAAATTTTTTTTGAACAAAATTTCTTTAAGTTGTTGAAGTTTTGCATGGAAAATTCGAGTTGTTAAATCTGGTCGGTTTTGTGCTTCTTCTCCTGGCTTCAATTCGTTTCTAATTTCAGGCCATGACGGGTTACATGTAATTGTTAAAAAAATATCAGGTTTTCCGTACCTGTGAACTAACGACATCGCGTCAAGATATCTTTTGCGCATATCTCGCGGCCCGCCAATGAAATTAGCCGGGAGAATAACTCTTTTTCCAACTTTATTCGCGCGACATTCCCCCAAAATAATACTATCTGCAATGCCTTCGTACAAATCGGCACGAATTCTCGTTTGCTCATTCCTGTAATAATCGAGCCGCATAGTTTCAATTTTCAAGTACATGTCAACCGCATATTGTTGCAAAAGCCTTCCACTATGGAGCAAGATAGATTTGGTACATTCTCTTATTTGGAATTTGTATGCGTAATACTCTCTACAAGACAACTTATTTTTGTTCGATGTTGGCGAGGAACAAACTGTGCAAAAAAATATGAGAAATTAGCAACTTCCAAAGAAAAAAGCAGAAATGAAGTGAATTCATATAAAATTTTTACAAATCACTTACTTTCGTCTTCTCGGTCAATCAAGTCTGATGGAGAGCTAAATATAATTTCCGTTGGCGCTGGATATCTTGGGGATTTGCCCTTTCTCGAAGATTTGTACAACTTATTGTGCCATCCGTTGTCCCCATGTGGAAATAAGAGAGGATATTGAAGTGGATCATAACACCCATAATAATGCTTTATTTGGTGTGAAATATTGGATTTCGAACGAAGAGTTATGTATCGATCGGTTGTCGTTGTACTTGAATTTTCGGTCCAAATAGCAGCAACTTGTGAGACTGTGGGTGCATTGAATGTGCGTTGATCTAAACCGTCGTCACACTTTATGTGTATTTCATGGTTGTCGAGATTATTATAATCTTTCATTTGCCTGAAGAACACTGCGTATGGGTTCATTGACAACGATAACACCAACTTTTCTACAACAAGTGCATCCACATATTCATTTTCACGAGTTCGATTTACGATTTCATGTTCCGTATCAACAAAATACATCTCTAATGGAGATAATTTGTTCTCATCACTACGGGATGCACGGATAGTATGGTATAATTGCCCTTGAACGCGAAATGTATAAATTCCTTTATTGTTTGTATTTACTGAATTGTCACGTGTTACCCCCATAGAAGTGAAAGCGAACATGTTGTTATAAACTCGGTTGTACCTTCGAAACATTTTTGTTTCGCGTGAATCTGATGTGTACAAGTCGTACAACATTGTCGGGATTTTCGTGTCTCGCAAAATGACACATCCGTTCGAACAACAAAAGAAATTTGTTTCGCATGCAAAAAATTTTGCCTTGCAAGATGTACATATTACAGGTGGAGGTAACAACAAAGCTTCTGTAGGGAAATTACTTCCTGAAACAAATAGTAAAAATAATTATTGATGGTAGCTCGTTCACAAGGATGAATTTAATAATAGTAAATTTGACCTCGTGGTTGTTTAGACCTATGTGCTGCAAACTTTGTGATAGATTTTGGCCTGCTCAGTTGCTCTGGATTGGTAGAAGATGATGCAAAGCATAAATTACTCATGTCGTTAACTCTTTCATATAAAGATTCACCACCCTTGTTACAAGTTGCCATAACTTTTTCATGCTCTGCAAATTCTATCATACGTAATGCGGTGATTTTTTTTTTTCGTCGAGAACTCTCTCCTTCTCCGTAAGACGAATGAATACATCCTACGATATAATTTTATTTTGATAACTAACATGTGTCTCGTAATGATTTTAGTATTTTTGTATTTGACTTCATACCTTTACGTAGGCTATTTTCATTTAACGGAATCGATGAATCATAACTTTGTTCTCTCGTCACAAGATATTCATCTCTTTTCTTTTGTGTAAGTTGTCGTTGACGTTGACGCTTCTTGTCGCGTTGATTCTTGGGCAACGAAGATTCCCATTTTTTATTATAATCGTGTCTTGACATGACTAAAACTTGATTGAAGTAAAACTCGATAACGACTTCCGAGAGTTTTCAAATGGATGCAAGAGAACTGCGAATAGAAATAGATAAGAAACAATGATTTTTTTTTTTCAAAAAAAAAAATTAATTCATACACTATTTTATATTTAATTCATGCAATATTTTGTATTAAATAATTATGTTACAGTATCAAAGTCATTAATCAATAAGAACTCCAATTTACAAAACGAAAAAATTACATACAAAGTCAAATTTCTCCTCCAGTATAATTATACATTTTTTTGTTCAAATTTTGAAATGAAAGAACTGATATATGGATAGAGCAGCTTATAAATCCCTTCAAACTCTTGTGCGACAAATGGAAAATCTGAAAAATTAAATAAACAAAAAGGTAAAGGGATGAAAAATTGGAGGTTAATTAAATCGTTAAATCTATCTTCGTCGACTGTTAGTGCCATCAAGAAACATGCATATTGCAATATAGCTCTAGAATATACAACGAAATAGCTGAAAATATTGATAATAATATATGATTAAGAAATATGTAAATAAATTTGATATCGTTTATTCAGAAAGATTATCAAATCCAGAAAAACATATAACAGAGGTTGTCTCGATTAAGGATGTGCTGATCATAATTCATAACACATGATTTTTCACTTAGTTATTTTTTCTCAATTTTATACTTCAAAAAGTCCATACTGGTAAATAGATAATCATGGGCACTAATAATATTTACACATGTAAATTTTTTGCGAAGATCATATTTACCTTTTTTAAAACCTGAAATATCATATTTACGCTTCTCCAAATAAAAAATATCATATGTCAGAAAATATCATTTTGGCCCTAAAAATATTTCTAAGTATCATTTAACCTCTGGAAATAAGGATCAAGTTCTCTTGGAAGTAAAATTTTAATTGTAAAATAATTAAAAACACAAAATATCATATTTACCCTTCCAAACTCTGAAAGTGAGAGAACTCGGAAAAAAAAATTAATTGTGAAATTGTACTTACGACCGCCACAACAGGCATAAGAACGTTCTAGATCAAGCAAATGTATGTCTGAACAAATATAGCACGAAAATATGAAAATAATTGAAATTATGATATGGGCTTATTTACACATTTGGCATGTTAATAATCAGTACATCTAAACAAGTACCTTTTCCTAGTGAAGCAAAGCGCCTTCTTCAAATGGAGTAAATTTTGAATTGCAAAATAAAGATCATATTTTAAATTATTGGATGTAAATTCTGATAATTGAGGGGTTTTGTATAATCTGAACTGAGAGATTAGAGCTGAGACATAACTGAGTAATTAATTGTGAATTAATTTGATAGCATCATCAGAAGAAGAGAACAAATATATTTCGAATTTAATTAAAGATCAAGTATGATATGTACGAACTTATCCATATGCAATTTTAAATTGCTCAATTAGGGTTGATTGAGACTCATTTGGGTGAAGTGAAGCTAAACTGAGACAAAGGATTTGAATTAGGTTAATTGAGAGCTAATTAGTACAAAAAATGTGTGGAGTTTTGGTCTAATTGCAGCTCTTTGTACTGTACATTTGAATTTTTTTTTTCCTTTTTGTTGATTTTTGAATTAGATAATGTAATTAGAAAGAAATGATTTTGATGAAAGAGATTGAATGGATGTATGCCGAACAAAAAGCAGGAAAGCATGTGTAAATCATAATATCCTAAAATCAAGGAACTAAACATAGAGTAGAGAAAAATGTCAAAGCAAGACAGTAAATTATCCGTAATACACATACTAAACAAAAGAGAACTTACAAGTTAGACATTAGACTCATCAATCCGGCCGTAAATCAGCAAGGAGGACCGAGCTTCGACTCGGCGCAAACACAAGGATGGTCCTGATCGCCGCAATCTGAGAGTTAGACGATTTTTTTTCTCAGATAAGTTTGTTGGCAGAGATCTTGGGCTGTACGTCGATTTCTTGTTCGTGGGAGATCTTGTTAAGAAGGATGCTCCAAAATCCGACAGGATTTGCGAGCGGCAGGTTGTTGATCAGGGTTTGCGTGAGAATCGGCGAGAAAGGATGTATAGCGGCGTGAGCGAGAGAGAAATACCCTTTGAGAAAGCTTTGGAAAGAAATTAAATTGATGCAAGGGGATTTGTTTGCAAAGAGACAAGGCGGCATGAGATTAATCGGTGAGGAGTGAATGAGAAAGGTGTGGACCTATATGCACCATGCACTTTATACATGGGTCTTCATGAATCAGGCTCATGCAATATATGTAGAATTTATTCCTGCGTGTCAAACATTCATTGGCTAGGTGCTGGAAAAGTTTTTTGTCCTTATTCAACATTCCCTGTTTTAATATAAGGTATATAGATATATAGATATAGATATAGATATTAGAGAAAATATCGGTACATTTCCCTTGATCTACTTTTCTACCATTTTTTCACGACGCTTTTTTAGGGAAATTTATTTTTAATACATCTTATGATGCATATAAAATTATTATTTTGTTGATGATAAAATTGTGACGTTTAAACCGTCAATGTATATCGCTGCATAAACATCACATTCCTCGCGATTTATCTCCGTGTGTATTTTTTTTTGAAGGCAAACAAATAAATCTGTTATGTATTATTTATCATATAAGAAAAATACGATTACATTTCTTCTTTTTTTAATAAAAGAAAAAAGAAAAAAGAGAAAATATGCCACACCTCACGGCACGTGGCCACTAAAAAGAACCAAGAAAGAAAAAAAAAACCCTAAATTTATGATTAGCTAAGTCTAATCTTACTCAGCCGTCACCATCCCGGCCAACTGCCATCATCGAAAATTCCGTATCAAGAATCCGATCAATCCCAACATGTTCTTTGGATCTCGTTCGCCTTGAGATCTTTCTTCTTTATGGCTTCGCTCGCTTCCGGTTGAAGATCCGCTTTGGTCGCCTTTGAGATTATCTCCGCGTATATTACTCGATACAATTTCGATACGATTCATAATATATGTAAACCAAGCTAAATCATTCACTATTTTACTCAATTAATTTTTTAATACTAATTTTCAAATTAGGGGGCACTAATGACTTTGAACAAAACAAAGCCATCATGGAATAAATAATTCAAACCTAATTGACCCTTATATATATTTGATTCCTTGCTTCCCAAAGGGCAACATGTTTACAACCCACTAAATTAGGCTGTACTGTTAAACTATTGTTTACATTAAATTAAGATAAGATATAAGTTTAGGTTTAATTAATCATTGATTAGTGATGATGACATCAACTCTTGAATCTTAATTTGGGTTATATTTAAATTAAGAGTAGTGATGTACACCCCCTAGTACTCTCCTCTCACTTCCTTGATGACGTTGATATGATTTAACACCTTCAAAATTAACACATAAATACATGATTTAACATCTTAATTTATAATTTAATTATCTTAATTTATTATTGAACATACAATGAAGATGTTAAATTATGAATTAAAATATTAATTTTTATGGTGTTAAATCATATGTGTGTCGTGGAGGATGTGTGTGAGTTGTTGTGGTGGTGGTGTTGTGTGTGTGTGTGTGTGTGGGTGGGTGGGAGTGAGGGTATGTCCAGCATTTTCCTTAAATTAATTGATATGTACCCATCAAACTTGCATCATAGAGAGGAAATTTAATTTATTTGGAATAAAGAATCCACTTAAACATATATTTTTCATATCCAAAATGGCTGGATTCCGTCATGAACAAAATTTATTAATTGAATTTCAGGTGTACCCCTACATCGCCTCCTAACATCACATTTATTTTAAAATACGAAATATCATGAATACCCCACAAAATATGAGAAATATCATAAATACCCCTTTGCTTCCAAGATTGTTTTGGGGTTCTTTTGGAAACAAATGAGGAGAAGGGTATATATGATATTTCTAATGTTCTGGAAGGTTATTGTGCATAAAAACAATTTTGCCCCCAATCAACCAACGAGGAGACAGCATACTTCGTCACGTAGTGGAAATTTATATTTGAATAACCTACTAACATTAATGTTTATTTATTTATTTTTTAAATAATCCCTACTTCTATATTTTTTTTATTTTAGAAAAAGCTGACATAAATTACAATTAAGTATATTTAATAACTGGATAGATAGTACAAGTAGCATTTTAAAACTATAAGTAAATGCAAATTTATATTTGAAACCATACATTAATTCATTCAGGAGGATTTACATATTTGCCCTTCTCAAACCCCAAAATATCATATTTATCCTTCTAAAAATAAAATATTATAGTTTCCCTCTCAAAAAGGGTAAATATGATATATTTTTTTTTGAAAGAGTACGTTGATATTTTCTTCGAAGAGTAATTACGATATTTTTATATTTAGAAGGGTAATAATGTAAATTACCCATTAATTTATTATTTTTCAACGCCCCTAAGGCCTAAATACACGCATACTATTTTGTCCTTTTGTGCAAACCCTCACTTGGTGCGTAGCTGCGCGTAAACGTTACTCTCACCTTTTCTACATCATACATCATATAACTAATTATGTGGCGAGTCATTTCATTACCTATTTACACTACTTGTTTTATTCGGTTTATGAATATTATATTATTATTCGCACAGCATCACAAAATGCGATGTAATCATGCAAGCGAAATTATTGGTCCATTGAAATCCAGCACATAAACAACATATCAGTTTTCCTAAGGGTATCTAAGCAAAAAGGTCAAACTAACAGTACAAGTGCGGTGTCACGTTAGATTAAATGGTTCTGACAGGCACCTCGAGGAGAGGGGATAAGCGGCGAACCGTAGTGCGCCACGTGTGATCCGTCGCCGAATGGCGTGCCTGGAGTTAGGACGCAGCGCACTGGGTGCGGGAACACCGTACCTCGTGGGCGACACACCACCTGTTAGTAAAACTGCGGCTCGGCTCGGCTTGAAATAGTTATTAGTTATATAGTAGGGGACCGGCTTATAATGCAGCCAGTATAGCTGACGTTTATACAGTACTTCTGAATCTCTGATAATGAAGATTAATTGGACAGAGGAAAAATAATTATTAATTAAGTGGAAAATCGAAAACGGAAATTTTGTTAATTTTTTTAGGCTATTTTTCAGGTTGGATGAAAAATATTGAAAATATTTGTACTGATTAATGGGATTGTGTTTTTTACTTTTTTGTGAAGGTGAGGCGTAATTAAATGTTAATTAATATACATAATGTAAGGTAATTATGTAAATGTGTAAGCATTGCCGAAACTCGTTGAGTTTGTCAAGGGAGAGATCAATTATTGATGGTGGTTTGAATTGTTTTGTCGTGTTGTGTGGTCTCTGAGTTTGAAATTTAAGGTGACATGCTAAGATAAGATGTGATCTATATTACAAGATTTTTTGTTTGGCCATTTGTATTGTCTTTTTACTATCATGTTTTGTTTTTAATATATAAGGTGGTTTATATGTCACATACGGCCATGCCTAGCAGGAACGGATCTTATAAAGGACCGGAGGGTTGATTTCTTCAAGATTTTTAGATCAGTAGTGTGTATTATGAAATTTTTGTGTATTAAATATGCTAGAATCGAAATATATGTATACTGACTTCTTCGAGATTATTTTCCTATATTACTCTTTGATTTTATTATGTTTTGGCTCCTCGAGAAATCTAGTCAAGATCCGTCACTGGTGTCCAATATCAATAAAATGAAATTTACAAAATAATTCAATAATTAATTTAGTATTTTTTTACTAAATACACATATTTAGTTTGTATATTTGTTTGTTTAATCAATTAAAAATTTAATAATTTTCGGTTAACATGGATTTTATTGTTTTATTACATTAAAAAATAAGTTCGAAAATTAAATATTGGAGAACATCTAACATTTTTCTATATAATCAAATCATTGTGAGAAAAATATACAAACGTCTACTATCATCAAAGTTGTATACATAATTGTTTGTTGAAAAAAAAAACAATTTTTTTCGTCGCAAAATCGGAAAGAAGACGATGAAATGCTAGATCTAATAATAATATATAATCATCAACCCTCACTATCATTAAAAAAATCATTACTCCCGCAAGGTGAAATGTTGATTAAACAAGCGGTAGAAGGTCGTGAGTGTTGTTGTTATAAAGATGAATTTCAGATAGAAACTCATGTTTTTCATACTTCGGTCCAAATATTGAAAATCAAACAAGTTCTAAAAATGATTGCAAAATTAAAAAACTCATGTACCTATGACGGTTTTTGGTGACGCACAAGACTCATATTGTTACATAAAGCAAACTTAATATAACAATTTTTTTGCAAATAAAAAACTAAAAAATTGAAAGAACTTTTCAATTTCCGCCATGCACAACTAAGAAATAATGTGGAGCGCATCATCGGTGTGCTAAAAATGTGATTTCTAATCCTAAAAATCGCAACGTATCATACGCTTGATTCATAGAGTGATATAGTTATAGATGCATTTGTTCTTCGTAATATTTTTGTTATTATAATGGAGATATGACATGACGAATTCATTATATCCTTGAAATATTTCTAAATGAGTTTACGTCGATACTTGTTGGAGATAATACTTATAATGTTAATATTAAATCACTAAATAATTAATGACAAGCAAGTACTTGAAAAAGAGGTGAAATTGTAGTGAAATATGCGAGATTACGTTAATAAATGTAAAACTAGACAACGAAAGAATTTTTTGTACCGCTTTCCTGTTGTAATTTTTAATTGAAGTTATTATTATTAATTTTTCATTATATTAGATGTAATACAATAAATTCTTAAATGTAATTGTGTATTGTTTTTTTCCAATTATATTCAATTAAATGAATTAATCATAGTTAGTACACAAAATGTATTATGTTGTGATATAATGATCCGTAACGTTTTGGCAGTTATTTACACATGATTCTTGTTATTGAATGCTATGTCGACGATATAGTGTCGCAATTTAATAGATTGCGCGGGCCTTTCAATCGTTGCAAGGGGAACTACACCATCTAAACATGTGGGTGTAGTTCCTCTTGCAACGATTCTTGTAAATATGAAAGTACACGATATATATGACGACTAGACATGCGTTAAGAACAGAGTACATAATTTTTTCTCTAAATAAAAAAATACCAAAAACCTATAAAATTATAACTTATTAATATTATAAGTAGTTATAGAATATCAAAAGCTTCAGATATATACCTAAGTATGTATACACATATTAACATCATTATTCATAACAAATTGTATAATTTACATTAGCGACGTGGAAAAATAAATAATTTTTGTGTTGTTGTGTTTAAGATTTACGAGATATTTAGTTTTGAGAAAAAGCCCACCAATAATACATCATTATATACATGCAAAATAGTAATTAACGGTCCTTGTATGTGTGCCTTTCAAGCGATAGAATCACAGTCCCCAGACCCTTCAAAAATTGGGTGGTAGCAATCAGTAATTACGCCCTCCTGCACGAGTCCCCATCAATGATTTCATCTCACAATCCCTTTCCCCTCAAAAAGGGTGGTTGTGATGCATCCAACGACCAACGACAAAAAAAAAAACTCATAAATCGTCACCACTAATTTCGTTAAAAAAACACAATTAAATTAACACCAAAGATTTTGAAAAAGAAGCTAAGGTTAAATTACTATCATAAGTTGATAACACCAATAGCGAGGCGACACGAGCTGGTGGGAATCTATGCTTGTATGATTGGCGGAGTGACTTTTTGTTCACAACGGTAGGTGCCAAAAAAACTTACGTTATAAGCCTCCTCGACATTTTATTTTTAATTAATTTAAACATGATCATGCTCAGTAACATTTAAGGTTGTTTGGTTCGTGTTTTGAAATATGTCTTAAAATATTATATGTCAAATAATTTTATTTTATGAAATAGTATTTCGTGACATATACAATATTCATGTTTGGTTAATGTAATTTTTTTTCTACAAATTTAGAAATTATGTAAAATAAATTACATTTTTGGAATAATTTTAGCTTTTAATATTTGAAGAGATAGAATGTCCCTGAAAATAGAGAAAATCCATTAATTTTGATGATAATTTTATTCTCATGAAATATGTCCCTGCACATCTTGGATGACGTTACTTTACTACCTGACGTCTGAACCAAACATGAGAATGGAATATATTCGAACGGATGCCAAGACATAGCAATTTTAAAGCACGAACCAAACGCCCCCATAGAGGGGCCATTTATCCTGCCCCATATTTCACCAGCACACACACCGAACTATATCCTAATTAACAAAGAACACGTAATTAATTAACATATAATATATAATTAATATTCATCTAAATTAACTTCTAATTTACCCACATCCTTATTTTGGACTAAACTTTATGCAATTTTCTTGTGCCACATCATCATTTTTTTTAACCATTAGATTATGATATGTGACAAAATTTAGACCATCGATTAATCATTGATTTTTTATAAATATTTTTTGTTTGTAGCCATTTGAGTGTCCCCTATTTTAATGATGTGGATTATTATTATTGGTCAGGTTCATGTGATACTAAGTTTACTCAATTATCTATTACTTCACATAAAATTACATGATCAAATGTGAATCCAATGGAAGATGAAAAATTTATATATAAAATACCAATAATTTAATATGTAATAGTATAAACATACAACATATAGTAGTATTAGTTTTAGAATTTTAATTTTAAAAATTCATCAAATATTTTCGTTTTAATTTTTCTCTTTATTTGACATCCATACTAGTATGGTTCATATATATCATTTTTCATAATTTGAATTTGTAAAATATTATGTAAAAAATACAAAGAAAAGAGTGTATTTTTACAAAATAAAATTTTAATTATTTTATTTACATAGTAGAATTTTCAATATTAATATTTATTTTTAAAAATCATAACTATACAAATACCATATAAGACTAAGTTTATTATATTTGTGTTTCTCATAATTTTTTTTTAATATATATATATTTTTAATAATAGAAATAAAAAAACGTTTATCCATCGAAATAATTACTTTATTTTATAAACACTTATCAAATAATAATGTTATTTTTAAAATATAAAACTAAAAAAATCATATGATATAAAATAATTTATATTTATGTTTATGCTAATTATATAATTAATTATATGTTAATACATATGTTGTACGATTCATTATTTTTATATTTGATATTGTATGAAATATTGTGAACAACAATGATATAATATTTGTTATGTTTTTTGTAAAATCATGTTATATCTCTTATATTATTATTATACAGTGACATTAATATAAATGTTATTATTTGATTAAGAAAATAAAAAAAATTGTCATCATAATGTAAAATAATTATAAAAAAAAAAAAAAAAAAAATATATATATATATATATATATATATAGAGGGAGGGTAACCTCTTAATTAAGTATCAAAGATTTGGTATTTAATAATTTTTAACAATTGGATTTGCATTGAGATTTGTGTTTTTTCATGATGATTATGAAATTTTGTGCACATCATTAAATGCACAAATCTCAATGTAAATCCAATGATTAAAAAATATTAAGTACCAAATATTTGGTACTTAATTAAGTAGGTTAGCATCCCTCATATATATATATATATATATATATATATATATATATATATATATATATATATATATATATATATATATATAAATTAGTTCAAATAATTATATTATGAAATGAAATTATCAGTATTATCATATTTATATGTATTTTGTATTACAATGAAAAACATAATTAACATCCTCGCCGCGTAGCGCGAGTATTTTCCTAGTTGATATTAAAAGTTTAGAATTATATATGAATTAAAGGTATTAATTAAGATATAAAAGACGTGCTAGTGAAATCCGTGAGCAAAGTAAAATTTCCCAACCATATATTATAATAATTAAAAAAATATCGTCTACCTTCCATTCATTGCAATTGTCATCTAAATATCTTCCATTAGTTTTATAACTTTTCGTCTATTATACGTTTATATATGACTAGGATGATATTCGCGCTACGCGGCGAGTATATGTTAATTTATGTTTTTTATTGTAATAATATAAAATATATATATTGTATGATAATAATGATGATGCCGTATCAAAGATAAAAAAAAAGTTGAACTCATTGATCTGTGATTATGTATATGTTTTACAATTATTTTAGATTATAATAACAAAAAACGTATCAAATAATTATACTTATATTAATGTCATTATATAATATCTGAAGTGGAACAATATTTTACGAAAAATCATAACAACAAATATTATGTCATCGTTGTTCACATTATTTCATGCAATATCAAATATTAAAACAGTGAACCATACGACACATAACAACACATAATTAATTATATAGCACAGTCAATTTTCATTGATTTAAAATGCAACAAAAATATTAAATAGTATCAAAATTAAAAGTGAAAGTAATTTAATAAGTAATATCAAAATTTAATTCAGAATAAATATAAATATAAAGTATTTAATATTATATTTTTAAATTAACAACATTATTTGATAAATGGTTTAAAAATTATTTACATAAATAAACTATTTGTTTTAAGTTATTAATATTTTTTAATTTTAATATTAAAGTTCTTTGGGCAAAAACACAAACATAACCTACTTAGTATTATATAATATTCTTATTTTTTTTAAATAAATAATTATTTATGTAAATATGTATTTTTTGCATTTATTTTTTGTCATAATATCTTTACAAATTCAAAGTAGGAAAAACGGTATGTACAAACTATGGTAATATGGAGTCAAAATAACGAGAATTTGAAACAAATGTATTTTAATACATTTGATGAATTTAAAAAATTGAAGTTCTAAAACTAATATTAATATATGTTGTATGTTTTATATTATTATATATATTAATTGATTATTATTTCATATATAAACTTTTCATATTCCATTGCATTCATATTTGATTATGTAATCATATCTAAAATGATAAACAATTGGATAAACTTAGTCTAACATTAAGCTAACCAATAATAAGATTCCACGTGATTGTTGTAGGATGATGTCGACTCATAGAAATATTTAAAAACGTGTTGTAAAATAATGAACACATAAACGTCTACACAAAAATTATGATTATAAAATATCTATAATTAATCAATTGTCTAAATTTTGTCACGTATCATAATCTAATGGTTGGAGTGAAAGTGATGATGTGACACAAGAAATTTTATCTTTGAATGACACCCAACAAGCAATTGTTTGTCGTTACTAGTACATATATATTTTTATATGATTCCGATGAGACTCGAACCTATAACCTCTTCAACATATGATTTTATCGTGTCGTACACTCAACCAACTGTGCCATGGGTAGGGATGTAAACGTTTCGGATCTGGTTCTGATAGTGGTAGTATCAGATACGTATCCATATTTTTCGGATATATAGATATCCGGATAGGAAACAATCCGAATTCGGATACGGTTCAGACATTAAACTGATACAGATACGGTTCGAATATTGTCGGATACGAATACGGATACAAATCTTTTTCGGATAATTAAAAATGATATTTGATACGTATCATAACTATTTATTTTACATTCGATATTCAAATAAAATTAAAATAATACTTAAATAATACCTAAAGAGCATCATAATTTTAATTTATTTTGAGAAAACCTTGACTTTCATAAAAAAATCCACTAAAGAAACATGAGAAAAAGGGAGGGAGGGAGAGGAAAAGTTTTGGAGAAGAAGGAAATAATTTTGGAATTTGGAAATCTCTTGAAAATATATTTCATATATATTTTAAATGAAATTGATTCATAGATCATGAGTCATGTGAATATGAATTTTTTATTAGGTCCATGAGATCATAACCATTTAAATATAAAATAAATTACACGTTTTTTTATTGTTATTCGGATCCCGATAGTATTCGAACCGTTTACACCCCTAGCTATGGGGCCATTGACACATGGCACACGAAAATTACAAAAAAATTGGATCCAAAATAAAAGTATTGGTAAATTATTACACCTTTTATATGTATATTATATATTTTTTGAGTTCAATATACATTATTATCCGGGATTAATATATTTCTATATATTTATTATGTTTTTATAGTTTGTTATAGATCTTCGATGTTCGCGGCAATTAAAATCGACAACAATTAAAGTTGGCGGCGATAATAACTCTCTAAAATAATTTACTTTTTTCAAAACCTTATTACAATATACGTAACAATAGTCGCCACTAAAAAAATTACGTGTCTTTTAACAATACATTATAGATTATATATTGACATTCAAAATACGTAGGAATTATAGTATCTCAGAAAATTCAACAAAGAATATTTGCTATTATATTTTTAATTAATAATAAAACACTACGTTTGAACATCCAATTAATTTTCAATAAAAAAAATTGTATTAATTAACAATATCCAAAATACTCTTTCAAAAAACCACACAGAACTTCCCATTACCAAAAACATATTCCTACAAATCATATCATATCATATACATATTAAAAAGAAAAAAAATACACTTTTGCCTCCTAAACTTGTCCGAAATGTTCAACTTACCCCCCTACTAAAATCTGCACCCTTTTACCTCTTGAACTTTCAAAATTTGTTCATCTTGCCCCCTCCGTCAGTTTTTTGCTCTATCATCAGTTAAATGATGAGGTGACAAGATGACATGGCAATAATAGGTACAATTATTATGGTGGCATGGCAATTCATTAAAACCCGACCCAACCCTTGCTCTCTTCTCTCTCAAAACCCCAAACCCAAATCCGAACCCTTTTTTTTTCTCTTCTCTAGCTCTCTCCCTCTCCCTCTCCCGAAGAACCCTAAACCTGCTCTCTGGCGTCGCTCTTCTCTTCTCTCCCTTCTCTCCGCTGTCGCTCTCTCTTTGTTCTCTGGTAATTGAAGATTTAAGGTTAATTAAGGTTACTTTAAATTATCCTCAATTATCCTGATCAATTAACCTTAAATCTATTTTCTTGCACATGCTCTGCTCTTCTCTTCTCTCCCTTCTCTTCTCTTCTCTTCTCTTTCTGCTACTTTAAATTACAGATTTAAGGTTAATTAAGGTTAATTGAAGGTTAATTGAGGATCATTTTAGGGTTAATTTAGGGTTTAGGGTCGAAATTAGGGTTTTCGGTCAAAATTAAGCCCATTCTCATCAATTTATCTCTCAATTTTAGACGAAAGGAGTGAGTTAATTTGGCAAGATGAACTCCGAAGAAACCATAAATCCTCGTAACTCGTCGGGTGATTTGAATTGATCCAATTAATTTCAAATTGATCCAATTAATTTCAATTTGATTCGAATAATTTCAAATTGATCCAATTTTTTGTAGATAATGAGCCATCGGAATTTGATGGAGTCAATTGGATTGTTGAAACGGAACCGCCTCTCGATATGTGTCCCGATTTTGAACAATTGGATTGGGACGAATTGAATGAAGAAAGCGAATTTTCTTATTCGAGTGATGAAAGTAGTGATGAAGAAACCCAAGAACCCTTGGATTGGGACGAATTGAAAACCGAATCAACGGACACAAGTTTACCCGAATTTCATATTGGAATGAGGTTTCCCGGTGCTTCAGAGTTTCGGGCGGCCGTTAGGAAATATGCGGTAGATAATGTGAAAGAAATTAAACTAGTAAAAAATGAGAGGCACAACGTTAGAGCTCAATATAGATTGCCTAATTGTTCTTGGGTCGTTTACGCTTCGGTAGATAACAAAACCCAAGAATTTGTGATAAAAACGTTTAATCCCGAACACAAGTGTGCTCCTTCTTTCAAGTGTCAAATGGTAACGTCAACGCTTCTTGCTCGGAAATACGAAGAACGAATTAGATCGCATCCGGGATGGAAATCAATACATATGCAAACGGTAATTAGGCAAGAGATGGGGGTGAATGTTACGGTGAGCCAATGTAGGAGGGCAAAATTGAAAGCAATGAATTTTTTTTAGGAAGTTACACCGAAGAATATGCGAAGATTTGGGATTATGCACGAGCATTGCTTGATTCGGATCGAGATAATATAATAAGGATAAATTGTAGGCGAAACGAAATTAATGAGGTGTCACGTTTTCAAAGAATGTACATTTGTTTCGGTGCGTGCAAGAAAGGTTTTTTAACCGGTTGTAGAAAAGTAATCGGTTTAGATGGATGTTTCTCGAAGGGACCAATTAAGTTCGAAATACTCTCGGCAATTGGGAGAGACGCTAACAATCAAATGTATCCTATTGCTTGGGCGATTGTAGAAGTAGAAAATAAGAAAAATTGGAATTGGTTTCTAGAATTGTTGGCGGAAGACTTGGACATGAGGTCGGGTCATGAATTGGTTCTAATTAGCGATCAACAAAAGGCACGTTCATTTCCTTCACAAAAAATTTAGTTTATTTATTTCAAATGGATTAACAATTATTTTTTGTCTAGGGATTACAAGTAGCAATCAAAAATAGATTACCCGGTGCCGAGCATAGGATGTGCGTGCTGCATATTTATGTCAATTGGAGCAAGAAACATAAAGGTGGAAATTTGAAGAAATTATTTTGGTTGTGTGCTTGGTCGTATTCGGTAACTCAATACGAAGAAAATTTAGAGTTTCTACGTGAGGAATCGGTGGAAGCAACCAATGACCTTATCCGAACCGACCCGAAGCATTGGTGCCGAGCTTTTTTCAAGGATTGTTGCAAGTGCAACAATGTCGACAATAATATGTCCGAAACCTTCAACAATTGGATTTTGGATTGTAGGCACAAACCAATAATAACGATGTTAGAAGAGATGAGACGCATGGTTATGGTTAGAATCGCGAAACAAGCAACGGAGACCGACAAGTACCCGAGTGATATTTGTCCTAAAATTTGCGAAAAATTGAAGGTAAGCATAAACCGAAATAGGGATTGTCATTTGATTTGGAATGGTCGAGACGGTTACGAGGTGACCGAAAAAATGAAGAACGTGAAAGGGGAAGTTAAAGAACATACGTATGCCGTAGATTTGGATAATCGCAAGTGCTCTTGTAAGGTTTGGGATCTTTCGGGCATTCCTTGCTCACATGCCGTTTGTGCAATCTTTAATAAAGGAGATGAACCGATGAATTATGTGGCGGATTGTTTCAACAAAGAGATGCATCGAAAAACTTATTCGAATGTAATGGCACCCGTTGTGGGTAGGCAAGATTGGCCCAAAACGGGCCTTGATCCTCCGAAACCTCCTTTGAAAAGAAACATGTCCGGACGACCTAAAAAACATGCTCGTAGAGAAGGAGGCGTAGTGCCTAAACCATCGAGTACCACAAAAATGGCCAAGACCGGTCAATTAATAAGGTGTTCAATATGTCACAAATCGGGTCATAATCGAGTCACTTGTCCAAAGATAATTATATTTTTCGTTTTGTAAATCGGGTCAAAATTATAAAATTTTATAGTTCACAATCCGTATTATTTTTTTAGGCGCCTCAAACCTCGAGAACCCCTTCCTCCGGACAATCTTCGAATCAAAATGCGTAATATTTTATATTTCGTTTTGAATTATTGTACGAACTATGTTTGTTTGAATTTGAATTATTGTATGAACTATGTTTGTTTGAATTTGAATTATTGTGTTATATTTGTGAAGAAGATATTGTTTTTTCTATAAGCAATAATTATATTTATGGAACAATCTTCACATCTTCGAATCAACTTCACAAACACTCTCTGGACAACATAATCGAGTTGAACATACACAACTCTCTTCACAAACACTTCTTTTAAACAACATCACAAACATCATAATTGGTTGAACATACACAACTCTCTGGACACATCTCGAGAAACATCATAATTAGTACAAACATCACAAACACATAATTAGTACAAACATCACGAACACATCTCAAACATCGGCTTCTTTTACACTTGAAATATTACAATCCAAGATTTAAACATACATCACAAACACACAATTAGTTGCTTGAAATTTTAGATTTCACAAACACATAATTAGTACAAACATCACAAACACAATTAAACATTCAAACATACATAAACTTGAATATTACAATCAATACAATAAAAAAAATACACTAACAACATACATACAAACAAAGATACATGTATCTCATCAAACAACACAATAAAATCAATAATCCCAAAAACAATCAGCAAAATATATACTCAATACAATTTTTTTTATTTTTATAAACTGTTAAATTTTACCACTTCATAATATAAATAAAAAACAATTACAAGTTTTTACAACACACAACACACATAAGAAATGCTGACATCAGTGGGGGACAAAACCGTGGCGTGGAGCCGGCGCACTGAAGCGTGGCGGGTAGACGGCGGGACCGGATTCGGGTACAAACTAACTACCCGCCAAAAACACCTTTCACTATCCTTCACTTTTTACCCGGACCCGCCACGATCGACCACTTCCTCAGCTCGCCACGTTGATTCGGCTCAAGCCACGCCGCGCCGATCCTCTCTCCCTGCATCCTTCATAAATCGTTAAATACACTCGGTCTTTATTCATATTGTATACTATCTCTCACCGACAAGTATCAGTTATTGAAGGGTGTATGGTAGACCGGATGTAGGGAGGAGTAAGAACCCTAGTAGGCTAATAATGAATAGAATAAAAAGTGAGGGGTTGGAAGAGAAAACAAAATTCGTTTGTGCGTCGCGTAATAAATAAAGCTTTCTTCTTTTCATTTCCTCTCTTTTTCTTTCTCTCTACTTCGTTTATCCGCGGCTCAGCTCAATTAGTTCGTGGGTTTGATTTTGTTGGGTAGGAGGAGTACTTTAGTGATTTTGATTTTGGTGGGCGGGTCTTAAGTCTTCTGATGCTGCTGTTTAGGTACTTGCTCTTTACTTGTTATTTATTGAATTGGGTTTTGAGTGAATGATTTGGTTTTTTTTGTGATATTTTTTTTGAGGATTTAATTGGGGTTTTGGAGGAGTTGGAGTTAGTTGTGAATGGTTTTATTTGCTTGGCTAATCAGTCATGAGCTTGATTGGTGTAATCTTTAGATGGAGCTGTTATTGTTGGTATTTTAAGTGTTTTTAGATCTCGTCGCTATGAGTTATTTCTTGCTGATTTGTGCTAATTTATACTGTTTTTTAGCTTTTCCATTTGTTTAGGTTTTTGAATTGAAGCCTTTTTATTATTCCTTTCAACGAGCTTTCTAGTTTATGCTCCTCTATAGTACTGAATTGGTTGAAACTTTGTACTGTTTTCTTTTTTATTCGAGACTCATTTTTATTTGTACTAGTATTGATTATTAGTTTTTTTTCAATATACTATTGGTATTGATTGATAGTAGGGTCAATTTCGATTTTGTTTTCTTTTTGGTGAATTAATTATTTCCCCTTTGGATATTTGAAGTATCTGGAATTTCTTAATTACTATTGACTCGAAATTTTTCACCCTTATTCTCTCTCGATGAATGATTCTTTACTAGAGCAACTATACCATTCATTTCTAAGTAACATGGCATTATTTCGTTTCACCGAATTTTAAACTTAATTGATGTAATTCAATTTCAACTCCACAATTTTGAACAATCTATACTGATCCGATTTTAACTGCAGATTGAAGATCAAAGAGAAAAATTAGGCCTCTCAATCAGCAATAATAAATCCTCTCAATCGTGGCAAACTAAAAAAACACCATGGATAGAGCCGACACATCAGGCTTTGTCAGTAGTGGAGCCTCCGACCGAATCTTCGATTTATACTTCCATTTCACTTACACTACCTTTATAGAAAACTAATTAAACACACATGCATTTTTAAGTTTTAATTTCCTCTCACTCCTAAATTCTCCTTTTCTATTCTCAAAACCCCAAAATGGATCTTAACATGGCGAATGTTCTCAGCATCGGTTCTATCTACTCCCAAGAGGACAGCTGTCGCCTCGTCCTCGGACTGGGCCCCACTCCAAACCTCTATTCCTCCTCTTCCTCCTCCACCAACACCTCCAACAAATCAACAACAACAGACTCGACCGGCCTCTTCGGTCAACGCTTCTCCTTAATGGATCCCAACATGCTCAAACTCAGCCTTCCCAAACCCGTTACTGATATCCCCAATTACCCAATAGTTGATGAAGGCTCCACATCTGCCAAACGGAACTCGGGCGGTTACATGCCGTCTCTTCTATTCGCTCCGCGCACCGCATCTCAAACCAATCTCCTCGATTTAGAACTCAGTCCGGAACCTTCCGCCACCTCGTCAGACCCGAGAACATTCATAACCACCGAAAGCGGGGCCCACACACGTCACCCCAAAAAATGCCGATTCAAAGGATGCTCGAAAGGAGCACGCGGCGCCTCAGGACTCTGCATAGCGCACGGAGGAGGACAGAGATGCCAGAAACCAGGTTGCAACAAAGGAGCCGAGAGTCGAACCGCGTATTGCAAGGCTCATGGCGGAGGGAGGCGGTGCAACCAACTCGGATGCACGAAATCGGCCGAGGGTAAAACGGACTTTTGCATCGCGCATGGTGGGGGGAAACGGTGCGGGTACATGGATTGTAATAAAGCTGCGAGAGGCAAAAGCGGGCTGTGCATTAGACATGGCGGTGGCAAAAGGTGCAAAGTCGATGGCTGTGCGAGGAGCGCGGAAGGCCAAGCTGGGCTTTGTATTTCACATGGTGGGGGCCGACGATGTCAGCATACCGATTGCAACAAAGGCGCTCAAGGTAATATACATTTTTTTTTGCACAATTTGGAAGATTCTAGAAGGTTCTAGAGATACTTACTTTTGACAGGTAGTACGATGTATTGCAAAGCGCACGGAGGGGGAAAGAGGTGCATATTCGAAGGATGCACGAAAGGCGCGGAAGGGAGCACGCCACTCTGCAAAGGTCACGGAGGAGGCAAGCGTTGCCTCTTCGAAGGAGGCGGATTGTGTCCTAAAAGCGTACACGGGGGGACCAACTTCTGCGTGGCCCACGGGGGAGGAAAGCGGTGCGCGGTAGACGGTTGCACCAAGTCGGCTCGAGGCCGCACCGACTTTTGCGTCCGACACGGCGGCGGCAAGCGATGCAAGACTTCCGGGTGCGCCAAGTCCGCGCAAGGGAGTACCGACTTTTGCAAGGCGCACGGGGGAGGGAAACGGTGCACGTGGTCGACGGGGTGCGAGAAGTTTGCGAGGGGGAGGAGCGGTCTTTGCGCGGCGCACGGGAGTTTGATGAATGCGAGAGAGAAGGGGAAGAGTTTGATCGGGCCGGGCTTGTTTAGAGGCGTTGTCGGGAAAGGCGGTGGCGAGAGTAGTAATTATTCGGGGGTGAGTACGGTTTCGGATGTCGGGGAGTTGACGAGCGGAGCGACGAAGAAGAAGCAAGTTTTGATTCCGAATCAAGTGCTCGTGCCGATGTCGTTGAAGGCGTATAGTAATAGTAATTATAGTAATGGAGGAGGCGGGTATGTGGTGCCGGAAGGGAGGGTGCATGGAGGAGGATTGATGTCGCTTTTCGGTGGGAGTTTGAGGAATTCGGTCGGTGGTGATGGTGGGAATGTTTGATATTTGGAGGGTGTTTTTGTATATTTTGAATTTGGATGTTTATTATGTGGGAGGAGGACTTGTATTGTATTGTATTGTAATTGTAATGTTATTGGGTAGATTTAGATTTGGGTTTGTTTGTTTTGAGAAGAAGAAGAAGAAGAATGAACTTGTTTGATATGGTTGTATTTTGTTGTTATGGAAAAGCTTTGAAGCTCTTGAAATGGGCTTTGAAGCTTGGATTAGTGTGATTTGTGAATATGGTTTTTTGGTGATTTAAAATCTCAAATGGTGCTTAATTATGTGGAATAAAATGAAATAGTATAATAGTAATATATAATTTGGTTTTCAAATTGTAAAGTTTCATTTTAGTCTAGAGCAGCTCTAAATTTTCTATTGAATTTTTTGATAAAGACAATGAAGATCATTTCTTTCAGTGCTCTTTACTTTTTAACGTAAACAAAACATTAATATATATTATATACAAATTCACCATTCAACAATTTATTTTATTATTACATAAAAACAACTCGAAAGATTTCATGATATTTCTGTGATAATGTTGAAGACAATTGTGTGACGGAAGTCACTATGGTGTGATCTAAAATACAATAATATCACATATGCCCACGAAATGATTAATATTATCTGTATATTTGTCGAATATAAAAAATAATATACCGTGTATTACATAAAATATTAAAATATTATATTATCATCTTTCTAGCCCAGTTAGTTATATCTGCACCGTTACAAAAAAATGACGATTTAAAGAGACACTTTGAAATGATATTATATGTTTCTTATGGGTACACATGAAAATATCCATTTTGTTATTTAAAGAGATTTTAATATATTGATTTGATTGCCCGATTTTTCTACATATTCTTAGAATTGTTTTTTTATCTTGTCAACAAATTTAAATTGGTTAAAACTGAGATATCGGAGTAAATCAAGATGAGACTTTGTACCAAGACGGCTCGTTTCATTGTGTACTTCATAATACAAATTGAAGTGATTATACCTTGCCATGATATGCAAACAAATAAACTTTTTCCATATTTAAGCTTAAAAAATGTGTTATAATATGTACGGTCAAAAGTAAAAGTCTTTATTGACATTTGACTAAATTGCTATAGCAATTTTTTGATGATTTTATTCATAATTAAATCTGTTGTTGAGGTAATTTGAAATGTTCATAATAAGAAAAAAAAATGATGGCGTAGATTAGATTTGGAAATATTTTAGTAAAATTTACGAAATGAGTTGTGCAAAATAATTTTGATGTATTATGTTAGACTAAAGTAAATAAGTTTGAAAAAAGTTGATTAAATTTTGAAAGTGTATTGAACCAATTCGGTTGGATTTGAAGGAATTTCATTTCATAAAATATTTATTCAAGATATTTCTTATTTTCGTATATCGATTAGTGCTTCTATTTTTTTTTAATTATTTCGAGATGTATTTTAAAATGATATAATTTGTTAAATATTTTATATTTCTAAAACCTGAACGATCTTATAAACAGAACAAATAACCAGTAGAATAGTATTTATATAGGGAGAGTTATATGATGTGATCTTTTTTCTTATTAGATCTTTTTTAGAAAATATTTTGGACATTTGTCAAGCAATGAATCTTTAATGATAAGATTCAAGTGTATTTTTATTAATTAATGTTTTGTAAAATAAAAAATTCTTATCATACATATAAATATTTTTTTTTTATTTTATTAAAAATATCCAAGTTACCTTTTCAAAAGGGTCTATCGTAAAATTCTCTTTTATATAATTCTCATTTTTTCTCGAAATTGTCTCCCCACCAACTATGTGTGTGATCTTTTTATTTAATAAAATTTAATTCAATGAAACTTGCTGATTGGAAATTAAAAGGAAAGTTACAATATGAAATATAATGTAATATAATATGTTGTTAAAACAAAATGAAATATATATTTTCAACAGAAAAGTTTATATTTTGAATATAACTATTAACATATTAAAAAGTAATCATTTCTATTTTTCTAATATTCAGAAAAATTAGTTTCATTTTTTTTAAGAATTTTCCTATTTTTTGAATATTGTTCTCTGATACAACTGTGATTTCTGGAATCGACTAGAAAAACAGGAGTTCATTTCTGGAGTTTGAGATTAACTAGGAATTGAATTCTCAGGCGAAACAAAACAAAACCCCAAATAAACCTTTTCGTCTCCCACTCTTCATCAGTTACTTCTCTCTCTCTCTCTCTCTCTCTCTTCTCGTCGATACGATCGGAGTTGTCGGAAGACCTCGTCCTCGAACCTTCTCAGTGATTTCTTTTCTATATCTGAAAGCTTACACGTTTATGATATCTGAAGCATTTGTCAAGGCACAAAGGTATGGTTTTATTTTGCTTCAGTTCCTCTTACTCATTCGGTCAATTATAGCTTTTTAATGGCGAAATCCGAGTTATTGAGATGATTTTTGAGCAATGTCGGGTTTATTTGCTCCGTATTAGACTTAATTTTTGTGATTTCTCACTTTTGTTAAACCTAACTTTCTTAAGAGAGTATTTTCTCCAAAAAAAACTTTTTTAAGAGAGTAAAAACGTTAAAAAGTTTGAAAGTTTAGTCCGGTGACAAAACCTAACTTCAATTTTGAGCTATTTTTTCTTTTTGTCTGATGTATGTTAAGTTAGATTTGTCAGATAAGTGACGATCTAAGCTCATTTGTAAGCAATTTTTAAGTGAAGATCTCGGGATCAATCTACTTTTTGTTTTTTTTCTTCATCACTTTAGATCTATTCTTCGTGTAGGTCTTCACTCCACAACCCTAAAAAATAAAAAATAAAAAACTTTACTTTTTTGCATGCAGTTAACAATGTCAGACAAAGCCTCAACCTCGCAAATGGAGGTCGACCTAAACGACTCCAATCCAGACCCACCAGACACTTCCAAACTCGAGGAATTCTGCAAAGACGCAGCTAGAAAATTCTTCAACGAATACGGCTTAATAAGCCACCAAATCAGCTCGTACAACGACTTCATCGAACAAGGTATCCAAGATCTCTTCCGCTCGCTAGGAGAAGTGAACATCGAACCGGGTTACGACCCGTCTAAGAAAGACGAATCGGGATGGAAATTCGCGACTCTTTCTTTTGGTGCAGTTCGACTCGAGAAACCAACGTTCTGGACCACTAAGAGCGGCGAGCCGGAACGGGTTAAGTTGACTCCTAAGCATGCGAGACTTCAGAACATGACTTACGCTGCCCCTCTTTTCGTCACAGTCAAAATTCAGGTGTACACGCATGCGAGTAGCGATAAAGCAAAAGTGGGGTCCACGTCTCAGGTGTACACGCATGCAAGTAGCGATAAAGCAAAAGCGGGGTCGACGTCTCAGGCGCATGCAAGTAGCGATAAAGCAAAAACGGGGTCGACGTCTCAGGCGTACGCGCATGCGAGTAGCGATAAAGCGAAAGGGGGGTCCACGTCTCAGGTGTACACGCATGCTAGTAGCGATAAAGCGAAAGTTGGGTCCACGTCATCGATGCCGTCAGGGAAGGAAGGCTTTACGAGCAAGAAAGTGATCATAGACGAAGAAATAGAAATAATGGTCGGAATGCTACCAGTCATGGTTGGATCAGATCTGTGTTGGAACTATCTCGAAGACAAAAAAGATTGTCTTTTCGACTCTGGCGGCTATTTCATCATCAAAGGCATGGAAAAGGTAACCATATCATTCTTTTTATCTTTTAGAAGGGTAAATTTGATATATTTTACATTTCGTTGTGAACAGACATTCATAGCGCAAGAGCAGAGATGTTTAAGTAGAATCTGGATGAGCGATAAACCCTCGTGGTCGGTCTCGTACATAACCGAATTCAAGCGAGGCAGAATCTATGTAAAACTCGCGGATAAAGGAGACGGAATAACCAACAGCAAATACATGTCGATCTTCTTCCTCTATGCGACGTTTCCGATCTGGACGATGTTCTTCGCGCTGGGCATGAAGAACGACAAGGAGATCCTCGACATGATCGGCGTCGATGACATCATCGACGACACGTACGTCGTCAGCGTGATTCACGAGACGATCAAAGAGGCTCGAGAGCAATGCGATGAGTTTAGGCAGGTTGATAAGGCCAAGGAGTATATTGATGGGTTGGTGAAAAACTCGAAATTTCCTCCTACCGAACCGTTCGATGAATGTGTGGATAAGTTTTTATTTAAGGGGATTAAAGGGAAGAGAGAGAAAGCTCTTTATTTAGGGTACATGGTGAAGTGTTTGTTACTTGGTTTTTCTGGGAAGAGGAAATGCGATAATAAAGATGATTTCAGGTTAATAAATATTTGTTAAATGGTAAATAAATATGATATTTACATTTTTAATCTATTTTTTATATCAGGAACAAGAGATTGGACAGAGCGGGGGAATTAATATCGAGGGAGCTACGAGCACACATATGGCACACAGAGAAACGAATGATCAAAACCATTCAAAGAGATCTATGTGGGGACCGCGAATTGTTACTCGACGAGTTTGCTCGTTACTGGGACCCGAGTATACTCACGAACGGATTAAACCGAGCCTTTTCGACCGGCGCGTGGTGCCACCCGTACAAACGTAACGAGCGTACAGCTGGCATTGTCGCGACACTTCGACGAACTAATCCTTTACAAATGATGGCTGATTTGAGGAAAACTCGCCAACAAGTCGCTTATGCCGGCAAGGCCGGGGATGCTCGATACCCGTAAGTTCTTTAGGGTTGAGGGTTTTGAATTTTTGTTAATTTGTTTTTTTCGTGGGGTGTAGGAATCCGTCGTATTGGGGGAGATTGTGTTTTTTGTCGACGCCAGATGGGGAGAATTGCGGTTTGGTGAAGAACTTGGCGGTCACGGCGATAGTTAGTTCGAAGATTGTTGGTTCTTTAGACGAAAAGTTGGTTCGGTGCGGGTTGGTGAAATTAGACGAGGTTGCTTTTGGGGATTTGAATAAGTATGATAAGGTGTTTTTGAATATCGATTGGATTGGTGTTTGTCTCGACGCTGAGGATTTCGTATTAAAGTTCAGATTGTTTCGCCGTTCCAAACAAATTAATCATCAGGTCGGTCAGTTCTTTTTTTTTTACATTTTCTATCTGGATTAAACCCTAAACTTTAAAATTACTTGTTTTGATGAGTAGGTTGAGATAAAGAGGGATAAGGGACAGAGAGAAGTGAGAATATTCTCTGACGCAGGGAGAATCCTCAGGCCGCTACTCATAGTCGAAAACCTCAACAGAATTCACGAACCCAAAGCACCCAAAGCAGGACAAACCGGTGGTATTACATTTCAGACCCTCTTAGACCAAGAAATCATCGAGTTTATCGGTGTCGAAGAAGAGGAGGACATTCAGTCCGCATGGGGGATAAAACAACTTTTCGAGACTCCAGAAACCGGGAAATCAATTCCCAAATACACCCACTGCGAATTCGACCCTTCGTTCCTTCTTGGGCTCAGCTGTGGATTGATCCCTTTTGCGAACCATAATTTCGCACGAAGAGTTCTGTACCAGTCCGAAAAGCACTCTCAACAAGCCATAGGTTATTCCACCACAAACCCTAACATTCGAGTCGACACTCTCTCTCATCAACTCTTCTATCCGCAACGACCCTTATTCAAGACCTTCACCGCGGATTCCCTCGGCCGAATCGACTACTCGTCAGGCCAGAAGGACAATTTCATAAAACCTGAATTTTACAACGGTCAAAACGCAATTGTAGCGGTGAACATCCATCAAGGGTACAACCAGGAGGACTCGATCGTTATGAACAGAGCGTCGTTGGAGAGAGGAATGTTCCGCACAGAGCACTTGCGAACTTACAAAGCCGAGGTGGAAACCGACTCGACTAAAAGGATGAAAATGAAAGATAAGGTCGATTTCGGCAAGACCGAAAGTAAACGAGGTCGAGTCGATAGCCTCGACGATGACGGGTTGCCATATGTGGGCGCCAGTTTGCAAACTGGCGACATCGTCATTGGGAAAGTCTCCGAAAATGGAGACGATCATAGCGTCAAGTTGAGACATACCGAGAAAGGAATGGTTCAGAAAGTGCTGAGGTCAGCGAATGACGACGGCAAGAATTTCGCTGTTGTCACTCTCAGACAAGTAATCTTCTAAATAATTTTAAATATATATATTTTTTTCTTGGTTTAATAATTTAATAATGTAGGTGAGGTCTCCGTGCCTAGGGGACAAATTCTCGAGCATGCACGGACAGAAAGGAGTGGTTGGTTTTCTTGAGTCGCAAGAAAACTTTGCGTTCACTCGTCAGGGAATTGTGCCAGACATAGTGATTAATCCACACGCGTTCCCTACTCGTCAGACTCCTGGTCAGCTTCTAGAAGCGGCTTTAGGCAAAGGAATTTGCTGCCTCAAAGGGCCAGAAAAATACGCCACTCCTTTCACCACCGCCTCGGCTGATGTCATCATGGATCAGCTCCACAGGTCTGTAATTTTTATTTCCACACTTGAAAAATATCCACACGAAATTAATATTTTTTGTTTTTATGATAGTGCGGGATATGCGAGATGGGGGAGTGAGAAAGTGATAAATGGACGAACCGGCGAAATGATGGAATCACTCATCTTCATCGGGCCAACTTTCTACCAGCGATTGATCCACATGGCGGAAGACAAGGTGAAGTTCCGCAACACGGGGCCAGTACACCCCCTGACGCGTCAGCCAGTCGCGGACCGAAAGCGATTCGGAGGAGTCAAATTCGGGGAGATGGAGCGAGACTGTCTACTGGCTCACGGAGCGGCATCGAATCTGCACGAGAGGTTATTCACGCTGAGTGATTTTTCGCAGATACATATTTGCGGGAATTGTAAGAGGGCCGCGAACGTGATCATGAGGCCGCTCGTGGGTGGCGGGAAGCTTCGCGGCCCGTATTGCGGGTTTTGCGAGTCTACCGAGGATATTGTCAGGGTTAATGTGCCTTATGGCGCCAAGTTGCTTTATCAAGAGTTGTTTAGTATGGGTGTTAGTCTCAAGTTTGAGACCGAGTTGTGTTAGGGTTGTGGTGGATTTAGTAGTTTGTTTGTTAGATATTTTGTGTTTCTGTGTGTGTATATAAGTTTGTTTGTCATGTTGTTTTTGAACTTTTACGATGTTGTCGTAAGCTAGAATGTTGTCGTTTTAGATATTACGATGTTAGACTTTGAAAGTTATTATGAAGATTTAGATCTGTTATAGCTTTCTTTGGAATCAGAGATCAATTGACAAGTCGAACGTGCAACCGAAAGAGAATTTTTTTTGGAGTGACATTCATTGAATGTAGACATGATTATAAGCTAGAGAGGAGACATGAATGAGGCATAAGGTATCAACTTTATATAAAATAAAATAAATATCAGGAAATAATTCCAAATTTGTAAAAGATTTGGCATCTATGCGAGTCGATTGATAATGCGCGGAACACCGTACTATTCTTTCATTACGAGGTTAGGGCTGCGTATGCGATTCATTCTTCTTGATCTTAATCTAGGCCAGATACATGGCCAAATGCATGCAGTTTCATGTCTGGATCATTCGCATTGCTTTCATGGAATGTGAAGATAAGTTTGATGTGATGATGCTACTTCTATACTTCGTTGTGCCTATAAATAACATCATCAATGAGAGAGCAAATTAATTCAAGTTGGTTTTCCTCCGGAGTTTTCTCCAAGCACTTCACAATGGCTTAAAATGCAACATGCATTAGCTAGGTTATGGTGAAGTGTTTGGGGAAACTCTGGATCATACCCAACAAATTTTTGATAATAAATAATGAGTTGGTTGTTCTCTAGAGTTTCTTTCAAACACTTCACATTGGTATAAAATGCACTACACATGCATTCATTGACTGTTGTGAAGTGTTTGGAGGAACTCCAGATGATACCCAATGTTTTCTGATATGAACAAATATTCAAATACCCTCCAATTGCTGCTAATCAGATTTTTTCTCTCTTTTAATTTTGTGTTAAATAAGTATGTGAGTGACTATTTGTGCCTGCTACTCTTTTGCCGAGAGCCCGCTAGCTACCAATCATGTGGCGCGACATGATATTTTTTTTACGATGTTGTGTATAGTACTAAAAAAAAAAAACATAAAATATTTAAGTAAATTTATAAATTTGTTATTAAATAAATATAATGGAAATTACAAATATACATATTTGATACTTTTCAGAAATGTATATTATATTAATAAAAATATGATGATAAGGTAGAAAGCCATACTGTTATTCAAAAAATATATCATATATCTAAAATATTTATAATCCAGAAAAAATACTGTAGTTAGAAATATAATATACATTTTAAAAATGTCTCACATATTTTAAAAAAACTCATAATCCACAAAAAAACTGTAGTTAAAAAATCTTTCTCAACTCCAACAACACACCCCAATATACCCAAATTATACCTTAATACAAGATTAACCGCCAATAATCTTTGGACTCTCAGAGTTCGAAAATTACACCTTTTTTCGACTCTCAAAATCCGAACATATTAGTTTTGCAAATATTTTTCAAAATTAGTTTTTTCCTTGTTATCTTTTAGACATGTACATAGATCAAAAATTTCCAAAAGAACACTTCAAGAATAAATAGGGCGGCTTGCCACAATTTTCGTGCATTTGTTTTTGGGACCTGCTATTGCACTCCAGATAAAATAAACTCTGGAACTCCGCAATCAACCACAACGTGTCACGTAGCAAAGCGCTACCATTTTTAAAGGTAGCGTCCAATATTCGGGAATCGTCCAATATACTTTTCACCTTCAAATTTTAGGTGGTTGTTTTTATTTTTTTGAAGTAAGGCTAGCAAAGTGCTATGCCTAGGGTGTTTTATAAAAATATAAGGAGTGAAGATTACAATTGATGGATGAGTTTTGGCACTCATCTGCCGTGTACAACTTAGCTATTCTAATTAAGATACCCTAGCTACCTAGTTTATGGAGGTCTTCCATATATTTTTTGTGACCATGAACCCTTTAATTCGGGAACCTGGACCAAGTGTGCGTCTCGTGGATTGCCTACTGGGCTATGAGCCGTGGTGATTTCTTCTTTGATTGAAAAATGCGTCTATTTCGGTCTTTCCATAGATTCCAATTAAGAGACATCCATAAAGAATTCCAATTGATGCGATCAATTTTTGTGAGTTGTTTGCTTTGAATTTCCCAGGAGTCAAAGGGATTATCCCCTGAAAGGTAAGATTTTACGAGATTAGTGGCCCGTCTTGTAATACGCCATACTGCCTTGGAATAAGCACATGTTTTAAGTAAATGATCTTTCGTTTCAATGGTTCTATTGCATAGAGGGCAAAGAGGGGTGTTGGGCCATCCTTTTTTGATTAAGACATCCGCGGTGTTGAGTTTGTTGTGCGATGCCACCCAGTGAAAAAAACGTACTTTCAAAGGAGCTCGCGTCTTCCATATTGATTTCTGCCATTTGTTTCGAACTCCGGGGTCTCGCATAAATATGTAAGACGTTTTGGAACTGAATTTCTTGTTTTAGTCCATTTCCAGGATGTTTTTAGGGAATTGTTCTCCATGCTGACAGATGCCCGATATGGGGGTAGAGTGTTGAGTATCTCTTTCAGAAATGGAGAGAGGGAGTTATTCGACATGGCCTGGATTTGCGTAGAGTGTGATACTCCATGTAGTAAATGTGCATAGTGCGACCATAGATTATCTCGGTTCGTATCAATTTTCCATAGAAATTTTTGAAGTAATGCGTCATCCATGGTTGAGAGATGTAGGAGACCCAATCCTCCATTTTTTTTTGGTAGACACACCGTGTCCCAATTAACTAAACTCTTTCCATTTGTACATTTGTCCGATCCCGACCATAGGAAAGCTCGCATTAGTTTTTCGATTTGTTTTACTACCCCAACCGGTAATTTAGTCATTTGCATTAGATATATGGGTAACGCATTCAATGTTGGTTTAACAAGGGTTAGTCGCCCTCCCAAAGATAATAGCTTTCCCTTCCATGCCGCCAAATGCTTGTTTACTTTTGCAATTAGAGGAAGGAAAGCAATCTTTTTTATTTTGCGTATAGCTAGTGGAGCCCCAAGATAAGTGATAGGAAAGTCTTGTAAATCACAATTAAGAATCGACTTAATTGTTTGGTAGTATATGGCTGGGACTCTTATTGGTGAAAACATTATTTTTTGGCGGTTTATGTCAAGCCCCGTTATTTCCGTGAAAATATTTAGAGCATAAGAGATGACTCTTAGATTTTTGTGGTATCGCTTCGACAAATATGATCGTATCATCCGTATATTGTAGAATTGGCGTTGGGAAAGAAGTTTCTTTTTGGAGATGAGGTTCTATCATCCGAATTACATCTTGTAATATGTCCACGACAAGATTAAAGAGAAGGGGAGAAAGGGGATCGCCTTGTCGGAGGCCTTTATGATGAGAGAAAAAAGGCGATAATTTCCCATTGATTTTGATAGCGGATGAGGAGGAGGCCAAGAGATCGTTGATCCAAGGAATCCATTTAGTGGGAAAACCTTTGTGTTCCAAAAGTTTAAGAAGAAATGACCAAGAGATGTTATCAAATGATTTTTTAAAATCTATTTTTAATAGAATCGTCGGTATTCCTTTTTTGTGATAGAAGTGTAGTAGTTCTCTTGCCGTTGCATATGAATCGATAATGGATCTTTTTTTGATGAACGCCGTTTGGTGAATAAAGGTAGTTGTTTTTATACATTTCACTTCATATTTATACTTTTTACAATGAATAAATGTATAAATAACAACACATCATTTATCAATAGTACAAGAAAAAGTTATAAATAACGCGTTTTTGAGATGTTTTGGATCGAATCTTTTGCTACGTAATTTTTCATCAAATTGTACAAACACTAAGAAAGTTTCTTTTCGATTCATAACAATATATTTAGTCCAAATAACGTGTTTTTGAGATGTTTGGATCGAATCATTTATGATGTAACTTTTCACAAAAATTTACAAACACTAAAAAACTGTGTATTCGATTCATAACAATCTTTTTACGCTTTGAGGAGTTGAAATAACGTGTTTTTAAATCATTTGTATCGTATCTTTTACTATATAATTTTTCACCAAATTTTACAAACATTAACAAAGTTTGTTTATCGATTCATAATAATCTTTTTACCATTTGAGGAGTTCAAATAATGCATTTTTAAATCATTTGTATCGTATTTTTTGTATATATAACCAATACGATTATTAGTAGAAATAAATCTAAATTAAGAAGGAATAGAAGAGAACAGGAGAAGTGTGAGGTTGTTTAACGAGCAAGCAAACTGGGTCCCACTCCACGCCAGTGGAAAAGGTTCAAATGGTGAAATTTAAAGAAGTGCAAAAAGAAAGAACTAGAAAGATGAGAACTGTGAAATGCAAACCAATGCAAGTAAAAGATCTTAATATTAAAAATTAAAAATAAGGACGAAATTGCTAGTAAAGAAGATATTGCAGAAAGAAACCTGCCATGTTCCTCATTTTCCCACAACATCATCTGTATCACTTATTAATAGTTAATCATTCAAATAATTAAAAAAATACTTCATTAATAATTAATTAATATTTTTGTAGAAATCCTGCATTCTCAAGGTATTGAAATTACAAACGAAATTACCCTTGTTAATTAATCATCAATTATTTCTTAGTCACTACATATTGAACGAAAATAAATCTATCGAGGCTGACATCATCATAACATAATCATGAAAAATTAGAGCAAAAAATACAAAAGGAATAATGGTCGAAGGTTGAGGGTTTATAGTTAAAAAAATGTAGATACAAAAAAAAAAAAAAACAGAAAGACAAATCTGTGTTGCTTAGTGATGTCCTCAAGTTCACTCTTAGAAACAGAAAATACATAATAACATATTAATAAATATAAAACTTACTATAAAAAATATTATTATAGATATGCAGTGTTGTGAAAAACGGTAAATAACATATTTAACAGTCCAAAAAATAATTTGATGGTGGATTATTGTTACATTTTTCGCTTAACGGTTCAAAAAACGTCAAACGTTATTTGACCGTGTTTGATCGTTGTTTCTCTGAACGATCATTAAGAGTGTTATTTTGACTGTTATTTACATGTAATATATTGGGTCAATTTATTTTTAATTTGGGTTAGGATGTTGGTTGGGGTTATTCCCTCATCTGATAAAGGCTGATATTTACGAGTATTCAGTACTTACTACAGATTTGACGAGTAGAGAATTTTTACATAATTTATCATCGAATAAAGGTTGTTAATTACGATAATGGACGGAGACTCTTGTTGTATTGTTCTCTGATTAATCATATAATACATAATAGTTACTAATTTTGAAGGTAATTAATTTATTAAATTTGTATTACAAATGTTATAATTTAAAAAAAAAAGTATTATACATGATAAATTATTATCGATTAGAATGATCATTATATTATCATTATTTTATCGTCTAATAGATAAGTCATATTAACAATGTCGAACAATTTGTTTTAGTTAAATGTTATCTCGAATAGACAAGTCATATTAATGTTAACAATGTTGACCAATTTGTTATAGTTAAACATTATCTATAAGATTATAACCTATGATGCAGCCATTAACGTCCGGAAAGTAAACATTGAAAAAATAAGTTCCGTATAATATTGAAAAAGAAAAGAAATTATATCGTGTTCCCTCATTTTTTAATCACGAGTTGCCCGTTAATTACTCAAGTAATTAACAAATGGACATCATTAATATTGATTAAGAATTGTTAGTGGATATGCATTTTAATTATATATCCCTTAACTACTTAGTATAGTAATAGTATGGAAAAATATAGTTAGCCCTCCAAACTCATTTCAAGCCTCTTGATGAGGTGGCAAAAAAATTTATGTGGATTGATTGACCTTCCTAATTGACTCAATTAGTTGTTAATTGACACGTCAATAAATTATATTAGTACATATTAATTGAAGTGTCAATTCAATTAAACTATTAATTAAATTATTAATCGAATCAATTAATAATACTAATCAATTCACTCAACCATAAGTTGTCAAGTCACCTCATCAAGGCTTTTTTTTGTGTGTTATGGGTAGGGGTGTCAACGGTTCGGATCCGGTTCGGATAGTGGTCATACCAGATCCATATCCATATTGTCGGATCCGGATACGGTTCGGATAATAAACGGATACGGATACGGTTCGGATATTGTCGGATACGGATACGGACATGGTTCTGTTTCGGATATTAAAACGGATATTATGTTATCATAACGTAACTTACTTTTTAGCTATAAATATATATAATTTGTGACATGAACGATAAATATGATTATATTTAAACATAATTTTACGATTGTGAGTTAAATCATTTACAAATCATTAATTTGTATATGATTTTTCAAATTATATCAAATATAATACATAAAAATAATATATAATATGAGTATCTGGATCCGATTTCGAATACTCGAATCTAGTTTCGAGTATCCGGATCCTAAAAATACCCGGATCCGGAACACGGATCCGGTTCCCGCACCAAAACCGAATATCGAATCCGGTTCCGGATCTTAAAATTAGCAACCAGATCCATATCCGGATCCACTCGGATTCGAATATTTTTTTCGAATCCGGATATTTTTTCGGATACGGTTCGGGTCGGTTCGGGCAATATCCACACCATTGACATCCCTAGTTATGGGGCTGAATATATAACCGCTAATAATATATTTGATTCACACACATCTTCACAAGTCTCATGCAGACCAGGAGATCTCCGTTCTGTATTTCCAAACAAAACCTGATACCGGACATCTCCAGTTTACCTTACTGGATGCAGTCTCTGTACTCCCTCCATTTTTTAAAATCAATCTCTCTCGCCACTGAGATTAAAAAAGACCAAAAACATAAAGAAAGCAACTCTCAGGTTACCCTAGATCGAGATCGAGCTTGGTCGAACTCGAGAGGGAGAAAGAGAGATGGGTTTGGTTGATTCCGAGGAGATTGGAGCCGGCAACAAAAATGGAGATGGAATCGGAATAGGAAGAATAGCTGCAATGGGGGCGAAACCGAAGTATTTTAGAATGGACGCCCAAATACCAGAAGAAACGACTGAAGAGGAAGAAGGACATGGAAAAGTCGAGGATTTTTCAGCACGGATTAGAGAGAGTCGTAGATATGTTGTCAGTTGTGCTGTTTTTGCTTCTCTTAATTCCCTCCTTCTTGGCTATGGTCAGTTCTAAACCCTCAATTTTTCCTTCTTTTACAATTATTTTACCTTTTCTTTTTTGAAAAAAAAGTACACTTTTGCCTCCCAATATTTTCCAAAAAATGCACTTTACCCCAAAAACAAAAATCTGCACCTTTTTGCCCCCTAATGTTTCAAAAATTGTTCAACATGCCCCCTCCGTCAATTTTCTGTTAAAACCTCGGTTAACTGCTGATGTGGCGTGCTGACGTGGATTTTTTTAATGTTTTATGGTGATGACATGGATTATGGGGAGTAATAGATCCGTTTACTCAAACCCGACCCGATAGCTATAATATCTCTCTCAAACTATCATCTCTCTCTCTCTCTCTCTCTCTCTCTCTCTCTCTCTCTCTCTCTCCTGTCGCGAACTAGCCCCCTTCTCTCGCCATTAACATCACTCTCGTGAAGCCTCTCTCGCTCAGAGAGAAAGAGCGAGGGTCGTCGCCGAGAAACTAGGTCGCCATGAGCTCCTCGCTGCCTCCTAGATCTACAGTTCTCTCTTCACCGCCCACTTATCTTTCCTCGAAGCACCTCGTTGCAATTTTCGAGAAAGAAAAGACAAGAATCAAGCAGTAAGAAGCAAGAAGCAAGAAGCCGAATCCCTAACGAAGTCACTACCGGGAATCAATCTCGAGTTTCCTCCGGTTATCTGTCGTGAATCGATTTCCTGTACAGGTATTTTGTAGAACCTGAATTGGATTCTTACAAAAAAAAAAAAAACTAAAATCGAAGAAACAAAACTGAAATTGGATAAAAACAGTTTATATTTCTTCAATTTCGAAATTACTAGAAGAACTAGGAAAAATTCCCCAATTTCGAAATTAAAAGTGAAATTATGCAAAAATACCCTTTTCACATTATTTATCGCACATTAGTCTTCCGTTCATGACATATTTCTTCCAATGTCCAGTTTTTTTTTCCAATTTTCATCATTTTTTCAGTTTCATGTATGTCCCTAGAATTACCATTTTGCCCTCTTCACATTCCCTTTTTGTTCAATATATTTGACATTATAGCATTATACACATTATTATGCAGAAAAGCAGTGCAGTGGCTGGAGCGGTAACGGGTGCAGCGGTTGCGTTGACATCGGAACGTGCTTCGCACGAGCAAATCGTGCAAGCTGCCATAACTGGCGCTGCATTGTCTTGTGCCGCTAATTTACTCTCTGGAATATTTTAAGGGTTTGTATTAGGGGAAATGGTTGTGCTAGTGGAGTTATTGTAAGCTTGTTGTTGGTTACGAGTTCGTATATTAGGGGAAATGATGCGTCTTTGAAACTTCTTTAATGTTTTGAAATTTGGATTGAAGTTATTTAATTATGTTTTGAAATCTATACATAATTGGTTTGGGTTAGGGTTAGCGGTTTGGGATCAACATGTTTGTAATTCAAAAATACATAATTTGTGAAAATACATGTTTGTACCGTCAATGCGTATATTTTTTATTTTCGAGCGAGTTCTTAATACTAATCGCAAGAACATAAATCTTAAAAATAACACCACGACCATAACATACTGAAATCCAGTATTATATTTGTTAAATAAAATTACAAAATGTAAAATTGATGCTGTGTATGAAATTACACAAAAACAATAGCAAAATTCTGAAAAAATTCTGAAATTACACAACTATAACATGTGTTACTAAATTATAATACAACATATTTTACTAATTTTGATACAACACTATATAAACATTTACATAACTTAAAACATCAACAATGGAGCTTCAAAGTTCAAACCTCTCTTCCTAACTGGTCTGCAATTACACTCCTGCCACACTCGCCTGCGTGATGTTTAGGAGCAATAACATCGCCGTCAGGGTCTTCGAGCGCCAGATTCTCAGCCCCCGTCCTGGCACCATTTGTCGAATGCCAATTTGAGTACCTTCAGTTAATATCTTAAATTTGAGTACCTTCGTCGAATGCCATCTGTGATTCTGTGCATCGTTTTCCGCGCTATTACCGATTCTGCCCCTGCTACTACTGGACTCTCCAGTACTGTTCTGTTAAAACCATATTTAAATATGGTTATAATTAGTTGTAATCATGGAAATTTTTATTAGTTATCCTGTAATAGTTATCCTGTAAAATCATATTTAAATATGGTTAGATATAATCATCATATATATGCCTATAATTAGTTGTAATCATGGAAATTTTTATTATAAATTTGAACATAATCTCAATATTAAAACTATTAAATAATATAAACAATACAGAGTAGAAAATGAGATATTATTAAGACATTTCAAATTAGTACAATTAACCCTAATTAACCTAAATAGAAAAATTGAATAAAATTAACCCTAATTAACCCTAATTTGTGACTGAAATTGACACAATTAACCCTAATTAACCCAATTTCAGATAAATTGAACCCAATTAACCCTAATTTCCAATAAATTGAACCCAATTAACCCTAATTTCAGATAAATTGAACCAAATTAACCCTAATTTCAGAAAAATCGATATGAAACGACTCAAATCTGACTGAACTGACTGAAATTAAGATTATTGCTGAACTGAAAAGGGGATAAGATAACTCAAATATGAGAAATATGAGAAATTGATACGAGGGTTTGAGAAGCTGACCTCGTTTGCTGCTGGCGACGGTTTGAGAAGGCGACGACGAGGGTTTGCTGCTGATCTCGTTTGCTGGTGGCGAGGGTTTGAGAAGGGGGCGACGCGACGAGGGTTTCCTGCTGGCTGCTGGCGAGGATTGATCCTAAATTTGATCGAAAATCTTCTCATCCGGCAACTCAAGAGACCATCGAGAGAAAGAGGGGCGACGTTTCAGCAGCTCGCGAGGGGGGGAAGTCGCGGCGACGCCAGAGACGGAAGAGAGAGGAGCGGGCGACGGATGAGAGGCGACGCAGAGCGAGAGAAGAGAGCACCAGAGAAGAAAGAGAGAGATGGGTTCGGGTGGGTTTGAGAGAGAAGAGGAGAGATCGGGTCGGGTTATGAATTAACGGATCTGGTTAGTATCAATTGCCATGTCAACATGCCACATAATATAAAAATGCCATGTCAGCACGCCACATCAGCAGTTAACCGAGGTTTTAACAGAAAATGGACGGAGGGGGTATGTTGAACAATTTTTGAAACATTAGGGGACAAAAATGTGCAGATTTTTTAAAAAATTAAGGGGCAAAAGTGTATTTTTTTTTTTATTTTTTTTATGGTTTTGTTTTGCTCTACTGAAATGTGGGCTAATTAATTCATTAATCATTACGCTAATTACTCTCTCTGTCTTACATACAGACGTAGGAGCAATGAGTGGATGCATAATTTTCATCCAAAAGGATCTCCATATAAGGGAGGTCCAACAAGAGGTCTTAGTGGGTTGCCTCGGTTTCGTCTCTCTCGTTGGTGGTCTGACAGCTGGTCGCACTTCTGACGCAATTGGTCGCAAATAGACAATAGCTCTGGCTGCCTTAATCTTCCAATTTGGCGCCATTATCATGACATTTGCCTCGAATTTCTCTATCTTGATGCTCGGTCGATTATTTGCAGGCGGGGGTATTGGTTTCGGCATAATGATTGCTCCGGTTTATATCGCCGAGATACTGCCAGCTGGCGATCATGGGTCCCTAACCTCCTTTCCCGAAATATTTATAAACATAGGGATTTTATTAGGGTATATTTCCAATTATGCTTTTTCGGGGTTATCCGAGCATATCAATTGGAGGGTCATGTTAGCAGCAGGAATTTTGCCTTCGATCTTTTTAGGGTTTGCGTTAGTTTTTATACCCGAATCGCCGAGGTGGCTGGTTATGGAAAACCGTATCGAAGAAGCCCGTTCGGTTCTGATCAAAATGACGGGATCGGAAAAAAGAGACCGAGCAGAAGTTATCCGAGATACAAGAGACCGTGAGACCATTGCCAGCTGGCAAAGACGAGTCCGAAAAGGCCGTTTGGTTACAACTTTTAAAACCATCGGAAGTTCTTAAAAAAATGTTGATTACGGGCGTAGGGATCCACTTCTTTCAACAAATAACGGGCCTTGATGCGACCGTTTATTACAGCCCGAAAATCCTCGGCAGTGCGGGGATTAAATCTGATAATAAACTTTTAGCCGCGACGGTTGCGGTTGGGTTCGCCAAAACCGTATTTGTTTTCCCCGCAGTTTTCCTCATAGATGCATCAGTAGAAAGCCATTAACCTACATTAGTACTATCGGCATGACTTTTTGTTTATTTTGCTTGGCTATTTCGCTCCACTTATTAGACAATAATATGATTGCTCAAAACATCGGTATAGGGGTGGCCATAGAGATGGTCTGTGGAAACGTCACGTGTTTTTCGATTGGAATGGGGCCAAGGCCTGGGGTTTTGTGCTCGGAAATATTTCCTCTGATGGTGCGGGCCCAGGCAGCTGCGCTGGGAATCGTGGTTAATCGAATTAGTAGCGGTTTGGTCGCGATGACGTTTTTGTCAACTTGTATAGTATTATCGGTGTCTGGCACATTCTTTATGTTTGGGGTTTTATCTGCGATTTCGGTATGGTTTGTGTATAAATGCGTGCCCGAGACGAAAGGAAAGAGTTTGGAACAGATAACCGAGCTTTTCGGTGGGGACGACGAAGGGGGGTTAGAAGGGAAAGAGATGGAGCTTGGCAATGTTAAGTATCAACGGATTTTTAACCAATAGTACTGGAAAATTTCACAGGATAAATTCACTATTTTGTGTAGTTTTATTATTTTTATTTTTTTAAGTTTCGGATACTAATTCTTAGATAGTACTAATGCTCAACATTGGGGTTTTTTTGGCAGCTTCCACGCTCCACAATTTTTGGCCGTTCGATTCTTCTTTGCTCGGTCGTTCGATCAGAGGATCAAAAAATACCTAATAGCCGCCGTTCTCTCTTCCTCTCCTCATTCACATTCGCGCTCCATTCACATTCGTGCTCGTGGGAGAAAAAGAGCGAGGGCGACCAGAACCCTAGGCGAAAAGTGTTGGTTATATTTCAATAAAATAACCAAATAAACAAATTAAATAATCAATTAAATAATAATAAATAAATATGTAAATCGAGAACAAGCCTGGATGTAGCCGCGCGGTCGTGCCGCTGCTGCCCTAAAGACAGATTAACGCCCTCTAGTGCAGGATATTTCGTTTCTCCATCTCCAAGGTTCTACACCTCCGATTTGTCTCGGTTCCGATTTAGTAGCACAGTCGTAAAGCGGAAGACATACACATCGAAAGAGATGAAGTCATGTACACCGATTCTTCAACCAAGTTTTCTTCTTTCGAAAGTTGGAAACTAAGTAATATAATTGAGAGATCTATATTTCTTTGAGATTGCTTTTTTCTGATAAAAAAACTTCTTTTTCCATTTTCACTCTTTTCCTGGCTATTGATATATATTAAATCAAATGGAGTGAGAGCCCTTATAATCTTCTCCATTTCGGTTTCATTTAGAGAATTAAATGACATATAATTCTCTTCCTATATTATAACCGAAAATGGCCTTTGATGATAAATGAGATGTTTCATTCCCTTCTTAATATCTCGTAAATTCCTTTATTTTTAATGTTATGATATTATATTTAATGATGAATATTAACCTTCACATGTTAATATTTTATATCATTAAAATAAATATGTTTTAAAATTTAATTAGTATTATTTATAATAAATAATACAACAAAAAGGACGAAGAGGAGGAACCTAGCGACCACAATAGGGCCTACGCTGAGACCGGGACCAAGCGACGGCCACGACGGACGGAGACTTAGCCAATCGTGATGGCACCTGCTATTCCAGCCAAAGAGACGGCTCGAAGTTTGGAGGTACGTTTACGCCCCTTTTGTGCTGTCTTTCGTTGTTTCCTCTTTGTTCTTCGTTTTTTGGTTGTGTTTTCGTCCCTTTTCGTTCTGTTCGTTTTGAGTTGCTTGCTATGGCCCGATATGTACTGATTTCGTAAGTATTTGGCCTGATTCTGACGCTCGTCGTCCCTATTTTTTGCCAGCAACGGCTTTGATTGTGAGGTTCGTCGTCTTCTTTTTATGCTTTTGTTTTCGTATGACAGTTTCATCTCATGGCAGATTTGACATATTTTTGTTCTAATCATTATGTTTCGAAAAATTTGATCTATTTTGGAGTGTAGGTTTAATTTTCGTTTTCTAAATTTGGTCTCATAATAGCTCTTTTTCATATTGCAGGTGGACCAAAGTTGATTAAGATACCGGCAAGTCAGTTGAAGCAATCGCCACATTGCCAGATTGTAAAATTATGGAATCGTGAAGATGAGGATTTTAGCAGCGAGGATTGGACTGAGGAGGAGGATTTTCTGCATATTAGTGGGTGGAGGAAAGTGCTGATGTTTACAGTTGGAAGATTCGCTGTCCGTGGCATGCTGTTTTTTTCGAGTTTTGTTGGGTCCGAGTTGATCATAGGAGATTGGTGAATGCTGAGGTAATTTGATTCTTTTGGCGTATTTACTGATAAAATTGAAGTAATTTCACTCATCAAGACATTTAAAATTTAAAATTGCAAAAATATTCATTTCGAATGTGATATTTTATGTCATATCCAGAGGCATTTCTGGTATTTGAGGTATAAAAAAATATTATATTATTTTGGGCGAATTTCTTATTTTTCAGTTTTTTATGTAATTACTTTTTGATGTAATGCGTAAATAATAATGTTTTACCATGCTAATTTCAGGATGTATGCGATATTTTTGTCATATCCAGGGGTAGTTTTGGTATTCGAGGTAAAAATATTATATTATTTAGGCCAATTTCTTATTTCTTATTTTTTTTTCTGTAATTACTTTTTTTCACAATTCATAAATAATTATTTTTTGCCATAATAATTTCAGGATATATGCGACATTTTTATCATATCCAGGGGTGTTTTTTTTGTTAACTAAGGAGTTCTTCACAATTTAAGTAACAATTTAGGGCCTTTTTGCAAACTACACTTTTAATCTGCTGGAAATAATTTATGTGCTGCCAAGATAGGGATGTCAATGGGTTGGATAATACCCGTGCCCGACGGGTACCCGACCCGGGCGGGTCGGGTAATACCCGATTAAGCCTACCCGCGGGTCGGGTATTACCCGATTAAAAAATACCCGGCTCGGGTCGGGTAGGGTATGGGTGAGGTCGTACCCGACCCGTGGGTATACCCGACCCGAACCCGATTCTTAATAACCCTCATTATATTCATATTTTAATATTTTTTATTGGTTTTAATCTATGTTTTCTACTGATTATTTATTATACAACTTATTTTTTTATTTGTTTAGTAAATAAATAAAATAAATAATTTCCTAGATTTATGTTTATTTATTTTCGTTTTTATTGTTATTTTACGTTTCTATCAATTTTTGTTAATTCACGGTCCAAAATTTATGTTTAAAAATATTTTGTTGTCTATTTTGTGATTTTGTGATATTATTATGTTATATGAATCTATGATGTTATTTTAATTTGAAAAAATATATTTTTCGTTTGTATATTTTAATGTTTTTGTATATGTTTAGGTGTGGGTAAAATTTTCCGTGGGTAATCCGAAAACCCGCGGGTACTAAACGGGGCGGGTAAAATTACCCGTTTAGTTGACGGGTCGGGTACGGGTATTACCCGATTAAGAGGGGTAAGGGTATGGGTGAGCCTATACCCGACCCGAACCAGACCCATTGACATCCCTATGCCAAGATTATTTCGTTTTGTTTAATAAAGGTATCGAAAATCATTTCAAGCTTTCGAGTGTGGTATAAACAATATTTAAATATTTGATAGGGATATGCATGAGATTATTCCATAAAAATATTCAAGCGTGTTTAGGGTTTGAATTGGCGTTCAGTACTCTTTGCGATTTTTTCCTAATTTGCAGGTTTGTTTTTAAAATTAATGAAATTCAGTACTCCTTGCGATATTTTCTGTTTTTCAGGGTTTCTTTCGAAATTAACTGTCTTTTTTACCTCTTTTTCAGGAGTTTCGATCGCAAATCGAGTGAAAATTAAGCGAAATTGGTTAGAACCCTTCCGATAGAGAGAATGCAAAGAGAAAGGAGCTTCTTCAAACTTCGGTAAAAGAGAAATCAAAGAAATGGTATCCTGAAAACGAAGTGAGAATCCGTGCAGTGAAATATTGGGGTGATCATTTTCATAAGCTCTTTCTTTTGCATATTTAGGCTCTATTTGTGAATCCACTAATTCAAATCTCTCTTCGTTCTATGTTCAAAGTCCTCGGAAGTATCGGACAAGATGACTTTTTGCCTTACCTGATCAACAAAACTTTGTGGCATTAAACCCTAAACACCAATGTGCTTTATTTATGTATTATATGCGATTAGTAATTTAATATATTGTCTACTGTGATTACAGGTGGGGTCGACGGAAGGAAGAGTTGGTGTGCAGATTGATGGCTCCGTCAAGAGAAATGGACATAACGACTCAAGAAGACGCTATTGGATACGCGAGGAAGCATGATATAGTTGTGCCCGTTGCCAAGAGGTCCATTGATAGCCGTGATGTCAACCCTTGCCGCATTTGTCTCGTGGTGGTGCAACAATAAAAATGGAGAATGCTTTCAAACTTTGATGGGCACGAAGAATTCTACGTGTGTATGTACGTGTACGGACTTCGAGTTACTGAACTAGGTAGTCAAATTTGGCACACAATTTACGAGGTATTTGGTGTACATGACTTGGAAATATTTAATTCACTATCTGGCATGAGAACATGAGCCAATAACTCGATTTCTTTCACGAACTTGCTGGCCATTCTTGGGGTACATATAAAATCGCACCCTTTATTTTATACTGTAAATAAGAATCTCAATATACAAATACGAACTACAAATAGAAACATGAATACAAAATGCAAATATGGAAAACAAATATCAATATCAATCTTAATATCAAGTAGGTAGTAAAATTACAAAAATACAAATACGATACGTTGACGAAATAGAAAAACAAATAAGAATTTGAAATACAACTGCGGAAAACAAATATGAAATACATGTACAAACACGAAATACCAATACGAATATGAAATACAAAAAATGAAATACGAATACAGACACAAACATAAATACGAATATGACGAATATGATCAGGAATTAAAAATTATGAATTACGAATTACTAAACAACATCAAAATCGATCTTAATGCTAATTACAAATTATGAATTATGGAATGCGGATACAAACACGAACTTGAATACAAACACATATATGATTATGAAATATGAAGTATGACATACGAATTACAAATTACTGGTTACGAGTTACGAAATACCAACAACGAAATACGTTTACACATACAAATACGAGAAACCAATACCAATAAAGAGTACAAATACAAAATACAACCAACAATATTGATACGAACACAAACATGAATACGAATATGATTACGAATTAGCCTAAACCCTAAACCAAACACCAATACCAAAAAACGAATACGAATACAAATGATGAAAGATGAAACAAGAATTATGAATTATGAATTACCATTTACAAAATATGAAATGTGAAATACGAATACGAATAAAAATAAGAATAACAATACAAATACAATTACGAATACGAATACGAAAAACAAATCTCAGTGTCCATACCGATAGGAATAGCAATACGAACTACGAAATAAAAATACAGAAATATAAATATAAATACAAATGAAAACACAAATACAAATACAGAAGCAAAATACAAATACAAAATACAAATACGTACTAAAAATACCAGATACGTATACAAATATGACTACCAATACAAATACAAAGTACGAATATGAACACGAATATAATAACGAAAACGAAAAAAATATATAAATACCAATCTCAATATGAATTGCGAAAAAAAATACAAATACGAATGTGAATACGTAAACGAAATACAAATACCAAATACAATTACATAATACAAATACAAAATAACAACACACATACAAATACAAGAATGAAGTAGGAATACTAACACGAAGACAAACGCGAGTACAAATACTAATACGACTACCAATTACGAATTACGAATTGCGGGTTACAAATACCAAATTCGAAATTCGAAATTTGAAATCTGAATTACTAAATACTAAATACGAATTACAAGTACATATACATAATACGAAAAAAACAATACAAATACGAAAAACGAATACAAAATACGACAAGAAATACGAACACAAATACAAAAAAGGTATACGAAATACGAACAGAAATACACACACAAATACAAATACGATTGTGAATTACGACTTACGAATTACGAATAAAAACTGTATCCTAGATATTAAACCCAAAACGCTAAACTTTGAACCACAAATACTAAATACGAAATATGCAATACGAAATACGAAATTAGAATACACGAAACACGAAATACAAATACATATACACAAAATATATATTAATACACGTATAAGTTAAAAGACGAATACAAATATTAAATATATAATTACGGAATAAAAACACGACATAAAAAAAAAACACCAATACAAACTAGGAAATACGAATTACGAACTAGATAAGAAAATACAAAATAGAAAAATATGAAAAATGAAATAAGAAATAAGAAATAAGCATAACAATAAGAATATAAATACAAAGAGGAGATACAAATACGAAAACGAAAACCAAACATCAACAACATTACCAATAGAAATACCAATGCAAATACAAATACACAGATGAAATAAAAAATACAAATACGAATACCAAATACAATTATAGAACACCAATAGGAAATACGTATACAAACATAAAATATCAATACGAGTACAAAATTCGAAAACAAAATACAATATGAATACGAACATGAACGTAAGAATGAACACAAATACTAATACAATTAGGAATTAAGAATTATAAATAACAAATAACAAATTATGAAATACTAAATCATATGGATACAAATACAAAATACGAATACTAACACGAATACGCGAATAGGAATACTACACGAATACAAATATACGAACATGAACACGAATATGAAGCGTTGTTAAACGACGCGACCCATTCGAAAACACAATTATAGAGAAACCAAAAAAAAAAAAAAATCCACGAATACAAAATACAAATAATAACAATACAAGTACATATAAATTGAAATACGAATACTAAATTGAAATACGAATATACGAATACGACTAATACGCATGTACATGGATATGAATCCATAATCACGAATGAGAATAGGAATACTAAACATGAATACGAAATACAAATAATTTACAAATAAAAAAAATACAAATACACTTAAATGAAGATACTAATACGAAATAAGAAATGCAATTTACTAAATATGAGTACGAGGACAAATCGAAATACGACTGAGAAAATAAAAAATCAATATGAATACGAAATATGAATATGAAATATGAAAAAGGTTACCAATACTAAAATGCATACGAGTACAATTAGGAATTATGAATTACAAATTACGAATTACCCTTAAATCATGAACCCAAACCCCAAACTGTAGAACATAAAGACTAAAGCCTAAACCCTCAACCCTGAATCCAAAATCCAAAATCATAAAGGCGAAGTGCGAAATATGATATACGAAGTGAGAATACACGAACCACCAATACAATTACAAATACAAATGCAAAATATGAAATACAAAGTAAGAATATACGAAAGACGAATATGAAATACAAATACAAATACAAACACAAACACAAACACAAACACAAAAAATACGAATACGGGGACACATTTGCCAATGATGTATAGAAAATAAACCAATTTTAAAGAGGATCCATTTAAATCGTTCAAGAAAGTCGGCTCTCGAACGATTCAATCGAAGGCAATACAAATCTTAGCACATGCAATCTTTAACGTTCTTAAAGTACGTTGTTTTTTGCTGTCCGGATTATATTATAAAACATGTCACGATTCATCGAAAAAATACTTAGGAAAAACATAAAAATCAAAAGAAAGTAGGAATTTTTTTATTTTTTCAAACGAACCCGCGCAATAGCGCGGGTACCACGCTAGTTAGGTAAAAATTTCATTAGTCATGTTTTAGTGAGGCCTAGTCGGCCCAAAGGCCCATAAATATCTGGTCCGGTATTATATCATGAACTTTTACAAGACTTTTTTTGTCTGTTTATTTTTTATCATTTCTTTGAGCTAAAATGAAGCTTGGGATCCAAGGTTATGAGTAGGCCTCCAGTGGTATCCGGAAATATATTTGAAATTAAAGTTTGGGATTGGAATATTTGATTTCGGATTCGAATTTGGATATTAAATTTACTTTTATATATCATATTTGAGATTCTAGATTATCAGTATGAGTGTTATGTTTTGGATACTGCCCGATCCGATCCGAATCGTACTAGAAAAATATTTGGATTCGGAAAAATATTTGAATCCGGATCCGAATATGTATTTCGATTTTAATATCAGGTCCGGATATGTTCCATACGTTAATTTACTAGTGTTTTATATTTGAATATTAATCTATCATTTGTATTTCTACTTAATCATATAATATAATTTTGAAATAAATTATAATAGTAAAAAAAAAGTGTTCAAATTTCACCATAAATTATAATCTAACATTTGAAATGATTATAATGATATGACGTGAGAAGATTGTTTAAATATGTATGAAAAATAAATATTCAAATAAATTTGTATTGAAGGATTTTAGTTTGGTGATGATTTGGTTTATCTGTTTTAAAATACAACATACTAAAAATATGATTTTAGTCTTGTTACAAGAGAATATTTGAGGGAATAGAATTCAGGGGTAAACTTTACGATTAAGTGCATCAACCAATGAAATCAAGAGCTTCATTCATATAATATGTATGGTGATTTAAAGTATGTTTCATGCAAGTAGTATTTGTTTAAAATTCAATTTGTACGAGTAATATGATCATATATACCTTTTAAAGATGCTTCAATTATAGAAAAAATGAATAGAATGAATTTAAACTAGTCTAATGACATTAAAGATTTATTCAAATTAACTACACGTGAAATATTGGAAGAAAATTGAAGGAAAAATTGGCTATTCTTTGGTTAACCCGAATAAGAAATAAAATTATAATTTTACCAATTCCTTATTTTAAATTCATTTTTATGCAATTTTTTCATGACGCATTGATAAGACATTAATTATACACATTTTATGCCCTATACATAAGTGATATTGCACCATAATATGCATTAATTGTCTCCTTTATATATATAATAATCACAATTTGAATGTTGATACTACTAATTAAATGAATATGTGATTTTAGGTGCAATTTGGATAAAGCATAACATGAAGATCAAAAGGAAATGAAGAGATGGCCAAGATTCGGATTGCTGACCACTGCTTTGTATTTCGGCCATAACTTTAGTTATGGGCCTTAGATTAATTCATGCAGTAGCTTGTTGGAAAGAAGACACAAAGGCCCAACTTTCAATTATTTTCACCAGAGTCCAATTCGGACCAGAAGAAGGATCAAATCGAGCATCTTCCAGGGTCTTCTATCATGCAATGGGCATGCCTCTCACACCTTAGGCATGTGTACTTCACAAGGACTTCACACACTCTTCATGACCACTTTTTGGGTTATATAACCAGGTGCAAGGGCACCTTCTCTCTTGTTCCCCTTTTTACCTAGCAATTCTCCATCATTTTTTAGTTTAGAAGTTTAGTTATCATGTTTCTAGCGTAAGCCTCTTTAAGGCATAGTTAGTGTTTGTGTTGTTGTGTTGTAGCTTTTGAGACTTTTTATAATGAGTTATATTTGATTGTTGTTATTCTTTTCGTATTTTGAACTTATTATTGTCATGCTCAGTGATTCTAGTAAGTTTAATTAGGCCAATTTCTATGCTCAATAGCAATTTACAAGGGCCAAAAATCTTAAATGGTTGCTTTGCTGAATAGCTTCCATTAAGGGTTTGAATAATTTCTAGTGCAAATTTCTTTTTAACGGACTCAATAATCTCTGAACAAGCTCATTGTTTGGTAGGTTGTGATTTGTCTAAGTAGCCATTGATTTCTTTATTTTTGGTTATGATATTCAAATAGGTTAGTGTTTTGATTTACGAGCTGATCTAAATTGAAACTCTTTCTTTTCGTTTAAGTTATTTATCGGTTAGAGCTCATCTAACTGCACTTTGATCTTAATATAATTTCATTATTGAAGTCAAGGATAGAGTTACACGCAAAACACTACACGAAACTGTGCCTTATCTCTCACAAACACCAAACCTCGTTTTTACTTTAAGTTTTTCTTATTTCATGCTATCAACCAACCAACGAACACCCCCCCAATTGTGTCTTTCTTTTAGTTTTGAGTTATTTTAGTTGGAGTCTTTTCTTTTCTTTTCTTTTAGTTTTGAGTCTTTTCTTTTCTTTCTTTCTTTTATTTCTTTTCGTTTATTTTAATCTAATCTAATCTACGCAGCTCTCTGTGGTTCGATCCCTACTTTCACTTTCTACATTTTTAAGTTTAGGGTTATAAATTTCTTTTGGTAAACCTTTTAACGACTGTAAAATATTTGGTTATCAAAATGGCGCCGCTGCCGGGGAGCTGGTAACGGTATTAGTTTAGATTAATTTCACACTTTTCTTGTGTTGTACTTTTGTGTCAGAGTCAACCAAATTCGTAAAACTTTTTGTTAGTTTTTATCTTTTTCACTTTTTGTCAGAGTCACATTTTATTTACCTTTGTAACTTTTTCACTTTTTGTCAGAGTCACATACTATTTATTTTCTTTTGAGTCTGCATATTGCATTTACTAACTCTCGTTTGTAGACTTTGTTCTGTTTATGAGAGTAACTCGGAGTGCCAAAATTTCACTTACACCGCTGGATCTAGAGATTGAAAGAACACGCCGGGAGCAAAGAAGAGCAATTCCGGTGACACTGGAGTTAGGCGAGAGGTCTGGAAAGGTGGAGTACACGGACAACGAAGGCGAGTATCCTACCCCGCCATCTTCTCCTCACGCTACAACAGGTAATATTTTAAGAATGGCAAATAATGATGATAGAACCCTTAGGGACTTGTCTACCTTTGATTTTGCTACCAACCAGTACGGTATTGTCTTACCACCAGTCCCAAACTTTAAAATTCATACGGGTCTGCTTCAATTGTTGCCTACCTTTAATGGGAGTGTGGGAGAGGATCCACACTCTCATATGAGGGAGTTTAATCACATCACCGCCACTCTCATGCCGGCGGAGATTGTGGATGAAGGCCCGTATAAATTGCGATTGTTTTCATATAGTCTTAGAGGCCTAGCAAAGACTGGTACTATCATTTAGCTCCATTTCCAACAACTTGGGTAGAACTTCAAAAATTGTTTCTGGATAAATATTTTCCTGTCTCTCTCACTGCTTCTATTAGGAAACAAATATGTAGTATTCAACAAGAAGTAGGGGAAACCCTATATGAGTATTATGATCGTTTTCAAAAATTATGTGCAAAGTGTCCCAATCATCAAGTGCCAGAAAATCTTTTAATTCAACACTTGTATGACGGGATGCTTCAAGAAACTAGGGATAATGTAGATTCTGCTAGTGGGGGTGCATTCATAGATAAAACTGTTAGGCAAGCACGTACCCTGATTGAAACCATGGCCAAAAATGCCCAATCTAGTAGAACCAGATCCAGAATTAGGGGAGTTAGTGAAGTGAGAGATTGTGATTTAGAAAAACGAGTGAGTGGAATAGACGCCAAGTTGGATAGCTTAGCTAATATGATGGCGTCGTTCATGGGAACGAAGGCGGAAGTAAAGTCTTGTGGTATATGCACCCAGACGGGGCATTCGACCGATTCTTGCCCGACACTCCAAGATGAAGAAAAAGTCACCACCACAGCTTGTGGGATCTTCAAACTGAACCATCAGGGAGGCTCAAATGGGGGTCAAAACCGCAACTATGATCCCTACTCTAAAACTTACAACCCTGGATGGCGTGATCACCCAAACTTCAGGTGGCGTGAACCTGGAAATCAGCAACAACCTCCTCAGAACTATAACCAAAATCATTCTCCTCCTCCTCCTCCTCCTCCTTCTCAAATGGACCCAAATCTAAAGAGTCTTTCTGACATTGTGTCCTCCTTGGCCGCTTCAACTAGTTCTTTTCAGAAAGACACAAAAAGCGCGCTGACACATCTCAGCACTCAAATTGCTCAAATATCCTCTGAGGTAAACCAGTTGAAAACTCAAGGGTCCTCTCAACTTCCTTCTCAACCTCTGAACCCTCGAGAGCATTCATGTGCCATCACCTTACGAAACGGAAAAGAAGTCGAAGGGAGCCATTCGAACAAGGACAATGAAGGAGAAGTCGAAGTGATTAAGGTGGATTCGGAGAAAATGAAGGAGAAGCCCAAGGAAACTACACCTTATAAACCTAGAGTTCCTTTTCCTAGCCGCCTAGCGGTTAACACGAAAAAGGATGAAGCAGAAAGAGATATCTTAGAGGTTCTGAAGAAGGTGGAAGTGAATATTCCGTTACTCGAGGCCATTCGCCAAGTCCCTCGTTATGCGAAATTTTTGAAGGACTTGTGCACGAATAAGAGAAAATTAAATGGCCATGAGAGAGTGACAATGAGCGAGAATGTATCTGCGGTTCTCCGTAAGAAGCTTCCAGTGAAGCAAAAGGATCCTGGCATGTTTGCCATTCCTTGTAGCATTGGGCACCATGAGTTTGCTCGATGCATGCTTGATCTTGGGGCATCTATCAATGTCATGCCCTTCTCTATCTATTCCTCCCTCGGTTTAGGACCTTTGAAAAAGACCGGGGTGATTATCCAACTGGCAGACCGTTCCACTTCTGTGCCAGAAGGAGTTATAGAGGATGTCCTTGTTAAGGTCAATGGTCTAGTCTTTCCTGCAGATTTCTATATTCTGCGGATGGATGAGTCCGAGAATTCTCCATGCTCGACTCCAATCCTTCTTGGAAGACCTTTCCTTAAAACTGCCCGAACCAAAATTGACGTGCATAATGGCACTCTTTCAATGGAATTTGATGGAGAACATATCTCCTTCAATATCTTTGATGCCATCAAGCACCCTTCTGATGGGCATGTTTCCGCTATTTGCACCATCGATCCTGTTGACGAGTGTGTCGACAACTTCTTCTCTTTTGAGTTCATAGAGCTGCTGGAGACCATTCTTGATCTCTCTCCAGATGAGCAGAATCTCTTACAGAGTCTATCTGCCCTCGCCATTGGTGAGGCATCTTCTTCTTCTCCTCTCTTGATAGACCTGAAACCTTCTCATGAGCCCACCAAACCATCCATTGTGAGTCCTCCATCTCTTGACCTCAAACCTCTACCAACTCATCTCAAGTATGCATACTTGGGCGAAGGAGAAACACTTCCGGTGATCATCTCTAGTAGCCTCACTTCTACTCAGGAAGATAAATTGGTTGATGTATTGAGGGACCACAAAACTGCTATTGGGTGGACTCTGGCTGATATAAACGGAATCAGCCCCTCTATGTGTATGCATCGTATATTATTGGAGGATGGTTCAAAACCGTCTCGAGAGCCTCAGCGCCGGCTCAATCCTCCAATGATGGAAGTGGTTAAAAAGGAAATAATCAAGCTGCTTGATGCGGGGATTATATACCCTATTACTGATTCAAAATGGGTATCTCCTATCCACGTGGTTCCTAAGAAAACTGGTATTACGATAGTTGAGAACCAGGATGGTGAAAAAGTTCCCATGAGAGCACAAAACGGATGGCGAGTATGCATTGACTACCGCAAGCTGAATACTGCCACCAGAAAAGACCATTTCCCTCTTCCCTTCATTGACCAGATGCTAGAGCGCCTTGCTGGGCGCCAACACTATTGCTTTCTAGATGGCTTCTCTGGTTACTTTCAAATAGCCATCTCACCAGAGGACCAAGAGAAAACCACCTTCACGTGCCCTTTTGGCACATTTGCCTACAGACGCATGCCCTTTGGGTTGTGCAATGCACCTGGCACTTTTCAGAGATGTATGATGTCCATCTTCTCTGATTACGTTACCCGAATTATTGAGGTCTTCATGGATGATTTCACTGTTTACGGTGATTCATTTGATGAATGTTTGGGAAACCTTAAGCTGATTCTTCAAAGGTGCGTAGAGACTAATCTGGTCCTGAATTACGAGAAATGCCATTTCATGGTAGATCAGGGCATAGTCTTAGGCCATGTGGTTTCATCTCGTGGTCTCGAGGTGGATAAAGCGAAGATCGACGTCATTAGATCCCTTCCATACCCAACCAATGTGAAGGATATTCGATCATTTCTCGGTCATGCCGGCTTCTACAGACGTTTCATCAAAGACTTCTCCAAAATCGCTCAACCTCTCTGTTTTCTTCTCCAAAAAGAGGCTTCTTTTGAGTTTGATGCGAAGTGCAAAGCGGCATTCGACCTTCTCAAGGAGAAATTGTGTTCTGCCCCAATCATTAAAGCTCCTGATTGGAATATGCCTTTCGAAATCATGTGTGATGCAAGTGATAAGGCAGTTGGAGCCGTTCTTGGGCAAAGAAATGGACGAGAACCCCATGTTCTGTCCTATGCTTCTCGGACCTTAGATGATGCTCAGTGCAACTATACCACCACGGAGAAAGAGCTTCTAGCCATTGTTTTTGCACTTGAGAAATTCAGGTCCTACCTCTTAGGGGCCAAGGTGATCATCTACTCCGATCATGCCGCGTTGAGGCATCTTTTTAAGAAGAAGGAGTCCAAGCCGAGACTCATTCGATGGATATTGTTGCTCCAGGAGTTCGACCTGGAGATTCGAGATAAACGAGGATCAGAGAATCTGGTTGCCGATCACCTTAGCCGCCTTCCTACGAACAATAAAGAGGGTACTCCGATCTCGGAATTCTTTCCGGAAGAATATCTTTATGCTGTGCATAGTTACACACCCTGGTATGCCGACATAGTGAATTATTTGGTATCTACAGACCTACCAGACGGTCTTACACGTGCACAGGCAGAACGAATCCGACACGACTCTCGATATTATATCTGGGATGAGCCTTATCTCTTTCGGATTGGGGCGGATCAAATTATTCGGAGATGTATACCGGATAATGAGATCCAATCCGTGCTGAAGTTCTGCCATTCTCTGGAGTGTGGAGGGCACTTTGGTGCCAAGCGGACAGCTCACAAAGTCCTTGAGTGTGGTTTTTTCTGGCCCACTCTTCATAAGGATGCTTACTTCTTTGCGAAGTCATGTGAGCGATGTCAGAAAACTGGAGGAATAACCAAGAGAAATGAGATGCCGATGAACTTTATTCTAGCATGCGAGGTTTTTGAAGTGTGGGGTATCGACTTCATGGGACCTTTTCCGCCCTCATACGGATTTGAGTATATTCTCCTCGCAGTCGACTATGTATCAAAGTGGGTTGAGGCAAAAGCCACAAAGAGGGCAGATTCGAAAACGGTTGTGGATTTTGTGAAGGACCAGATCTTTAGTAGGTTTGGAGTCCCCCGAGTAATCATCAGTGACAGAGGAAGTCATTTTTGCAACCGTAGCTTCGAGGCGTTAATGAAGCAATACCACGTCACACACAAGACCTCGACAGCCTATCACCCTCAGACTAATGGTCAAGCCGAGCTTTCTAATCGAGAAATCAAAGGTGTACTAGAGAAAGTGGTGAACCCCACTAGAAAAGATTGGAGTCTTCGGCTGAATGACGCACTCTGGGCATACAGGACTGCTTTCAAGTCCCCTCTTGGTATGTCCCCTTATCGGCTGGTCTATGGAAAGGCCTGCCATCTTCCGGTCGAACTCGAGCACAAGGCCTACTGGGCCATCAAAAAGTGCCATCTAGACTATCCCAACGATGGACTCAACCGGAAACTACAACTCCAGGAGTTAGAAGAACTCCGAAACGACGCATATGAGAACTCTCGCATCTACAAAGAGAAGACCAAGATGTATCACGACAAGAAGCTTGTCCACAAGGATTTCAAGGTGGGCGACAAGGTGTTGTTGTTCAACTCCAGACTCAAGCTGCACCCGGGCAAGTTAAAAAGTAGGTGGATAGGGCCTTTTCTCGTAACCAAATTGTTTGATTATGGTGCCGCAGAAATCCAGGGTCTCGATTCTGGAAAGATCTTCAAGGTAAACGGACATCGACTCAAGCGCTTTCATGAGAGTTTCGACGCGAGTTGGATTGACATTCACGAGCTTGGAGAGCCACCGTCCACTTCTTGATGGGATGGATTCGTCGGGCCAATGACGTTAAAGGAGGCGCTACTGGGAGGCAGCCCTGCGAATAAAGGTTGTATTTTTCTTTGTTTCTTTTACTTTATTGCATTTGCATAGCTACTTCACTCGGGGACGAGCAAAACATTAAGTGTGGGGTAGCATCTTAGTTACACGTTAGGTAGAAAACACCCTTAAAAAAAAAAAAAAAAAAAACCCAAATTAAAATCGAAATCATGAGTGAAAAATTATATTTTGTGTTGGAAAAGTGATATAACATGTTTAGATTCAAAGGGATCATGTGGACCAGTTAAGAAGAATAGAGGTCGTGGGTGTAGGGATCATTTGTCACTGGTAAACTCGATTTTTAGTTGAGCGCCACCATAAAATTTTAGAAAGATGTGAGGACTTACCATTGGACCGTGACCCGGAGCTCAAGTTTGTCTATACTATAATATCCATAATACACCACTATATAATCTCGTATAATATCCAAATCTATCAGTTTCCGAAGTCTCTTTGTTGCTTGGTTTTGGAGAAGGAGGGTTAGGCATTATTTAAGTAGAAAGGGTACGAGGAGTATAAGGGTAAGTGTGTCAAAGGAGTTTCGAGTTAGAAGATAGATCATGCACAATATTTTATTCTCTCGGGTAAACTCTATTTTCCACATATAGGCAATTTAGGGCATTATTATCATCAGATTCATGAGTCAAAAAAAAAAAAAAAAAAAAAAAAAAAAAAAAGAAAAAAAAAAAAAAAAAGAAAAAAGAAAAATTTGCACAATAAAAAAAAAAAAAAAAAGAAGAAGAATAATAAAAGAACTCAAATCTGTTTTATTAGCCCCTTGTATTTAGTCTAAACCCTAGTTTACCCGATGAGCTGTGAGAAAGAGTTAATTCCAGTCATACATCTTAGGCCAGTAGTAGGTTGAAACAAATTGGGCCAAATGACTGAAGGTGCTAGGAGATATGCACAATAGGAGGTTCATTATTACAAGCAGTTAGTGGTATAGGCGGACATTATTTCAGAAGTAGAGGTACGAGTGTAGAAAACCAAGTAACAACGTGACTGAAAGTAGCGAAATAGACAAGGAATAGTATAATCCACTATATCTCTAATATTATCCACTATAAATATACCATCATATCTCAATATAACCTCCATTATAATAAAATCCACCGTATTCCACCAGACATGACTTGAGAATTCCCCTCACACCAAGGTAGGAAATCATTATACATCTGAGAGATGAGAGATTGCGAGACACTCTATATATTCCACATTCATATTCCACTTTATAACTGAGAGTGAGTGCGAGTTTCACCAAAGTACATGGAATCTTACACACGGGACCAAAAATCATTATGGCTGGTACATTAGTGAAGATTGATTCTGGAACATGGGACCTACTTTACCAACGCAAATATAGTTGTTGCTCGAGGACGATCAAATGTTTAAGTGTGGGGTGATTTGATAAGACATTAATTATACACATTTTATGCCCTATACATAAGTGATATTGCACCATAATATGCATTAATTGTCTCCTTTATATATATAATAATCACAATTTGAATGTTGATACTACTAATTAAATGAATATGTGATTTTAGGTGCAATTTGGATAAAGCATAACATGAAGATCAAAAGGAAATGAAGAGATGGCCAAGATTCGGATTGCTGACCACTGCTTTGTATTTCGGCCATAACTTTAGTTATGGGCCTTAGATTAATTCATGCAGTAGCTTGTTGGAAAGAAGACACAAAGGCCCAACTTTCAATTATTTTCACCAGAGTCCAATTCGGACCAGAAGAAGGATCAAATCGAGCATCTTCCAGGGTCTTCTATCATGCAATGGGCATGCCTCTCACACCTTAGGCATGTGTACTTCACAAGGACTTCACACACTCTTCATGACCACTTTTTGGGTTATATAACCAGGTGCAAGGGCACCTTCTCTCTTGTTCCCCTTTTTACCTAGCAATTCTCCATCATTTTTTAGTTTAGAAGTTTAGTTATCATGTTTCTAGCGTAAGCCTCTTTAAGGCATAGTTAGTGTTTGTGTTGTTGTGTTGTAGCTTTTGAGACTTTTTATAATGAGTTATATTTGATTGTTGTTATTCTTTTCGTATTTTGAACTTATTATTGTCATGCTCAGTGATTCTAGTAAGTTTAATTAGGCCAATTTCTATGCTCAATAGCAATTTACAAGGGCCAAAAATCTTAAATGGTTGCTTTGCTGAATAGCTTCCATTAAGGGTTTGAATAATTTCTAGTGCAAATTTCTTTTTAACGGACTCAATAATCTCTGAACAAGCTCATTGTTTGGTAGGTTGTGATTTGTCTAAGTAGCCATTGATTTCTTTATTTTTGGTTATGATATTCAAATAGGTTAGTGTTTTGATTTACGAGCTGATCTAAATTGAAACTCTTTCTTTTCGTTTAAGTTATTTATCGGTTAGAGCTCATCTAACTGCACTTTGATCTTAATATAATTTCATTATTGAAGTCAAGGATAGAGTTACACGCAAAACACTACACGAAACTGTGCCTTATCTCTCACAAACACCAAACCTCGTTTTTACTTTAAGTTTTTCTTATTTCATGCTATCAACCAACCAACGAACACCCCCCCAATTGTGTCTTTCTTTTAGTTTTGAGTTATTTTAGTTGGAGTCTTTTCTTTTCTTTTCTTTTAGTTTTGAGTCTTTTCTTTTCTTTCTTTCTTTTATTTCTTTTCGTTTATTTTAATCTAATCTAATCTACGCAGCTCTCTGTGGTTCGATCCCTACTTTCACTTTCTACATTTTTAAGTTTAGGGTTATAAATTTCTTTTGGTAAACCTTTTAACGACTGTAAAATATTTGGTTATCACGCATCATCACAATTATTTCAACCATTAAATTTATAATATATGGCAATGCGAGGTGGATCAGTCTGCCAAGTTTATTTGGGTTTGCCCTTTTTAAAAGATAAAATTAAAGGGTTTTAAGGTATCTAAGTCCAATAAATACAAAGAAAATTGTGTTTATTTTTTCAAATATGAAATTGTGGATGAGGTGTATCAAATGTGGGTTTACCACATAGGGGAGGGGACAGAAGTACGGATGCCACATGCATTCAAAGATTGTAGTTGGTTTATACCTTCTTTCGTTTGATATATATCTAGCTATTGAATTTTTATATTGAATTTTTATGTGCCTGTTTATTTCTTTATATTGAATTTTTATGGATATGCTATTAGATTAGTGTGGTATTTTACAAGGGGACGGTTCAATAGAGTTCTTGCATAATAGAGTTCTTGCATAGTCCTTATTTAGAGTCCATTTCATGTCCGTTGATCGAATGTTGATGAGGGGACGAGATTAAAGGAAAAAAACACGCTGCCCTGATTGTTTCTCCTTGCCCAAATCCCAGATATCTCACGTGCTTTCCTGTCCTCTCTCTTTCAAATATGTTCAACAACCCGCACAAATATACCCGCACACAACCCGCAATTAGGGATGTCAATGGTGTGGATATTGCCCGAACCGACTCGAACCGTATCCGAAGAAATATCCGGATTCGAAAAAAATATCCGGATCCGAGTGGATCCGGATATGGATCTGGTTGCTAATTTTAGGATCCGAAACCGGATTCGATATTCGATTTTGGTGCGGGGACCGGATCCGTGTTCCGGAACCGGATATTTTTAGGATCTGGATACTCGGAACCGGATTCGAGTATCCGGAACCGGATCCGGATACGTATATTATATATTATTTTTATGTATTATATTTGATATTTGTTGAAAAATCATATATAAATTAATGATTTGTGAGTGATTTAAAATCACAATAGTAAAATTACGTTTAAATATAATCATATATATCGTTCATGTCACAAATTATATATATGTATAGCTAAAAAGTAAGTTATATTATGATAACATAGTATCCGTTTTAATATCCGAAAAAAAATCGTATCCGTATCCGTATCCGACAATATCCGAACCGTATCCGTATCCGTTTATTATCCGAACCGTATCCGGATCCGTATCCGTATCCGAAAAAAAATATGGATATGAATCTGGTATGACCACTATCCGAACCGTTGACACCCCTACCCGCAATGCATTTTTTTGGATAAATTTTTTTTTTTTTTTTTTTTTTTGAATGGTACCCAACAAGCGGTCGCTTGTCGTTTATGGTACCCAAGTGTTCTTACAAAAATAAAATAACAAAAAAAAAAATACATTGGACTACTGAAAATAAAAAAATAATATTTTAGATTGTTATTATGCTAACAATGTCTTGACCATAACAGCGCCGTTTCCATTGCTTTCATTGCATTTTGCGTCGTCGTCTTTGATTTGCCTGGGAAAATTCGTCCATTTCGCTCTAGCCAGATTGTCCACGTGGTTGCAATGAACAAAGTGTCCCACGTTTTCCTTTGGTTCTTGTCGAGATTGCTCCTATTATTGCTCCAAAAATTTAATAGGTTTTGATTTTGGTTTGGGGTCATCAAGTTGTTAGTACGATCATAGATAATTTTCCATATTTCCTTTGCATATACGCATTGCATGAATATGTGTACAACACATTCCAATTCGTTTTTACATAGGGGGCATCGGAATGGTCCTATCCATCCCTTGCGGTTTAGGATGTCTCCCGTTGGGATTCGGCCATTTATGGTTAGCCATATGAATATTTTTGTTTTTATCGGCGCCTTGGATTTCCATAACATATTGTTCCAAGAAACGCGCTCCCCCGGATCGATTAAGGCTATATATGAGCTTGAAGTAGAGAAGGAGTGGTCTCTCGTCCAATTCCATTTGATATTAACATTCGACCCATCACAATTTGAGGTCGAGATTTTATAGAAAGGAATGAGTTTAATCAAATCTTTTAAGAAAAAAGATAGTTTCGTTGGATTGAAGATCTCCAAATCTTGAACTGAACTTATTCCATATAGCTTTTGGATCCACTGCGCCCATAATGAGTCACGTTGGGTGTCTATTTTCCATAGCCACTTAAGAACTAGAGATTCATTTTGTGTTTTTAGGTTTTTGAGTCCCAGACCGCCCATATTCTTAGGGAGGCACACTTTATCCCAACTTATTAGTGCATTAGTTGAGTTGTATTCTTTGGAGCCTTTCCAAAAAAAAGCTCGGGTAGTTCTTTCAAGTTCGTTGATCACCCACTTTGGGAATAAACAACCTTGCATTAGGTATGTTGGTATACTTGATAGTACCGATTGCGCAAGTGTGTATCGTCCACCATAGGAAAGTAGTTTTCCTTGCCATGCCGAGATCTTTGTTCGTATTTTTTCTATAAGTGGCAGGAAATCTCTACCTCTGGGTTTGTTAATTGTCAGAGGAAACCCTAGGTACGTCGCCGGAAATCTCTACCTCTGGGGATGCAGCTCTTGCGGTATGGCTATAGGTAGGAAGCTACTTTTGCTCCAGTTTATTTCCAAGCCCGATATATCAGAGAAGACTTCCAAGGTTTGTCTTATTATTCGGATGTTCTTGGGATGTGCTTCTATGAAGATGACAGTGTCATCCGCGTATTGTAACGGGATAGGGGTTAATCTTGCTGCATTTGTCAGAAGTGGGGTAATGTTTGTAATAGCCCTTTGTAGAGCGTCAACAACAATGTTAAAAAGCAGTGGTGACAATGGATCACCCTGTCTCAGCCCCTTTTTGTGTGCGAAACTTTCGCTAATTTGACCATTTACTTTGATGGATGATGATGACGTGTTCAATAGTTGGAGGATCCACATAATCCATCTAGATGGAAATCCCCTGGTTATCAAAATATTCTTGAGGAAATTCCACGAAATATTATCAAATGTTTTTTTAAAATCTACTTTGAGCATTATAGATGGAATTTTGTGTTTGTGGAAATGGTTTAGTATTTCTCTTGTAACTAGGAAACTCTCCATTATACTCCTATTCTCTATGAAAGCAGTTTGATTAATACTAATAATTGGCTGAATGCATTTCTTCAGCCGGGAAGCAAGTATTTTCGTAATTATTTTGACCGGAGCATTAATACAACTAATCGGTCTGTAGTCTGCCAGTGTTTTGAGTCCTTCTTTTTTTGGTATCAGGGTTATACTAGCCTTATTAATGGAGGTAAGATCAACATCATTTTCATTAAATCTCTCAATCATTTTCATGAAATTTTCTCTCAAATTTGGCCAGAATTGTTGCCAAAATTCCGCTGGGATCCCATCCGGTCCCGATGACTTTCCTTTTTGTAAGTCATATATTGCACGTTTTACTTCACATTCGATAATTGGTAGTCCCAATGACTCCAAGTCTATTGCGTTATTGTCAGGGTATAGGGCTTTTATATCATAGTGTTTAACCTCCTTATGAGATTGCCCTAACAATTCTTTGTAATAGGATGTAAATGCTTTCATTATCTGGGTAGTTCCTTTTAGTATATTTTGGTTACCCATATCTATTTGACTAATGTAATTAATATGATTTTTGGTCGACGCTAGAGCATGAAAGTATGATGTGTTTTTGTCACCTAAACTTAGCCAAGTGCAGGATGATCTTTGTTGCCATTTGCATTCTTGATTGATTGCTAGCTCATGGTATTTTTCTTTTAAGTGTATTCTGAGTTTTCTTTCAGGGTATGAGAGGCCGTGTGCCTCTTCTTTCTTATCAAGTAAGGATATTACACTTGCACATCTATGTAGGTGCGAATCCTTAGAGTTAAAATTTTCTTTTGCCCATGCTGATAACATTAATTTAGTTTTATCTATTTTGCCATTAAAGTCACATATTGGGTTTTGAGTAGTTTGACTATTTAGTTCATTAGATGACCATATAATGTTCATAATTTCTAATGGTCTATTATATTTAAGCCAATATCGTTCAAGTTTAAAAACTTTAGAATATTTTGTATGGTTGATATTTTTCAGATGTAGCAATATAGGGCAATGATCAGATGTTATTAGAGGTAAGTCAACCAAATTTGCACTGTAATTATCTTGTATTATGTCGGCCGATATAAAGGCCCTATCCAGTTTGGAGAGGGTTGGAACATCCCTTTTGTTAGTCCACGTATATTTTCTACCATTTAGGTTTGCTTCTATGAGCTGACATTCATTTATTACATGATTAAATTCATTAATAATGTTGGTAGGGTGACAATTACTAGTTGATTCGCTATATTGACGAATTAGATTGAAGTCTCCTATGACTATCCAAGGTAGTTTTAGATTTTTATTGATATTTCCTAGTTCATTTAGAAATGGTAGTTTGTTTGCGTTTATACTTGGCCCATATATATTTGATAATAGTATTTTAGTGCCATCTCTACATTTTAACAATACATTAAGAGAGTAGTCTGTTTCAAAACTATCACACATTGTGTATGCTAAGGACCATGTTGTGATCGTTCCACCTTTACTTCCTGATGGGTTTTTGTATACAAAATTCTTAAATTTAGAGGTGCAAATATTCCTCAAGTTGAAAAAACTAGGATTTAAAATTTTTGTTTCTTGAAAACAACAAATATCGCAAGAAATATTTCGCATAGAAGTTTTGATAACATTACATTTCTGCGGTTGACCTAGCCCCCGCACGTTCCATGAAATAACAGATATAAGTTCCATAAATAAAATACTAAAAAAAATTGAAAGTGGATACATTCCCTTAAAATTAATTAAAGGGAAAAAACGGGTTTGGACCCGATAGTGTTGGCCCACCCATTATTAAAATAAACTAAACTATTCTTCAGCATGTTTCTGGCCGATGGTGCTCTTAGGGCCCACTTTCTTGCTATCAGATAAAGCCACTGCATCAGCCTCCATAGGCTCGGCTTCATCATGGACGCCAGTCTCCTCAAAAGCGGCTTCATTCAGCTCGCCACCTTCTAATGCTTCGTCATATCCCGCTGTGAATAGTCAAATACATGAAATACATGGAATGCCATGTCCATTAACATAGTGCGGGCCATGTGCGTGATGTTTTAGTGCGTCGTGTGTTTAACTAAAATTTTTGTATGGTATAAAATATTTCTCTTTTTCCATTTTTAATTATCCTTATATGTCAATTAATATTCTTACTCTATTCGAGAAATAAGAAATATTGTACCATTTTATACGTTTTTGCACTATTAATATCACTTGACGGCATGCCTTCTGATTTCTGAAAATAGGGGACACTAGTTTGAACTCGAGATAACTATTGTATTTTCATTAACGAAGCTCGAATCGAATTATTTGCGCTAATGGTACCACTTTTACATGAGGCATAAATTGTCAATAATAAAAAATTATTGTTTTCTAAGAATAACAACATATCAAACTAATGGTACCACTTTATACATGAAGCAGCAAATTGTCAATAATAAAAAAGATAATTTTATAAGAATAACAACATATCAAAGAGTTCATGAGATATTTACGGAACTGCTTCAAAAGAATAAACAACATAACAAATATTCAAAGTTCTCAAACAAGATTGAACATGACGAACAAAAGTCACAATATATTGATAGAAAAACCATTAATTATAAAAGGAAAAAACATCAATGGAATAGCATTTGATCGACTCGTAATCACTCCATTTCCTGTCCAACATTTGAGAGATAAAAGGATCAAATTTAAGATTAATTACAAGCAGTACACAATCATTTACACTGAACTGAATTTTTTTGAAGCACAAGAATCTAATTTTTATAGTTAATTTGTATATTGAAATTTGCCACTTCGCTGTGAATGTAGCAATCTAACACTAGTCGTTTGATTGATTTCCATTGGAGCAAGATCTGAAGGTATCTCGACAATTACGGGGAAAGTGCCTGAAGAAATATGATGATAAAATTGTTAATTTTAGTCATTTTGATGAACTAATGAAATATATAAGCATAAAATTGAACATAGCTTCCTGTAGAGAAGTATTCAAACGAAGCCCCTTAATTAAGATGGAAATTAACTTATAAAATGTACCATATTATCCCAATTCGGAACAGGCCCTTGAGTGGTGCGAGAAATTAAACCCAATTATTGATTAGCCGAAATTTAGCATAAAAAATAGAGAGTTGAGATTCGGATAAAAATAGAGAGAGAGCAAAAGATCTGCCGGGTCACGAAAGAGAGACGCACACCTGGATTAAGGGGCACACCTGGATGGGATAAAAATAGAGAGTTGAGATCCCTAAAGTTCTTCGACGTTCATGAAAGAGAGAGAAAGATCTGCCGGGTCCTTCGACAGTCGCGAGAGAGAGAAATGAGAGGGCTCCTCCTTTATCGCGAGGGTCGTATCTGGCATGACATGGCTCTTTGCTGACAGTTGTGAGAGATGAAGAACTCTAGTCGTAACTAACGGAAGAGAGGAGGGAGATTTTTGGGCATGAGAAGAAGAACAGTGAGGGAAGGGGAGTAGTTTGGTTTGGAAGAGAGAATGAGGAGTTCGTGCGGTCTGAGGTTCGGGCATAAGACACAAATAAGGGCAGCGTGTTATACTATTAAATCTGGTCCATTCAAAACAAATTTAGATCAAAGGACAAGAATTGGACTACAAATAAGAACTTCAAATAAGCACTCCATTGAACTCCATTGAACCGCCCCCATTTTATAATTCTATAATTATATTGAGCCACATCGCCTTTTCAGTTTGAGCCGTTCGATCAAGATCCAATGGTTCGGCATTTGGATACACCCGGTGTTTATGCACCTTGATATAAGGAAAAAAATAATCACTTTTGGTGTTCTTGCACCAAGCCCATTCACATTTTTTGCTGACGTAATTTGAAAAAAAAGTCACGTAACTTCATTCGCAAGTTCTCCTCCTCTCTCTCTTCTTCATTCTAGCGACCATTCTTTCCGCCCCCACCAAAAACCCTAGACGACGAGAGAAAATTCTGGACAAGATGCGCGATCGTACGATTCAATCGATAGCGACCGGCAAGTGACGGAAACTAAAATCTTAGGCAGGACGACCACACCAAGCCCTAACCCTAAGCGGCGATGGAGCCGTGACGGGCACATGAGGTCAACGGGTATTTCAGCGTGTTGCAATTCGGCAACATATTTGCCAGATAAAGTTTATTTTCGTGTGAGTGTTCTATTTTGGGTCGGATTTTCTGCAATTTAGCTCCTTCTTATGTATATTTTGGCTCGATTTGTCAATTAACTAATTCAATTCTCACTTCCTTCTTTGTTCAATTCAATGATGTTTAGGTCAGAGGGCGAGTTTGTCTATTCTCCAGTCATCTTCGACAAGAAAATTGGCATGCGTGCGGTTATGATTTCAGCAAATTTAGGATCTCTTGAATGATTAATCGAGATTGGGAGTTCAATTTCGAAGAATCATGCAAGTGATATTTTTGGACTATGACGGAACCATCGTTCCCGAATCTTCGATTAATAAAAAACTGAGCACGGACGTAATTGCGATTTTGAATAAACTATGTGTTATATCAATAATTAAATACAAGAAAATTATGGATAGAAAATAATTACAAGAAAAATTATGGATCAAAATGAAAAAATGACAAAAACCCCTAATCCTTTTCACACCTAAATCTTTGTCATGAATATAATATTATTTTTTGACTCTAGCCCCTTCTATCCTGTTCCATATACTCATTACTTTCGTGGCTAAGGGGAGAGGTGAAAGAAGAAGAAGAAGAAGCAAGAATAGGAGATTGGAGAAAAGGAAGAGAACAAGTGATTCAAGAGGAGAAAAGAAGAAAGGGAGCTCGTTTTCGAGGTTATTTTCATCGAGACAGCCACATATAGGTGGTGGGGGAGTTGTCTAGATCTTCTAATCTAATTTGCATAATTCTTCGTATTTCCTGCCATGGAAATCGATCGGAAGATGGATTTGAGGTTTCCTTGTGAAACCCTAAATTTTGGGGGGTGAAAGTAATTCTGGATTTTAGTGTTTCATAGATGGTTTTGGGATACAAGGATGGTGCCGTGATGATTCGGCCGCTTGAATAATGACGTTTCGATCATCTATGAGGCTTCCATCGAGAAAGGGTAAAAATTAGGGTTTCGGTTTTTGGGAAGAAAAGAAGTGATACATTGAGTTGTTTGTTCTTAATGGGTCGGGTTTATGTTTGGTTTTGAGTAAAGATCCTTTAACCCGGTATCCTCTAACCCTAGTTCAAATTCTGGATATAAGGGTAATTTCGTAATTTTGGAGGACATGATTTTTCAGGGGCACAATTATGCAATTGAGAAAAGGCTTAATCGCTTGATAACGTCCAACTAGATAATGGTTGGATTGGTGAGCTTTTTGGCCAACATTAAACGCATGGCTGAGTTTTCTCGTGTCATTCGTTCCTCTCGTATCCCGTTTAGGGTTTCATCTCGTAGTCATTAGTTATTCCGGTATGTCGGATAAGTAGAAGTATTGTAGTTGAACGGTTCTTTGACGGGTCTACCGAACTAGATTTCGTGTGTCACGTCTTCGTAATTTGGTCATAACTTCTCCGTTCGGTCTCCATTTCGCATATTCTTTGTTCCGTTGGAAAGCTTATTCCGAGACGATTTTAACGACACTAATTATGATTAATGAATCTAATTCTTCATTTATTTATTCATCATTTTATCTGTAGAACATGTGTAGTTCTTTGTAGTATGTATGATTGTTGTTTATGTAGATCAACTCATAGTGAGGATGAGAGGTGGACAAGGAAACCCATGTTTGGACATTAATGTAGTGTCTGGCCAGAGGTGCATTTTCGGGTCGCTCCCGAACTTGCAAACTGTTAGACGTAGCAGTATGGTTTCCTCAAGCTGATTGAGGGGGCGTGTCTTCAATTGTAGCGTGGTTGAAGACACCACTCTTGTATTAGAGTGCAGCGGACTCTTACCTCAAGCTGATTGAGGTATTTGTCTATGAGGGTTCCCGTGTGGTGCCGACCTTATCGAAGTAGTTGTTGTAGTATCACACTATGAATTCTATAGCAGTTGTTACCGTATTTGCAGGATCTTAGTTGTGGTAGTAGTTGTTGTGGTTGACTTTTACCTCAAGCTGATCCGAGGTACTAGTCAATGAGTTAGTCCCGTGTTGTTATCGTCGTGGTTTCACGATGAGAATTCTGTAGTGGTCGTTGTCGTATTTTGCAGAATTCGTGTTAGTTGTGGTAGTCGGTCATCGTGGTAGTCGTCATCGAGTAAATAATAATTAAATATTATTTTACTTATCTAACTCTCAGCCAACATTTCCAGGTAGCACTTGAGCTGGCAGTGGCATTTGTGTAGATTACGAGCGTAGCGGAGTGTGCGATCACCAGTTACTATATTTGTTTTAGTTGTATTGGTTTATGCCCACCATATGTTGTATTTAGTTGTTGTAGATTGTAGATTATAATTTATGCCAACTGGTTTTCGTATTTGTGTGTTTTTGACTCTGCTAATGCTCATATATTTAAGGTAAGTTAGTTGTGCACGATTATTTTATTTCGGGTCGTGACAACCCTTTTTGGTATCAGAGCAACGGTCCTAGTTGACCTGCAAAAGTCTTTAACACTATACCGTAGGTACCCATACCTTATCCAATGCGTCTTTGAACGACTTTAGAGAGTGTGAATACCATGTTCGAGAGCATTAACAATACCGCAGTGAGCGAATTGTTTTCGACGCTGCCAGAAGTGTGTGCGTGCGGGGTTGGGCAGAAGCCGACGAAGGCGAAGTATAACGTGGACGATACGTGCGAGGTTATTCGGCTATTGAAGGGCATGTCGCACATCGGGAACGCGAAGGAGAGTAGTGGCGGTTTGAGGTCTCGCATTTCGTTTCGAATGCCGGTCGAAGGGGTGGATTCTTTGCGGGGTTGTGGTGGATGCAAATGATTGGTTTCTTTTTTTGGATTTTTATTTTCGGGATGATGATTGTATATCTAGGCAATTTTGATTTTACATGACAAAGGATGAAAGGGGAAATCTAGATTGATGATGAGATGAAATGAAACGTGGAGGGTTTTTTTTTTTTTCTTTTTCTTTTTTCTTTTGTACAGAGGAGTGTGGTGTGTTTGTACAGATTGGCTCTTGCTTGTCTAACAAAATTCTAATCTTGCATTGAATGAAGATACCTTTCTGTTCATATTTTGTTGTTTTGGTTTTCAAAATTCAATTTACAAGCTATATTATCAAAATACCAGTAACACTACAAAGTTCAAATCAAACACACTTAAATTCTTGTCCATCTTATTAGTTACAAACCACAACGGAACCAGTCTCAGAAATATATTTTACCTACGCCTCCTAATCGGATCCGAACCCGATAAGAAATCAGACTGCTCTGACACACCATGTTTAACTTGGGTCGAAAAGTCTGACAAGTGGGCCTTAATCAATCCATCCAACCTATTATCATTACTAACAGTACTGATATTCCCTACAATACCGACATTAGCATCTAATTTCTCATTTTCATAACGACATACCAAATCCTTCAATTCATCATTTTGACAAAAGCTCGAATCACTATTATCGCTCACAATATCTCGATCCATGAGAGAAACGTAAACAGAGGTCTCCTTCTTCTGAATAATCTCTCTTTTGGGTCTCGTTAATGTGATCAAACACTTGAGATATATAGTTAATACTTAATTTAATTAGTTTGATTGAGATTTTAACAATTGCGTTTCTGACGCCTGAGAAGTGTGTTAGTGTTGGTCTCTCCTGATTGGTTCGGAAGCGCTTCCCTGTCTGGCTGAGCTGGCGGTTGGTTCACAATTCCTTCCTATATGCAATATTATTAAATATGAATTTTGCTTATAAGAAAGTATCAAATTGGTCCCTCCAAAAAAAGGAAATTCCCAAAAAGATATAAGAAAGTTCTGGAAGGGTATAATTGTAATTTTTCCCTTGGAATGGTACTTACACGAAATTGTACAAACACTGTGAAAGTTTTCTTTTCGATTCATAGCATTTTTATACGTTTTAAGGAGTTAAAATAACGTGTTTTTAGATCATTTGTATCATATCATTTACTACATAACTTCTCACCAAATTTTACAAACATAAAGAAAGTTATTTTTTAGATTCATAACAATCTTTTAACGCTATGAGGAGTCGAAATAACGTATTTTTGAGATGGTTTGAATCGAATGTTTTACTATGTAACTTTTCACCAAATTCAACAAACACTAACAAAGTTTTCTTTTCGATTCATAGCAAGCTTTTAACGCTTTGAGGAGTTCATATAACGTGTTTTTAGATCATTTGTATCGTATATTTTACTACATAACTTTTCACCAAATTGTACGAACACTAAGAAATTTGTTTTTCGATTCATAACATTCTTATAACGCTCTGAGGAGTCGAAATAACATGTTTTGAGATGGTTTGGATGGAATCTTTTACTACGTAACTTTTCACCAAATTGTAAACACACTAAGAAAGTTTTCTTTTCGATTCATAACAATCTTTTTACGTTTTGAGGAGTTCAAATGACGTGTATTTAGATCATTTGTATCATATCTTTTACAACATAACATTTCACCAAATTTTACAAACACTATGAAAGCTTGTTTTTTGATTCATAACAATATTTTTAACGCTTTGAGGATACCAAATAACTTGTTTTTGAGATTGTTTGGATCGAACCTTTTACTACGCAGTTTTTCATCAAATTTTACAAATAGTAAGAAAGTTTGTTTTTCCATTCATAACAATCTTTTTACGCTTTGAGGAGTTCAAATAACGTGTTTTTAGATCATTTGTATCATATCTTCTATTACATAATTTTTCACCAAATTTTACAAACACTAGGAAAGTTTGTTTTTCGTTTCATAATTATCTTTTAACGCTATGTGGAGCCCAAACAACGTGTTTTTGAGATGGTTTGGATCGAACCTTTTACTACGTAACTTTTCACCAAACTGTACAAACACTGTGAAAGTTTTCTTTTCGATTCATAGCATTTTTTTTTTTATGTTTTAAGTAGTTCAAACAACATGTTTTTAGATCATTTGTATCGTATCTTTTACTACATAACTTTTGACCAAATTTTACAAACACTAAAAAAGTTTATTTTTCGATTCATAACAATCTTGTAATGCTCTGAGGAATCCAAATAACATGTTTTCGAGATGGTTTGAATCGAATGTTTTAATACATAACTTTTCACCAAGTTGAACATACACTACGAATGTTTCCTTTTCGATTCATAGCAACAATTTAACGCTTTGAGGAGTTCAAATAACGTGTTTTTAGATCATTTGTATCGCATTTTTTACTACATAACTATTCACCAAATTTTACGAACGCTAAGAAAGTTTGTTTTTCGATTCATAACAATCTTTTAACGCTCTGAGGAGTCGAAATAACGTGTTTTGAGATGATTTGGATTGAATATTTTACTACGTAACTTTTCACCAAATTGTACAAACACTAAGAACGTTTTCTTTTCGATTCATAGCAATCTTTTTTACTCTTTGAGAATTTCAAAAAACGTGTTTTTAGATCATTTGTATTATATCATTTAATACATCACTTTTCACCAAATTTTACGAAAACTAACAAAGTTTGTTTTTGATTCATAACATTCTTGTAACGCTCTCATGAGTCCAGATAACGTGTTTTGGAGATGGTTTGGATCGAATCTTTTACTACGTAATTTTTCACCAAATTTTACAAACCCTAAGTTTGTTTTTCGATTCATAGCATTTTTTTACGTTTTAAGGAGTTCAAATAACGTGTTTTTAGATCATTTGTATCGTATCTTTTACTACATAAAATTTCACCAAATTTTGCAAATACTAAGAAAATTTATTTTTCGATTCAGAACAATCTTTTAACGCTCCGAGGAGTTCAAATAATAATGTTTTACGACGTAACTTTTCACCAAATTCAACAAACACTAAGAAAGTTTTCTTTTCCATTCATAGCAAGCTTTTAACGCTTTGAGGAGTTGAAATAACGTGTTTTTAGATCATTTGTATCGTATCTTTTACTACATAACTTTTCACCAAATTTTATGAACACAAAGATAGTTTGTTTTTTGATTCATAACATTCTTTTTGAGATGGTTTGGATCGAATCTTTTACTACGTAACTTTTCACCGAATTGTACAAACACTAAGAAAGTTTCTTTTTGATTCATAGCAAACTTTTTATGCTTTGAGGAGTTCAAATAACGTGTTTTTTAGATCATTTGTATCGTATCTTTTACTACATAACTTTTCACCAAATTGACAAACACTAAGAATACTTGTTTTTTCGATTCATAACAATCTTATTAACGCGCCGAGGAGACCAAATAACTTGTTTTTGAGATTGTTTGGATCGAATCTTTTACTACGTAACTTTTCACCAAATTGTACAAACACTAAGAAAGTTTGTTTTTCCATTCATAACAATCTTTTTATGCTTTTGGGAGTTCAAATAACGTGATTTTAGATCATTTGTATCGTATCTTTTAATACATTAACTTTTCACCAAATTTTACAAACACTAGGAACGTTTGTTTTCCAATTCATAGCAATCTTTTTACCCATTGAGGAGTTCAAATAATTTGTTTTTAGATCATTTGTATCGTATCTTTTACTATATATCTTTTCACCAAATTTTACAAACACGAAGAAAGTTTGTTTTTTTATTCATATTGATCATTTAACGCTCCGATGTTGGGGAATATCCCCGACCCCGGGCCCGCGCAGCGGAATGAAGGCCCGGTCCGGTTCCCCGATTCCCGAGATCACGCCATGACTTCGAAGGTACGATGCAAATAGAAGGACAGATTTATACCGGTGCAAAATTGATTGCACACGAAGGGTTGATCGCTGCCTTCTTTCTCCTGTCACGTTGGTGACAATCCGCGCGTCCCACACCACGCGTCTTTCACCGCTCGTTGACTTCGCCGATTCGCTTGATTTCGTCTCCGACTCAATCTACTCGTCCGAATCGATCACAACCGTAAGAGCCCCAGATGTTGCTCCTCTACGTGTATCCACCTTAACTCGTAAGACGTCGGTCACAGATGCACCTGCCTAGACGATGCACCGGTGAACTTGCTCGATCGAATTGATTCTCTATCTCTCGAGAAACTCTTTTCTCGATTTCTCTCTCTTCGCACCTTTTCACTTTGAGAAAGATCAAATCTGAATTCTCTCTTTTCTTTTTTGTGTCTTTGGCAGAATGATAACTTAATTCCTTAGTTAGGATGAGAGAGAAAATATCCTATTTATATCTAATAGGATTAGGATTAGCCAAGAGGCATGTATATCCAATATACACCCTTTCACATAGAAAAGTGCATGAACCTGTTTAGTATTATGTCCAGACGAAATTGATAAATTTCTCTGACAGAAAATCAACCAACATGAAAGTTGTAGATAATCTTATTATCTACACAACCCAATTTGGCCCAGCCCAATTGGAGTTCGTATGCAAACGTTATGACTGTTTTACTAACTGTATGTCATACTGTTGCACCCTTTCGGTATTTCACAGAAACGACACTGATACTTCGTTCATATGAAATATATTTCTTCATGAAGGTTGCATTGCTTCCGTTGGTTTGTGCGAAGAGTACATGAAGACTTTGTATATGAAGAAGATGTACTTTATGGAGTTGAGAGGTCTCGTGAAGGCAAAAGGACCTCCGCAATTGCTTTTATAAAGCATTGTGATGAAGGTAGCGGTACTGTTTGCCTAAGTGATAGTTCAAGTGGTGACTCGAATGAGAAGGCGTTACGATTAAAGTAGTAGTGTTCAAGTGGAAGATGTATGAGTGGATGTGCTAGGCAGAAAAGACTTTTGAGACGATTGAGGAGAATGATGCGGATAAAAAGTGAAGTTTGTAGTTTCGATTGTGATGGACATGATGCAGACCATTTGTGTCCCCCGTGAAGAGGGTGTCGTTTGATGGTAAGGTTGGTTGGAAAGATTTTGTGGATGTGCTGAATGAGAACCTAATACCCTACTCGTCGCGAGTTCATATCAAAGCATTGTGTTACGCACGTAACGCAATCAATGATCTCCTCAAGTTTGAAGAACCTAATACCCTACTCGTCGCGAGTTCATCCATAATGACTAAACCATGTCATGATCTCGCGGCTTCGGTCATATCCAATATATGTCACGTAGCATATATCTACGTTCCCGATTCGACAAACACTTTTGTCCCATGATTAGCAAAACATAATCATCTCCTCGACTAACGTACTAGTGTACGCGTTCAGTATATTATCTGATAATAGAAATGCTTCTCTCTTAAGCAAGCTGATCCGCGACTAGGGATGTTTAGAAATGACAATTTAAGTGTGACGGTTTTGCTGCACATAGTCCTCAACTATGTCGACGTCCACACAAGTTCAAATCAAGGTTCATGTAATCATATTACACAACCCCGCACACAGTTTTCATATAAGATAGATGCAAAAATGAAAAATTTTAAAATTCTGAAATTGCATTACTATAAGATAAGTTTGGGGTGATACAACGTTTACTAATCTATTAGACTAATCTCGTCCTACGAAACTATCTTTTAGATAACTAACTACTCTCTTCCTCCTCTAGGTATCTCAAACCTATAGCTTTCGCATGATAATCGTGCTTAGCTTGCGAGAGTGGCTTAGTAAACGGGTCCGCAACATTCCTGTCAGTATCAATCTTTTCAATGATCACATCCTTTCTTTGCAAAATCTCACGGATCAAGTGAAATTTTCTGAGTATGTGCTTGGAGCGGTGATGTTCCCTCGGTTCCTTGGACTGTGCTATTGCTCCAGTATTGTCGCAATACACAACTACAGGTTCCGAGATACTCGGGACTACTCCAAGTTCGGTCACAAATTTCCTGATCCATACCGCCTCCTTTGCCGCTTCGGAAGCCGCAATATACTCCGATTCAGTTGTAGAGTCTGCTATCGTGGGTTGTTTGGAACTCTTCCAAACTACCGCTCCACCATTTAGACAAAACACGTATCCGCTTTGTGATCGAAAGTCATCGACACATGTTTGGAAACTGGCGTCGGTAATCCATTGATGACCAACCCGGATGTCTTTCCACCATAAATTAGAAATTGATCCTTAGTTCTTCGTAAGTACTTAAGGATGTTCTTAACCGCGATCCAATGCATACCCCCTGGATTAGATTGGTAACGCGAAACGACGCTCAATGCATACGACACATCGGGGCGCGTACATATCATGGCATACATAATTTATCCAACTGCCGAAGCGTATGGAACAATACTCATCACATTCTTATCTTCGCTCGATGTCGGACATTGAGCTTTAGAATATGATATGCCACTCGACATTGGAAGAAGTCCTTTCTTCGAATTTTGCATTGAAAACCGTTTCAACACTTTGCCGATGTACGTGCTTTGACTCAAGCCGAGTAACTTCTTGGATCTATCTCTATAAATCCTCATGCCTAATATATAAGCGGCCTCGCCCAAATCTTTCATAGAGAAATGAGTATTTAAATACTTTTTAACATCCGTAAGCATCGAAATGTCGTTTCCTATGATCAAGATGTCGTCTACATATAGTACAAGAAATACTACGCGGCTCCCACTAACCTTCTTGTATACACAAGGTTCTTCTACGTTTTTCACAAAATTATATTCTCGTATAACTTCATCGAAACATATGTTCCAACTCCGAGAAGCTTGCTTCAATCCATAAATGGATCGTTGCAACTTGCACACTTTATCCGGACTCTTTGAATCGACAAAACCCTCGGGCTGTGTCATGTACACATCCTCTTCTAAGTTTCCGTTAAGGAATGCGGTTTTGACATCCATTTGCCAAATCTCGTAGTCATAATACGCAGAGATTGCAAGTAAGATCCGTATGGATTTAAGCATTGCTACGGGTGAAAATGTTTCTTCATAGTCTACACCATGAATTTGTTTGAAACCTTTCGCCACAAGCCGTGCCTTATAAGTGTTCACATTCCCATCCATGTCGGTCTTCTTCTTGAAGACCCATTTACATCCCACTGGTTTAACCCCGGGAGGTGGATCAATCAAGTTCCAAACTTGATTATCGTACATGGATTGAATCTCGGATTTCATGGCAGTTTGCCACTTATCGGAATCCTCGCTTTTCATAGCCTCGCGATAAGATGTCGGTTCATCATCTATGAATTCGACTTCATCGTCATTTGCCACGATAAAACCATATCGTACAGGCTCTTGACGAATCCTACCCGATCTACGAATTGCGCCTTGTGCACTTGACTCCGGATCCTCAACATTTGAGGAAATTGGATCAACGTTCATCGGTACAACGTTCGTTTGCGGGTCTCGAATTTCTTCGAGATCTATTTCAGTCCCATTCACTCGCCTAGAGATAAAATCCTCCTCAAGGAAGACTCCTCTTCGAGCTACGAAAAATTTATTTTCGATTGGAAGATAGAAATAATATCCTTTTGTTTCCTTAGGATACCCGACAAATAAACATATTTCAGATTTGGATTCGAGCTTATCCAAAATCAATTTTCGAACATATGCTTCACAACCCCAAATCTTAACAAAAGACAACTTTGGAGATTTTCCAAACCACATCTCATATGGCGTCTTTTGTACCGATTTAGAAGGTATGCGGTTCAATAAGAAAGCCGCTGTCTCTAGGTATATCCCCAAAACGATTTTGTAAGGGATGTTTGACTCATCATGGATCGAACCATGTCCAACAAGGTCCGATTCCTCCTCTCGGACACGCCATTCCATTGTGGCGTTCCTGCTGGAGTCCATTGTGGAACTATTCCACAATCTTTTAGATGATCTTCAAACTCATAGCTCAAATATTCGCCACCTCGATCCGATCGAATGGCTTTAATTTTCTTGCCAAGCTGATTTTCAACTTCGTTTTGAAACTCTTTGAACTTTTCAAAGGTCTCCGCTTTAGTACGCATCAAATAGATATATCCATATCTACTATGATCGTCCGTAAACGTAACAAAGTATCGATAGCCTCCTCTTGCCTCGATGCTCATCGGTCCACACACATCGGAATGTATGAGTTCCAATAGATCGTTGGACCGCTCTCCGACCTTGGAGAATGGTGCCTTTGTCATCTTGCCAAGCAAACAAGATTCGCAATTCCCAAATGAATCAAATTCAAATGAGTCGAGCATTCCATCTTTATGGAGTCTAGCAATGCGTTTCTCATTCACGTGACCTAGACGACAATGCCAAAAGAAAGTCCGATTATCAACTTTAGGTTTAATCCTTTTCGCATTAACGTTATACATGGACTCATTATTTCCGTGATCGAAATTCAACACATAAAGACCATTTTCTAACAGAACATTTCCATAGATAATAGAATCCTTACATATCGAAAACTCATTATTCCTAATAACGAATTCATAACCATCATTGGCTAGTTTCGACACACTTATTATGTTCTTACATAATGTTGGTACATAATAACAATTATTTAGTACTAATATAAGTCCACTAGGCAAAGTCAAATTAACTACTCCTACGGCAAACGCAGCAACTCTTGCTCCAGTCCCGACGCGTAGATCGACTTCACCCTTATCCAACCTACAACTATTTTGTTGAACCTGCATATTTCGACAAATATGAGTCTCACATCCGTTATCCAATACCCAATTAGTCATAGTTGAAATATTAACTTCAATAACGTTAATACCTGAGAGGCCGGTTGCTGAAACCGCCTTGCCCTTCTTCACCTCCTCGAGGTAAGACTTGCAATCACGCTTTCAATGTCCAGCCTTGTGACAATGGTAGCATGTCTCATCCTTGGATTTCTCCTTTCCCTTTTTATTCGGCTTCGAACGTTTCTCAGCCGAACTGCCCTTGGACTTTGATCTCTTACGATCCTTATTCTGAATTGTGAGAACATTTCCGGCAACTCTTGCCCTGTTCTCTCCGAACGACTTTAACGTCTCCGATTCAAAATTCTTGAGCATTCCGTGAAGCTCAGGGATCGTCTTATCCATCGAATGCATGTGATAGTTAGTCACGAACGGAGAAAACATTGGAGGAAGTGCACACAAGATCAAATCTTGTTGCATAATCTTCGACAATTTCTCTCCTAGCCTCTCTAGACGGTCTATGAGAGCTTGCACCTTCAAAACGTGAGTGCTCACCGAAGACCCCGAATGCATCTTGCAGTTTACCAACTCTTTGAGCATACTGAACCGTTCAATACGCTCCTGCTCTTGGAACATTTCCTTGAGCACAACGTTTATCGAGTATGCATCCGAGTCCTCAATCTGCTTTTGAAGACTAGCGTACATACCATGCCAACATGAGGCATGTAACGTCATTTGAGTCCTTCATAAGTTTCTCGAACGCGGCCTTTTCATCGGCCGTAGCATCGGGGCCCAGTTCTACTATTTTCGTATCCAATACGTGACTCTTGCCCTCTTGCCTGAGAACTATTCTCAGGTTTCGATGCCAGTCTAAGTAGTTCCGACCCACTAGCTTTTCCTTTTCTAATACCGATCTAATCGATAAGGTGTTGGTGTTACTAGAAGACATGTTCTACAAATGAATTAAAAGATTGATTATTAACGTTGCGTACTTATCTTATAGGCTTATATGATGATTATATGATAATGCTATTTTATCGAATCGATAACTCTCATACCGATACGGAATTCCAAGTCCATAACACTCAAGACCCATATTTTACGATCCTCCCATAAGTGACTATGGCCGACAAATGAGATCTAGATATTTTGGGTAGGATTAAATCCAATCGTATCCAATACGACTCTCGTTCCTTTATAGAATTTCGGTGACGAATTGTATCCAATACAATCCATGTTCCGTGTGTGCATTCTATCTATGCCCCGAACTCCAATTGGATTTGGTTGGACGGTTAAGTCACAACCATATCCAACGTATCGTTCAATCGAACTACTCACGTATCCCGTTTAGGGTTTCATCTCGGGTCATTCGTTCCTGATAAGTAGAAGTATTAATGGAGAAAAGGCTTAATCGCTCGATAATGTCCAATTAATTAATGGTTGGATTAATGAGCTATCGAGCCAAGATTAAACACATGGCTGAGTTGTCTCGGGTCATTCGTTCCTCTCGTATCCCGTTTAGGGTTTCATCTAGTAGTCATTAGTTATTTCGGTATGTCTGATAAGTAGAAGTATTGTAGTTGATCGGTTCTTTGACGGGTCTACTGAACCAGATTTCGTGTGTCATGTCTTCGTAATGTGGTCATAACTTCTCCGTTCGGTCTCCGTTTCGTGTGTTCTTGGTTCCGTTGGAAAGCTTATTCCGAGATGGTTCAAATGGCAGTAATTATGATTACTGAATATGATTCATCATTTATTTATTCATCATTTTAGATGTAGAATATGTGTAGTTCTTTGTAGTATGTAGGATTGTTGTTGATGTAGATCAACTAGTAGTGATGATGGATGGATAAGGAAACACATGTTTGGACATTAATGTAGTGTCTGGCCAGAGGTGCATCTTCAGGTCGCTTCCGAACTTGCGAACTGTTAGACGCAGCAGTACGGTCTCCTCGTGTAGTTGTAGTAAATGTAGTGCCGAGGGGGGGTGGTTTCAGTCGTGGCGTGGTTGAAGCCACCACTCTTGGGATAGAGTGCAGCGGACTTTTACCTCACGTAGACCCGAGGTACTAGTCTATGAGTGGGGATCCTTGTGGAAGCCAACCTTGTCGAAGTGGTTCTCTACGCTATGAATTCTGTAGTAGTTGTTACCGTATTTGCAGGATCATAGTTGTAGTGGAAGTAGTTGTTGTAGTATGACACTATGAATTCTGTAGCAGTTGTTACCGTATTTGCAGGATCTTAGTTGTGGTAGTAGTTGTTGTGGTTGAGTTTTACCTCAAGCTGATCCGGGGTACTAGTCAATGAGTTAGTCCCATGTTGTTATTGTTGTGGTTTCACGATGAGAATTATGTAGTAGTAGTTCCCGTATTTGTAGAATTCCTAGATCGTTGTAGTCGGTCATCATGGTAGTTCTCGTAGTAGGTTTCCGTGGTAGTCGTCGTCGAGTAAATAATAATTAAATTTTATTTTACTAATCTAACTCTCAGCCAACATTTCCAGGTAGCAATTGAAGTGGCAGTGGCATTCGTGTAGATTACGAGCGTAGCGGAGTGTGCGATCACCAGTTATGTTTGGTATTATTTTTTTCAAGGGTATTGATGATAATTCCCAATTTGTTTGGCGGAAGGACTAGATTTGGTAACAGAGACGATGCTCAGATTTGGTACCAATTATGATAAACCATGCTCATTCTTTTTATCGAACAGGTGGTGTGCGTGTTAGGAAAGGCCTCATGAAGAAAAAATCTCGCTCCCGAAGGGCATATCCTGTTTATAGAAGGGCTTTTTATTTATGCTACTTTTTAGGTAGTTATATTGCTTATCTGAGCACTACTTGTTTTCTTTTTTGGGGTCCAATCGCAAAATAAACCATCTTTACGTGTTATCGAGTGGGGTTAATTTGGAGAAAATGTCTTCGCAAAATTTGTCAGAGAAGAATGTTGAGAGGTATGAGTACAGAGAAGAAGTTTGAGAGGTACTGGTACCATACTAGTTTTGAGAAGTATGCATCAAACATTTTTGAGAGGTACCCATAACGGCACTGCATAGTGGAACCTTACCGTACCAACATAAGGTTGTACGAAAATGTGGTACCGATATGAAGCATGTTCATTTCCAATGATGGATTAATTAGTATTGGTGTTTTAGGGGTTTAACAGATTGTGTAATATTTTGCAATTTTTGTTTATGTAATTTTCATTTATATTAGTTTTATTTCGTACTAGTATTGTATTAAACAAGAATCATATTTATGATATTTTTCTAGTTAAATATTTTTACGAGGATTGTGCAAGTTGCATTTTAATTTAATTGTTTTTATTATATTTAGTAAATATTTTAAGAATACAAATATTGAGATTTTATGATATTATTCCCGTGAGATATTAAATAAAGAACATCAAACAAATCCAATCTATAACCAACTTGAAAATCATGGATTTCAATCAAGAATGAAACAAATAATTTTTGTTTACATGTATTTGAAATCCAACAAATCAAACAACTTGCATGGATTATCAAATACATGTATATCAATATACTTGTATTTGATATATCCATGGATATCAAAATACCTCAAATCAAACATGCCCACATAGATACATAGATACATACATACATACATACATACATAACATACATACATACATACATACACACACACATACACACATACATACATACATACATACATACATACATACATACTTACACACATACATAGCACATACGTACACGCATACACACGCACATACATACGTACGTACATACGTACGTACATACATACATACTACATACATACACACATACACACATACATATACACACATACACACATACACACATACCTACATACGTACACACATACGAACATACATACGTACATACATACATACGTACACACATACATGCACACATACGTACACACATACATACGTACATACGTACACACATACATACACACATACGTACGTACATACGCACGTACCTACGTACATACTTACATACATACGTACATACATACATACATACATACACACATTCGTACACACATACAGACACACATACACACACACATACGTACGTACATACACACGTACATACACACGTACATACATACATACATACATACATACATACATACATACATACATACATACGTGCATGCGTACATACGTACATACATACGTACCTATGTACATGCGTACATACATACATACGTACCTACGTACCTACGTACATACGTACGTACATACATACATATATACATACCTACATACGTACATACGTACCTACATACATACGTACATACGTACTTACCTGCATACGTACGTACGTACATACATACATACATACATACATACAAACATACATACACACATACACACATACATACATACTTACACACATACATACGTACACACATACATACGTACTCACATACGTACATACATACGTACGTTACGTACACACATACATACGCACATACGTACGCACGTACATACATAAATACTACATGCATACACACATACACACATACATACATACATACACACATACGTACATACGTACACACATACGTACATACATACGTACGTACATACATACGTACATACATACTTACAGACATACATACATACGTACACACATACATACGTACATACGTACACACATACGTTCACACATACGTTCACACATACGTACACACATATGTACATACACACATACGTACGTACATACGTACATACGTACATACGTACATACATACATACATACATTCGTATAAACATACATACATACACACATACGTACACACATACGTACGTACATACATACATACACACATACGTACACACATACGTACGTACATACACACGTACATACACACGTACATACACACGTACATACCTACATACGTACATACATACATACATACATACATACATACATACATACGTACATACGTACATACATGCATACATACGTACATACGTACATACATACGTACATACGTACATACATACGTACATACGTACATACATACGTAATTACGTACATACATACGTACATACATACATACATACATACCTACATACGTACGTACGTACATACATACATACATACCTACATACGTACGTACGTACATACATACATACATACATACGCACATACATACGCACATACGTACGCACGTACATACATACATACTACATGCATACACACATACACACATACACACATACATACATACATACACACATACGTACATACGTACATACATACGTACGTACATACATACGTACATACATACTTACAGACATACGTACATACGTACACACATACATACGTACATACGTACACACATACGTTCACACAGACGTACACACATTCGTACCTACACACATACGTACGTACATACGCACGTACATACGTACATACCTACATACATACATACATACATTCATATAAACATACATACATACACACATACGTACACACATACGTACGTACATACATACATACACACATACGTACACACATACGTACGTACATACACACGTACATACACACGTACATACCTACATACATACCTACGTACATACGTACATACGTACATACGTACATACATACATACATACGTACATACCTACATACATACATACCTACGTACATACGTACATACATACATACGTACATACGTACATACATGCATACATACGTACATACATACATACATACGTACATACATACGTACATACCTACGTACATACGTACATACGTACGTACATACATACATACATACCTACATACGTATGTACGTACGTACATACATACATACATACATACATTCCTACATACATACATACATACTTACATACATACATACTTACATTACATACATACCTACATACATACATACATACATACTTACCTACGTACGGACGTACGTACGTACATACATACATAATACGTGCATAATACACACACACACACACACACACACACACACACACACACACACACACACACACACACACACACACACACACACACACACATACATACACTGATACATACACTCATACATACATACATACATACATACATACACTCGTACATATATACATACACACACACACACACACACACACACACACACACACACTCATACATACATACACTCATACATACATACATACATACACTCCTACATACATACATACATACATACATACATACACTCATACATACATACATACATACATACATACATACATACACTCATACATACATACATACATACTCTCCATTTACTCTCTAGACCGCAGACGAGTGCAACTATTTTGGTGAATTTTTGGAGGATTTTCAGCTGGTTTAATATGGATCCGTTGAGAAGTTTGCAATTGTAATTTCGAGCTTTCTCGGCCGTCTGATATCCAAATTTGATGAGATTTAGACTATTTCGATTCGTTGAAACTTGCTCTACCTACCCGTGCAAGTTGCAATCCGAGATCTGAATTTTTTGGAACTTTCCCTCCTTCTTTTTTGCTATAAATAAGGTCCAAATCTGCTCTCTTCATCATTATCATCTCCAATCTTGTTCGAGAATCATTCAAGAAGTATTATCTTCATTGAAAGTGCTCTGAAACTCCTTCTCGCTAATCGTTGAGCCATTTTCGCCGTGAAAATCGCTACGAGTCTCGAAGTTTCTCTCCTACTCCTCTCACTTCCTCTCAAGGCGTGTCGGTGCAAGGACGACGCCAAGATCTTCCTTGTTTCTTCAATCTATTTTTCGGAACTTTCTTTTCAATTTTCAGATTTTGAATACGAATCTAGTTGAATCTTGTAGACATATATTGTGTGATTCATCTTGATACTTCAATAAACCTTGTGTGAATTTTGTGAATTTTATTTCGAATTATCTCCATTTGTTTGCGTGTAGAAAACGATAAAAAGTACACATGTCTTAATCGATTGATTGAAATGATTTTGAATACGTAAATGAACATTGATTAACATCAGCTTTTAAATATTTCTGTCTAGTTTCATTAATTTTTTTAATCACTCGATTTGAACTAATTTCCGATATGTTATGGATTTTACAAATTCACTTGATTGGGTAACTACTCATACAATAGTTTCTGAACAATTTTGCCCCTGCTTGTTCGTATATTTTCAGATCTGTAAAAATTGAAAATCTTTCATAATTGTTTATATACTTAAGTATAGTTTCATAATATTCTTGGTTCGTTTAATTTCGTGGAATTTCTTATTTGATATGAATATTTGAGTAAAATGCATGCAATTCTTGAATTTGCGAATCATTGCACCTCAAGAGAATAATTTTGTATATCTGAATTTTTTGAACTAGGACTTGAAATTTTGGACATCTGTTTTAACATTTGAATATCCATTGTGATAATTTTTCATAATTTTGTGATCACTAGAAATAATTCTTGAAAATTAAATTCCAATTTACATAATATTTCGTTGGAACGAATCTTTACTTCACACTAAATTTGTAATTGTTAGAAATTGTTTTGATTATAATGTGAAATTGAATTTGCACTTTGAACAACCCTTTTTACGAGTTATCACATATGCAAACTTTAGATCACCTTTAATTTTCTTTCGATTTCATGTATTTTTAGTCGAGACATAATTTATCGAGATTTCATCATTTTCATCTCTCTCAATGTTCTCATATACAAGATCCTTTTCCAAAGTTACTTGTTAACTTATGTGTTCTATATATTTATCCGCAACATATTTTCGGAAGGATTTATTCCCATAATATTTTCGAAAATACGAACTGTCTTATCATGTTTTTTTTCTATTCCTTGAATTTTTATGTTTGGATCCAATTGAACGACCACGTTTTAGGCGTATATCGCGTTTATTGATATACATAGGATGTTGAATACGTATAAGAGAATTCAATTGGAATATGTGATTTCGTAACTCTTTTTATGTCAACAAATGCATCAGGTAGTTGGTTTGCTATTTATTGGAAAATGAATAACTTTTGGAACTACTATTTCATATTGACTTGTTCGAAGATCAAATTGAGACATCAAATGGTCTTAGTAGAGTCATCCATTAAGACCATAAAATATCAAAATGGTCCAATGAGGGACCATTAGGCCCACATATATCTCCTTGAATACGTTCAAGGAACTCGCGAGACTCATGTCAAATCTTTGTTTGTGATGGACGAACAATTAATTTACTCTAATAACATGATGTACATGGAAACTCATTTGATAAAAGAAATCTTCTGGTTCTTCAATGAATGACTATTTGAATTTTCAATAATTCTTCGCATCATTATTGCTCCAGAATGGCCTAGATGATCTTGCCAAATCTCTAAATTGCTTCTTAAATTAGTGAAATTCTAATTCGTTATAGCATGAAATTCTATTGTGGTAATACGCATATAATATAAGCCATTGGGTAATGCCGGCAATTTTTCTTTTGCATGCTTTTTGTTGTTTTTTGTTTATTCTTAATAAGTTTTGGAAAAAAAAAATTCATGTAGTAACGGAAGGCCATCAATGGAACATACGCAACCGAAATGCTTTGGCATATTTTAATAAAGAAGGTCAATTAGAAACTTCAAATATTATTAAAATTATCTCTCAGCTATTTACAATAGAAAAGAAAAATGTATATTCTTTAATTATTCTTACAAAGTTCTTACCCCCCCCCCCCCCCCCCCCCCCCCCCCCACACACACACACATACACACACAAACCCCCACTAAAAATCCACGCCTTCGACCGGCATTCCAAACGAAACGCGAGACCCCAAACCACCGCTACTCTCCTTCGTGTTCCCGATATACGACATGCCCTTCAAAAGCTGAATCACCATGCTCGTATCGTCCACATAATACTTAGCCTTCGTCGGCTTTTGCCCAACCGCGCACGCAAACACTTCTGGCGGCGTGGAAAACAATTTGCTCAGCGTAGTTTTGTTAATGCTCTCGAACATGTCTTCGTCCGACCTATCGTCTCCGATACACATCAAAAAATCCGGAGTGTTTCCGTTACTCACGAGCGTCTCGATTAATTTCTCCACCACTAACCCCTTGCTAACCCCCTAAAACACAAAAATTCAAACGTTATCAAATTATGAAAATATCGTGTATATGAATACAAATATTAATTACCTGGGGTTTGACTTCAACGATGTGTTGACCACGTTTGACCAAGACTGGTTCGTTGGCCAAAACACTTTCTAGATGGCTCAACAATTCTTTCGCTTGACACGAACCAAAATCATGGTCCGAATATTGATGGTGCCAAACCAATCCGCTTTCTTTGGACTCTATGGTTGACCCATCGGTGGTCTCCATGTAGAGTTTCATAACGGGTTCGGCTATCTTCTTCCATTCGAAATCCATTTTCCGCGTACTTGTTTCCCACTCTCTATCCTTGCCCCACCTTATGTATATAACATGAAAATAAATATATGAAAATAAAGGATTTGACATGTAAATATTACCTAACAAAATATCCATGTTCGGCGGCAATACCAAGTCGATCACAAGAAGGAAACACGTCCAAAGAATCTCTACCTCGTCCGCTGACAATAAAAACCGTATTTTTCACATCGGCACATAACTTATTCAAAATCGCAATTACATCCATGCTCGGCTTTTTATTAATTGAAGATTCAGGAACGATGGTTCCGTCATAGTCCAAAAATATTGCTCGTTTTTCACTTTTTTTATACACGCTCGCGACATGATCGAGGGAGAGTTTTCTAAACCCGGGTTGGAGGGCCATGACCCGAAACCCTAATCCGAACCCGAAAGACCAACACCTCATGTTGTGATGGTCTTTGCAAGCCCGTTCCAAATCTTGCATGAAACTCTTCGCCCAATACGCCACGTGGTGAGAACTCACATATTTATAATGCTTCTCGTGCCTCAGTTGTTTCTCCACAACTGGTAAATTGATTGCACGGTACAATCCATCTGCCACATCATCAACGGACCAAGGGTTGACCCGATATGCACCGCTTAGAGATGGAGAGCACCCCACAAATTCCGAGATGATCAGAGTACTCGTAGGATGCGAGGAATTATGGTTAGGATTTTCGGTACCTTGGCGGCAAATTATGTACTCATACGGTACCAAGTTCATCCCATCTCGTAACGCGTTAACGATACAACACTCAGACGATGCATAATATGCAATTTTTTCATAAAATGGTATCTTGTCTTCGATTAACACTAACGGGTCGTAACCCGGCGACCCGTATTTAGAATTTACCCGATTCGCGACCAAAACCGTTTCTTTTCTCGCCTCTTCAACATCATGGCCCGAACTTCTCGCAGGATTTACGATTTGGACCAACACCACCTTCTCCCTAAGTCTAGGATTTCTTTCTAGAAGAATCTCAAACCCCAATAGCTTCAAACTTATTCCTTTGAAAATATCCATATCGTCCACTCCCAAAATTAGGGTTTTTCCTTCAAATTTCTTTTCAATTTCTTGAATTTTATGCACCGTAGAAGACTCGTTCAAAACCGACTTGAGCCGATTCACGTGGACCCCCACCGGGGAGATTTTAATATTGACTGTGCGTCCAAAATATTCGATCCCAATATAACCCCGTTTCGACTCGTAATCCAAGCCCAACATTCTGCCACAACAAGACAAAAAGTGTCTCGCGTAATCGAAAGTTTGAAACCCGATTAAATCTGCGTTCAACAACGATTTCAAAATCTCCTCCCTGATAGGTAGGGTCCGATAAATCTCCGACGAAGGGAACGGGCTGTGCAGAAAAAACCCTAATTTGACCCGATTCAATCTCTTCCTCAAAAAAGTCGGTACGAGCATTAAATGGTAGTCATGAACCCAAACGAAATCGTCATCGGTGTTTATCCCCTCCAATACTTTATCCGCAAATATTTTATTCGCGGACACGTACTCTTGGAAAACCGTGTGGTCGAATAGCACCTCCTTTTTGAGACAAATGGGAAGCATGGAATGAAACAAAGGCCATAAAAATTGCTTGCAAAACCCGTGATAATATTTCTTGTGCAAATCCGCATTGAGAAAAGTAGGAATGCATTTATATTCTTTGAATAAAATTTGGGATATATATTCTTGGTCAGCTTGGTCAATGTCGGCTTTTAAACTGCCGACATAGACGGTTTCGATGTCCTCGGAAAATGCTTCGGTTAATCAACTTAATTGCACCAAAATAGAATCCTTGTCCAAGGAGAAATTCCACTTGTTTGAAATCGGGTGTTTCTTGGAGATTATAGGGAGGAAATTCGCGACGATTATGTTGCGTTTTCGAAGGATTGGGGAGGATTCGGCGTCGGAGAACTGGTCCCAACTTGGATCCGTTATGATAGAGGGTGAAGTTACGACCTGCGGAAGAGCTCTGAACGTGTTCTGGATCTCAGAGGAGTCTTTTGAGGAACAGAGACTCGAGAGGTCTGGACAGAATAATGAAACCATGTTTTGACCTGTTAAATGTAGAATAGAATTGAATTGTCAAATTGGATTATTGTTTTCTGTATAATTACTACTAAGTGGCGATAAATAACTCATCTTGTTTTGTTCAAATAATTATAAAATATGCCAGATAAATGATTTTTTTTTTATAATTTAAAACTAAAAAGCTAGAAAAAATATTCATTCAAAACGGAAAAAACTAAGCTACAAAAAAGTGAGAACTTGGACTAGAATGCAAGTACGCAGAAAAAAAACTAAAATAGAAATGGGCTTCTTTAAGGTTAATAAGAATAAAATCAGGATAACAAAGCATTCAATCAGATAAGCGTAAATAATATGCTATTTTCTATATTTATAATTTTTCATCGTATTATTTAGCGATTAAGTAATTCTTTACCAGTTTGTGGCATGAAGATAAATCCAATTACCAGGAAAAAAATATAAAAAAAGGATTAACTGAAATAGAAAAAGCAAACTCAAAATTGAAACATTAAAATCAACTATAAATAGGAATAAATTTACTCAACCTTATCTAAATTATTTAACAATAAAAACCTCGAAAAGAAGAAAAATACACTTACTTACTACAACAATCAGACCTTTATCGACAAAATCAAAACTAAACAAAATCCCAAAAATCTCATTACAATAAACAGAGAAAATATCAATCGCCCATCAAAAAATTTCAAAGAAACACACTTACTATTTACTATTTTCAGAACAATTGGATAAAAAAAGAGGCAAAACTAACCCAATAAACAGCACCAATTTTTCTCTGTGAGTGAATTCAAGGAGAACAGGATTTCTTTCGCTATTTTCTTGCTTTGATTGAGATGTGGGTTAATAATTTGAGATTTTCTGGACCGTCTTTTTATATAATAGAAAATAGAGTTCACCTCCCAAACTCATCTCAACACCCTCGATGAATTTGGAAAATTATAGTTGGCCTCCCAATCTCATCTCAACACTCCCGATGAATTTGGCAAAATGTAGTTGGCCTTCCAAACTTATCTCAACACCCTCGATGAATTTGGTAAAAAATGGTTCAATGTGTTGATTAGCTTTTTTAATTGACTTAACTTAATATTAATTAATACGTTTAGTTGACATGTAAATATTTTTAATAGATTAATATTAGTACATGTTAATTAATGCATGAATTTAATTAAACAGTCAATTAAATTTCTAATGGAGTCAATTAATAATACTAATTAATTCACTCATCTCTTTTTTATCATCTCACCAAGAGAATTTTTGTGCTTGCAGGCTCAAAATATAACCCCTTTATTTAAAGAGAGAGAGCAGAGAATGCAAAGAAGCAGGCGGTAGACGTAGATAAATTTTGGCAAATATACGGATTTATGTACTTTTAGGTAGGTTAATGTAGAAGCTTATAAAGTTGAAGTTATCTTAAAATAGATATAATTCTAATTCTAATTCTAATTAAAATTAAAATTAAAATATAGACAATTTTTTAAACATTGGGCCGGCCTCTCCTTCTTCCACGTTTCCATTTCTTCAGCCGTTGGATTTAAGAGATTACTACCGTTGGATGGATAAAGTGTAGATATAAAAAATCTGTCTTTTTTTTTTTCTCATTACGATTGCTTGAAAAACCTAGACGAAAGCGAGAGGGAAAAGAGCCAGAGCAGCGGGATGCAAAGGAGATGATGTGCAAAACTCGCGCCATGGATGCGGAGGAAAGCACGGGTTCACCTCCGTTAGAGGTCATTTCCTTCCAGGCCGAGCTTTCCTCCTCGAGTGATTTCAGCGCGCTCCCACTCCGACAACAAAATTGCCAGATAAAGCTCATTTTCATGTGAGTTTTTTTCATTTTGGGTCAATCTGCAAATTAGCTCTTTTTTGGTATTTTTTTGGCTCGATTTGTCTTTGCTATCTCAGACTTCCCTTGGTTCTTTCTTCGATTCAACGGAGTTAGGTCAAAGGCCAGGCCGCCCAAGGCTTTGCTTTCGATTTTGCTTCCAGTATGGCAATTTCATTATGCTCTGAAATTTAGGGTTCAGGTGGCCAATTTTGATGTAATTTCATTGTACGATGCATAGGTCTGAAAGTCGGAATCGGGATCGGAATCGCTCGATGCCCATCGAGTCAGAATTGCCCGAGTCGGATCGGAATCGGCCGAATCGGATCGGAGAATCGGATTTTCAAATATTATTTTCAAATTGAAAAAACAAAACATTTATTTAAAAATTGAGAAAATATACGAAAATTATTTTAGGAGAAAATTATTGAAAAAATAATAAAAATGTGTTCTAAAAAAACAAACCAAAAATTGAAAATTTATTATTATTTTCAAAACTTGCTTGAAAATTATACTCATATATTATCATTAATTATCTTACAAGAATTTATTATTTTCTAAAAATAGATGATATGTTTGTACCAAGAATTATCATATTAATTGTCTTACAAAAAATATATATTATATTGCGATCTTATTGCTTGAATGATAATACACTAGTGCTTCGCTCGCGCAATTGCGCGGGTTTGTTTTTTGCTTGTTTGTTGTTGCAGTTACTTGTAATTTTAAATTTTAATTCATAGGGGTGCAATGTATTTGTTGGAATGTATGCATCGAGTAGCTGCTATGTTCTTCTGTCGCTTCATGAATTAGCAGCTCTATGTTGGTTGTGTGAATTCGACGGGTGAGTCGCAACATTTTCGAGAGTCCGAAAATAGAGGTTAACAAACTTTAAAAGTTAGATAAGTGTTGTATGGTTGATAAATCTAGTACAAAATATTGAAAAAGCGTGGCAAAATAATTTTTTCGTTTAGTTTTAAATCAAGCCTTAAGCATAATAGGAAATATAGCTAAGATTGTAATAGTTTGCCTCATATGACCATTGTACATTTTAAAGCAATAATTATTGGGGTTGTTGAATAGTTAGCTCTATTGAAACGTACTAATTATTTAATCGCACATCATCGGCAAGATTCGAAAATGTTAAACAAACAAAACAAATAATGTGTGTTATATCAATAATTAAATACAAGAAAATTCTGAATAGAAAATAATTACAAGAAAATTATGGATCAAAATGGAAAAATGACAAAAATCCCTAACCCCTTTCACACCTAAACTCTTGTCATGAGTATAATATAATTCTTTGACTCTAGACCCTTCTATCCTGTCCCATAACCTCTTAGTTTCGTGGCTCTAGAGAGAGGTGAAAGAAGAAGAAGAGGAAAGAAGAGGAGATTGGAGAAGATGAAGGAAACAAGTGATTCAAGAGGAGAAAAGAAGAAAAGGAGCTCGTTTTCGAAGTCTTTTTCATCAAGGCAGCCAGAGATAGGTGGTGGGGGAGTTGTCTAAACCAAGGAGCTTGAAGTTTTGAGGTAGTAAATCTATTTTCGAATCTAATTCGCAGCATGCTTCGTATTTACTGCCATGGAAACCGATTGAAAGATTGATTTGAGCTTTCCTTGTGGAAACCCTAGTTTTTGGGGGTTGAAGTAATTCTGGATTTTAGGGTTTCATAGATGGTTTTGGGATACAAGGATGGTGCCGTGGTGATTCGACCGCTCGAATAATGGCGTTTCGATCATCTATTAGGTTTCCATCGAGAAAGGGTAAAAAAAAATTAGGATTTCGATTTTTGGGAAGAAAGGAAGTGGTACAATTGAGTTGTTTGTTCTTAATGGGTCGGGTTTATGTTTGTTTTGAGTCAAGATCCTTTAACCAGGTATCCTCTAACCCTAGTTCAAATTCTGGATGTAAGGGGTATTTTAGTAATTGTGCAAGACATGATTTTTCAGGGGCACAATTATGAAAGAAAATATGGCTTAAGAATTAACTTGGAAGAATTTTTATAAATAGGCAATTCTGCAGTCAGAATTAGGTTCGTTCGAACGAACTATATGAGTGCGTTCGAACGGACTTATTCGTGACAGTCAGATTTTGGTTCGTTCGAACGAACTACCGAAATACGTTCGAACGAACCATTTAGGTGCGTTCGAACGGACTGAATTCCTATATATATATAATTCTGATTTCGTTTTGACCTAACTTTTTCTTGGGTTTTGAGCCGCCGTTTCTCTCTTCTCTTCCACAGAAATTCTAGATCAGATCTGGAGTGATTGAGAGGGAGAATTGAGCAAGGATCTAGAGAGAAGTAATCGTGACGTCGACTAGAACGGCGTTGACGATTTCCGATCGGTCGAAATAAAGGTGGACACGAGTAGAGGGACTGCACGAGCATTCCTTGGAGAAGGTTCACGGATTTGGAGAAGTAATCGACACATACTAACTTGTACGAGGTAATTGAAGGAAATACAGTTTCAGGATCAACCGTAAAAGTGTACACAAGGATAAACGAATGTAGTCGTACATTCGTGGCCATAACTGTCAGTGGGAAAATCCGATTTGAATGGTTCAAATTGGGTTATATAGATAATTAGATTATCTATAACCTTCATGTAGAAATATATTTCATATGAACGAAGTATTAGTGTCGTTTATGTGAAATACCGAAAGGGTGCAACAGTATGACATACAGTTAGTAAAACAGTAATAACTGTTGCATACGAACTCCAATTGGGCTGGGCCAAATTGGGTTGTGTAAATAATTAGATTATCTACAACTTTTATGTTGGGTGATTTTCTGTCTGAGAAATTTATCAATTTCGAAATGACAGAATACTGACCAGGTTCATGCAGTTTTCTGTGTGAGAGGGTGTATATTGGATATACATGCCTTTTGGCTAATCCTGATCCTATTAGGTATAAATAGGATACTTTCTCTCTCATCCATATCAGTTGAATCATTCTAAGCAATTGATTATTCTGCCCAATATACACAAGAAAAAGAGCAAATTCAGATTTGATCTTTAGTGAGTGAAAGGGTGCGAAGAGAGAGAAATCGAGAAAGGAGTTTCTCGAGTAATAGAGAATCAAACGATCGAGCAAGTTCGCCGGTGCATCGTCTAGGCAGGTGCATCCGCGACCGACGTCTTGCGACTCACGGTGGATACAAGTAGAGGAGCGACAATTGTGGCTCTTGGATTGTGATCGACTCAAGGAGTGAGAAGACGGTCAACGAACGGTGAAAGACGCGTGGTATGGGACGCGCGGATTGTCACCAACGTGACAGGAGATAGAAGGCGGCGATCAACCCTTCGTGCGTGATCAATTTCACGCTGGTATAGATCTATCCTTCTATTCGCATCGTACCCTCGAAGTCATGGCGTGATCTCGGGAATCGGGGAATCGGACCGGGCCTTCATTCCGCTGCGCGGGCCCGGGGTCGAGGATATTCTCCAACAGTAATTATCTCCAACTCTTCCTTTCTGGATGGTTTTAGAGCGTGATCCCGGTAGAATTAGGTTACGCAAGCGAAACTAATTCCGCTGCACACTTTGATAAGTGTGTGCGTAACCCTACAGTGGTATCAGAGCAATCGCTCGTTAAAACCATCGAAAATCGATGTTTTAGTTCGAATTTAGGAAATTTTAGAATTTTTGGGCTAAATTGCAAAATTACACAAAATTGAGCAAATATAAATGATAGGAAGACTTTTAATAAATCAATTATTGGATATTTGACGTTATTAAAGTGTTAAACAGATTGGATCTGTTGAAAAATTGGATTTTCGGAACAAAACGACAAAGAAATCAGGTTTTCATAAAATTGACAGATTAACGTTCGTTCGAACGAACCCTAGGGTTAGTTCGAACGAACTTGGAGTTGCGTTCGAACGAACCTGAGGTGAAATTTTTTTTGTCATGCGTTCGAACGAACTTGGAGTTGCGTTCGAACGAACTGAATTCTGGACAACAAAAAAAAAAATTTCTGTCAAAAATGCCCAATAATTTAAAATTTCCAATTTATAAATTCGATTTGGTATAGCATATAGCCTAAAACGGGGATGATTGTATGTGAATGCTTGTATGTGTGTTGTGTGGGGGCCGGTGAGCTTTCCAAATTGTATTTTATTTAATTATGTGGGGACCGGTGAGTCTTCCAAAGTTGTAATAAAATAAAATAGGTTTAGTTTTGAAGAGGGACCTTCAAGGCAAGACGACACGACACGACACGAAGATTGGATCTTCAAGAAAAGCAAAAGATCATCTTGGGTTTTAGGGTTGGGAATTTAGGGTTTTACGATTGCTCATAAAACTTAAAGGCCAATATGCTATACCGTAATTTTATTTGCTTTGTGAATGAATAAAATTAAATGATTTTTTTTTTAAAAAAAAAAAAATTCTCCCACGTAATAATCAAGTAAATTGCCTCCCAAAGTGGAACCTTCGAAACTAGTATTTGTTTATTTGTGTTGCATGGCCATAGTCTGGCACAGATTTACACGTGCGTAGCAAGGAAGGCATGCATTGATTAGGAGTTGACATGTTGCATGGCCATAGTCTGGCATGTCAATTCGCTGATTGAATGATACTCCACTTGTGGTTTGGACTTGACCAATTCGCTAGCTAGGCAAGGATTTGGGGCAAGGAGTGAGGTACACACACTCTGGTTTTGAGTTGGACTCAATACTGGACCTCGCGAATAGAGCAAGAATCATCTTGGAGATAATTGGACACCGTCCTACCCGACGTGACGTATTTTCTGAGTGGTTGACCATAGTCACCTTAGAAATACGTTAAATAGGGATCTTGTCCATTATGAGGTTTAAGGTATCAAATCTCCATTTCAATAGTGGGGGCTATTCGAAATGATAAAATAATGGGTATTTCAAGTTGTTTAAAATGAATTTTAATATATGAAAGACCACGTTATTAATTACATTATTTTTCAAAATTGTAGAATTCATGGCATTACCAAGTAATAACCGCTTCAGTTTGCGTTCCATTTTGGAAAAGGAACGAATGAACGGAAAGAACTTTCTCGACTGGCAGAGGAATCTGGGATTCGTTCTGAGACAGGAAGGAAAGGCACATGTCTTGGAGACGCCTATCCCTCCTGTGCCAGGGGATACAGCAACTGAGGATGAGACATTCGAATATACGACCATGATGGACGATTCGAATGATGTCACATGCCTCATGTTGGCTACTATGACTCCTGAATATCAAATTCAGTTTGAGAAACAGGATGCATACGAGATTATGAAACAGCTCAGGGAGATGTTTCAGGTTCAAGCAAGGGTGGAGAAGTATCAAGCTCTTGGCAATGCGACGCAATGCAAGATGCAAGAGGGTACGCCCGTTAGCTCTCATCTTCTCAAGATGAAAGGATATTTCGATCATCTTGAGAGGCTTGGCATGAAATTTGAGTTGGAGTTACAAACTGATTTGATCATGTTGTCACTGCCACCGAGTTTCGATTCGTTCATTTCGCATTTCCACATGTCGGACATGACAAGGACCATTCCCCAGCTTTTCGGAATGCTCAGAACATTCGAAAGTGACAAGAAACCGCGGTACATGAAGTCTAGGACTTCGGAGGTATTGGTGGTTCAAGGGAAGAATCCAAACAATGGGAACAATAACAAGAAGAGGAAGGCAAAGGGCAACAAGGTTGCGCCTAAGCCCGTGAGCAAGAAAACCAAGGATGACAAGAAGTGTTTCCACTGTCTCAAGGAGGGGCATTGGAAGCGTGATTGCGAGATCTTCCTGAGGGAGAGCAAGCAAAAGACCGCTTCCTCGGATACACCGGCATCAGGTATTTCCGTTATCGATTCTTATTTCTTTACTTTATCATCATGGGTGTTGGACACTGGATGTGGGACTCATATTTGTAATAATATGCTGGGCCTAAGAAGTAGAAGATCGTTGATTCGTGGCGAAGTTGATTTACGTGTCGGGAATGGAGCTCGAGTAGCAGCATTAGCCGAAGGGACGTATGATTTAACTTTGCCAAATGGACTTATTTTAGTTTTGAATAATTGTTGTTATGTACCTACTTTGAGTAGGAATATTATTTCTGTTTCGAGACTTATTGCGGATGGATATGAATTAGTTATTGGTACTAATGATTGTTTTATTCGCAAGAATGACATTTTCTTTAGTAATGTTCTAGTTGAAAATGGTTTATATGTCTTGGATTTAGAAAATAACAACAATAATCAGTCCATTTATAACATAAATACCACTCAAACAAATGAAACATACTCATGACATTGTCGTCTGGGACACATAAACGAGAAACGCATTGCTAGACTCCAAAAGGATGGAGTACTAGATTCTTTTGATTTAAAGTCAATAGAAAATTGCGAATCTTGTTTGATGGGTAAGATGACAAAGACACCTTTTTCCAAGAAAGGAGAAAGATCGAAAGATGTGTTGGCACTCATACATTCCGATGTATGTGGACCGATGAGTGTCGAGGCTAGAAATGGGTATCGCTACTTCGTGACTTTTACTGACGATTATAGTAGATATGGATATCTATACTTAATGCGTCACAAAAGTGAAACTTTTGAGAAATTCAAAGAATTTCAACACGAAGTAGAACTTCAACTGGGCAAGAAAGTAAAAACCATTCGATCGGATCGAGGTGGCGAATACTTGAGCTATGAGTTTGAGGACTATCTTCGAGATTGTGGTATAGTATCACAATGGACTCCACCCGTACAATCCAATGGAATGGAGTGTCCGAAAGGAGGAATCGGACTTTGTTAGACATGGTTCGCTCGATGATGAGTCGAATAGATTTGCCAAAGTCATTTTGGGGTTTCGCGCTTCAAACGGCCGCTCATATACTGAATAGAGTTCCGTCCAAATCGGTTGAAAAGACACCATATGAATTATGGCATGGCAAGGTGCCATCATTGTCTTATCTTAAGATTTGGGGTTGCGAGGCATACGTCAAAAGGTTATTGACGGAAAAACTCGAGCCAAGATCAGACAAGTGTTTATTTGTGGGGTATCCTCAAGAAACAAGAGGATACTACTTTTACTTGCCGTGCGAAAACAAGGTTTTCGTGGCTCGACGTGGACACTTCTTAGAGAAGGAATTCCTAGATCGTCAAGTCAGTGGGAGTAAAATTGATCTCGAAGAAATTCGAGAACCACAACGTGAACAGGTTGATTTGGAACAAGATTCTGAGTTACCATTAGATGGTGAACCAGAATCTAATACACAAGCTCTACGTAGATCTGGTAGGATTCGTCAAGAACCTGAGAGATATGGATTTCTCATTAGTAATGACGATGATGAGTTGACTCTAGATGATGAGCCAACCTCCTATAAAGGTGCTATGTCTAGCTTGGATTCCTCGAAATGGCATGACGCCATGAAAACCGAGATCCAGTCCATGTATGATAATAAGGTTTGGAATCTTATTGATCTACCTAATGGTGCTAAGACCGTTGGGTGCAAATGGGTTTTCAAGAAGAAAACCGACATGGATGGTAATGTACACACTTTTAAAGCAAGACTGGTGGCGAAAGGTTTCAAGCAAATTCATGGTATAGACTATGATGAAACGTTTTCTCCAGTAGCCATGTTTAAAAGTATTCGCATTCTTCTAGCGATAGCTGCATATCACGATTATGAGATATGGCAGATGGATGTCAAAACCGCTTTCCTTAACGGGAACCTTACCGAGGATGTGTATATGACACAACCCGAGGGTTTTGTCGACTCAAAGAATACGAATAAAGTGTGTAAGCTTTTGAGATCCATTTATGGATTAAAACAAGCATCTCGTGCGTGGAACATACGATTCGATGAGGTTATCGCAAAGTATGGTTTCATTCAAAATATCGAGGAACCTTGTGTATACAAGAAATTCGGTGGGAGTTCGGTTGTATTCCTCATCTTGTACGTGGACGACATCTTACTAATTGGAAATGACATCCCGATGCTTAACCAGGTTAAGGCATATTTGGATAGTCAATTCGCAATGAAGGACTTAGGAGAAGCTGCCTATATTTTAGGTGTGAAGATCTATAGAGATAGATCGAGGAGACTTCTCGGACTAAGTCAAAGTACATATATTGACAAAGTGATAACTAGGTTTCACATGGAGCAATCCAAGAAAGGATTTCTGCCAATGTCACATGGCATCACTCTCACTAAGGCTCAGTGTCCTTCAACGGACGCTGAACGTGAGCGAATGAGTCGGATCCCATATGCTTCGGCTATAGGATCGATCATGTATGCCATGATATGTACTAGACCAGATGTCGTATATGCGTTGAGTGTGACTTCCCGATATCAGTCTGATCCCGGGGAAGCTCACTGGTCCGCAGTCAAGAGCATTCTTAAGTATCTCAGGAATACTAAAGATATGTTTCTTGTCTATGGTGGTGCGGAAAGAGATCTGGTTATCCAAGGATATACAGATGCTAGTTTCCAAACTTGCCCGGACGATTTCCAATCTCAAAGTGGTTACGTCTTCACGCTCAATGGCGGAGCTGTTGTTTGGAAAAGCTCCAAACAGAAGACGGTGGCTGATTCTACAACTGAAGCGGAATACATCGCGGCTTCGGAAGCCGCAAAGGAGGCTGTCTGGCTACGACAGTTCGTGATGGAACTTGGAGTTATGCCAAGCATCTCGAGTCCCATGGATGTGTATTGTGATAATAACGGAGCAATAGCACAATCCAAGGAACCGCGAGCGCATCACAGGTCCAAGCATGTACTCCGGCGTTACCACTTGATTCGTGAGATTACGAAGAGAGGTGACGTGAAAATAATGAAGATACCTACTGATGATAACGTGGCCGATCCATTTACGAAGCCACTATCACGTGCCAAGCTTGAGCAGCATGCTAGGGCGATAGGATTGGGATATCTATCGCAGTGTTAGATTGGGTGTTTTATTTATGTTTCTTATTGCATAAGGGGATTCGATCTGCCTAGTGCAAGTGGGAGAACATTTATTATGCCCTAGGCGTGTTATTGGGATTGTATTTGTTTATGAGACAGATATTTATATTATTATTCATTATATGACCTAAACCTTCATATTTCAAAAATTTTAAATAACAAGAAAGTGTGTGAAAGGTTATTCGATTATAATAATCGGATAGACCTTGAATTTTATTCTAGTTTAGTGCATCGAGTCAATTGAGAATAATTTGTTGCATGGCCATAGTCTGGCATATTGATTCGTCAATTGAATGATAGTAAAACCGCTAAACGGGATGAATATAATTTTAAAACGTCCCTCGTGTATAAAGTTGTTCATAGGTTTGAACCAGGTAGTCCATTCACTGAATGGAGACTTTTACATACACTGGCATATTCGTAGATGAGATGATCAGGTTTTACCTGATCTGGGACGGTAGCGTCGATTCTAGAATATGGATATACGCGGCGTCGTATATTGGACTGACCACTATATGAGTTTGTAACATGGTTAGAGTCATTGGAGACGAACTCATATCCAGATAGTGCGTTTAGTTCTTCATACTTGAGTGATCTCACGGATACCTAGTATGTGAAAAGACAATGCTTTGATATAATTAACCCTACGCATAATTGTGTAGCAGAGATTACTATTGGGTATTGTTTTTAGCATAGGCAAAGGATGTGAGATTGCAAGATAGGAATTGTTCCTTTCTAACCTTGAAAAAGGATAGAGGGAGATATCTCTCGGGCCCCTCGATTGAATTGAGATTGATAAAATGCTTGGCCAAGCTCGATGGAACTCAGTAGAGTTCGCATTGTTATTATCAATCTAATTCTTATCGAGAAAATAGTGTATCTGATCAAAAGAAAAGAGGATGACTTGAAGTTTTAGACTTCACCGTGACTCATTTGATCGGAAGATATCGCGAACAAGAGGACTAGTAACACTTATCTGAGCCAGGTATGAAGATGTACTGCATCTTCATAAAGGTGTTCTCCACCTTTTTCGTTCTAATCCTGGGTAGGTATTAACGGCAGTCTAGTGCTCGCAATACCTTGTGGATTGCTGCCATATCCACTGCCAGTCTTAGACGAACCTACAACGGTCACACCAAGATTTCGTAACATATCGGATTCTCAAGATAATGCTCACCAATACGTTTGTTGGACAAACCAAAATGAAATCACGTGTGGTTAGATCTCACGACATATGTTGGACATATGGGCAAGTTGATTAAGTCTTAATCCAAGAGGGAGTTTGAAAGAAAATATGGCTTAAGAATTAACTTGGAAGAATTTATATAATTAGGCAAATATACAATCAGAATTGGGCCAGTTCATAATCTGGGCCCGCTCAGAATTTAGGATTTTAATCTAATTTCTAATAATTTGATTTTAATTAGAATTTTGGGCTTATTCTGATTTTATTTAGTTTTGGGCTTTAATTCTGAAATTAGGGTTTCTTAACCTAATTTCGGATTTAACCTAAAATTGCCTATATATATATTCAGAATTTCATTTTTCTCTTTTTTCTCTCTCCAATTTTCTGACCTAATTCGGCTGCCGAATTTTCTCTCTTTCACACAAAACCGAAACTGAGATCTGGAGAGTTTTTGAGCAGATTTTCTGAGCAAGTTCTTGAGAGGAATAATCGTGACATCAACTAGAACGGTGTTGGCGGTTTCGATCAGACGAAATCAAGGTGGACACGAGTAGAGGGAGTGCAAGAGCAATCCTTGGAGAAGGTTCACGAAATCTGGATAAGTAGGCTTCACGTACTAACTTGTACGAGGTAAAATTCTGAATAACTCTTCCTTTTTCGTGGTTTTCGAGTATGATCCAGGGTAGAATTAGGTTATACATACGAAATAATTCCGCTGCAAACCTCTAAATTCGTGTGTATAATCCTACATTTGTTTGTTCCTGTTTTTGTAGTTGTTTATGTTTGTATTTATTTAGCTATTTGTATTTGCTTGCGTGTGTCCACATATTTTTACGTATTTGTGTGCCATACATATATTCATGTAATTATGGTGTGTTTTTTTTTGCACATTCACTGGAAGTACGTTTTTGTTCTTGTCTGCTCTTGTTTACATATTTTCCGAAATTGTTACAAGACTTTTGTAATAAGGTCCGAACAAATACCGAATTTGAGCAGTCAAAGATGGTAAACCTCGAAATATACATTTGTATCTACTCGTTTCAAGTATTAAGAATGATACCGTTTGAATGATCAAAGAGTCCATTTTTGTGAACAATCAAAACAATGGTTATGTAAAAATTTGGTTATTTCTTTGAGGCATACCCTCAAAACATGACAATAATCTCATATGCCCTAGAAGTCTTCACGGAAATAACCGGTCTCTCGATCAATTGGGATAAGAGCACGTTCACAACGATTCGGATCCCGTCCGTACATGACGCAACAATTGCACGCATATTGAAATGTCAAAAAAGATAATTTCCGATAACATACTTGGGAATACCCTTAACAAGGACCAAACCGAAAAAAGAATACTTTTTCAATTAGTTAAAAAAGTCCAAACGAGAATATCATCGTGGAAAGGAAAACTCCTCACATTTGGAGGGAGACTCACCCTAATTAAGGACCAAACCGGTGTATGCGATGCAAGTGATGAAGCTACCCAAATGGGTCACAAAAGAAATTGAAAAAGTAATTAGAGCCTTTCTATGGTCCGGTTCGGACAAGCTCAATCCGGGAAAAAGCCTAATTAAATGGCAAACGGTATGCCTACCGAACAAATGTGGGGAATTGGCAATTTCGAACCTCCAAACATTCAACCAAGCCTTACTTCAAAAGTTATTATGGAAGATGGACATGGGCCAAGATAATCTATGGGCAAACTACACTAGGCGGTTACATGCAATTGGCAAGGCGGACAAAATAAATAGTATCCCGAACTATCAAGTTTCACCCCCCATGAAAGACATAAAGGAGATTCTCCCTAACTACATTAGTTTCACCACGAGAGAACCCATAGGACACACGGTCGAATGGAATTTAAATAACTCAAAAACCTTCACCACGAAGTCCGCATACACAAGACTAATAGACCCAGGAATGAGAAATGAGTGGCAAACATGGAAAACAAGAGCGCCACTAAAAGTGTGATTGTTCATTTGGCTAGTACTTCACCAAAGAATAAATACGGCCGATGTACTAGAGAGAAAAGGGTGGCCGAACACACCCATTTGCCAACTTTGCAAAAGACACCCCGAAACGACTCAACACTCAATTGCACCTACACGAAAGCGGTATGGAGGATTAGTAGAAATATTAATGCCGACTGGTGAACACTGCATACCGAAGGAAAAGTCATTGAAGTATGGAATAAAATTATAGATCCTTTATCGACAAACTACAAAAAACGATGGGATACAAGATGAATGGCAATGCTTTGGGCCATTTGGAAGGAGAGGAATGCGAGACTATTTCGCAACAAGCTCAACACGCCAAGAGGGGTGGCTATCCAAGCAACGGAGAGCGTGCTAGTATGGAGCAAGATCAAGAACTAACAACAACGCGGGGCTCAAAACTAATTGAGGCTAGCTAGGAATAGAGGTTCACTATCACGATAATCACTTTGTAAAGGAAATTAAATATAAGTTGTTTATTTATTATAAATCTCTATTTGATATGTGAGTTTTTAGGTTTAAGGGATAATACTACTTATTTTGTTTAAATTAAAATAATCTCACAACGTAATTATTAATTTTTTTTAAGCAAAACTGCGCTTTGGCCCATTTTTCATGAATGATAACATAATCTCAAAAAATATATATATTAGGTTATGTCTCACCAATTTCATCCAACTTTTCTTGATTGATCACCAATTAAAGTTGGACGAAAAATATCCTCAATTTGCAAATCAATGTTGCTTCCAATTAAATTTGTATTTTTAATTTGATTATTTTAATTGAAATTTAATTCACTGGACCATCGATTAGTTTAATTAGAAGTTAAATAATTGAATTTTTAATTACATTTTGTTAATTGAAAAAATTATGGAGTGCAAATTTGAAACACTTTTCACCCAATTTTCATTGGGAACATCATCACGAAAAGTTGGGTGAAATTGGGAGGCACAGTAGAAGGCCTCAAAAAATATGTTTGGACTTTGAACTTCAATTTCATAAACAAGATGCGTCGAATATTAAGCATTCTATATTTACAAAAGAAAATTAATAACATAATAACATATAAGAAATGTTGCAATTTAAATAACAAAAATTGTAATTTCAAAACAAAGAGAGAGAAGTATCAAACAAGAAAACAACTATTCGTTAAGAAAAGAGTAATATTATTAGAAAACAAAAAGACAAGTAGTAATGTCTCTTTACAATATACAAATATTTGCTGCCTTAGCTTTGAAGTGAAAAGGGGGGAACTCCATGAATCGAACTCTTCCTTTGTTGTTTACTCTGCCATGGTTTCCTTCTTGCAGTTCTCTAAATAATATTTCTTCATAACTCGCGTTTTTTAAATCAGGATGGAGAACAAGATGAAGAAGAACCAAGCAAAGGTTTTGATTAAATTAGGGGTTGAAAAGCTTGTTTGTTGTGATTATTATGATAAGAATAGCAGATGCATTGAACCTAGACAAAAGTGGAACGAGTCACTTTTTCTGAATTGTTTTGATACGTAGCATCCAAAAAAGCCTTATTTGCTAAACTAACATCGGAATTGTTCAATTGGCGAAAGAGTTTGTAATGAGTTTTATACTGCTAATCAGGATCAAATTGTGTTAAAAGGATCGAAACCAGAAATAATTGCTCTCTTTCGTCAGGGGTTTGCAAAACAAGGATTCTATGCCAAGATTTCTGAGAGTCCCGAAAGGAATGCTTGCATGTAGGGATGTCAATGGTGTGAATATTATCTGGACTGACCCGAATCGTATTCGAAGAAATATCCAGATCCGAAAAAATATCCGGATTCGAGTGAATACGGATATGGATATTGTTACACATTTTTGGAACCGGAACATAATCCGAGTATTTTTAGGATCCGAATACTCGGAACCGGATTGGAGTATCCGGATCATGTTATATATTATTTTTATATATTTTATTTGATCTTAGTTCATGTATCATATATAAATTAAAGATTTGTGAGTGCTTTAAAATCACAATCGTAAAATCACGTTTAAATATAATTATATATATCGTTAATGTTACAAATTATATATATATATTTCTAATTAAAAAATGAGTTATGTTATCATAACATATCATCCGTTTTAATATCCGAAAAAGTGTATCAATATCTGTTGGGTATCGACGTCACTACCGAGCCCCGCGCAGCGGATTGAGGGGCCCGGTCTGACCCGATCCCGAGGACCACGTCAACGACTCGAAAGTACGAATCATGAAATGCATCTAACCTATGAAATTAACTCTTAATTCATAGAGAATCATACCGCGTGAAATTGATCACGGAGACGGGTTGACTCTATTAGCTGCTGCTTGCTTCGATTCCGGCGACACGCACGTCCCACGCCCGCGCGATTCGACACCTAATGCGAAGCTCCGATTTGTCGTATACAACCGGAATTTATCCGGTTCGTCTCCGACCTTGCTCGTCCTTGCTCTCGATTGATCACAGTCGAAGATCTTAACTTAGATCTCTCTACTCGTATCCACCTCGAGCTAACATCTCTCGGTTGCGGCGAATTCCCCTAAAATTCCCGCAAGCTTGCTCAAATCTTTAATCCCTTTTCTCCAACTTGTCCAACAAGTTTTTCTCTCTTCTCTAGATCTAGATTACTGGCTGCAGCATCAGAAGGAAGAAGAGAGAGAGAGAGAGAGAGGTTACAGAGATTATATAATCAATCTCTGAATTAATGAGTATTAATGAGTATCAAAAACTGCTAATCCAGAATTCGGATCACTGTCCGTCATGACGCACGATATGGTGCGTCATGACGCACAAGTCACATTTACTTGGATATAGCCGTTATACAGTGTACCGTCATGACGCAGGATAACGTCCGTCATGACGCACCACCGTCATGACGCACAACTTGGTGCGTCGTGACGGTATACTCACAGATTGGCTTTTCTCAGAATTACTCTACTGTGCGTCATGATGCACAATATGGTGCGTCATGACGCACCATGTAATTTCTGCCAGATTTGCATAATCTTATTATGCATCCAATCGTTCCGACGAACACGTATGTTTGTCTACACTCATTTGTACATTCAACTAGTTGATCTGTAACTGTATTTCCTTCAATATCTGTATAGACAATATCCGAACAGTATCTTGTATCCGTATCCGTTTACTATCCGAACCGTATCCGGATCCGGATAATTCAATATCTTGATCCGTATCCGGAAAATAATATGGATATGGATCTGATAAGACCACTATCCGAACCATATCCGAACCGTTGACACCCCTAACTGTATGAATGTCACGAACGTATTTTTGTATTTATTTTCATTCGTGAGGGGTTTATCTAAATTTGGGAATTAAATTTCCAACAACCCCCTCCTTTCATCTTTTCTTTTCTTCTGTCACCCAAATCGAGATTAATTCTCTACTCCTCAAAAAGTCTCGCAGATTCATAAAAAAATTATTTTTTTGGAAAATCTTGGATCTAAATAAAAAATCATGTTTCTCATCGCTTTGATAAGTTTTTAGTCTTTGTATTGCTAAAAATACTAATTATATTAGTTAGGATTTTGGGTCCTTTTGATTAAAAATAGGTTATTTATGTAATTCATTTGGTTATTTGTTTAGTTAGTTTAGTTAAGTTAGTTTGATTAATTTGATTTTTCATTTTTTATATCACCTTATATTGATATTAGTTTGACTTTTATTTTTCAGAAAATACTATTGATATTATTATTTTTCAGACAATATTGTTTCTATTATTTTTGAAAATATTTGTTGCATTATTATTTACCACAAATTAATAACATAAAGAGGAAGATTTGTTTGGCGTTAGACCCACGAATAACGACTTCAAGCCAAGGAGCTCTGAATTACTCAATATTAAATGGCTTAATGACAATTTTATCCAGCTTCCCGTCAAAGTCACCAAACTAATGTTATTTAATAATATTATAATACTATTTTTGTATTATTTATATAATATTTTACTATTTTAATGTTATTTTAATATTATTTTAATACTATTTAAATGTTATTTATTATTATTTTAATGCTATTTTAAAACTATTTTAATATTATTTTAATACTCTTTTCATATTATTTTAATATTATTTTAATATCATTTTGATATTATTTTGATATTATTTTTATACTTCTAAATTTTTTTTTTAACTATTATAGGTTGTTCACGCGTTCGAGCATACTTAGTCGCGTTTATTTGTAGTCATTCAGTTTCTCGATCATTCTGACAATGGTGTTAGTGTCATACTTTTGACGTGCATGAATAAGATGGATGCCATTTACGTGCATGGAAATTGGTTTTATGTTGTTAGGAGAGTTTAAATACAATCGATATGGTCAAAAATATAAAATCCTAGATTTGATGTGTTTCGTCAAGTGACGTGAGGAAAGACACAAATTCAAGATTTTGTACTCATTTTTAAATTTTTTTCGCCAAACTATTTGCTAGAGAGTTAAGATCTACAAATTTGAATATTGCAATGCTGGTTTTGTAAATGGAGATTTTCTGACGATATTTATTATAAAAAATAATCGTCTTTGTACGTGCATAAAGAGGAATTTCCCCACTTATTATTAAGTGGGTCATAAAGTTAAAATAGTCTATTTCTGCTTTTGGGTCACAGTTGTGCTTTACAACTAAGATTCGTTTGAAAAGGATTTTAATATGGTTGGATGGTATTTTATTTATTAATTTTTGCCATGATTCTGTAGCCGTCCAGTTGGTTAAGGATAAGATATTAAAAATTAAGTTGGGGATTTAAGTTTCATTGATATTAATGAATGAAAGACTATGAAACTTTCTTCATTTACTCATTTTTTATTTATTAATTTTTAATAGGATGCGTTAAATTTAGACATTATAATTTGAATCAGCAACGACAAAAATTTAAGGGTAATCCATGTAAATTAATAAATTTTTTTGTCTTGTAAAAATGCTAGAATTTGTATGTTGCCTGATGATGAATATTAATTATACAATAATAAAAATGAAATAAAATAACAAATTAGATTAATTTATTCATAATCACACACGCATACGCACACGTACACACAAAACACATACACGCACATTTTTGCTCGTTTAGACATCAATTTAGTCATTTTTTAGAAAAGTAGGATAAGGACAACCCAACGGGTGTATATCATATATATCAATTCGTGTATAATCTAATTATACATAACAAACTTTCACAATCAGTTCCGTTACAAACACACCTTATCAAGCGTTGTAACAGACCATTGAGTATCTCTATACTAAACAATCTCGAGTAATTCCGTTGCAACGCATCGTTTCCTGCGTTGTAACGGACATTGAATACTTCCGTTGCAATGTAGCGTTTCTTGCGTTGTAACGGACCTTGAGTACTTTCGTTGTAACGCAGTTTTGTTGGGAATCGATCCGACCCCGGGCCCGCGCAGCGGGTATGAAGGCCCGGTCCGGTTTCCAAAACCCGAGATCACGCCTCGACTTCGAGAGTACTCAAGGTTGGTGACTAGCCTTGTGGGTCTTTAATTAACACTCGTGTATTGATGGTACGAGATTTGATCTTCGTGATCTAATATCATATGCATTTGATAGATAAGTCGATCCCTAAAATTGCATGAGATGCAACATAATTTGAATTGAAGATGCTCGGAGCATCCGAGGAATCCAATGCATTGAGATGCGTGGATGTCCTTGTAATTCAAGGGCGGGATCGAAAGAAATAAATGTCTAAGGGTATTTTGGGAAAAAGTTTTCCAAACAGAAAGTTCGGACAAAGAGTTGTCCAAACTAATGACTCAAAGAACGGTGAAATCCGAGGAGGATTAAACCTAGAAGTTGATTGCTTCTTTTGGCGTTGCCGTCTTGGCCATATAAACGAGATACATGTATCTAGATTCCATATGATGGATTGCTAGAATCATTCGAATTAGATTCGATTGATTAATGCGATACTTATTTATTAGGCAAGACGACAAAGGACGTCATTCTCCAAAGGTTGGAGAAAGATCCGACGAATTATTGAAAATTACATTAAGATGTAAAGGATCCGATAAATTCCGAGGCAAGAGGAGACTATCGATATTTTGTTACGTTTACGGACGGTTAAAGTAGATACGCTGATATCTATTTAATGCGTGCTGAAACAGAGACTTTTGAAATGTTCAAAGAGTTTCAAAAACAAAATACAAAATCGACTTAGCAAGAAAATCAAAACCCTTTGATAGGATCAAGGAGGCGAGTATTTGAGCTACGCACTTCGATAGGATCGAAGAGGCGATATTTGAGTTATAAGTATTGATGATCATTTATGATTGTGGAATCGTTTCACGATTATCTTCATTTCAAAACATTGAGATGTATTCGAAAGGAGAAAATGAACGCATGTTATACATGCTTCGATAAATGATAAGTCAAACGGATTTCCCAAAAATATTTTGGGGATACGCCCTTGAGACAGCGGCACTAATGAATGGTTGCATATATGATATGGACCATAAACCTTCTAATCGGTACAAAAGACGCCATATGAGATATGGATCGGAATGGTTCCGACGTTGTCATTTGTACAGATTTGAGGATGTGAGTATATTTCGAAATTTGTTTCGGTTAAACTCAATCCCAAATCTGAAAATTGTTCGTTTATCATATATCCTTAAGGAAACTAAAGGATATTGGTTCTAACATCCCGACGAAAATGAGATTTTCGTGGCTCGAAGAGATACCTTCCTGGAGGAGGACATAATGCGCACAAGTTTGGAACTTGATGTCATTTATCTCTACGCGGGCTAGTAGAAGTAGAATAAATCTCGAAAGAGTTCGACATCTGAAAATGAACATTGTGCCGATGAAAGTTGAGACGAGTTCATCAATAGTTGATGAATACGAGTCGAACACACAAAGAGTTTTTCGTAGATCAAGTAGGCTATATCATAAGCTGGTAAATACGGATTTATCATGGCTAATGATGATAGATCGAGATTATATGATGATTCGATATCCTACAAGGATGCTATGAAAAGTAACGGTTCCACATGGCACGGTGCCATGAAATCTGAGATTCGATCCTTGTAAATTATCAAGTTTAGAACTTGATTTCATTACTTTCAGGGTTAGACCCGTGAAATGTCAATGGGTTTTCAAGATGAGAACAGACACGGATAGGAATACGCATATAACAAAGCGAGGCTCGCAGCGAAGAGTTTCAAGTAATTCATAGTCGGACTATGAAGAAACATTTTCGCATGTTGCCATGCTTTCACATTCTCAAAATTCTGCTTGTCGTGGTCGCATATTATGACTATGTGATGTGGAAAAATGGATGTCAAAACCGAATTTCTTGACAGAATTTTTATGAAAGGATGTGTACTTGACACAACCTTACGGTTTTGTCAATTCATAAGAATCGGCGATAGGATATGCACGCTTTCACAATCCATATGATGGATTAGAGAAAGCTTCTCAGAATTGGAATATATGTTTTGACGAAGTTATAAACGTTATAACATTGTCGGAACGAATGGAAATTTTGTGTACACATGAAGGTCAGTGGGAGCCACGTTATATTTCTTGTAACGACAAAGGATATAGGCGAGACCACTTATGAATTAAGCGTGAAGATCTCTAGGATAGATCTAAGAAGTTCCTCGTTCTATATTATAGCACGTATATCGACATATTGTTGAAAATGGTTTTCAACATATAACTCCTTGGCGTAGTTAAATCAAAATGTCGAATGTCATACATTTTTGTGGCTTGATGTGAGACATCAAGCAGCGCAAAAATAGAAATGATATGATGCTTCATATTTTGATGTGATAATCTATTATGTATGACATGATATGTATGTGGATATGTGTCGTACGGATGAATCATTTAATTTACCGTTAATAAAATCCAAGGGAATCATACGAGTTTGAATGTAATATGATTACATGGGACTAACTCTTGTGAATGCATAATGGTTATACATATATATATATATATATATATATAGAAATGCTAAATAGAATCCACAATTTGAATCCACAATTCGAATCCAAGGACTTAAAAATTAATATATGTATAGGCGGAGGGGCTCTTTTATAAGTTTCAACACACGGAGGGGCCCTTTTATAAGTTTCAACACACGGAGGGGCTATTTTATAAGTTTCAACACACGGAGGGATCTTTTTGTAAATAACCTATTAAATCCACTCACTCCTCCACCCTCACGAATCACAATTCTTCTCTCCTGGGAACCCTCATTCTCTCTTGCGTTGTCTCTTTTCATGGCATCAGACGATACTCTCGCTCTTCTGGCATCTTCTCCGGCGTCGAGTCCAAGGCGAAACCCTAGGCCACCCTCTCCTCCTACGAAAGGCTCAGGAAGACTCAGGAATAAGGTTCAGGAAGAGACTTATCAATGTTATCGTGGTTCGCTTTTCTGCGGCTCACGGCTACGCTTCTGCTCTAATCTTCTCGTATTTTCAATCTCCGGTGATGGAATCCAAGGATGATCAACGCGATTTGGTGATCAAGGTATTTTTTTTTCAATTTTAGTTTTAATTTGGGTTTTAGTTGCTGATTCATGTGGATTTCATATGTATTTCGAAGTCGTGCATTGATTTTTTTGCATGCAAGTATAAGGATCGGTTCTTACTGAGCCGTTCTTCTGCATGACTTGTGCCCTGAAGATGGGTTGCAATTCAAAATATTGCGGAACAGTTGTTAGCTAGTCCCAAGCGAGGTACCAGTTTCGGACCAAGTTCCTGACTCTTTAATAAGTGAAACCTCCATGGATCCCTCCACCACGGCGATAGACGTTTTTGGAAGAGTAAATACATATGATATTTTGAATTTCTAGAAGGGTAAATAAGTAAAACCCCGTTTCTTTAATTTGTGAAAAATAGGAAAAGTTACAACAAGCAGTGGTATGGCCAAGAGAGTGCGCAGAAGGATTCAAGAGATTAGGGATAAGTTCAACACGAGGAGTGTTATTGCACGCTCCACCTGATTGTTCCAAAACTACCCTCGCCAAAGCCGCAGCTCATGCTTCTCAAGCCTCTTTCTTCTCCTTAAGGTACGGTACAAAAACTCTTTTTACGAATTTACAAAAATGCCCCTCATATTTTTCCTAATTTTGTAGCGGCGCAGAGTTGTATTCGAAGTATGTGGGAGAAGGTAAAGAGTTGTTGAGAAATACATTCCAGAAGGCTTGTCTCACTTATCCTAGCATTCTCTTTTTCTACGAGATCGATGCCATTGCTCCTGAACGGTACCGTTTAATTTTTCGTTTATTATTTCGATTTATAATGTTTTGGTAATAGATTTAATTTTTTTATATTTTTTTATTTCGTAGAGGCGGTTCTGGAAGCAGTGATTCTACTGTTGGAGAGAGACTTCTTACGACTTTGTTAACTGAAATGGATGGTTTAGAAACCGCTACGGTACGTTTTTTTATTATTATTGTTATTTCGTCGAATTAATGTTCAATAAATTTAATTGTTTGTTTAATTTGGTATAATTGGTGGATTATAGGGCATTTTAGTATTGGCCGCAACAAATCGTCTCCGTGCCATTGATGCTGCTATTCTCAGATCAGGAGGCTTTGACATGGTAATTTTCCATTTCAAACCTGCAAAATTTTAGAACTAAAGAGGAGGGAGGGGTATAGATGATATTTTTCACTTTTACTAAATTCATGAAATTTTTTCAGGTACTATACGTGCCGCCTCCAGATGTAGTAGGAAGACACGAGATATTAAAAATATTTTTTTAATCCTGATACTCGCAGTTTGCCGTTTAAATTCTCTAAACCAATTCAAGCTGAAATTTCCAATGGACTCGCTGATCTCGCTGCTCTTTCTCGATTTTTTATTTTGTAAGGTTTTTCAAATGTTTTATTTTTTAGTTTATGGTATTGGCAAATTATTAATTTAATTGTATTGATATGCAACTAGGTTTAATAGTATATTGTTCTAATTACAGCCTTGAATCGAGAAAGAATTAATTTTCTGATGTTGTTTTAATTGCAACTAGATTTAATAGTATTGGCAGTATATAGTCCTAATAGTAGATTGTTCTAAGATAGTGAAATTATCAGCTTTAAGTTGTAATGTTGTCTTGATGTATGCTGTATGATAATTTGGAAAAAAAAATGAAATATTATATGAACATGACACTAATTTAACAGAATATATGATTAAATTTAACAGAACATATGATTAAATTTAACAGAATATATGATTAAATTTATTAGAACATATGATTAAATTTAACAGAATATATGATTAAATTTAACAGAATATATGATTAAATTTATTAGAACATATGACTAAATTTAACAGAACATATGACTAAATTTAACAGAACATATGATTAAATTTATCAGAACATATGACTAAATTTAACAGAACATATGATTAAATTTAACAGAATATATGATTAAATTTATCAGAACATATCATTAAATTTAACAGAATATATGATTAAATTTAACAGAATATATGATTAAATTTATCAGAACATATGATTAAATTTAACAGAATATATGATTAAATTTATCAGAATATATGATTAAATTTATCAGAACATATGACTAAATTTAACAGAACATATGATTAAATTTAACAGAATATATGATTAAATTTAACAGAATATATGATTGAATTTACTAAAATATAGTTAATTATCCGATGAACACGATCATTAATTTTCATATAATCAGCAAAATATATTATTGAATTTAGCAAAATATACGATTAAATTTAACAGAATATACGATTGAATTTACTAAAATATAGTTAATTATCCTATGAATACGATCATTAATTTCATATAATTCACAAAATATATGATTGAATTTAGCAAAATATACGATTAAATTTCACAGAATATACGATTGAATTTACTAAAATATAGTTAATTATCCGATGAATACGATCATTAATTTCATATAATTCAGCAAAATATATTATTGAATTTAGCAAAATATATGATTAAATTTAACTGAATATATGATTAAATTTAACAGAATATATGATTAAATTTAGCAGAATATACGATTAAATTTAACAGAATATACGATTGAATTTACTAAAATATAGTTAATTATCCGATAAAGACGATCATTAATTTAATATAATCAACAAAATATATTATCGAAATTAGCAAACTATATGATTAAATTTAACAGAATATACGATTGAATGTACTAAAATATAGTTAATTATCCGATGAACACGATCATTAATTTCAAATAATCCATGATGCGAGAATATTGCGTACCACCGTCAAGGATTAAGGATCCTTTATTTTTTGCTCTTGCAAAAGGATACTGATTGTTATATTAGGTGTTTATTTAGTGTACCGAACTTTTTATTTTCTGAAATAAATGGGATATTTTATATTTTATTTGTACTAATGTAACAGTGTGCCAAACTTTCAAATTAATATTTCTATTTTCTTCTTTGGAATATCAATGTACTAAGAACATGGTTGCGAGAAATAACAGCAATTCGAGAACCCATTTTGCTCAATACCTCTATTAAAACATGTTCATTCAATTTCTAAATGTACAAAAATGTCGTATAAATTATCCACCTTTTCTTTAGTGGAGATGGAAGCAACATATAATCAAATCCATTCATTCATTCCCTCAATCAAATAGATCCGAACCCTCCGTTCAAGAAAACGCTAAAAAATATCAACCATCTCCTCCCAAATTAGCAACAAATTCAAACCCAAATCAAACTTATTATCTACCTACTATCAGCATGTTCCATTCTCTTCGATTCTCAATCCAAACCTATTAACACCTCCATTCCCATTCACCTCCTCCTTGACGGGTCCGTTTTGCAGCAACTCGACCCGTTTAAGCCGCCACATCGATATGGGCTGATGTATGCCCAGTCGAGACGAGGACAGGAGTACCAAATCAGTTCCAAATCATTCTCGCATGGATTCTCCTCTTCTACTCCAACCTGTTAATTACGCAAAAAACAATTAAGAAAGCATTTAAATCGCTGAATTGGTTTACTTCCAATGCATTTGCTGAAATTTGCTAAAGTATGCTGAAAATAGCCCTAATTTGCTGAAAATAACCCTAATTTGCTGAAATTTGCTGAAAATTTGCTGAAATTTGCTAAAATATACTCAAAATAACCCTAATTTGCTGAAAATAACCCTAATTTGCTGAAATTTGCTGAAAATTTGCTGAAATATACTCAAAATAACCCTAATTTGCTGAAATTCCACTAAAATAACCCTAATTTCAGCAAATTTGGGTAAATTCAACTAAAATCGAGAGAGAGAGAGAGAGAGAGAGAGAGAGAGAGAGAGAGAGAGAGATCCGACCTTAGTAATGGAGGAGACGCGGCAGCGGCGGTCATCGAGGCTTCATGAGGAAGGAGGAGGCGCGGCAGCGGCGCAGCAGCAGCGGTCATCGACTCTTCAAGAGGAAGGACGAGGCGCGGCAGCGGCGGTCTTCATCGTGGGCGAGAAGAGGTGAATAGAGTAATGGAGGCGGCGAAAATAGCTCAGAAGTCGTGGGCGAGGACGCCTCTGTGGAAACGCGCGGAGAGAGAGTCGCCGGAGAGAGAGGTAGTCGCCGGACGTTGGCCATGGCTGCCGTTGGTGTTGGAGAGACGAAGCCCTTTGCTGCTTCGTGCTTCAGGGACTGGGGGAAGAAATGGGGAAGAAAGAAGGATTTTGGGGAAGAAAGAAGTGTACGCCATGAGAGGGACTATTTTGCAAATATTTCAGCCTGCGCGAACGTGGATTCGATTTCTGGATTCGAATTTTGGATTCTCCTTAGCAGCCCTGTATATATATATATATATATATATATATATATATATATATATATATATATAATGGTTATGTATATTTAAACCCATCGGGATTTGTATTGATAGCGGTGAAGTTTATCCTTGAATACTTAGTGAAAGAATTCAAGATTATATTTTATCTATGATGGTGAGGAGGACGTGTTGGTTATAAAGAGTTATAACAACAATAGTTTCCAAATATTTAGCATGTCCGAATATGTAGCACGACTTATCATCACAAAGCGTGTACATGTTTTGTTTAAAGGAAAACATGGTTATGTGGAAAGGTTCCACACAACCAGTAGTTTATGATTCTATTACGGAGGCAAGTATACTGCGGTTATTAATCGCAAGTATACTGCAGTTATGTGGAAAGGTGTGGATCAAGGATACATGGCCAAACTCGAGTAGTCACGAGTTATCGGATTTATGGTTGTGTATTGCGAGAAACTCAATAGTACAAGCCAAAAATGCCGAGGTCACAACCACTTCGAGCAAATACTCATAAAATTTCATTTGATCCATGAAATTTTGTGAAAAGAAGTGATCGTAGGTATTGGAAATGTTCCAAACCTGATGAAGATTAACACTAGCGGAAACGTGCGGACCCGTTTACAAAACCGCTCTCTCTAGTCGCACATGACTGTCATGCGATGACTATGGGTATGGAGATACCTAGAGGAGGAAGAAGAGAGTAGAGTGTAGTTATCTAATACGATAGTCCTCGCAGGTTGTGGGTATGGAAATACCCATAGGTAAACGTTGTATCACCCAAATACTTAATCCATATGAATGCATCCCTTTAAAAAATTTGTTTACTTAAATTAATATGCATTCAACTTATATGAAAACTGTGTGCGGGTTGTGTAATTTGATTGCATGAACCCTGATTTGAACTTGTGTGGACGTCGGCATAATACGTGATTATGTGCAGCGAAACCGTCACACCTAAAGTTTCATTTCCAAACATCCCTAGTCGCAATTCAGTTTGCTTAAGAGAGAAGCACATCTATTATCAGATAATAGACTGAACGTGTACACTAGTACGTTAGTCGAGGAGATGATTATGTTTTGCTAATCATAGGACAAGGTACTTGTCGAATCGGGAACGTAGATATATGCTAGGTGACATATATTGGATATGACCAAAGCCACGAGACCATGACATGGTTTAGTCTTTATAGATGGACTCGCGACGGGTAGGGTATTAGGTTCTTCATACTTGAGGGGACCATTGATTGTGTTACGTGCGTAACACAATATTTTGATATGACCTTACGCTCACCGTAACAGGGAGCCAAAACGGTCATCATTGGGTATTGTCTGAAACACGGAATTCAATATGAGTCTCCAAGATAGGAATTGTTTATTCCGAAAGGAAGAGATATCTCTTAGGCCACTCGATGAATTGATTAACGAAAACTGTGGCCATGGTCAATGATATTAACGGTTAATATCGATTGAAATTGTTAAATCAGTTCGGAATCGAGGAATAAGTATAGTTAATCAAAATATAAGGATGACTACCACCATGCCTTTTAATTAACGGATATCGCTAACAAGAGAACTAATGACCGCTATTCGAGATAGGCACAATGATCACAATCATTCTTCATATTATGGAGTGACTAGTACCCGCTCATGGGCTTGTAGTGCTTTGGAAACAGCCTATTGCCATCGTTAACCGAACCTACATGGTCACACAACGAGTCGTACTAAGTTGGGCTTGATTATAAAATTGGCACATGAGATGTGCATAGCTTGGTATTTTGATACGCGAGCTATATTCTCTAAAATCGTGCATATTGGATATGCATGAGTACCTTTTAGGTAGATCTGAAATTGAGTGGGAGACTGAAAGAAATACAGTTTCGGATCAACCGTAAAAGTGTACACAAGGATAAACGAACGTACGCGTTCGTAGGTATAAGAAACAGTTTTAGTAAAACTGGCATAACTTTCAGTGGGAAACTCCAATTTGACTGGTTCAAATTGGGTTTCATATATAATGAGATTATCTAGAACTTTCATGTAGAAATATTGTTCATTTGAACGAAGTATCAGTGTAGTTTTAATGGAATACCGAAAGGGTGCGACAGTTTGACATATAGTTAGTAAAACGTCCGTAACTTTCGCATCCGAACTCCAATTGGGCCAGACCAAATTGGGTTGGAAAGATAATAAGATTATATACAACTTTTGTGAAGGTTTAAAGTCGGTTGGAATGATTTAATATTTTCGTTTCACCATAATACTGAAAGGGTGTCTGCAATTTTCTGTCTGAAAATGTGTATATTAGATATACATATCTTTTGGCCCATCCTTATCATATATGATATAAATAGGATATTTTCTATCTCTCTCTCTCTCTAGTCAATTCATTCAGTCCAATCCAGGAAATTAATCCAGAAATATAGAGTCATCTTTCAGAGAGTGAAAGGATGCGAAAAGGGAGAAACGAGAAAAATAATTTTTCTCGGTTTAGAGAATCAATATGATTGAGCAAGTTCGCCGGTGCTTCGTCTAGGCAGTTGCACCCGCGACCGAGGTCTTACGACTCACGGTAGATACGAGTAGAGGAGCGACGCTTGTGGCTCTTCGTTTGTGATCAAACCGGAGAAGTAAGAGAGCGAAAGGATGTGGAAGCATGTGGACGTAGGACGGACGGAGACAACTGGAAGCGTGCCAAAATGGTGGGAGACGTGTGGTATGGGACGCACAGGCTAGTCAACCAACGTGACACCGAAGGATACGGGCTGTGATTTTTTTGGGTGTATAATCATTAGAATAGAATTTAGGCGATTGTAGAAAATAGGAATTAGAATGTAAAAAATATTTTTGATTATATAAAAGTATTTGGATGGGGGATGTTAAAGCCCTCTACAAATTTTTTCAAAAAAATAAAGACGAAATCACACAAAAAATTTAAAAATCCAAAAAAATCGAAAAAAATAAAAAATAAAAAAATCAGAAAAGATAAAACACAAAAAATAGGGTTTAGATAAAAACTTTCCGAGACCAGATTTAACGGGTCCCTCTTGGACCCAAAAAGCCTTTGATGTTTTAACGCAGGTTTCGAAGTCGAACGCCGAGCTTCGGGAAGAACAAACGCGCCGACGTTTTGAACATCGAAATCGATGAAGTCGGGAGGAAGCCTGGCGGGGGACGGGAAATAGCGAGCCTTGGTCGGGGCGAAGCTTCGCATGCGGACAAGGAACGGGGGGACTTTCAAAGCACTCCTAAACGCGTCTAAAAAAGTAAGCAGTGTTGGGGAATATCCCCGACCCCGGGCCCGCGCAGCGGAATGAAGGCCCGGTCCGGTTCCCCGATTCCCGAGATCATGCCATGACTTCGAGGGTACGATGCAATAGAAGGATAGATTCATACCGGTGCAAAATTGATTGCACTTGAAGGGTTGATCGCTGCTTTCTATCTCCTGTCACGTTGGTGACAATTCGCGCGTTCCACACCACGCGTCTTTCACCGCTCGTTGACTTCGCCGATTCGCTTGATTTTGTCTCCGACTCAATCTACTCGTCCGAATCGATCACAACCGAAAGAGCCACAAGTGTCGCTCCTCTACTTGTATCCACCTTGATTCGAAAGACGTCGGTCGCGGATGCAACTGCCTAGACGATGCACCGGCGAACTTGCTCGATCGAATTGATTCTCTATCTTTCGAGAAACTCTTTTCTCGATTTCTCTCTCTTCGCACCTTTTCACTATCGAAAGATTAAATCTGAATTCTCTCTTTCTTTTGGTGTCTTTGACAGAATGAATTGCTCAATTACTTAGTCTGGATGAGAGAGAAAGTATCCTATTTATATCAAATAGGATTAGGGTTTGCCAAGAGGCATGTATATCCAATATACATCCTTTCACAAAGAAAAGTGCATGAACCTGTTCAGTATTCTGTCCAGACGAAATTGATAAATTTCTCTTACAGAAAATAAACCAACATAAAAGTTGTAGATCATCTTATTATCTACACAACCCAATTTTACCCAGCCCAATTGGAGTTCGTATGCAAAAGTTATGACTGTTTTACTAACTGTATGTCATACTGTTGCACCCTTTCGGTATTTCACATAAACGACAGTTATACTTCGTTCATATGAAATATATTTCTACATGAAGGTTATAGATAATCTCATTATATATCTAACCCAATTTCAATCATTCAAATCGGATTTTCCCACTGAAAGTTATGGCTACAAATGTACGCTTACATTCGTTCATCCTTTTGTACACTTTTACGGTTGATCCGAAACTGTATTTCTTTCAGTCTCCCACTCAATTTCAGATCTACCTAAAAGGTACTCATGCATATCCAATACGCACGATTTTAGAGAATATAGCTCGCGTATCAAATACCAAGCTATGCACATCCTATGTGCCAATTTTATGATCAAGCCCGACTTAGTACGACTCGTTGTGTGACCATGTAGGTTCGATTAACGATGGCAGTAGGTTGTTTCCAATGCCTACAAGCTCATGAGCGGGATCTAGTCACTCCATCATAGCTACCCATGTTAAACGAATAATGATTGTGATCATTGTGCCTATCTCGAATAGCGGTCATTAGTTCTCTTGTTTGCGATATCCGTTAATCAAAAGGCATGGTGATAGTCATCCTTATAATTTGATTAACTACATTTATTCCCCGATTCCGAGTTGAGTTAACAAATTTCAATCGATATTAACCGTTAATATCATTGACTGCGTCCGCATATTTCGTTAATCGACTCATCGAGCGGCGCCTAAGAGATATTTCTTCCTTTCGGAATAAACAATTCCTAACTTGGAGACTCACATTGAATTCCGTGTTTCGGACAATACCCAATGATGACCCGTTTAACTCCCTGTTATGGTGAGCGTAAGATCATATCAAAGCATTGTGTTACGCACGTAACGCAATCAATGATCTCCTCAAGTTTGAATAACCTAATACCCTACTCGTCGCGAGTTCATCCATAATGACTAAACCATGTCATGATCTCGCGGCTTCGGTCATATCCAATATATGTCACCTAGCATATATCTACGTTCCCGATTCGACAAACACCTTTGTCCCATGATTAGCAAAACATAATCATCTCCTCGGCTAACGTAATAGTGTATGCGTTCAGTCTATTATCAGATAATAGAAATGCTTCTCTCTTAAGCAAGCTGATCCGCGACTAGGGATGTTTAGAAATGACACTTTAAGTGTGACGGTTTCGCTGCACATAGTCCTCAACTATGTCGACGTCCACACAAGTTCAAATCAGGGTTCATGTAACAATCATATTATACAACCCGCACACAGTTTTCATATAAGATAGATGCAAAAATGAAAATTTTAAAATTCTGAAATTGCATTACTATAAGATAAGTTTGGGGTGACACAACGTTTACTAATCTATTAGACTAATCTCGTCCTACGAAACTATCGTTTTAGATAACTAACTACTCTCTTCCTCCTCTAGGTATCTCAAACCTATAGCTTTCGCATGATAATCGTGCTTAGCTTGCGAGAGTGGCTTAGTAAACGGGTCCGCAACATTCCTGTCAGTATCAATTTTTTCAATGATCACATCCTTTCTTTGCAAAATCTCACAGATCAAGTGAAATTTTCTGAGTATGTGCTTGGAGCGGTGATGTTCCCTCGGTTCCTTGGACTGTGCTTTTGCTCCAGTATTGTCGCAATACACAACTATAGGTTCTGAGATACTCGGGACTACACCAAGCTCCGACACAAACTTCTTGATCCATACCGCCTCCTTTGCCGCTTCGGAAGCCGCAATATACTCCGATTCAGTTGTAGAGTCTGCTATCGTGGGTTGTTTGGAACTCTTCCAAACTACCGCTCCACCATTTAGACAAAACACGTATCCGCTTTGTGATCGAAAGTCATCGACACATGTTTGGAAACTGGCGTCGGTATATCCATTGATGACCAACCCGGATGTCTTTCCACCATAAATTAGAAATTGATCCTTAGTTCTTCGTAAGTACTTAAGGATGTTCTTAACCGCGATCCAATGCATATCCCCTGGATTAGATTGGTAACGCGAAACGACGCTCAATGCATACAACACATCGGGGCGCGTACAAATCATGGCATACATAATTGATCCAACCGCCGAAGCGTATGGAACAATACTCATCGCATTCTTATCTTCGCTCGATGTCGGACATTGAGATTTAGAATACGATATGCCACTCGACATTGGAAGAAGTCCTTTCTTCGAATTTTGCATTGAAAACCGTTTCAACACTTTGTCGATGTACGTGCTTTGACTCAAACTGAGTAACTTCTTGGATCTATCTCTATAAATCCTCACGCCTAATATATAAGCTGCCTCGCCCAAATTATATTCTCGTATAACTTCATCGAAACATATGTTCCAACTCCGAGTAGCTTGCTTCAATCCATAAATGGATCGTTGCAACTTGCACACTTTATCTGGACTCTTTGAATCGACATAATCCTCGGGCTGTGTCATGTACACATCCTCTTCTAAGTTCCCGTTAAGGAATGCGGTTTTGACATCCATTTGCCAAATCTCGTAGTCATAATACGCAGAGATAGCAAGTAAGATCCGTATGGATTTAAGCATTGCTACGGGTGAAAACGTTTCTTCATAGTCTACACCATGAATTTGTTTGAAACCTTTCGCCACAAGCCGTGCTTTATAAGTGTTCACATTCCCATCCATGTCGGTCTTCTTCTTGAAGACCCATTTACATCCCACTAGATTAACCCCGGGAGGTGGATCAACCAAGTTCCAAACTTGATTATCGTACATGGATTGAATCTCGGATTTCATGGCAGTTTGCCATTTATTGGAATCTTCGCTTTTCATAGCCTCGCGATAAGATGTCGGTTCATCATCTATGAATTCGACTTCATCGTCATTTGCCACGATAAAACCATATCGTATAGGCTCTTGACGAATCCTACCCGATCTACGAATTGCGCCTTGTGCACTTGACTCCGGATCCTCAACATTTGAGGAAACCGGATCAACGTTCATCGGTTCAACATTCGTTTGCGGGTCTCGAATTTCTTCAAGATCTATTTCAGTCCCATTCACTCGCCTAGAGATAAAATCCTCCTCAAGGAAGACTCCTCTTCGAGCTACGAAAACTTTATTTTCGATTGGAAGATAGAAATAATATCCTTTTGTTTCCTTAGGATACCCAGCAAATAAATATTTTTCAGATTTGGGTTCGAGCTTATCCGAAATCAATTTTCGAACATATGCTTCACAACCCCAAATCTTAACAAAAGACAGCATTGGAGATTTTCCAAACCACATCTCATATGGCGTCTTTTGTACCGATTTAGAAGGTATGCGGTTCAATAAGAAAGCCGCTGTCTCTAGGGCATATCCCCAAAACGATTTTGGAAGGGAAGTTTGACTCATCATGGATCGAACCATGTCCAACAAGGTCCGATTCCTCCTCTCGGATACGCCATTCGATTGTGGCGTTCCTACCGGAGTCCATTGTGGAACTATTCCACAATCTTTTAGATGATATTCAAACTCATAGCTCAAATATTCGCCACCTCGATCCGATCGAATGGCTTTAATTTTCTTGCCAAGCTGATTTTCAACTTCGTTTGAAACTCTTTGAATTTATCAAAAGTTTCCGCTTTGGCACGCATCAAATAAATATATCCATATCTACTATGATCGTCCATAAACGTAACAAAGTATCGATATCCTCCTCTTGCCTCGATGCTCATCGGTCCACATACATCGGAATGTATGAGTTCCAATAGATCGTTGGACCGCTCTCCGAGCTTGGAGAATGGCGCCTTTGTCATCTTGCCAAGCAAACAAGATTCGCAATTCTCAAATGAATTAAATTCAAATGAGTCTAGCATTCCATCTTTATGGAGTCTAGCAATGCGTTTCTCATTCACGTGACCGAGACGACAATGCCAAAAGAAAGTCTGATTATCAACTTTAGGTTTAATCCTTTTTGCATTAACGTTATACATGGACTCATTATTTCCGTGATCGAAATTCAACACATAAAGACCATTTTCTAACAGAACATTTCCATAGATAATAGAATCCTTACATATCGAAAACTCATTATTCCTAATAACGAATTCATAACCATCATTGGCCAGTTTCGACACACTTATTATGTTCTTACATAATGTTGGTACATAATAACAATTAATTAGTACTAATATAAGTCCACTAGGCAAAGTCAAATTAACTACTCCTACGGCAAACGCAACAACTCTTGCTCCATTCCCGACGCGTAGATCGACTTCACCCTTTTCCAACCTACGACTATTTTGTATAACCTGCATATTTCGACAAATATGAGTCCCACATCCGGTATCCAATACCCAATTAGTCATAGTTGAAATATTAACTTCAATAACGTTAATACCTGAGAGGCCGGTTGCTGAAACCGCCTTGCCCTTCTTCACCTCCTCGAGGTAAGACTTGCAATCACGCTTCCAATGTCCAGCCTTGTGACAATGGTAGCATGTATCATCCTTGGATTTCTCCTTTCCCTGTTTATTCGGCTTCGAACGTTTCTTAGCCGAACCGACCTTGGACTTTGATCTCTTATGATCCTTATTATGAATTGTGAGAACATTCCCGGCAACTCTTGCCCTGTTCTCTCCGGACGACTTCAACGTCTCCGATTCAAAATTCTTGAGCATTTCGTGAAGCTCAGGGATCGATTTATCCATCGAATGCATGTGATAGTTAGTCACGAACGGAGAAAACATTGGAGGAAGTGCACACAAGATCAAATCTTGTTGCATAATCTTCGACAATTTCTCTCCTAGCCTCTCTAGACGATCTATGAGAGCTTGCACCTTCAAAACGTGAGCACTCACCGAAGACCCCGAAGGCATCTTGCAGTTTACCAACTCTTTGAGCGTACTGAACCGTTCAATACGCTCCTGCTCTTGGAACATTTCCTTGAGCACAACGTTTATCGAGTATGCATCCGAGTCCTCAAACTGCTTTTGAAGACTAGCGTCCATACATGCCAACATGAGGCACGTAACGTCATTTGAGTCCTTCTTAAGTTTCTCAAACTTGGCCTTTTCATCGGTCGTAGCATCGGGGCCCGGTTCTACTAATTTCGTATCCAATACGTTACTCCTGCCCTCTTGCATGAGAACTATTCTCAGGTTTCGGTAACAGTCTAAGTAGTTCCGACCCACTAGCTTTTCCCTTTATAATACCGATCTAATCGATAAGGTGTTGGTGTTACTAGAAGACATATTCTACAAATGATAAAAGATTGATTACTAACGTTGCGTACTTATCTTATAGGGCTTATATGATGATTATATGATAGTGCTATTTTATCGAATCGATAACCCTCATACCGATACGGGACTATTAGTCCATAACACTCAAGACCCATATTTTACGATCCTCCCATAAGTGACTATGGCCGACAAATGAGATCTCGATATTTTAGGTAGGATTAAATCCAATCGTATCCAATACGACTCTTGTTCCTTTATAGAATTTCGGTGATGAATCGTATCCAATACAATCCATGTTCAGTGTGTGCATTCTATCTATGCCCCGAACTCCAATCGGATTGGCTTGGACGGTTAAGTCACAACCATATCCAGCGTATCGTTCAATCGAACTACTCACGTGCCCGACTATGGCCTGAAACCACGTGAGTCCCCAATTAATGCTTACCACCCGCACCAATATATACAATAGTACGTGCCCGACTATGGCCTGAAACCACGCACTATGTCATATCAATCTCGATGGTTGTGGATATGGAAGGCATTTCCATGACTTAAATATTATGAGGGATCATGCCATTGCATGTTTCTAAATTCGTGACATAATCATATTATATCACTATCACAAGATTTTCGATATGCATATGATTTTATTTGGGAGTCTAATTATTCTAAATAATTATCTAATTATATGCTAGTATGATTGATGCCGATCAAATCGATATAAAGAACTCAAAATTCCAAGTTTTGTAGACAAAGTTATCACGAAAACAAAATCAGCAACCAGAAACCAGTCCGTTATAACGCACCATAGTCCGTTACAACGGACCTCCAGTTTCCTTGGCACTCCGTTACAACGGAACTCCAGTCCGTTACAACGCTATTTAATCGGGTGATTGTCCAAAAATTGCCAGAAACATGGCCGTTATAACGCAACCTAGGTCCGTTACAATGCTATTTTCTGCAAACATTTGTCCAAATTTCCAGTAACCAGTCCGTTATAACGCAACACAATGTCCATTACAACGGACCAACTGTGTAGACTTCCGTTACAACGGACTCCAAAAGACACCCTAGGCATCCCCGCATCCTCGTATCGTATACAGGGTCCGTTACAACGGAATACAACGGAACTCCAAGTCCGTTGTAACGGATTATGTGATACTGGCAAATTTTCCCCAATTCCTGTATCCTATACAGTGTCCGTTACAACGGAACTCCAAGTCCGTTGTAACGGACTAAGCGATTTTTGCGTTGTTTAGCCTGTTTTCGCTCGTTTCCAAAACGATCAATCATGAAACCTTTTCACGATCATTCCTAGATACTCTCAATCAACTTTTGATCGATCTCTAGCGAATTTCACTTATGATTTTAATGGAATTTGACATTCTCTATATGTAACATCATGCAAACGGGTACGAACTTTGATAACCCGTGCATATATCGAATATACGACTATGATTCAACCCTCGAATCGATGGCGATCGCTCTGATGCCACTGTTGGGGAATATCCCCGACCCCGGGCCCGCGCAGCGAAATGAAGGCCCGGTCCGGTTCCCCGATTCCCGAGATCACGCCATGACTTCGAGGGTACGATGCAATAGAAGGATAGATTCATACCGGTGCAAAATTGATTGCACTCGAAGGGTTGATCGCTGCCTTCTATCTCCTGTCACGTTGGTGACAATTCGCGCGTCCCACACCACGCGTCTTTCACCGCTCGTTGACTTCGCCGATTCGCTTGATTTTGTCTCCGACTCAATCTACTCGTCCGAATCGATCACAACCGAAAGAGCCACAAGTGTCGCTCCTCTACTTGTATCCACCTTGATTCGTAAGACGTCGGTCGGGGATGCAACTGCCTAGATGATGCACCGGCGAATTTGCTCGATCGAATTGATTCTCTATCTTTCGAGAAACTCTTTTCTCGATTTCTCTCTCTTCGCACCTTTTCACTATCGAAAAATTAAATCTGAATTCTCTCTTTCTTTTGGTGTCTTTGGCAGAATGAATTGCTCAATTACTTAGTCTGGATGAGAGAGAAAGTATCCTATTTATATCAAATAGGATTAAGATTAGTCAAGAGGCATGTATATCCAATATACATCCTTTCATACAGAAAAGTGCATGAACATGTTCAGTATTCTGTCCAGACGAAATTGATAAATTTCTCTGACAGAAAATCAACCAACATGCAAGTTGTAGATAATCTTATTATCTACACAACCCAATTAGGCCCAGCCCAATTGGAGTTCGTATACAAAAGTTATGACTGTTTTACTAACTGTATGTCATACTGTTGCACCCTTTCGGTATTTCACATAAACGACACTTATACTTCGTTCATATGAAATATATTTCTACATGAAGGTTATAGATAATCTCATTATCTATCTAACCCAATTTGAATCATTCAAATCGGATTTTCCCACTGAAAGTTATGGCTACAAATGTACGCTTACATTCGTTCATCCTTGTGTACACTTTTACGGTTGATCCGAAACTGTATTTCTTTCAAGCAGGCCTTCGCGCTAAATTTTACAAGTCTTTCTCGAGTTCAATTTTGCAGGGTTTACCCTTAAACGGACGAATTCGCACGAGCGGCCATCGAGGGAGGTTCATTATTTGAGTAGTAGGGGGGTGTGTTGGTAAGAGGCCGAATGAGAGCCCTACTCAACGTGATCCGAGCGGGGCAGTTGTAGAAGTGTGTAAGAGTGAGGCGGGCCCGATTTCGACATTTATACGGTGAGACCGTGGGCCCGCCGAACCCTATTTAGATCGAGCTCTCGCGGTACAAAACTGGCCAAACCCTAACCCCATTCCACCTCATCCAAATCTAACGTCAAAAACCGGTTGCGCCAAAGGCGTAAACTTGGGAGAAGGGATTCCGAGCACGTCGCAATTCTGATCCCTCTCCCCGTTCATCGAAGAAGAATCCGTGCATGCAAATGGGCTAAAAGAGGGCAGCATTGCAGGGCAAAAAAAAAAAGAAAAAAATAATAAAAAGGAAAAAAATAATAAAAGTCCGCAACGCTGGTACCCTAAACCTTTTTCGCACGATAATAATATGCGCAAGCCCGGTTCGAAACATCAACTCTCAAATCGACTCGATTCCACCAAACCAGATTCCACACATCGATTCCACCAAACCAGATTTCGATCCTATTTCAAATCTGAATTCTCCCATTTACCCTTCGTACCGCGAGTCGTTGTAGTTAGAGGGAAGTCATTTGTGATAAGTAGTGGCTGATGTGCGATGATTCCGTTCTAGAAAACCTGTGGAAGCGAGCAAGCCACCAAATATCCACCGATACGCGCCATCGCTACGCGAGACTTATTAGGCATTATAAAAGGAGTGTGGAGAAGAGCCCCGTCCCTTACTCGGGCCATGTAAAGTGGTCTTCTACCCCGGGAAGGAAATCGGTACGTTGAGGAGTGCTCGTGAAAGCGAGGGCCCCGCCTATGTGGACCGACTAGTGACGATGTTCACGACGAGGGTGCAAAAGATCATTACCGAAGTGAAGCACAACTCGACACTCCAAGCTAGCAAAAGAACATTGTAAGTGCTTTTCATTTTCTTACTCGTTCGGGACGAACGAGATTTAAACTTGGGAGATTTTGATGAGTGCGAATATGATAGGTTTTACGCACTCATCTAGACTTAAAACGTTTTAGAAATTGTACTAAATGAACTCTTAAACGTTAAAATACTAACAAAAACCACGAGAATTGCTCGTTGGCATCTTGTTTGAGTATATTTGCAGATTTAGGTACAATACAGGATAAAAGGCCTCTAGAAGTGAAGAAATGCAAGTATCGAGGGTCTCGGCACCGTTCCAAGCTTTCACAGTGCAAAACAAGCCAAAATCGCGATTATTGTTGGAAGATCAAAAAAATGGAAAGAAGCTGCAGAATCTCAGAATTTGGCAAGGAATAAAATGGCCATATCTTTTGATTGGTAACTCCAAATTTGGTGATTCAAGTTGCCATAACTTCAGAAATGAATCCTCTAAAAGATGACATAATTCACACCTCAAATTTCTTGGCCCACACCCTGATATGGGCCCACCTTCTACAGCCATGTATGATGTGACCTAACCCTAGCCGTCGACTATAAAAGGCTATCGCTGCCATTGCTAGGGTTACCTTTTCATCTTCTATTTTCATCCTTTCACCAGACACCATCCACCTCTCATCCTCCTCTTTCTCCACCCGCCTCATACACCTTTTCGCAGTCGTCAACCATTGAAGAAGATCACGTCGTTTAGGAGCCGGAGTTTACGAAGAAGAAGACGTCCGTCAACAAATCGGTTTACTCTTTCTCGTGTTTAGTTTTATGATGTATTTGATATTTAGATTTGTTTTGTTGTTGAACATGAGTAGCTAAACATTTATCTAGGGTTTAGGGTTTAGGGTTCATTAGTATTTGCGATGTTTTGGTATTATTATATGCTTTGATTCTTTCAGATTTGATTTGTTTTTGTGCCTTGATATTACTCGTCTTAATTAACCATTTGTACGCGTTTAGGCCAGCCTAAGTGACATAGGTTAGGACATCCTTGACTAAGTAGCGAGAGTGGACGTTTAGGATTGTTTAAGCCCTCAAATAAACCCGTCAAACCAAGTAGTTAAGATCATTTTAGGTTAACCTTGCGAAGCGAGAGCGGAGTGAGAAGATTGTAACCGCACAAACTTGGACCGTTGTATTCTAAGAACATTGGTACACATCACCCACGGGATTATAGGATTATCATAGAGCGTAACGGGTCTTTCTTAGGCATAGTCAGCGAGAACAAGAGTGTTTAGGTTGGATACGTCTAGTCGCGAGCGAGAGCCGGTCTAGGAAGAATACGATAACACCTCCACCAAAGTCAGAATTTGAGAGAGCGTTTAGCAACCTTTAGAACACACCAAATCATCCAAGTAGAATCCGAACAACCTAGAGTCCTCTCCTATGCTAAAAAAATCCTTTCTTTTCCGTTAAAATATGTACCGAATCAACCAACAAACCTCAGTTTTAGATCGAGTCGAATTGTGAATCTGAAGTCGCCGCTAGTACTCAACCCTCTATGTGGATCTACCCCTAACGTACTCAACGAATATTATGTGCTTGTGGTCCAATTAGAGTCATTTAGGGTTTTAAATGTTGAAAAGCCCTGCTTGAACGCAAATACGCAATAAATGGTAACCGAAATTAGGCACAAAACTAAAACTTGCACAAAACAGCAAGCAATAATCACATATACAACCCCGTTAAGAGGAGTGGCAACCGAAATTAGGCACAAAACTAAAACTTGCACAAAACAGCAAGCAATAATCACATATACTGATATACAACCCCATTAAGAGCAGTGGCAACCGAAATTAGGCACAAAACTCAAACTTGCACAAAACAGTAAGCAATAATCAGGCTGAACCAGAACAACGAAATTAACATAGAGCATAGTATCCACATGAATACATGTATCTAAATCGTTTAAAAGAACTCACTTTGTAAGAATCAGCCTGAGAACGCGTAGAAAAAATGTCGATTCAAATGAAGAAATCGGCACAGATTAGCGAGATAAAGCAAGAGAAGGAGGAGCCGATGGCGCCAAGAGACACTACTACAAAAAGTCTCATTAGCTTCGAAAATCCTAGCGACTAAGTATATTTAGTCTCTGTATGTTGGTTATTAGGAGCACATTTTGCTTTGTCCCAAAACAGTTATATTTTTTGGGACAAAAATTTTGTTTTGGCACTACAGTTGTCACAAAAGAAGATTAAGATTTTAAGTACGTACATTTTGTGACAAACAATAGTCTCAAAATAGGTTACTTATAAAATGAAAAATAATTGGGACGAAAGTTGGCCGGTGATTGTTGTAAATTACATGGAATGTCTTTGCGTGATATATATAAGGTCATACATTAATTTTATACTATTATAATTAATTTAGACAAGTCTTAATTCAATTTAACAAAAAATAGTTTAGGGACCGGCGTAATCCGTCTCTAAAATAAGTTTTTGGTCGCCATTGGTTTGGAGATATTATGTAGTCGTCAATATTTTGTCCTAACATCGTGAACCCAATAAATTAATTTAATACTAATCATAATTAATTTGACAAATATTAATTTTTGGGTAGAAATTAATATATCATTTTAGTCTTCATTGGAACTAATATGTGATGAGAATGTTGGAGCGAATTTTCCCTCTAATTATAATGACATTACATTATATTATATTATTTTTTAATATTTTATATAATATAATATAATATTATATGATATTATAGAATATTATATTATATTATATCATTTCATATTAAATGAAAATATATTATATTACATTATATTATATTATACTTATATATAAAGTTTGAACTAAAATATATGATACTAGCATTGTACGCGCGCAATTGCGCGAGTTTGTTTTTTGGGAATTCATATTTTGCATATGTTTTTTTTTCTTATATAAGATTTTGGTATTGTTGATGATAGTTTATGAGTCGTGGCCAATTATTAAATATACTTTGTGAATGTAAATCTTTGTCGTAGGATAAAATCGCAAACACATAATAAACCGTGAACACATCATATCGTAGCATAAAATTACAAACACAAAATATGTTGCCACTCGATTGTTCATCACATAGTCCATACCGGCGAATTAAGTGAACACTCCCTCCATTTATTCATCATTTTTAATAATCCGACAAAGAATATACAAAAAGTTAATTAAACCAGCTAGATCCAAGTTTGAATGCATTGGTTTTTAACTTTTTATCGATTCCAAGTTTTAATAATCCGAACAAAAAGGTTTAATAATCCATGTTTAATAATCCTGTTTTTCTAATCCAGTTTTAATAATCCATATTTATTCATCCTTTTTCCTGGATCGCCTGCAGTCACCCCTCTGTCACGGGCAGGTTTTCCGCTGAAAATATCGAAGACGCCAATCTAAAACTCGAAAACTAACAATACACGTGACCAAAAAACTAAACAATAAACCGTACCTTTTTAAAATTGGTACACGCTAACCGCTCCAAATATGGAATGCTCCATTCTAAAATCTGAAAAATAACAAAACACAACCAAGACTAATTAACAGACTGTACACTTTTTGAAATTAATAAAAACTAATCACTCGACACAATCGCTGAAAATATTGGGCCCCTTCTAAAATCTGAGAAATAACAAAAGACCCTAATAAAACTAAATAATAAGTGCACATTTTTTAATACCCAAAAAAATACGTTTAATGTTACAGACTGTACACTACTTTACCCGGTGATAGTTTTGACTGATTCAAATAAACATGTCCCGAGCCGTTTGTGTATGAAATCTGTAAGCACATGTCCCGAGCCGTGCCGCACAACCCCCAATTCCGATATCTGCAAAACATGTAATGATCATAAAAAATAAATCAAAATTGTTAATCACTGAAACTTTAATTTGCGCAATCCCTCATTTTGCCTTTAAATTTTCCAGCTTTAATAGTAAAAGTAACAGATAAATTGTTAAGAGGTGAAAGGACCAAAACGTCCCTTTCCTTTCCTCTGAAAGGTTGGAAGAGCTGATGGGGATGATGAACTCTCCAGTTTCGCGTGTTCTCCAGTTCATACTGTACAAATATGAGCAGCGCCAAAAATCGCAATGCCCTTGCCGAAGAGGAATAAACTAACGAAAACAGAAAAATAATAAGTGTTTATGATTAATTAATGAATAAATAAAAAGAAATATTTGTACTTTTAGAGTTTTGATGAAAGGCAAGGAGAGATCTCTGTGTAAACCGTCTTCATATACATTATCTGGAGCTCTATTCGAAATCGACACGGCAATCTATTATAAATATGAAACAAAAATATTTAAACCAAAAATCCAATTAAATTCTGTTAATTAATTATAATTGTAAAAATAAATAGAAAAAATCTTACAATGTCCTTGTCGAAGAAATTGCGAAACAAACATCAGTCAACTGCAATTAATAACCTGAGCGATTTAGCACGTGATTTACAGTAGTACGGAAATTATAACCTGGTCGAAACCAAAGAAATCAACCATTATAACATTCAATTTGTCAGAGAATAACATAAGAGGAAAAAAAACTGGATTTGTAACCAAATAAATGACAGTTTTCAGCATGCTCATAACCTGTTCAACGAAATGACTGCTTAATATATGCCTACCATAAATGCTGAAACACTCGCACGTTCTCAAAAACAAAAAATAAGAAAGTTATGACAATTAATGGTATCCAATGCAAAAATCAGCAAAACGTGGTACCAGTAAAAACTTCGAGTCATAATGAGAAAATAAATTAGAAACTTGAGTTATGACAATGAATGGTATCCAATGCTGAAACACTCGCACGTTCTCTCATGGCGATGTCTGTGAAGAGGTACTGTTAGTGAAAGGGAAGTGAAGAACCGCCGCCCAACCTGCTGACGACCTGCAAAACAAAATTCACCACAAATCAACACCAATTCTCCAACAAATAGGTCATAAATCAAATTGAAAAAAAATGTCGATCCTAATTAAATACTAGAAATAAATCATAATTCTTCACAATCAGTCTAAAATCCTCTAATTCACCAAGGAAAATGCTAAGTCACCTAAAATTGCAAACCTATTAATCCAGAACCGGACATGAATTACATCTAAATCGAAACAAACCATAGAAAACTTGCAAACGAAGAGTCACAAATGTGAACTCCTCTGTCCGTATACATTGTGAGTTGTAGTATATCGACCACACACGCAACTGCCTAGACGAGGTGCGTGTGAACTTGCTTGATTCGTTCATTATGATTATGTGACAGAGAAAAATTATTTTCTCCTCTTTTCTCTTTCTCTCTTTGGTTGCACTCTTTCAACACTTGTAAGAATGATTAGACAAACTTCCACACTTGGAGGAGAGAGAAAACTCCTATTTGTACTTAATAGGATAATGACACATAAAAGGGTACATATCATATATGTAAAATAATGTATATATAATATACTTAAACAGAGTTTCAGAGACACTTTCGTTACAACGCAGCTAATCATGCGTTATAACGGACATCCATTTTTCTGAACTAAACTGGCTTGTGTACTTTCGTTGTGACGCAACCTAGCTTTCGTCGCAACGGAACCTTCTCTGGAACTTTCGTTTATTAATAACAAAACTTATGAACGAATTTTGTATACGTCTGTTGTAGCGGAGCATAACTTCAGTTACAACGAAACTTCCCCTGGAACAGATATTTGCATAATCTAATTATGCACACATTAGTTCCGTTGAACGCGTATGTTCGTTTGTCCTTATATGTACACGTTTATTTTGATCCAAAACTGTATTTCCTTTAATCTCCCACTCAGTTTCAGATCTAACTAAAAGGTACTCATGTATATCACACATACACAATATTATAGAATATAACTCGCATATCATATAGGATTAAGCTATATGCACATCATATGTGCCGTAATCTTATAAATCAAGACAGACATAATACAACTCGTTGTGTGACCGAGTAGGTTCGTTTAACTATGACATTAAGTTGTTTCCAAAGCATTACAATCCCATGAACGGGAACTAGTCACGCCATCATGGCTATCCATGTTAGATCAAAAAATATTATGATCATTGTGCCTAACTCGAATATTGGTTATTAGTTCTCTTGTTAGCGATATTTGTCAATTAAAAGGCATGGTGTAATCATCCTTATATTTTGATCCATTATACTTAATTTTCGATACCAAATTGAGTTAACAAATTCAATCGATATTAAGTATTAATACCATTGACTATGATCATTGTTTTCGCTAATCAATTCATCGAGGGGCCTAAGAGATATATCTTCCTCGCGGAATAAACAATTTCTATCTTGACAACTCACATTGAATGACATGTTTCGGCAACACCCAATAATGATCCTTTTGAACATTTTTGACAGATAGCGAAAGACCACATCAAAGCATTGGATTACACTTGCAAAACGATCAATGGTCACCTCAAGTATGAACAACCTAATATCCTACTCGTTGCAAGTCTATCCATAATGACTAAACCATGTCATAGCCTCGCACTTTTGGTCAAGTCCAATACATGTAACCAAGCATATATTCATATTTCCGATTCGACAAGCACATTTGTTTTATGGTTAGCAAAACTAATCAACTCCATGGATAATATACTAGTGTACACGTTTAATCTATTATTCAATAATAGATATACTTCTCTCTTAAGCAAAATAATTCGTGACTAGAGACAATTTAGAAATGAAACTTATAATGTGACAGTTTCGCTTAACATGATCACGTATTATGTGGACACTCACAAGTTCAAATCAAGGTTCGTGTAATAATATTACAAATCCTAGCACACAATTTTCATATAAGGTAAATACAAATAAAATTAATTAATATTTTGAAAATGCAGTAATATAAGATAAGCATTTGGGTGATACAACGTTTACAAGAAGCAAATCAATGACGACAATATTGTTAAGTAGTTAATAGATACTAATAAAAAATCGGTAAGAATTAAAAACATAACATAAAAAATCTAATCAAAGCTGGACGGAATAAACCCAACACATGTACATACAACAAAAATAAAAAAAAACATGTAGACAACTATGGGATGAAATCTTGTCCAAAGAGTTTTGGACAAGATTCCGTCCAAAGCCCTTCAAGTCCTTCATAACTATAATATGTTGATGTGATTTTATTTGATTTTTTTATCATATTTGATATTATAAGATAAAGTTACATGAATTATTCGATTTCAACCAAAAAAAATGAATATTTTAATATGATTTTCAGTGATATTAATGATTTTTTGCAATTTAAAAATAATACAATTTTAAATGTAAATTGTCATTCTAAAACTATCTATTATTGGATCAAATATTGTGTGGCTGCGAAGGGCTTTAAACGAAATTTTGTTCAGAACTCTTTGGGCAAGACCCGAACCCGACAATCGTCTTTGAAATTTTTTCATGAAATTAACAAATCATGTGAACCTCGATTCAAATTTTATAATTGTATAATTGAGTAGCACAACAAAATTATTATTTTGGATATAAATTAATGGAACTCATTCCTTTCCAAATAAATTACAACAACAAAAAAAACATTTTTTTTTATCTTTTCTTCTACATAGCTTTGAAAGATACAACAGTACTTACAAAAGATATCAAAATTATTACAAACCACATTTCTACTTACAAATTCCAAAAAAATCTACAAAAGCAAGAAATTTAATTTACCATTTTAAACCACGCTACCACCAGCGTTTATGTTCAGCTGGATGGTATATGGGCTACCACACGTAAGATTCGGGCTCAATACCAGACAAGGAAAGGAATTAAAATTTGGATAACCTAGTAGGAGTAGGGATAGGGATAAGAATAGGGGGTGGGTGCCTACGGGCTATAATAAATCATTTTAAACCACAGAAGATCCATCATATGATACAATATTTTCTGTTTTTCAATCTTACTATGGAGCGAGTTAAAAGTAGGAAAGAGTTAACTCGTTGCACATATTACATCACGGCAATCGACACAGTAAATCTTAAGAAGAAAAAGCTACCACGTCACACAATTACAACTACCACGTGTAAAACAATACAAAAAAGCTTTATCTAGTAGAAGTGCGTAAAACATTGTGGTGCTAATACTAAACTGACTGGCCTTATACTATGTTTTGTATCTGAATTCTCACAATCAAACTGACTGGCCTTATACTATGTTTTGTATCTTCTTCCTTTTTCTTTTCTTCTACTCCGTTCATTCTGTCCTTTAACCTACTCTGAAGCATTCCCTGAAAAAATTATTTTGAAAAAACTATTTCGTTAGAGAAGATAGATGGATAACGGGAAAACTCAAGTCCCTAGTCTGGTCCAGGGGCGGATCTTAGTGAGGGCCGCGGGGGGCGATCGCCCCCCCAAGATTTTCTCCGAACAATGTATATCTCTAGTGATTCAGTGTATTTTATCAGTATAACAGCGTAAAATTTACTGTTTGCCCCCCAAAAAAAATTGCACAGTGTAATTTCAGACCTAATTTTTCATTTTGCCTCCCCAATAAATCTTGTCAAGATCCGCCACTGGTCTGGTCGAGCTGTGCACAAAGGTAGCTATTCAGAATTTTAAGTATATAGCCAGTGTTACTGGTCTGGATTTGAATTTGCTCGAACCAATTTTGCCACTTTGTTCTGCAGAGCAGCTTGCAGAAATAAAAAGTTGCACCACTGTAAGATATTAGCTATTCTGATATTTTCCTTTTCTTAATTATAATACATTGTATTTTCAATTTTGTACAGATTATTGTGAGATGTTTGATATTAGATATTCATTGAATTTTCAATTAGATTATTATACATATTTTGTTTAGGGTTTTAAATTTTAATTAGGAATCAGGATGAGGATGTTTGTTGAATTTTCAATTTTGTACAGATTATTGTGAGATGTTTTAGTTATTCAGTGTGATTCTTATTGCAGGGTTTGGATCTGAGTCCTATTACCGACAAATTGTGGATGCGATTTTATGAGAATGAGTTTGGCCTTGATAGTGTGGATTCAGCCATTCAGAGGATAAATAACCGGAAAAGGAGCTTCAAATGGAAGGAATTGTATGAGGTAATATTTCTACCGGCCTCTGCAGATATTTATGGTTAATTATTTCATAAGGGTAGTTATATTTTTACCCAAAATAGTATGTTTCAAATTAATATATACAAGGGCCTAAGAAGGATAATTTAACTGAAATTCTGACATTAGGGAACACATAGATGACAGGTCTAGTCTGACATGAAATTATGATAAATTTTGATAATTATAGATTAGAAGGGAGATTATAAAGGATAATTTCGGTAGCTGCACCAATTATATATCTTATATAGAAGTCGAAAAGAAAAATAGTGAGATAAAAAATTAGTTACCTTAAACACAATCCACACTGATCTAGATTGTGCTTTATTTGCTCGATCTACATTTGTACTAAAAATCGGACTGAATCTTCGACCGAGTTCAATTTCTGTAACAAGGGTAGGGATTAATAGGAATTCCTTTAATATTTGTACCAAAAATTAGTTCTGTTATAAAATTTCCAATCTTGCATGAACCATATTAAGGTTACAGATTGAAATAATTTGTTCGAACCTAAAAAGAGAGCATGCATTCGATACAATAATCAAATTAAAGAAAATATAGATTGATGAGGGGATTCTTACCTTGTATTTTATGGGGTTTACGTTTGTAGACCAAGCAAAAGAAACTATCCCTTTGTTATTAGACGGAATGATCGGCGGCGGGGGAAGTAAGATAGTTCGGATTTGGTTTTGGAATATAAAGAGTAAAGCAAGTTGATTTTATAGGCATTCAATTGTATTAGGGAAAAAAGAAACCCTAAACCTAAAATAAGTCTTATCGGGTGCGGCGGCGCAGCCGTTAGGATTTTATCTTTGCTCTCTCTGACTGGTGGTAAGTGAAATTATAGAAATTTTTATTTATCAGATGTCAGTGAGAGAGGTGGGAAATGTGAGTGCAATAAAGTGAGCACATAGTAAATACACTCTACCCTAACTCTAAACTTAATTTTCTTGTGGTTGGCGGCGGAACGATGTTAAACAATTAAGTTGAGTTTTCAAAATACCCTAATCACAAGAGTAACAGTCTATCAGTAAGCGAAAGATATGCAAACTTGTTTGATTAATTCCTAATTAAGTTGGATCTTTGCAATTACGAGGTAGTCATTAAATAATTAACATCAAGATCCCTAACCCGGAGAGAGGAGGATGGTTGTTTGATGCAAAATAACTTGATTCTGTTTCGATGGAGGGCCTGTTTGGATAGGGGTATTAGGTACTACTAAAGAAATTTATATTCTAGTGTTACGACTCCAGCAGTTGTATTGTAATTATCAATGTTTGCAATCTTGGATGTAAGTATTTATAATGGTTGTTATTACAAATTTGTTGTTTGTATCAAGCAAGTGAAAGCAAAATAGCTAAGCCATCACTCAATCGACTACTGATCGAGCTACAAATGAGAATTCTTAGTAACAGTATTTACTGGTACATATATAATTGCAATTTTAAAACTTCCATCAATTTTATTTACACCAACCTCAAAATTGTGCAATTCTCCGAATTGACACAATATATAGAATTCCAAATTTCGAATACATCTCCAAACCAAGGTTCTGAAAATCGGAATCGGAAACGGAACCGGGGAATGGCCTGGAGGAGTAATCGGAACCGGAATCGGCAAAATCGGAATCGGAATCGGAAATGGTATCGGTTTTTGGTTTTAAGGCATAGTATTAAAAAAAAATGTAAAAACAATATTTAGACATAAATAAAGCTAATGTAAATATTTATTTGTAATAAAAAAAATTACATGAAAAAATCTACTGCCAAAAACTATGTCGTGCTGGTTCGGTGATCTCGTCATCATCATAATTATAAATGTGCGGATAATCCGTAGTTCCAAAAAAACTATCCACCACAGAGTCGACCGAAGATAAATCTTCTTGTTGTTGTTGGCTATCATAATACGAATTATACATATCTGTATTAGAGTTTGTGCTTGTTTTCGTTTCACCATATCCGGTACCAAAATAAGCCGCTTGCCTGCTTCCTCCGCCAAAATCACCTCTTTGTGATTGCGACCTTCTGAAGTTTGGTGTTTGACTTTAACTTACGTTTCCACGTGCACCATATTCGCGAGATTGGTCGTACGGATTATAATCGTCATCATCACGCACGTAAGTGTTATCGGGAATATCATCATTTCGACCGTCCCCACCATCATCGTCGTTACCACTCCCACTGAAGTCATCAGTGTCCTCGTTCATCCAACAGTCATCTCCGCCATCCAACATAGGAGGTTCCGTTTCTGTAATCCACGGCTGTAATGGATCTTCGTCGTGGAAAATTTTATCTAAATCAATTAATTGCTCATTGTTTTCTTCTCTTCGTAACCGCCGTTTTCGAAGGCGCATGTTGTAATGGCAGAAGACCAGATTTTCAAGTCGTTTCATTTTCAACCTATTTCTGGTCTTCGTGTGAATGAGGGAAAATGTGGTCCAGTTTCTCTCGCAGTTGGAAGCCGTGACGGTTTGGCTCAAAATTCGGATAGCGATGGGAGCCAAATTAGGACATACAATTCTCCCGTAAATAGACCACCACTCAGTAGGAGACACCTTTTGAGATGTTTTTCGATACTTCTCACTCATGAGAAGACCTCCTTTTTTCCGATAATTCTCGACCTACAAAATATATAGTTAACGTATTTTTTGTGACTAAGAAATTAAAAAATAATAATAACCTCTTGATCAGTCTTTATTTGAAGGTCCATGTCTGGTTGAAGTTTTACAGTCACTTTGTAAATACCCTGCATTACTTCCCCGTCACAGTAATTTACCCGGTTGTAATGGAGCTGTGGATTTAAAAAATTTCCTACAAAATTTTTCCGGTCGTAAGTACCCTACAAAATTTCCAACAAATTTCCTACATAATTATTCATCAATATATATTTATATTAAAAATAAACATACATGCTGCATGTATCTCCCTGTGTAACTGCTTGTTCCATCTTTTATCAATGATTGCCCACCATTTTATGAAATTTTGGGCATTTAAATCCGATCTTAATTCCTCTTTGGCTCTGTCAAGCGATTCATACAAATAACCCATTTGTGGTTTCTCATCACTATCCATTAACCGGAGTACTTTCACCAATGGTTTAAATAATACTATCGTTTCTCCGACATTGTTCCAAAAAATATTGTCGAATATTATTTCTTTTATGCTATTAGCATTTTCTTTCTCTTTTCTACTTTGTGTACGCGCAACACCATCGCGCCATTTGTTGTCTAAACACATTTTCTGTAACTGATCTTTGAATGAAAACAAACTCTGCAATGTTAGAAATTGTGTGGCAAAACGTGTAATACCGGGTCTAATAATATCCCGATCATTTATTGCTTCTCGGAGAGCACTAAGCGCCCATCCATGATTATAAAGAAATTTTGTTACATTTTGTGCCGTTCTCACCAGATCCGGAATGTTCCCCTGTTTTCCAATATCCTCTAGCATTAAATCAATGCAATGGGCAGCACATGGCGTCCAATATATTTTTGGATATTTTTTCATTATTAGCTCTCCAGCTTTTTTGAAATTTGCACCGTTATCAGACACCACTTGTACCCTTTCTGCACCAATTTTTTCAATTACATCTCGCATCAATTTATAAATATATTTTGCATTTTTATAATCATTTGATGCATCTACCGATTTAATGAATGCGGTTCCTTGGAGTGTATATACTAAAAAATTAATTATGCTATGTTTATTTTGGGAAGTCCAACCATCACACATGACAGTGACCCCATACTCGTTCCAAAATGGGAGCATTTCATCTATTAACGATTGTTGATCTTTTACCTCCTCCGGTAAATACGTGTTATAAATTTCGTATGCGGTGGGCGGATCAAGGGGACCCAATAACTGGGTTTCTCTAACAGCGGCTTTAAAATAGTCACTGTCCGCTACATGAGCAGGAATATGATCATGTACAAAAAATTTGGTCCATACACGCCCGAGATGAGTTTTGACATTTTTAATACCTCTAAGTATCCCAGATGTTACCTTTGGTTGGAAGCTGGTTTGTTTTGTATGAAATGTAGCATCTACCGTTGGTTGCTGCCCGAAATTAATGCGCTTCTTCGGTGCCGATCCAGGTTCTCGCATTGATGAGGAGCGCCCCATTCCCCCACTAGATTGACCTGGGGCCCTACCGTCTAGTCTCCCCCCTTCGACACTTTCACGTAAGGCTCGCTGCAATTCTTCATCATCATCTGATTCTGCATCGCTATCCCTTTCTCGAATTCGGGTTAGTTCGTCTGCTATAACCTTTTTTTTAGTTTTATTTATCTGAGTTTCTAATTTTTTCCCTGCATGTACTCTTTTAGTTGTTTTCTTATATCTGGTCGGACATCCTTACAAGGTGCAGTGTTACCTCTAATACTAGACACATGTTCTTTACCTCGTGATATGCCCCCCGATATCTTGTTATTACAGTAATTGCATCGAACATATTTTTTGTCTTCTCCAATTTCACTACAATGCATCCACCCAATATCGTTTTCTTTCGCTACGCCTTTGCCTTTGTTTTTGCCTGACATTATTATGAAAGAAATTCACAGAGAAGGAAGAAGAAGTTGATACTGAAATACTCAATCTGTTATAAGTTATGATACATATAGAAGAAAAAAAAATACCTTTATATCACATCAATCAAATTTATATCTTAATAAAAAATTTACATTGTTAGATCTTAATAAAAAGTCCCTACATTGTTAGATCTGCCTTTACTTTCCAAAGTGCAAAAAAGTTAGATCTTAATAAATTACAATGTAATTTTCATATAAGTCCCTACATTGTATTATTTTAAACATTGTTATTAAATAATTTATATCAATTATATGTTTAATTATAAATTTAATTGTAAAAAATATTTTATTAATTATAATTTACAGAAGATACAATATATTTAACAAGTATCTTGGAATACATGAGAAAATAACACAATCAAAATAATACAATCTAGGGACTTATGTGAAATAATAATAATTTCTGAAATAATACAATATAGGGGGTTTATGTGAAAAATGCCACTGTTTCACGTGAGGCTAAAAAAAACCCACTCACTTTCCACCAGACAGACGCACGCGATCCCTACCGTCGGTGAATGACCCCCTACGCACGCGAGCGAACCCTAGACGCTCTTTCTCTCTGCTCTGTTCAGCAGCCAGGCAGCCATGGCGATTCTTCTCATGGAGCCCTCCACTCCACTCCACGATGAAGCTACAGGTAAAATCGACCGGTTTACCTCGATTTTTGTCGTTTTTTGTTGGGTTTAAATCAATTTTTCTCGCTTTTCAGACCAAATCGGCCGATTCCGACTAAAAAGGGTAAAATCGTAAAGGTGCCGGCCGATTCCTGGTTGGAATCGGCGATTCCTGGTTGGAATCGGCGATTCCTCGAACCATGCTGCAAACTAAATAATTTTCTGAAACACAAAAGTAAAATTACTTTAAAACTTGACAGAAGACATAAAAAACCAGCAAACGGAAGTAATTTTCATGCTAATAACAAAAAAATGTACAACAACAAAATCCCTCTTTAACACAGTGAAAAAACGACGAATGGAGACGATGAGCGGGTGTCTCAGCGACGACTCAGCGGGCGCGGCGGTGGATGAAGATGAGGGAACCCTAGGCGACGCAGCGGGCGACTCCACAGGAGAAGAAGAAGAAGGAGCGGGGGCGGGGGGTCTACACGACAAACAAGGCCCACCATTAACGACAACGGGGACTGACAGGAGCAGGCGAGGCGAGAAGAAAGGGCCGATCACGGCGATAGCGAAGGAAGAAAGGTCCAATCTTGGCGATAGCGAAGGAAGAAAGGGAGTCAGATCCAACTCACGGTTTGAACGCCAAGTCACAACGCAGCAAAGGAAGGGGCTGGCCCGAAATGGAGGGTATGGTTCAAGCATGGGGAAGAGGCAAACAGTACACATAGGTGATGGATGGCATCTCTTGACTAGACAAGGCTTAGAAGTGCCATCATTAACCCCTATGCTCACCAATAGGCTGCAGCAAGTCTTCCATCCCAAACCGAGCTTCAACCTCCCTCCTCTTCACTCTCTCCTTCCCCTTCCTTTCACTCCACTCTTCTCTGCCAAACAAAATCACCAAAAAATCACCATGGACAAGGTGAAAAGCATTGAACAGCAGCAAACTGACAGGAAAGGGGACAGAAATTATGCCGATGCGGTACGCAACCCGGCGCCGGGGTCATTCATGGCATCGGCACGGCTAGGCCCTCGCGTCACCGATGCTTTCTATTGGTGAGCACAAGTCCGAATGGGAAGATCTATGTAGAAAATGCCTAGTAACGGGTCACCCGACGGAGACATGTAGGAAGCCGAGAGCGTGCGTCAATTGTCGCCTACCGGGACATATAGCGAAATATTGTCCCAAGAAAAAACCGAGAAAAGCATCGGTTTGGAAAAGAGTCCAAGAAGCGGGCCAATCATCGAAGCAATGGATACAAAGGAAAGCCCCGACATTGTTGGGGCAAGGAAATTTTGAACAAAAGGAAATGAGATCCGGGTCGCTTTTAAGCGCGGAATCTCAATTCGGATCCGGGTCGGGATCCCGCACAAATCCGGTTGGGAAACAACTCTCGACGCAAGGAAGACCGAACACGTATCACGTCGTGGTTTCGGATCCTAAACGGGTTTCGGATTATAACAAGGTACTGGACTCGGACCCGATTAGGACGGCGGATCAAAGGATACAAGCGGATCGGGCGAGAATAGAGGTTTCAAACCCGATTAAGGGGGCAGAAACTAGGGATGAAAAAAACGACCCGAATCGGTTGCGGGTAAGGGTTTTCTCGAAGCAAACGACTAAACAAGAGATGGAAATAGTTCGATGGAGGAGGGGAGTGGTAATCGATGCAAGAATGGTCCCACACCACGACCTCCGAAGCCTCCACATCCTTATACAAGAAGGATGGAACCGACGCGACAAATACGAACTATCGCTCCTCTCGAAGGATCGGTACATTCTAATTCTTCCGGAGGGTGTCAACCGCGACGAATTCATTTCAAAAGATCTATTACCACTCCGCCGAGCCGATTTCGTCAATTTCCCTTGGGAACTTGCACTTGGCGGCGAACGCATAATTTTTCCGAATAAGGTTTGGGTCACCCTCCAAAACCCACCACCTCCGGCGTGGTGCCACGAGGAGCTCACCAAAATCGCAAACTCGTTCGGGATTTTAATGGATCATGGGCCGCTTGGCAACTTGACATCCATGGAAGCACTAGACATTCTAGTGGCGGTACCGGCCGACCACATCACGCCAACGGAGATACAACACACGCATGCCGGAGTGACATGGATTATCAAGGCGAATGAGAAGACCGTGATTCCGGAGCCACTTCCTTTTTTAACCCACTGAACCCGGAGCCCCCGGCCGAGATATACGAGGATATCCAAACAAGGATACAAAACGAAATCGAACGTAGGTTAATAGCAAGTAAGGTTGCAAAGGCAAATAGAAACGACACTCATAGGGCCATATCGAGGAACAATTGGATGAGCGAGGGATCCGCGGAGTCTTCGGAGAAGGAGGCCAAACAAACAAGGAAAGGACAAGTGTCGGTGGACAAAGAATGGCTCCATCAACTTTGGAGTTTGGCGGGGGAAGGTCTCAAAACAAAACCGGAAGCGTCACCGCTACTAATTGGTGAGATTGGAAGGAAATCTCTAAGGGATGCCGGAATCATTCAACAAATAATAGATATTGAGTCCAAAGAGGGATACGGGAAAACCGACAAAGCGCCTCAAATAACAACCCAAACCGCCATGCCGCGATCGGACCGAAAGAAGAGAAGGATAATCGCAACAACAAGAGGAGAGCCGAGCCAAACAACGAACTCCACGAGGGTAATCGACCCGAAGGAGCCAATACAAGCGATCACAACTTCCGACAAGGAAGACGAAGGTATAAACATCTCCTTATCCCTAATTAAAAAACGATTAAAAAAACAAAATCAAAAACAATTTTCGACAATTTTTGAGCAACAAAGAAATACAAAAGGAGGAGGAAAACAAAAAAAAATCGAAATTTTTTTTTCGAAAAAAACAGCCCCTCGCCAGGGACTCTTGGGCGAAAAAAAAAATATTTTTTCCAATTTTTTTTTAAAAAACACGAAATTAAAAGAGGATTTAGGAAAACAAAAGGAAAATTTAAAACCCCGGGCTAAATCGCTAACTAAAACAAGACAAACCGAGGAAATTAAGGAAAAAATGCTCGATCAAAAAACAATTGAGGATATCTCCTTATCCTTAATTAAAAAACGACTAAAACAAAATCAAAAACAATTTTCGACGATTTTTGAGCAACAAAGGAATACAAAAGAAGGAGAAAAACAAAAAAAAAACAGCCCCTGGCCAGGGGGTTTTGGGCGCGAGAAAAAAAAAATTTCCAAAAAAAAATTAGAAAATATTAAATTAAAAGAGGAATTAGAGAAAAAAAAAAAGGGAAATGTAAAACCGCGGGCTAAATCGCTAATTAAAAAACTAGAAAGCGAGAAAATTAAGGAAAAACCACTGGACCAAAAAACAATTGAGGATATCGAAAAGGCACTTGGAATTGAACCACATAACGCTCTCGTACTAGCGGACATCCAAAAGGAAAGTACCCAAATTAGCTCCGAAACAATTATAAGTAACGGTAAAAGGAAATGTGGTAAAATAACCACGAAATTAAACAAATTTCTATCCCTATCAAAAAAGAAAAAATAAATAAAAGGAAATTAGACATTACGAATAGGCTAAGATCATCTTCATCATCTAACTCTTCTACCTCCTTTTTTGAACAAGGAAATGCAAGGGCAAACCGCGAAGCCAAGGACGATACGGAGGTGGTAGAAGAGGAAGACGAGGATGAGGCCGAGGAAGAGGTCGAGGTCGACAATGGAAATGAAGAAGAGGAACTAGATGACTATGTCGACGAGGTGGACTATGACGAGGAATCTCACGAATGTGAGAATACCGTCTAATTTAGCTTTGTATCTTTCTCTTTATGGAAACGAACTTTGTTTTAATTATGTGTACGAACTTTAATATTTTGTCGTGGAATGTACGAGGATTAGGATTAAAAGGAAAATGTAATATGGTTAAGGACTCTATTAGGAAAGCTAAACCAAATATAATTTGCTTGCAAGAAACGAAATGGGCCAACCCGAATCCCTTCCAACATAAAAGGATTTTAACCGCGCGTCATGACAAAGTCTTATTCAAAAACGCGCAAGGGTCAAAGGGCGGTCTCATGATTGCGTGGGACCACAAAGTATCCATGATAGACTATTTCAACACTCAATCATGCTTGAATATCATTTTTGCCCAAGATGACGGACAAAAATTCCTCCTCTCAAACACTTACGGTCCGGCTTCGGCATCGTCGAGAGAAAAACTAGAATATATTCAAGAAATAGAAGACATAAATAAATAATTAAATCTACCATGGATAATCATCGGCGATTTCAACCTAATTAGATCAAGGGAAGACACGACCGCGAGCAATCTAAACACAACGATGATCTTACGGTTCAACGAGGCGATAAACTCGGCGGATCTAACCGAAATCCCCCTAAGGGGAAGGAAATTCACATGGTCAAATAAAAGGGAAGCACCAACCCTAGCTCGTCTCGATAGAGCTTTTATCTTGGCACACCTAGTAATACAAAACATGATGATCTCGCTTGAAGACCTACCAATGACCACCTCCGACCACACACCTCTAATATTAAAGATTCAAAACAACCAAATCGAGACGACAAAACTTTTTACTACTTCCCGATTGTTGGAAGCAAACGTCGTCAACAAATGACCACGGAATTAAATCATTCCAAAAATGTCTTGATAAATCAAGGAAAAAAAATAAAGGAATGGGCAAAAGCGAAGTTCAAATCGTCAAACATCATTCATGAGGATTGAATCCTTATCATTAAAATTCTCGACCTTGCCGAGGAGGAACGTGACTTATCAACGGACGAGTTAAGATTGAGAATTTCGGCAAAGGAAAAAATTTGCGATTTGGTAAATCTCAAAGAGGCCATATGGCAACAAAGAACATCATGCACTTGGTTAAAACTAGGGGACGCAAACACCAAATATTTCCATGCCATAGCTTCGGCACGGAATAAAGGAAATAAAATAATGACAATCCAAATTGAAGAAGAAATAATTTCGGACCCCAACCGAATTCACATGGAATTTGATACCTATTACGAGAGCATTCTTGGCATAGCGCCCATTGCTCCCCTAATCCATACTATGGGGATTCTAATGCAAAACCAAACAAACAATACAACCACGTTGATCGATCTAGCGAACCCCTTTACCAATGAGGAAATTAGACGGACCGTCATGAACATGAAAAAAGGAAAATCGGTGGGACTCGAGGGATTCCCAATCGAGTTCTATCAATGTTTTTTCGATATAATAGAACCGAAACTCAAGATGCTTTTTGACCAATTCTACAACCACACCTTGGTGCTAGACACCATTAACAACGCGACAATCACCTTAATACCAAAAAAAGAGGACGCCGTGGAAAGAAAAGATTTTAGGCCAATAAGCGTGATTAACACGATTGGAAAAATATTTTCCAAGATTTTGGCCGCGAGATTGCGACCGAAGATGGAATATCTTATCCACCGCGACCAAGCCGCTTTTATAAAAAAAAAAGGTCCATTGGTGAAGTCTTCCTCTCGTCACGAGAACTACTTAGCGCGGCACACAAAAGAAAAATTCCGACGATCATGCTAAAAATTGATTTTTGCAAAGCCTTCGACACCATTTCATGGGACTACATCCAAAACCTCCTAGAGGCTCGCAACTTTCCGCCAAAATGGTCAAGATGGGTTAAAGAGCTACTAACCTCGGCATCGTCAAAGGTGAAATTAAACGGAAAATTAGGGAAAAAATTCAAACACAAGCGAGGAGTAAGGCAAGGAGATCCCTTATCTCCGATGCTTTTCGATTTGGTAGCCGACTCGTTACAAACATTCCTCCAAAAAATTAATCATCTCATGGTATCGCCGATCAAATTTGCAACAATGGCTCTTTAATACGCCGATGATACTATCATCTTTATCGAGGCACATCCGACCAACCTCAAGATACTACCATACACTTTAAATCTATTTCAACGGGTTTCGGGACTTGCAATCAATTGGGACAAAACCGGCTTTGTTCCGACAGGCATACCGGAATCCCTAAATGGGACACTCCAAAGACTCCTAAATTGCGCGAAAACAACCCTACCCATATTATACCTCGGCATGCCTCTAAACACCAAAAAGCCGAAAAAAATTGACTACATCCCCCTAATAAGGAAAATGCAATCCCGATTATCGGGATGGAAAGGAAAATGTCTCTCCTTGGGTGGACGGTTAGTGCTTGCGAAATCGGTCTTAAATGCGGTACCGACGTATTTCATGCAATGCTTCCGCCTACCAAAATGGTTGATAAAGGAAATTAATAAAATAACAAGGAAATTTCTTTGGAAATGCGATAAGGAATGTTTAGGTGGTCATTGCCTAATTAATTGGAAAAAGGTTTGCCTACCAAAAGAAAACGGAGGATTAGGGATGTTAGATATCGAAACACACAACACATCACTATTACTAAAGTGGCTTTGGAAAATATGCCAAAATAGTGAGGGTATGTGGGCGACCACCATCAAAAATATTTACGGAATCGAACATGCATCCCAATTGGAAAATGTGGCGAGTAAGCACTCATCCTACTTCGTCAAAGACCTACGCGCACTTCTCTCACAATTTCGTATAGCTTACGAATTCGACACGACAACGAACCAACACGCTTGGATGGGCAAACCGGATTCCTTCTCCACGGCCGCTACATACAAACTCCTAATAAATCCGGGAATAAAATGTGAGTGGAACACCACCTTATGGAAAACAAAAGCGCCCGCGAAAACAAAAATGTTTGCATGGTTGGCGCTCAACGAAAGAATTTTAACGGGAGATGTTCTGCGAAAAAGGAATTGGCCGCACGAGACAACGTGCAAAAATTGCAACAACAACGTTGAAGAATCGGCAACCCACTTACTCATTAATTGCTCATATGCACAAAGGGTTTGGAGGGGACTTCGACGCATCATAGGAGTATCCTTCGACATTCGCGACACCTTGCCGAAATTTTGGCTAGACAACCGACGGAAATACTCCAAGGAAAAAAAAAGGATGAAATCGACACCTACTTCGTGGCCACACTCTGGACCATTTGGAAAGAGCGAAACGAACGGATCTTTAATCAAAAGAACTCTCCGTCATCCTCCACGATAGCGAAAGTCACCTGCGAGGCAAAGGCATGGAAACTTCATAGCTAATCGGGATCCAATCTTCGCTCGCCGCTGCTAGCTTCTCTTCTCTTCTTCTTCTCAAACCTCGTTAAATCTCCTTACTTGTAGGGCGTGTCCTTAATGGATACGTGTTCCTAATAAAGGATTTAGCATAGACCTTTATTTTGTCTTTACTTTTTACATTACCGTGTAAAATTAAAACGTTGTATTAAAATTGTTTTAATATATCGAAAAGAAGCCGCGCTTCTTAATTTTTCAAAAAAAAAAAAAAAAAAAAAAACTTGACAGAAGATAAATAAAAATTTCGAATACAAAAATAACAATTCAGAACTAGACAAAAGATGCATAAAGATCTAATCTAACCAATTAATTCTGAACATAGTAAGTTGTTAACAATCAAATAGATATGCAATTCAATTAAAATCATGTGTTCTTCAAAGTTAAGGAAATGTGAGAAATAAAATCAAAAACAAATTTACAGTTTGGATAGCTTGAGAAAATAGTGGAAGCAGCAGGCTTGACAGGTCAGAGGACGAGGGACGAGGACAAACAGAGGTAGATGAAAGTTGCTGGGCTAGAGAGAAGTGAACTAATAGAGTACTTAAATGGAAAGGATTGGCCGGCCAGAGCTCAGCAGCTCCCAGCTCACAAGAGAAAATGAGGAGGAGGTGAAGGTGAAGGTTTCAGATTCTTCCCGCCATTTTTTTGTTGTTGCAATCCTGACCCTTGTAATTATGGGAAGAGAAGAGGTAGCATTGCGGTAATAAAGAGTGGTGGGGTAGTGTGAATTGCAGGAACTTAATAAACTGCATTAATCCAAACAATAAAATTGTAGTTGATGAGGGAACTGGAAGATCATGGTTTATATAACTTGCCTTATTTCTCTTCTGTTTTTTTTCATTACTCATCAGGAAAACAAAGCAAAAAAATCAAAATGACTACAAAAATCCAAAATTCTGGCAATAAAAGAAGAGGTATCACTAATCTGAAATTGTCCTTATTCTTTACTATTATTAAGATTTCTTTTTAAAATGGACATGCCAGTTAAATGTTAGATTTTAAAGTAGTACATATTATGCCATATAAATATTTCTGTAGGAAGTGGATCTAGCAGTTTTACTTCCTACAAGAATCCTCTTATGAAGAAGGCAGAGATTGAGCACCTTCAAAGGTACACTGAATTAGCCATCTCACTACATATTTTGATTTTAAATTTTTAATTATAGAGCTGCAACTTTTATGTACTTTTTTACATTGCTTTATATGTTGATCGTGCTTCTAAACTTCTCACTAAACAGTCGCACGTTAAACCGTCAGAAGGTTAAGCCTGTATTGTATTACTTATGATCAGTTGTTCATAAGCTTCTTCTAATTCAATTATTTATCCAGTTCACCCAATCAAACGTGGTATAACAGAGCAGCCCTTCAGCCGAGGTCTCCTGGTGCACCAGGTGGTGTACCCGGCCCAACAAGGAAGACCGACGGTGCATCCGGCTCAAGAGGCTTGGCCGATACTTCCAATCAGACAAGACCAAGCAGTATGCCTACTCAGCCAAGGCCAACTAGTATGGCTCGGCAGACCACTATAGCCGATCTGAGAAGGACTGATGCCTGGTACATCATATCAGAACATAAAAATCGACAAAATGGGGCAGGTGCACCCATTCAATTAAGCCGTCAAGAGACAAGTTCTTCATTTGTTATTGGTGCATTATTCGATTAAGACGTTAACTTGTTATGTATAGTAGTTAGTAGCAAGGGTAAAAGATAATACTAGCTTGGTTGAAATACAGGGATCCCCAATAAAATAACAGTAATAATTGAACTTTTTTCTCGTGTCCCATTTGAAGAATTCATCTGGTGTACAGTTTGCTTCTTGATGCTTTAGAATCCATAAACAAATTCATGCCCAATCGATTGCGCATAATCATGAATCGAAAACCATCGTTACGATAAATCCAATCGATCAGACGTGATGACAAATCCCGCAAATGATTATTTATCAAATTAACTAAAAACTTGATCATTTTTTTAATAAACTTCAAACAGTTTGATACTTTGAAAAATCCACTTTGTTTTAACTTACTCTCCAACGGCTAGATTTTTTTAACTTACTTTCCAACAACTAGTTTTTTAAATTTATTATCCAATAGCTAGTTTAAAAAGTAATATTCTTTAAAGATTTCTTGTACGACAAGAAATAATATTCTCAAAAAAATAGTTGTATTAAAAAAAATTCTCTAAAAATTAGTGATATTAAAAAAAAAATATTCTCTAAAATTATTTTTGCTTTTATTTGTATTATATAAAATATATTAATTTTAAATTATTTGTATGATTTATTTATGTGACAAAATTATGTTATGATTTATTTATGTGGCATAATAATAATATTTTAATACAATTAAGAAACAAATATGGCAGTTCTAAATTTCACATAATATAATATAATTTTAAATATTTTATTGATTCTCTACGTCTAATTCTATGATTTTTATTCATCACCTTTTAAACATTCTACACTCATCGTTTTTACATATTATTGTTATCATAATTTCCAGATATTCATATAGTGGTTTTCTACAACTATTAGATTTTTGCAATTATAAAAAACTGCCCTAGCAAACACGCCTACCTAGAAGGCAAAGATTGAGCACTATTTTGATTTTAATTATAGAGCTCCAACTTTTATTTACTTTTTTAGATTGCTTTATATGAACCGTGATGACGCAAACTTCAATCTAGGAAATTGCTCAATGAACCTTGTCCATGAGGCTGTAATGATTTTTCAACTTGCAATTAAGGTAAACTACACTTATTAAATTATAATTTCAAAGATAATTAAATAAAATATGAAAAATGTTGCATACTTTTATAAGTTTATAAAGCTTAATTTTGATGAATAAAATCCAAAATATGTGTGTAAATATGCACACATCAACCTCCAAAAGATATATCGTTCTCTTTAGCCATAGGATTGAATTTGTCTGCTCTCTTCCTATTCCTGGACTTCTATCTTAGCCATGTCCTCGTCCTCTTTCATGTTGGCTCGTTTCATGACAATCTTCTTTCTCTTATAGTGAGAGTTTCGCAGAGAAAACTTGCTCCGTCGATTCTTCTGTTTTCTTGTTGATTATCTCTTTTATGGCTTGTAGAGAGCCCATAAATTCATCAATCGTCATATAACATGTCTTTTAGACTCTTCATTAGCTACCACCACATGCTCGAACTTCGTATGTAACGAACGCAGAACCTTCTCAATGACCGGAACATGTTCCAATTGTTCTTCATATCGGTGTTAAGACTAATGGAGCATCCGTTAAGCTAATGGATGATCCATTTAGATTTGTGTTATTATTCATTTTAGTCCTTGCGTATTTGGTTTTTGTGTATTAGTTTGAGAGAGTATAAAAACAAAAACACGGTACTGTTCATTACTATTCACGAAAATTATTTTCTCTCTCTTCAATTTCTCTTACATGGTATCACGAGCCTCCTAACGAAATCCGGCGAATTTTTTTTTTCTTCTTCCTCGCGGCAAATCATGGCGCAGAACTCCTCTACATCGCCTCCTTCTCCTCCTATGGCGACCTTCGACGAAACCCTAGCCGTCATCTCCATGGCCGCCGAGCAAACCCTAGGCGAGCAAACCCTAGCCGCCGCCGCTGCACACAGCCCCTGGCCGCACACACCCCCTGGCCGCGCCCATCCCCTGCCCACAGCCCCTATGCGCCCAGTCCCAGGCCGCACACACCCCCTGGCCAGCCCCTATCCCCTGCCCACAGCCCCTGTGCGCCCAGTCCCACGCCCACACTGCCCCTGGCCAGCCCCCCCACCTTCTCGGGCCACCATATCTCGGGCCACACCCCTCACAGTCCCTCGGCCTTCTCGGTCATCAATCTCTCGTCCGGAATCTTCTCGGCCAGCACCCCTACAGTCCCTTCGGCCAAACCTACTCGCCCACTTCGCCGCGAGCCTCTCCCTCTTTTCCGCCCGGGTTTCCCGCTCCACAAAACATCCATCAAGCTTCCGCCTCTCTTTTTCCACCGGCCGCAACCTCCTCCTTTGCGCCCCAACCACTCTACTCCTCTCCTCTTGCTCCGGCCGGATCGTTTGGTTCTCAATTTGCTCCCCCGCTTGGCACATACGGTCCGCAAATATCTCATCCAACTCCGCCGATTAGTGCCAACCTCTCTTATTCGGGTGATTCACCTCCCTCTCGCTCACCGATTACCTTCAATCATCCGCTCTCGATCAAATTGACTCGCGAAAACTTTCTTCTTTGGAAATCGCAAGTCATTCCGGTTCTAACCGGTTACGGACTCATGCATTTTGTTGACGGTTCTCAACTCTCGCCTCCCTCGCATCTTACCATACAAGAAGGCGACTCATTTTCGTTTGCCGTCAATCCGCAACATGACTTGTGGAAACGTCAAGATGCACTCATTCTTGCGTGGCTTTTCTCCTCCCTCTCCGAGACGGTCCTTGTCCAATTTGTGAATTGCGGCACATCATTTGACTTATGGCCTGTTATCCATCAATTGTACGCAAATCCGGCGATGTCCTCTCTTCTCGAAATCAAGCAACTTCTTCACTCGACTAAAAAGGACACCCTCTCTTGCTCGGATTACGTACAAAAGATGCAAACTCTTGCGGATCGCCTTGCTTCCTTGGGGTCTCCAATTTCGGAGATGGATCTTGTTCTTCACATCCTCAACGGACTTGGCCGCGAGTACAACGCCTTTGTCATGAACGTTTCCATGCGTCCGAATCCGTTACCTCTCATGGAGCTTCACGGCCATCTTCGGTGCCTCGAGCGACGCCTCGACTCTCATGACGCTATGCCCGATTGCCCAAATTGCCGCCGCTCCATCCAAGGTTCCGAACTCTTTTGCAGGTTTGCTTCCGACACCGGGTCACAACACCTTTACCGCACCTCCCCGGTTTCCGAGGCCTCCTTTCACGAATCGTGGCCGCGGCAATGGTGGACGTGGTGGTCGCAATGGTCGTGGGGTACGTGGATCCAAAGACGTGTGCCAAATTTGCGACAAGCCGGGCCATGTCGCGTTGCGTTGTTGGAGCCGTTTCGACACAACTCTTCAACCGATGCCGACTAATTCGCCTCAAGCCCAAACCGCGCAAGCTATCTCCACCGAGGCTCCCCCCAACTCCGCCGTTCCCACCGAGTGGTTTCTCGATACGGGTGTCACGCATCATGTGACGACCGACCTCAACAATCTCTCGACACACTCCATGTATCTTGGCCATGATCAATTACGTGTCGGCAACGGCGAAGGTTTAAAAATTCTTAATCTTGGGTCTTCTCGTATTTCATCTCCATCTAAATCTTTTCTTTTAAAAGATATTCTTCATGTTCCATCCATCACTCAAAATCTTTTAAGTATCTCTCGTTTTACTCGTGATAATAATGTTTATCTTGAATTCTACTCTTCTCTTTGTTTTGTCAAGGATCGAGCAACGCACAAGGTGCTTCTTCAAGCCACTCTTGTTGATGGTCTTTACAAGCTTTCTCCTTCCGTAGTGTCTTCGCCTCTAGCTTTCTTGACGAGTCGAGTTTCCGCCGATACGTGGCATCGTCGGTTTTGTCATGCGTCCTCTTCCACCACCGCCCATCTTTTAAAGAAGTTTTCTCTTCCGTTTTCGTCTCGAACTATTTCTTTTTGTAACGATTGTGCTAAAGCGAAAGCACACAAATTACCGTTTTCTCGTTCTAATTTTCGTGCTAAGTTTCCTCTTGATGTTGTTCATTCGGATTTGTGGGGTCCGTCTCCGGTTGTATCGAATTCGGGTTATAAGTACTATGTCATTTTTGTCGATGAATTTTCTCGTTTCGCTTGGTTATATTTTCTTTCTTCCAAGTCTCAAGTGTCGGTTATGTTTGAAAATTTTAAGAATGTTGTTGAAAACTTGTTTGCTCGATCCATAAAGGTTCTTCAAACCGATGGCGGTACCGAATACAAGCCGATTTTTCGACTTCATCCCGAAATCACGCCTCAACTATCATGCCCTCACACCCCCGAGCAAAACGGTGTTGCCGAGCGCAAACATCGCCATATCCTCGAGCTCGCCCTTTCGTGCATCTCCTCGGCTTCCATCCCTCTCGAATATTGGGATGAGGTATTTTTAAGCGTTATTTTCATTATCAATCGCTTACCTATATCCTCTCAAAAATCCCCCTTCGAGTGCCTTTTTCAACAAGAGCCGAATTATGCATTCTTACGAGTCCTTGGATGCGCATGTTTTCCGAATTTACGACCATACAATAAGAACAAGCTCGAATTTCGCTCACTCCCGTGTGTCTTTATGGGGTATTCCTCGAGCCATAAAGGATACAAATGCCTTCATCTTGAGACGAATCGAGTGTACATTAGCCGTGATGTCACTTTTGACGAACATACATTCCCGTTTGCCGCGCGACATGACCCGCCTTCCTCTCGGACTATTGATACGTTTTACTCTCCTCTAACGGTTTTGCCATTTTTTAGGGACACTCGGGAGGACATTGCTCGGCATGCAACGTCGACGTCCGTCCCTCATACTCGCGGTACGGACTTGCGCGGTGGCCACTCTCATGTTGAGGCAATTCGGCCGGTTCCTTCGCGCACCACCGGTACCACCGAGACCGTACCACATACCCCTCCTAGTCCGCCGAGACCGACGTGCCCTACTGAGTCCGCCGAGCATACCTCGGTCTTACCCCCCGACGTGCCAAACCGAGAACCTCCTAGTCCGCCGAAACCGCTGACCACCACCGACCTCGCCGAGAATACCTCGGTCTTACCCCCCGACGTGCCCCTACCTTCTTCCTCGTCTACGTCGACACTCATCGTTCCCGCTTCTCGACACCCAATGGTCACTCGTCAACGTGCCAACACACGTCGCCTCAAAGACCTCTCCGATTACCACCTCTATACCAACAAGCATCTTCCTTGGAAGCATCCCTTGGCCTTCTCCGTATCCGTGGATGATGACGAACCGACGTGCTTCTCGAATGCCAACAAGCATCTTCCTTGGCGTCAAGCAATGGCCCATGAACTCGATGCGCTCGTTCAAAACAAGACGTGGATTCTCGTACCACCACCCTCCAACCAAAACGTCGTGGGATGCAAATGGGTGTACAAGCTCAAACGGCGCTCAGATGGGTCGATTGAACGTCACAAGGCGCGGTTGGTCGCCAAAGGTTATAACCAAACCGAAGGTGTTGATTATACGGAGACATTTAGTCCGGTTGTCAAACCGGTTACAATTCGGGTGGTGCTCTCAATCGCAATTTCCCGCGGTTGGACCCTACGACAACTTGATATCAACAATGCCTTTCTTCACGGGGATCTTCATGAGACGGTATACATGTCTCAACCTCCTGGTTTTATTAACTCGGAATTTCCCAACCATGTGTGTTTGTTGAAAAAGGCACTCTACGGTCTCAAACAAGCGCCACGTGCGTGGTTTCATAAACTTCGCTCGGCCCTCCTTAGTCTCGGCTTCATCCTGTCTTCATCGGATTCATCTCTTTTCATCCGTACCCGCGATGACCATACGGTATTTCTTCTTGTGTATGTTGATGATATCATTATTTCGGGTAGTGATGAGTACATCGTCGACACCCTCATTCGCGAACTTGGTGCTCAATTCTCGTTGAAGGATCTCGGTGTCCTCTCGTACTTTCTCGGAATCCATGCCGTTCAAACTGAAGGAATAATGCCCTAGGCTGAATGAAATAATGCCCTGGGCTGAACTAAATAATACCCTAGGCTAAACTGTTTAGCTTGTATGTAAACAAAGGATAGTTATTATTTATGTGTTGTTAATCTAATATTTTAATATTGAATTAAAGTTTCATTTAACACGTGTACTGGTTATTTAACATATTTAGGAATATGTGAATAAGCCTTGAATTGTATCACTAGTTTATACATCATCATAATATGTGATTATGATAGTAAAACTGTATCAATGAACGTAATACGATTCTAAATGTCCCTGGTCATATATATGATGTATATAGAGATATACATGTCTAAGGAAATAGAATATATATGTACACCAGTATATTCGCATATGAGATGATTATGTTTTACTGATCATGGACATGGAATACATAGAGATGTAGTGATGTCAAATATGGAATATAGATATGTATTAGAGACTACATATTGGACTGACCAACTTATGAGAATATACATGGTTATTGTCATTATATATATTCTCATAAACAAATAGAATTTTAGTTCTTTGACCTGAGGTTATCATTAGATTTCTCACCTGTGAATTGTGATACTTAGATATGTTTCTTTGTTATCTTTAACCGGGTAATCAAGATCATCATTGGGTATTACATGAAGCATGTTGGAGGATGTGAATAACCAAGATGGAAGTTGTTCCTTTCATGATTGAAAGAGATATCTCTCAGGGCCCCCTGATGAATTAGGATTGAAGGAAATGCGTGGCCACGCTCAATAAGATTAACATGTGTTGTTAATACTAATTGAACATTCAATCTAATTCTATATCGGGAAAGAGTTAAGTTGATTTAGAAAGGATGACATTTGACCATGTCTTTGATCAACAGATATCGAATGAACAAGAGAGCTAGTAATTTGTCTATTTGATAAATAGGTTATGATCACAAATCATTTATTTAATTTGGGTAGTCATAATGCCTTGCTAGAGGCCAACTATGATTTGCATATTTAAATAGAGATTTAATATGCTGCCAACTTTAAATAAACCTATAGGGTCACACACAAAGACAAGTTAGGACTGGACACAGAAAATCAGGAAAGTAGATATTATTCAGTTTGAATCAGGATGTTATTCTGATTTTGAATCAGGATATTATTCTGTTCGAAAGTGGATATTATTCTGTTCGAACGAGGATATTATTCTGTTCGAATAGAAGGTGTAAAGCATTAAATGAATGCTACATGCATGTATGGGTGCATGACATTAATGCTCTGGATATCATTCATTGGATGAAAGATATTAGGTGGGAAAGAATAGTTTTTTCCCCACTCGATGAAAAACACACACCAAGACTTCTTGAAAAAAAAGAAGAAGAAAGATTCACTCATTTTTCTAGAACAGATTTTTGACTAAAAGAAAAGAGTTTTCTTGGAGAGTCAAAAGAAGAGAAAAAGGTTTTCTCAGTGAAAAGAAAAGAGTGAAGCTTGGCTGAATTTCTTTGTGAAAGAAAAGAGAAGCAAGCAGATTTTCTGAAGGGAGGAAGGATCCGACTAGCATCGGAGGCCTTCACATCCAGCCTAGACGAGTCGCGTGTGGATACCGATAGAGGGTAGTGCCGGTTCGAGCACACCAACGTGATCTCAGGAAGCTTCCTTCAACCAGATTTGAACTAAATCTGAGGTGAAAATTTTGAAACTCTTCCTTCGTATCTAATTAGCGATACACAGATCCATGGCTTAAGGGGTTCGGGTAAATTCCGCTGCGCAATCTGATTGCAACAAAGTTGCCCGGATTCCCCAACAGTGGTATCAGAGCCACGTGTATCGTTTATTAGATCGATTTAGTATATTAGATGTACTAGTTTAGAGTTTCTGAGAATTATAAAACTACATATGTATTTTGATTGATATTATGCATAAGAAGGTGCACTGTCTCGAGCAGGATATTATTGCATGAGATGCAAGATGTTATTCTGTTTGAACGAGGATATTATTCTGTTCAAACAGAAATGTACGCTGTCTCACGCTGAGATTTACTGCATAAGATGCAGGATATTATTGCATGAGATGCAGGATATTATTTCATGAGATACCGGATATTATTGTCTGTTTGAACGAAGATATTATTCTGTTCAAGCAGAAGGTGCACTGTCTCACGCTGAGATTTATTGCATAAGATGCAGGATATTATTGCATAAGATGCAGGATATTATTCTGGTCGCACGTGGAGATTATTGCATATGTATTAGTCGAAATGTATGTATGTATTTTATAATTCAACGATATATGATATAGCATGGGCCAAAAACATTGTGTTGTGATTGAATGATGTGATTGTATGTATGTTGTGCATGTTGTAAATTTGATTTATGGCTAAAGGCAACCAGTAAGTTGTCCAAATTGTAATTTTATTTTATTAAGGCAACCGGTGAGTTGTCCAAGTTGTAAAATAAATAAGGTTGTAAATTAAAGAAGATGAAGGAGTTCATCGCCTCAACCGATTACATGGTGAAGGAGTTCATCAGGACAACCAATCACAAGATGAAGGAGTTCATCACCACAACCGATCACATGATGAAGAAGCTCATCGCCATAACCGATCACATGATGAAGGAGTTCATCACCACGTCCATTGTTGTAATGAAGGAGTTCATTATAAGTAATTAATTAGGGATCTTTATAGTGGCTTATAAAGATCATGGCCATGCTATGTCATTAAATTAATTATTCTGTGATGTGTGATGTGATATGCTTTTGCATGTGATAAATAAATTAGAAATCCCTCTACTAATTATTAAGTTGAGAAAATGCCTCCCATATTCTGAAATTCTCAGGGCCTTTATATCACTCACATGGGTCATGCCAAAGCTGGGTGTGTGAGCTTATATAGTTGGCGGGAGAATATGCATTGATTAATTACCAACATAGGTCATGCCAAAGCTGGGTGTGTTGGTAGATTAATTGGATGATAATCAGTTATGGTTAGTACTTAACTAAGTAGCAAGTCGGACTTGAACTTAGGGCATAAGATGAGATATGTACACACATGGATTTTTGAGTTAGACTCATAAACCCCTGATCTCATAAATGATCTCAAGAGTTGCATGGAGATGCAATTGGATTTGATCCTACCTAAATAACAGAATTCTGAGACGAGCCAAAGCCGATTAGGATTTTGCGAAATATGGATCTTGAGCCACTATGGTACATGTAGTTGGAATGTATCCGAACCAACACAGTGAGGGTTGTTGATTTGATAAAAATAGTGGGAGTATTTTAAATGAACTAAAACATAAATGTTATCATCTATAAAAGTATTAATTTTGCACATTTTATTCCATGTAGAAAAAATGTCCTCAAACAGTTTAAATTTGCGATCTCTCCTTGAGAAGGAGAAGTTGAATGGTAAAAACTTTCTGGATTGGGAGCGAAATCTAAGAATTGTTCTTAGGGCCGAACATAAGGGTTATGTTCTTGATGAGCCTCTCCCAACTGAAGAACCACCAGCAGATGCTGACCAAGTGGACCAAGAATACTATGAAAAGTTCATAGATGATGATGTTGAAATAACCTGTCTCATGTTGGCAACTATGTCATCGGATCTTCAAAAGCAGTTTGTAGATTCGCATGCATATGTTATGCACAAACAGCTCAAGGAAATGTTCCAAGAGCAAGCCAGACTTGAGAGGTTTAACACTCACAAGGCGTTGTTCAACTGTAAAATGGTCTCGGGTACATCTGTGAGTGCACATGTTTTAAAGATGAAAGGTTATGTTGATAACCTTGAGAAACTAGGTGCGAAAGTCAGCCATGAGATGGAAACTGACTTGATTCTTGAGTCTTTGACTCCGAATTTCGCACAGTTTGTTTCTAACTACAACATGCACTCTATGGACAAAACAATACCGGAATTACATGGTATGCTCAAGAATTTTGAGGCTACCAATAGGTCCGGAGACTTCAAGGCATCAAATGTCAACGAAGTTCTGATGGTTCAAAAGGGAAAGTTCAAGAAGAAGTTCAAAGGCAAGAACAAAGGTAAGGGCAAGATGTTGCCCAAACCAAAGATCAAGAAATCTGAACCGACCACTTGTTTCCATTGCCATAAGGATGGCCATTGGAAAAGGAACTGCCCTCTTTACTTAGAAGAAGTGAAGAAGAAGAAAGCAGTTTCGGCAAGTGCCTCAGGTATTGATGTTAACTTATCTACTTTGTCAAATTGGGTATTAGATACCGGATGTGGCACTCACATTTGTAAAAATGTGCAGGGACTACAAAGTAGAAGGAAATTAGCTAAAGGTGAAATGGACCTACGTGTGGGAAATGGAGCAAGAGTTGCTGCTTTAGCCGTAGGAAATTACCATTTAACTTTACCTAATGGATTTGTATTAGAACTAAACAATTGTTGTTTTGTACCTGGTATGAACAGGAATATTATTTCTATTTCAAGACTAGCTTTGGATGGTTACAAATTTATTATAGAAGATAATAATTGTACTATCCGTAAAGGAGAAATTTTCTATGGAAATGTTTCATTAGAAAATGGTCTCTATGTGCTAGATCTGAATAATCACAAATCCATATTTAATATCAATACCGAGAGGATAATGTCTCATGTTGATAATCAGACCTACTTTTGGCATTGTCGTTTAGGCCATATAAATGAGAAACGCATTTTTAAACTCCATACCGATGGACTTTTAGACTCATTTGATATGAGATCATATGAGACATGTGAGTCTTGTTTATTAGGCAAAATGACTAAGAAACCTTTCTCAAATGTTGGTGAAAGATCCAATGAGTTGTTGGAGCTCGTACATACTGATGTATGTGGCCCAATGAGCATGGAAGCCAGAGGAGGTTATAGATACTTCATTACATTCACTGATGACTATAGTAGATATGGTTTTGTCTACTTGATGAGACAAAAGTCAGAATCATTTGAAAGGTTCAAAGATTTTAAGAATGAAGTAGAGAATCAACTAGGCAAGAGAATAAAGTCCATTCGATCTGATCGAGGTGGTGAATATTTGAGCCAAGATTTTGATGACTATCTAAGAGATTGTGGAATTGTTTCACAATTAACTCCACCCGGTACACCTCAATGGAATGGTGTTTCCGAGAGGAGAAATCGTACCTTGTTGGACATGGTTCGATCAATGATGAGTCAGACAGATCTCCCGAAATCGTTTTGGGGTTATGCCATTGAAACAGCCGCATTCATACTGAATAGAATTCCATCTAAATCCGTAGAAAAGACTCCATATGAGATATGGACAGGAAGAACTCCGAGTTTGTCTTTTCTGAAGATTTGGGGTTGCGAGGCATATGTTAAAAGCATGATGTCAGATAAGCTTGGACCCAAATCGGATAAATGTTTGTTCGTGGGATATCCTAAGGAAACTAAAGGGTATTACTTTTACATCCCCTCAGAAAATAAGATTTTCATAGCTAGAAATGGAGTCTTCTTAGAGAAGGAGTTCATTTCCAAGAGAGCTAGTGGGAGTAAGGTTGATCTTGAAGAAGTTCAAGATTCCCAAACTGAAAATGAACATGAGATGGAAAATATTTCGGGTTCACCAAATGTTGGAGAATCAGAAAATGTTACACAAGAACCACCTCGTAGATCTAGTAGGAATCGTCAAGAGCCCGAGAGATATGGATTTCTCGTGACTAATGATGATGATGTGTTGGCCATGGATGATGAACCAACATCCTACGTAGAGGCTATGATGAGTGAAGATTCACAGAAATGGCAAGAAGCCATGAATGTCGAGATACAATCCATGTATGACAATCAAGTTTGGAACTTGATTGATCCACCTGAAGGATTAAAAACCATTGGGTGTAAGTGGGTTTTCAAGAAGAAAACTGACATGGATGGTAAGGTGCATACTTACAAAGCACGGCTTGTGGCGAAAGGTTTCAAGCAAACTCATGGTATAGACTATGATGAAACGTTTTCGCCCGTGGCCATGCTTAAATCTATAAGAATTCTACTTGCCATAGCCGCATATTATGACTATGAAATATGGCAAATGGATGTCAAAACTGCTTTCCTTAACGGGAACTTGAACGAGGATGTATACATGATACAACCCGAGGGTTTTGTCGATCCAAAGAATTCTAAGAAAGTATGCAAGCTTCAAAAGTCTATTTATGGTTTGAAGCAAGCATCTCGAAGTTGGAATCTTCGTTTTGATGAAGTAATCAAGGATTATGGTTTCATCAAGAATGTGGAGGAAGCTTGTGTATACAAGAAATTCAGTGGGAGTGCACATGTATTCTTAGTTCTTTATGTGGATGACATATTGCTCATTGGTAATGATATACCTATGCTCTTAAGTGTTAAGAAATATTGGGGAATCAATTTTCAATGAAAGACCTAGGAGAAGCAGCCTATGTATTAGGCATAAAGATTTATAGAGATAGATCAAGGAAGCTTCTAGGTCTGAGTCAAAGTACATACATTGACAAGGTATTGAAGAGGTTCAATATGCAAGATTCCAAGAGAGGATCCTTGCCAATGTCGCATGGTATCTCGTTAGATAAATCTCAATGTCCGACATCGAGAGATGAACGAGAACGCATGAATAGAGTACCATATGCTTCTGCAATTGGATCTATTATGTATGCGATGATATGTACTAGACCAGATGTGTCATATGCATTAAGTGTAACAAGCAGATACCAATCAGATCCAGGTGAGAGTCACTGGATAGCAGTAAAGAATATTCTTAAGTACTTGAGAAGAACTAAAGATGTATTCTTAATCTATGGAGGTTTGGAAAGTGAGCTGGTGATAAAGGGTTATACCGATGCTAGCTTTCAAACCTGCATAGATGATTTTAGATCGCAAAGTGGTTATGTATTCTGTTTGAACGGAGGAGCAGTTGTTTGGAAAAGTTCCAAACAGCAAACTGTCGCAGATTCTACAACGGAAGCGGAGTATATAGCAGCTTCAGAAGCAGCTAAGGAAGCTGTTTGGATCAAGAAATTTGTGGCAGAACTAGGTGTAGTTCCAAGTGTGTTGGACCCTGTGACTCTCTTTTGTGATAACAATGGAGCAATTGCGCAATCTAGGGAGCCAAGGTCACACCATAGATCCAAACACATACTTCGGCGTTTTCATCTAATTCGAGAGATAATAGAGAGAGGAGACGTGAATGTGTGCAAAATTCCAACTGATGATAATATAGCTGATCCGTTTACTAAGCCGCTCTCGATAGCGAAACATGATCGTCATGCTAGAGCTATTGGTTTGGATTACCTCAGAGAGGAGAGTTGAGTGTGTATTATTATTATCAGTTCACCCTAGTGCAAGTGGGAGACTGAAGGAATAATGCCCTAGGCTGAATGAAATAATGCCCTGGGCTGAACTAAATAATACCCTAGGCTAAACTGTTTAGCTTGTATGTAAACAAAGGATAGTTATTATTTATGTGTTGTTAATCTAATATTTTAATATTGAATTAAAGTTTCATTTAACACGTGTACTGGTTATTTAACATATTTAGGAATATGTGAATAAGCCTTGAATTGTATCACTAGTTTATACATCATCATAATATGTGATTATGATAGTAAAACTGTATCAATGAACGTAATACGATTCTAAATGTCCCTGGTCATATATATGATGTATATAGAGATATACATGTCTAAGGAAATAGAATATATATGTACACCAGTATATTCGCATATGAGATGATTATGTTTTACTGATCATGGACATGGAATACATAGAGATGTAGTGATGTCAAATATGGAATATAGATATGTATTAGAGACTACATATTGGACTGACCAACTTATGAGAATATACATGGTTATTGTCATTATATATATTCTCATAAACAAATAGAATTTTAGTTCTTTGACCTGAGGTTATCATTAGATTTCTCACCTGTGAATTGTGATACTTAGATATGTTTCTTTGTTATCTTTAACCGGGTAATCAAGATCATCATTGGGTATTACATGAAGCATGTTGGAGGATGTGAATAACCAAGATGGAAGTTGTTCCTTTCATGATTGAAAGAGATATCTCTCAGGGCCCCCTGATGAATTAGGATTGAAGGAAATGCGTGGCCACGCTCAATAAGATTAACATGTGTTGTTAATACTAATTGAACATTCAATCTAATTCTATATCGGGAAAGAGTTAAGTTGATTTAGAAAGGATGACATTTGACCATGTCTTTGATCAACAGATATCGAATGAACAAGAGAGCTAGTAATTTGTCTATTTGATAAATAGGTTATGATCACAAATCATTTATTTAATTTGGGTAGTCATAATGCCTTGCTAGAGGCCAACTATGATTTGCATATTTAAATAGAGATTTAATATGCTGCCAACTTTAAATAAACCTATAGGGTCACACACAAAGACAAGTTAGGACTGGACACAGAAAATCAGGAAAGTAGATATTATTCAGTTTGAATCAGGATGTTATTCTGATTTTGAATCAGGATATTATTCTGTTCGAAAGTGGATATTATTCTGTTCGAACGAGGATATTATTCTGTTCGAATAGAAGGTGTAAAGCATTAAATGAATGCTACATGCATGTATGGGTGCATGACATTAATGCTCTGGATATCATTCATTGGATGAAAGATATTAGGTGGGAAAGAATAGTTTTTTCCCCACTCGATGAAAAACACACACCAAGACTTCTTGAAAAAAAAGAAGAAGAAAGATTCACTCATTTTTCTAGAACAGATTTTTGACTAAAAGAAAAGAGTTTTCTTGGAGAGTCAAAAGAAGAGAAAAAGGTTTTCTCAGTGAAAAGAAAAGAGTGAAGCTTGGCTGAATTTCTTTGTGAAAGAAAAGAGAAGCAAGCAGATTTTCTGAAGGGAGGAAGGATCCGACTAGCATCGGAGGCCTTCACATCCAGCCTAGACGAGTCGCGTGTGGATACCGATAGAGGGTAGTGCCGGTTCGAGCACACCAACGTGATCTCAGGAAGCTTCCTTCAACCAGATTTGAACTAAATCTGAGGTGAAAATTTTGAAACTCTTCCTTCGTATCTAATTAGCGATACACAGATCCATGGCTTAAGGGGTTCGGGTAAATTCCGCTGCGCAATCTGATTGCAACAAAGTTGCCCGGATTCCCCAACACAAACCCCCAACGGTATTCACCTCAACCAAGCTCGCTATTTCTCCTCGCTTCTCGGGAAAACCAAAATGGATGGAGCCAAGCCGATTTCTTCTCCTCTTCCATCGGGCTCAGTTCTCTCCAAGTACGAAGGTAAACCTCTCGACGATCCTTTTGAATATCGGAGTGTTGTAGGTGCACTTCAATATGCCACTATTACCCGACCGGACATTTCCTTTGCAGTCAACCGGCTCTCGCAATTCATGCATTGTCCCACCGAGCGCCATTGGATCGCGGTGAAACGGGTCCTTCGCTATTTAAAAGGATCCCTTACTCACGGCTTGCACCTCTCCAACCTTGATGCTCCGACCCTTCATGCGTATTCCGATGCCGATTGGGCGAGTTGTCCCGATGATCGCCGCTCCACGACGGGGTTTTGCATCTACCTCGGACCGAATCTCGTTTCTTGGAGCTCAAAGAAGCAACATACCGTTGCTCGGTCAAGTACCGAATCGGAATACTGGAGTCTCGCCATGGCCACCGCCGAGGTAATTTGGCTCCAATCTCTTCTTCGTGAGCTCAATTTTGCTCTTTTATCCTCGCCGGTACTTTGGTGCGATAACTTGAGTGCAACCTTCCTTGCGTCCAACCCCGTCTTCCATGCTCGAACGAAGCACATCGAGATTGATTTTCACTTCATCCGTGATCGCATTGATTCTAAGCAATTACAAGTGAAATTCATTTGCTCCTCCGATCAAGTTGCCGATGCCCTCACCAAAGCTCTTCCCGCTCCGCGTTTCAGTGCTCTTCGTTCCAAACTCACCGTTGATGCCTCCCCGGTTTCGTTTGAGGGGGGATGTTAAGACTAATGGAGCATCCGTTAAGCTAATGGATGATCCATTGAGATTTGTGTTATTATTCACTTTAGTCCTTGCGTATTTGGTTTTTGTGTATTAGTTTGAGAGAGTATAAAAACAAAAACACGGTACTGTTCATTACTATTCACGAAAATTATTTTCTCTCTCTTCAATTTCTCTTACACTCGGAATGAATTCACAATAGATTCGGATTATGGCATTCCCAAACCTTCAATTCACCTCTTAGCGATATGGAGAAACTTTGGAGGATACTCGGATCATAGAAAAATTACTTCGCTCGTTACACACAAATTTCAAGCATCATGTAGTAGCAATTGAGGAGTGTAAAGACTTGTAAGATATGATCATTGATGAACTTTTGGGTTCTTTACAAGCCCACAAAGAACGAATCCACCAGAAAAAAGGAGGAACCGACCGAGCAAATCTTCACCGCGAAGCTCTATTTAAAAGATAAGAAAAATGATCGCGAAACAATCCAACGTAGCAGAGGATGAGGCTGTGAAGGAAGGGGGGACAAAATCAAACTTCCAATAATGAAGAGAAAGGTAAATCCTTTCGAGGTCGTGGTAGAGAAAATTTTCTAAGACAATATAAGTAGAAGTTCGAGTGTTACAATTGTCACAAGTCTGGACATTACACTCAACATTGTTAGAATGCGCCTAAAGATAGTGGAAAAAAACGCAAACTATGCCGAGAATGAAGAAGTTGGTGCCATCTTATTGCTAGCTTTCCATGAAGCAGGAGGGAAAAAAATGTGTGGTGTCTTTACAATGGAACGAGCAAACCATATGTTTGGAGACGAAAGCAAGTTCGTCGAGTTTGACAATTCGATAATGGGACATATTACTTTTGGAGATCACTCCAAAGTTCAAATCGAAGGAAAATGAACAATCCAGATTTGTACGAAGAATGGCGAACATGAGCACATGAGTAATGTCTATTACATTCCGAGCATGAAGAGTAACATTTTGAGTTTGGTACAACTCCTCGAGGAGAACTATGAAGTTCATATGAAGAATCGTACTTCCATCCTTCAAGATGATTGAGGAAACGTAATTGTGAAGGTCCATATGACGAAGAATAGGATGTTTTATCTCGAACTTGAAACCGATGTAGCGAAGTGTCTCAAAACTTGTGTGAAATAAACTTTTTTGGATTCGGCACATAAGACTTGGCCATGCAAATTTTGGAAGCTTGAAGTCGATGGCACAAAAAAGGATGCTAAAAAGCTTGCCACACATTGAAGAACCAAATCAAGTTTGCGAAGAACGTCTCATGGACAAGCAATTTCGCAAGAGTTTTTCAAAAGAAGCCACTTCAAGACCACGCGGACCACTCGAACTTACTCAAGATATTTGTGGTCTGACAGCAAAAATTGATACTTTCTACTCTTTATTGACAATTTTAGTTGAAAGAATAGGGTAATTTATTTAAAAGAGAAGTCGGAAGCATTGAATTCTTTTAAGAATTTCAAAGTCCTTGTGGAGAATCAAAGTGGATGTTATATCAAGTTCTTGAAGACGGATAGAGGTGGCGAATTTACCTCCAATGAGTTTAACAAGTTTTGTGAAGAACACGCCATCAAACGATTCTTGACCGTTCCAAGGTCTCCTCAACAAAATGGCATTGTTGGGAGGAAGAATCGAAGCATTCTCAATATGGCGAGAAACATGTTGAAGACAAAAGAACATGCCTAGAGAGTTTTGGGCGAAAACAGTCACTTGTGTCGTGTATCTATCAAATCAATGTTCGACAAAGATTTCATTCGAGCGAACTCCTCAAGAGACTTCGAATGGAAGAAAGCAAATGTTTCACATTTGAAAGTGTTTGGGAGCATTGTATATGTCTGTTGGGAATCCACCGACTCCGAGCCCCATGCAGCGGAAGTGAGGGCCCGGTCCGGACTCCCTAATTTTAGGGTCAAGCCATCTCTCCGAGAGTCGAGTCAATGTGGCACAAGGACACAAACATACCACGTGAAATTGATCACGTTCGAATTGTTGGTAGGTTTCTTCTTTTCTATTTCTGAAGAAAATAATGTCCTAGGCTAAACTGTTTTGTTTGTTGATCTAATATTATGTTGTTTATATATTTGATTAAAGTTACATTGAATAAGTTTACTAATTATTTATCATCTTTATGAATATGTCAATAAGCTATGAATTATATCACTAGTTTGTACATCTCATAATATGTGATTACGATAGTAAAAATGTAAAATGAACGTAATACGGTTCTAAATGTCCCTGGTAATATATATGATATATATGGAGATATACATGTTTAAGAAAATAGAATATATGTGTACACCAGTATATTTGAATATGAGATGATTATGTTTTACTAATCATGGACATGGAGATGTCAAGTATTGGAATATAAATATGTATTAGAGACTACATATTGGATTGACCCACTTATGAGAATATACATGGTTATTGTTAATATATATATTCTCATAACAAATAGAGTTTTAATTCTTGGACCTGAGGTTATCATTGGATTTCTCATATGTGAAGTGTGATGCTTAGATATGTTTCTTTGGTGTCTTTAACCTGATAACTATAAGACATCATTGAGTATTACATGAAGCATGATGGAGGATGTGAATAACCAAGATGGAAGTTGATCCTTTCATGATTGAAAGAGATGTCTCTCAGGGTCCCCTGATGAATTAGGATTGAAGGAAATGCATGGCCAAGTTCAATAAGATTAACATGTGTTGTTAATCCAAATTGAACATTCTATATGATTCTTGATCGGAAAAGAGTTCGGTTCATTTAAAAAGAATGACAATTTATCATGTCTTTGATCAATATATATCATATGAACAAGAGAACTAGTAATTTGTCTATTTGATAAATAAGTTATGATCACAAATCATTTATTTAATTTTGATAGTCATAATGCCTTGCTAGAGGCCAATTATGATTTACATATTAAAATGAAAATTTATTATGTTGCCAACATTAAATAAACCAATAGGATCATACACAAAGACAAGTTTTGATTTGACACAGAAAATCATATCAGGATGAAGAGTTGTAAGCATTAGATGCTACATGCATGTATGGATGTGTGAAATTAATAATCAGAATTAATTCATTTGGGGAATGAAAGATTTGGAAAAGCTGGGATTTTCACCTGATTATGAATACCTACCAATCTTTTCATAAAATGTAATCTTCTTTTGAGTGATTTTCATTCTCAATATTCATAATAGAGAAAAAGAGAGAAATCATATCCGCAACCTAATTTCTTGAGAAAAAACAGAGAGATGGCAACAGATTTTCTGAAAGGGGAAAGGATCCGACTAGCATTCGAGATCTTTACATCCAGTCTAAACGAGCCGTGTGTTGATACCGTTAGAGGTGGTGTCGATTCGAGCATCTCTAACGTGATCTCTGCAAGATTTCTTCAAGCTGATTTGAACTAAATATGAGGTATAATTTTGAAACTCTTCCTTCGTATCTAATTAGTAATATACATATTCATGACTTTAGGAATTCGGGTAAGTTCTGTTGTGCAATAACGTTGTTTGAAAACCTAACAATTATTTCTTGTTTTCACTTTGGCGACTAGTCGTGCGTCACATGCTCACACGTCCCCCACCGTCTTGACACGTTCTCGGATGTTCTCCGTGTGTCCCACACGGCCACACCTCTAACATCCGTTCTTCTCGATATACTCCTTCGATTTGATCACAAACGAAGAGTCACAAATGTGAACTCCTCTGTCCGTATACATTGTGAGTTGTAGTATATCGACCACACACGCAACTGCCTAGACGAGGTGCGTGTGAACTTGCTTGATTCGTTCATTATGATTATGTGACGGAGAAAAATTATTTTCTCCTCTTTTCTCTTTCTCTCTTTGGTTGCACTCTTTCAACACTTGTAAGAATGATTAGACAAACTTCCACACTTGGAGGAGAGAGAAAACTCCTATTTGTACTTAATAGGATAATGACACATAAAAGGGTACATATCATATATGTAAAATAATGTATATATAATATACTTAAACAGAGTTTCAGAGACACTTTCGTTACAACGCAGCTAATCATGCGTTATAACGGACATCCATTTTTCTGAACTAAACTGGCTTGTGTACTTTCGTTGTGACGCAACCTAGCTTTCGTCGCAACGGAACCTTCTCTGGAACTTTCGTTTATTAATAACAAAACTTATGAACGAATTTTGTATACGTCTGTCGTAGCGGAGCATAACTTCAGTTACAAGGAAACTTCCCCTGGAACAGATATTTGCATAATCTAATTATGCACACATTAGTTCCGTTGAACGCGTATGTTCGTTTGTCCTTATATGTACACGTTTATTTTGATCCAAAACTGTATTTCCTTTAATCTCCCACTCAGTTTCAGATCTAACTAAAAGGTACTCATGTATATCACACATACACAATATTATAGAATATAACTCGCATATCATATAGGATTAAGCTATATGCACATCATATGTGCCGTAATCTTATAAATCAAGACAGACATAATACAACTCGTTGTGTGACCGAGTAGGTTCGTTTAACTATGACATTAAGTTGTTTCCAAAGCATTACAATCCCATGAACGGGAACTAGTCACGCCATCATGGCTATCCATGTTAGATCAAAAAATATTATGATCATTGTGCCTAACTCGAATGTTGGTTATTAGTTCTCTTGTTAGCGATATTTGTCAATTAAAAGGCATGGTGTAATCATCCTTATATTTTGATCCATTATACTTAATTTTCGATACCAAATTGAGTTAACAAATTCAATCGATATTAAGTATTAATATCATTGACTATGATCATTGTTTTCGCTAATCAATTCATCGAGGGGCCTAAGAGATATATCTTCCTCGCGGAATAAACAATTTCTATCTTGACAACTCACATTGAATGACATGTTTCGGCAACACCCAATAATGATCCTTTTGACCATTTTTGACAGATAGCGATGTTGGGAATTCACCCGACCCCGGGCCCGCGCAGCGGATATGAAGGCCCGGTCCGGTTCCCTAAATCCAAGATCACGCCATGACTTCGAGGGTACGATGCAAAGTAGGATAGACGATTACCAACGTGAAATTGATCACGCACGATGGGTTGATCGCTCGCATCCTTCTTTCCTTCGGTGTCACGTTGGTGACTAGCCCGTACGTCCCATACCGCACGTCTCCCACCGTCTTGACACGCCTCGGGTTGTCTTCGTGCGTTCCATGCCCGCATGCTTCCACAGCCCGTTACTCGATTCGCTCGTTTCCGTCTCCGGCAGATTTCGTTCCTCCGAATCGATCACAACCGAAAGAGCCCCAGATGTTGCTCCTCTACTTGTATCCACCTTGACTCGTAAGACGTCGGTCGCGGGTGCAACTGCCTAGACGATGCACCGGCGAACTTGCTCGATTGATTGATTCTCTATACCGGAAAACACCTTTTCACGGTTTCTCTCTCTTTACACCCTTTCTCTCTCTAGAAAGTTGTCTCACAATTCTCTGGAATATTCTGAATTAATTAACTGAATGAACCACACCAGATGAGAGAGAAAAATCCTATTTATATCATATAGGATTAGGATTGGCCAAAAGACATGTATATCCAATATACACTCTTTCACACAGAAAGTTGCATGTATCTGTCCAGTATTCTGTCCATACGAAATTGGTAAATTCCTCTGACAGAAAATCACCCAACACGCAATTTGTATATAATCTTATTATCTACTCGACCCAATTTGGCCTGGCCCAATTGGAGTTCGTATGCAAAAGTTATGACTGTTTTACTAACTGTATGTCATACTGTTGCAGCCTTTCGGTATTTCATAGAAACGACACTGATACTTCGTTCATATGAAATATATTTCTATATGAAGGTTGTAGATAATGTTATTATCTATCTAACCCAATTTGAACCATTCAAATTGGATTTTCCTACTGAAAGATATGACCACGAATGTACGCTTACATTCGTTTATCCTTGTGTACACTTTTACGATTGATCCTGAAACTGTATTTCCTTCAGTCTCCCACTCAATTTCAGATCTGACTAAAAGGTACTCATGCATATCCAATATGCATGATTTTAGAGAATATAGCTCGCGTATCAAATACCAAGCTACGCACATCTTATGTGCCAATTTTATAATCAAGCCCGACTTAGTACGACTCGTTGTGTGACCAGGTAGGTTCGGTTAACGATGGCAGTAGGCTGTTTCCATAGCACAACAAGCCCATGAGCGGGATCTAGTCACTCCATCATGGCTACCCATGTTAACACGAAGAATGATTGTGATCATTGTGCCTATCTCGAATAGCGGTTATTAGTTCTCTTGTTAGCGATATCCGTTAATCAAAAGGCATGGTTATAGTCATCCTTATATTTTGATTAACTATACTTATTCCTCGAGTCCGAATTGAGTTAACAAATTTCAATCGATATTAACCGTTAATATCATTGACTGTGGCCACAGTTTTCGTTAATCAATTCATCGAGTGGCCTAAGAGATATCTCTTCCTTTCGGAATAAACAATTCCTATCTTGGAGACTCACATTGAATTCCGTGTTTCGGACAATACCCAATGATGACCGTTTTAACTCCCTGTTACGGTGAGCGTAAGATCATATCAAAGCATTGTGTTACGCACGTAACGCAATCAATGGTCCCCTCAAGTATGAAGAACCTAATACCCTACTCGTCGCGAGTCCATCTATAATGACTAAACCATGTCATGGTCTCGCGGCTTCGGTCATATCCAATATATGTCACCTAGCATATATCTACGTTCCCGATTCGACAAACACCTTTGTCCTATGATTAGCAAAACATAATCATCTCCTCAGCTAACGTACTAGTGTACGCGTTCAGTCTATTCCCTTGTAATAGAAATGCTTCTCTCTTAAGCAAACTGACCCGCGACTAGGGATGTTTAGAAATGAAACTTTAAGTGTGACGGTTTCGCTGCAAATGGTCCTCAACCATGTCGACGTCCACACAAGTTCAAATCAAGGTTCATGTAATCATACTACACAACCCCGCACACAGTTTTCATATAAGTTGAATGCATGAAAATTTAAGTAAACAAAATTTTTAAAAGGGATGCATTCATACGGATTAAGTATTTGGGTGATACAACGTTTACCTATGGGTATCTCCATACCCACAACCTGCGAGGACTGTCGTATTAGATAACTACACTCTACTCTCTTCTTCCTCCTCTAGGTATCTCCATATCCATAGTCATCGCATGACAGTCACGCGCGACTAGAGAGAGCGGTTTTGTAAACGGGTCCGCACGTTGCCGTTAGTGTTAATCAACATCAGGTTTGGAACATTTCCAATACCTACGATCACATCATTTCATAAAATTTCATGGATCAATGAAATTTTCTGAGTATTGGCTAAAAGTGGTTGTGACCTCGGCATTTTTGGCTTGTACTATTGCGTGTCATGCAATATACAACCATAAATCCGATAACTCGTGACTACTCGAGTTTGGTCATGTATCCTTGATCCATACCGCTTCCTTTTGTGATTCATAACCACAATATACTCGCCCTCGTAAATAGAATCATTATTGGTCATGTGGAACCTTTCCACATAACCATGTTTTCGTTTAAGCAAATCATGTGCACACTTTGTGATCGAAAGTCGTGCTACATATTTGGACGTGCTAAATCTTTGGAAACTGTCGTTGTTATAACTCTTTATAACCAACACGTCGTCCATACCATTATAGATAAAATAAAATCCTGAATTCTTTTGTAAAGTATTCAAGGATAACATTCACCGCTATCAATACAAATCCCGATGAATTTAAATATACATAACCATTAAGTATATATATATGTATAACCATTATACATTCACAATAGTTAGTCTCATGTAATCGCATTACATTCAAACTCGTGTGATTCCTTGGATTTTATTGACGGTGAATTAGACGCTTCATCTATACGACATATAGTCACATACATATCATGACAGATATAATAGATCTTCACATCGAATGTAAAGCATCATATTTTTTTTTTTTTTCGCCCTGCTTGATGTCTCACATCGAGCCGTAGAAAATTTCTGCCATTCGACATCTCTATTTAACTCCGCCAAGGAGTTATATGTTGAAAACCTTTTTCAACAATATGTCGATATACGTGCTATAATATAAAACGAGGAACTTCTTAGATCTATCCTATAGATCTTCACGCTTAATTCATAAGCGGTCTCGCCTAAATTTTGTGTCGTTACAAGAAATATAACGCGGCTCCCACTAACCTTCATGTGTACACAAAGTTTTCATTCGTTCCGACAATGTTATAGCAGTTTATAACTTCATCAAAACGAATATTCCAATTCCGAGAAGCTTTCTCTAATCCATCATATGGATCGTTAAAGCGTGCATATCTTATCCCCGATTCTTATGAATCGACAAAACCGTAAGGTTGTGTCAAGTACACATCCTTTCATAAAATTTCTGTTAAGAAATTCGGTTTTGACATCCATTTTGCCACATCACATAGTCATAATACACGACCATGTCAAGCAGAATTTCGAGAATGTGAAAGCATGGCAACATGCGAAAACGTTTCTTCATAGTCCGACTATCAAATTCTTGAAACTCTTCGCTACGAGCCTCGCTTTGCATATATGCGTATTCCTATCCGTGTCGGTTCTCATCTTGAAAACCCATTGTCTTTTCGTGGGTCTAACCCGAAAAGTAATGAAATCAAGTTCTAAACTTGATAATTTTACACGGATCGAATCTCAGAATTCATGACATCATGTCATGTGGAATCAACCTTTCATAGCATCCCTGTAGGATATCGAATCATCATATGATTGCGATCTGTCATCATTAGCCACGGTAAATCCGTATTTACCAGCTTATGATATAGCCTACTTGATCTACAAATAATTCCTTTGTGTGTTCGACTCGTATTCATCAACTCTTGATGAAGTCGTGTCAACATTCATCGGTACAATGTTCATTTTCAGATCTTGAACTCTTTCGAGATTTATTATACTCCCACTAGCCCGCATAGAGATTAGCAACATTAAGTTTCAAACTTGTGCGCATCGAGTCCTCCTCCAAGAAGGCATCTCTTCGAGCCACGAAAATCTTATTTTCGTCGGGACGTTAGAACTAATACCCTTTAGTTTCCTTAAGGATATATGTCATAAACGAACAATTTTCAGATTTGGGATTGAGTTTAACCGAAACAAATTTCGAAATATACTCACATCCACAAATCTGTACAAATGACAACTTCGGAACCATTCCGATCCATATCTAATATGGCGTCTTTTATACCGATTAGAAGGTTTATGGTCCATATCTTATATGCAACCATTCATTAGTGCCGTTGTCTCAAGGGCGTACCCCCAAAATATTTTTGGGAGATCCTATTGACTTATCATTTATCGAACCATGTTTAACATGCATTTATTTCCTCTTTTCGAATACATCTTTAATGTTCCGAATAAAGGTAATCGTGAAACGATTCCACAATCATAAATGATCATCAATACTCATAACTCAAATATCGCCTCTTCGATCCTATCGAAGTGCGTAGCTAAAATACTTGCCTCCTCGATCCTATCAAAGGGCTTTGATTTTCTTGCTAAGTCGATATTGTATTTTGTTTTTGAAACTCTTTGAACCTTTCAAAAGTCTCCATTTCGGCACGCATTAAACAGATATTACCGTATCTACTTTAACCATCCGTAAACGTAACAAAATACCGATAGCCTCCTCTTGCCTTGGAACTTATCGGAACATTACATCTAAATGTAATTTCCAATAATTCGTTGGATCTTTCTCCAACCTTTGGAGAATGATGTCCTTTGTCGTTTTGCCTAATAAATAAGTATCGCATTAATCAATCGGATCTAATTCGAATGATTCTAGCAATCCATCATATGGAATCTAGATACGTGTATCTCATTCATATGGCCAAGACGGCAATGCCAAAGGAAGCAATCAACTTCTAGGTTTAATCCTCCTCGGATTTCACCGTTCTTTGAGTCATTAGTTTGGACAACTCCTTGTCCGAACTTTCTGTTTGGAAAACAATTTTCCAGAATACCCTTAGACATTTATTTCTTTCGATCCCATCCTTGAATTACAAGGACATCCACGCAACACTATGCTTTGGATTTCCCGGACACTCTAAGCATCTCCTATTCAAATTTACATCGCATCACATGCAATTTCGGGATCGACTTATCTATCGAATGCATATGATATTCGGTCACGAAAATCAAATCTCGTACCATCAACACACGAGTGTTAATCAAAGACCCATAAGGCGTCTCAAAATTAACCTACTCTTTGAGCCGCATTGAACTATTCAACGCGTTCTAGCTCTTGAAACTATTTCATGAGCGTTGTGTTTTATTTTCATATACACCCGAATTCTCAAAACAATTTTGAGAAATTTGCGTCTACACATGCCACCACAAGGCATGTAATATAGTTCGATTCCTTCTTAAAGTGTATCGAACCCGGCTTTCTCTAAAGCCAAAGCCTCGAGCCCCGAATCTACCGTTTCCGTGTCCAACACGTTCCTTTAAGTCTAAGAACTATTCTTTGACTATCAAGGTTAATTACGGTAATTCCGACCCAAAAGCCATCTATCATATCGATCTCATCGATATATATTTGGTGTTTGCTTGAAAACATAATTCTAAACGGATGATGAAGATTAAGCTCCTAACCGTGCGTACTTAATCTATATGCTTATATGATGAATATATGAATAGTGTTATTTTATCGAATCGATAACCCTCATACCAATACGGGACTCCAAGTCCATAACACTCGAGATCCATATTTCGCAATCCTCCCACAAGTGACGAAGGCCTATCGAGTGGGATCTCGCTTATTTAGGTAGGATATAATCCAATCGCATCATATGCAACTCTCGAACCTTTTAGAATTTCGGTGATGGATCGTATCACATACAATCCCAGTTCTGTGTGTGCATTCTAACTATGCCCCGAACTCCAATCGGATTGGCTTGGACGGTTAAGTCATAACCATATCAAACGTATCGTTCAAATGAACTACTCACGTGCATGACGAAGGCCTAGAAACACGTAAGTCCCCATTTAACGCTTGCCACCCATTAGTACCATCAACATGTGTGCATGACGAAGGCCTAGAAACACACATATTGTGATACCAATTTCGATGGTTGATGATATGGAAGGCATTTCCATGACTTAAATATTATGAGGGATCATGACATTCATGTTTCTAAATTCGTGACATAATCATATTATATAACTATCACAAGATTTCTAAATGCATATGATTTAGTTAGGGAGATTAATTATTCTAAATAATTAATTATCTAATATGCTAGTATGATTGAATTAATTGATTAGAGATAAAGATAGGCCTAAAGGTATGTATATCTCATATACACATTTTCAAACAGAAAACTGCATACACCCTTTCAGTAATCTGTCAGAACGAAAATTGTAAATTCCTCTGACAGAAAATCAACTAACAAGAACATGGTAGATAATCTTATTATCTTTCCAACCCAATTTGGCCCAGCCCAATTGGAGTTTGGACCCGAACGTTACGGCCGTTTTACTGACTATATGTCAAACTGTCGCACCCTTTCGGTATTTCATTCGAACAACACTGATACTTCGCTCAAATGAAATATATTACAACATGAAAGTTCTAGATAATCTTATTATCTAACTAACCCAATTTGAACTATTCAAATCGGAGTTTCCTACTGAAAGTTATACCAGTTTTGGTAAAATACGGACAAACGAAAAGGTAAGTATATGCAATAGACACATTTTCAACCAGAAAACTGCAGACACCTTTTCAGTATTCTGTTGAAACGAAAATATTAAATTATTCCAACCGACTTTGAACGTGAACGAAAGTTCTAGATACTCTTATTATCTAACTAACCCAATTGGATTGGACTCAATTGGAGACCTTTTCAGTATTCATTGTTTTCGCTAATCAATTCATCGAGGGGCCTAAGAGATATATCTTCCTCGCGGAATAAACAATTTCTATCTTGACAACTCACATTGAATGACATGTTTCGGCAACACCCAATAATGATCCTTTTGACCATTTTTGACAGATAGCGATGTTGGGAATTCACCCGACCCCGGGCCCGCGCAGCGGATATGAAGGCCCGGTCCGGTTCCCTAAATCCAAGATCACGCCATGACTTCGAGGGTACGATGCAAAGTAGGATAGACGATTACCAACGTGAAATTGATCACGCACGATGGGTTGATCGCTCGCATCCTTCATTCCTTCGGTGTCACGTTGGTGACTAGCCCGTACGTCCCATACCGCACGTCTCCCACCGTCTTGACACGCCTCGGGTTGTCTTCGTGTGTTCCATGCCCGCATGCTTCCACAGCCCGTTACTCGATTCGCTCGTTTCCGTCTCCGGCAGATTTCGTTCCTCCGAATCGATCACAACCGAAAGAGCCCCAGATGTTGCTCCTCTACTTGTATCCACCTTGACTCGTAAGACGTCGGTCGCGGGTGCAACTGCCTAGACGATGCACCGGCGAACTTGCTCGATCGATTGATTCTCTATACCGGAAAACACCTTTTCACGGTTTCTCTCTCTTTACACCCTTTCTCTCTCTAGAAAGTTGTCTCACAATTCTCTGGAATATTCTGAATTAATTAACTGAAATGAACCACACCAGATGAGAGAGAAAAATCCTATTTATATCATATAGGATTAGGATTGGCCAAAAGACATGTATATCCAATATACACTCTTTCACACAGAAAGTTGCATGTATCTGTCCAGTATTCTGTCCATACGAAATTGGTAAATTCCTCTGACAGAAAATCACCCAACACGAAAGTTGTAGATAATCTTATTATCTACTCGATCCAATTTGGCCTGGCCCAATTGGAGTTCGTATGCAAAAGTTATGACTGTTTTACTAACTGTATGTCATACTGTTGCAGCCTTTCGGTATTTCATAGAAACGACACTGATACTTCGTTCATATGAAATATATTTCTATATGAAGGTTGTAGATAATGTTATTATCTATCTAACCCAATTTGAACCATTCAAATTGGATTTTCCTACTGAAATATATGACCACGAATGTACGCTTACATTCGTTTATCCTTGTGTACACTTTTACGGTTGATCCTGAAACTGTATTTCCTTCAAGCGAAAGACCACATCAAAGCATTGGATTACATTTGCAAAACGATCAATGGTCACCTCAAGTATGAACAACCTAATATCCTACTCGTTGCAAGTCTATCCATAATGACTAAACCATGTCATGGCCTCGCACTTTTGGTCAAGTCCAATACATGTAACCAAGCATATATTCATATTTCCGATTCGACAAGCACATTTGTTTTATGGTTAGCAAAACTAATCAACTCCATGGATAATATACTAGTGTACACGTTTAATCTATTATTCAATAATAGATATACTTCTCTCTTAAGCAAAATAATTCGTGACTAGAGACAATTTAGAAATGAAACTTATAATGTGACAGTTTCGCTTAACATGATCACGTATTATGTGGACACTCACAAGTTCAAATCAAGGTTCGTGTAATAATATTACAAATCCTAGCACATAATTTTCATATAAGGTAAATACAAATAAAATTAATTAATATTTTGAAAATGCAGTAATATAAGATAAGCATTTGGGTGATACAACGTTTACAAGAAGCAAATCAATGACGACAATATTGTTAAGTAGTTAATAGATACTAATAAAAAATCGGTAAGAATTAAAAACATAACATAAAAAATCTAATCAAAGCTGGACGGAATAAACCCAACACATGTACATACAACAAAAATAAAAAAAAAACATGTAGACAACTATGGGATGAAATCTTGTCCAAAGAGTTTTGGACAAGATTCCGTCCAAAGCCGTTCAAGTCCTTCATAACTATAATATGTTGATGTGATTTTATTTGATTTTTTATCATATTTGATATTATAAGATAAAGTTACATGAATTATTCGATTTCAACCACAAAAAAATGAATATTTTAATATGATTTTCAATGATATTAATGATTTTTTGCAATTTAAAAATAATACAATTTTAAATGTAAATTGTCATTCTAAAACTATCTATTATTGGATCAAATATTGTGTGGCTGCGAAGGGCTTTAAACGAAATTTTGTTCAGAACTCTTTGGGCAAGACCCGAACCCGACAATCGTCTTTGAAATTTTTTCATGAAATTAACAAATCATGTGAACCTCGATTCAAATTTTATAATTGTATAATTGAGTAGCACAACAAAATTATTATTTTGGATATAAATTAATGGAACTCATTCCTTTCCAAATAAATTACAACAACAAAAAAAACATTTTTTTTTATCTTTTCTTCTACATAGCTTTGAAAGATACAACAGTACTTACAAAAGATATCAAAAATTATTCCAAACCACATTTCTACTTACAAATTCCAAAAAAATCTACAAAAGCAAGAAATTTAATTTACCATTTTAAACCACGCTACCACCCGCGTTTATGTTCAGCTGGATGGTATATGGGCTACCACAGGTAAGATTCGGGCTCAATACCAGACAAGGAAAGGAATTAAAATTTGGATAACCTAGTAGGAGTAGGGATAGGGATAAGAATAGGGGGTGGGTGCCTACGGGCTATAATAAATCATTTTAAACCACAGAAGATCCATCATATGATACAATATTTTTTGTTTTTCAATCTTACTATGGAGCGAGTTAAAAGTAGGAAAGAGTTAACTCGTTGCACATATTACATCACGGCAATCGACACAGTAAATCTTAAGAAGAAAAAGCTACCACGTCACACAATTACAACTACCACGTGTAAAACAATACAAAAAAGCTTTATCTAGTAGAAGTGCGTAAAACATTGTGGTGCTAATACTAAACTGACTGGCCTTATACTATGTTTTGTATCTGAATTCTCACAATCAAACACCAATTTTTTTATTCATCTCAGTTCATCAGCCGAAATATCTCAGGATATTTTTCACAAATCCAGAAAGAAGGCAGCAATTAAGGTTCTTCTTTTTTATCTTTCCTTTCTTCTTCTTCCTTTTTCTTTTCTTCTACTCCGTTCATTCTGTCCTTTAACCTACTCTGAAGCATTCCCTGAAAAAATTATTTTGAAAAAACTATTTCGTTAGAGAAGATAGATGGATAACGGGAAAACTCAAGTCCCTAGTCTGGTCGAGCTGTGCACAAAGGTAGCTATTCAGAATTTTAAGTATATAGCCAGTGTTACTGGTCTGGATTTGAATTTGCTCGAACCAATTTTGCCACTTTGTTCTGCAGAGCAGCTTGCAGAAATAGAAAGTTGCACCACTGTAAGATATTAGCTATTCTGATATTTTCCTTTTCTTAATTATAATACATTGTATTTTCAATTTTGTACAGATTATTGTGAGATGTTAGATATTAGATATTCGTTGAATTTTCAATTAGATTATTATACATATTTTGTTTAGGGTTTTAAATTTTAATTAGGAATCAGGATGAGGATGTTTGTTGAATTTTCAATTTTGTACAGATTATTGTGAGATGTTTTAGTTATTCAGTGTGATTCTTATTGCAGGGTTTGGATCTGAGTCCTATTACCGACAAATTGTGGATGCGATTTTATGAGAATGAGTTTGGCCTTGATAGTGTGGATTCAGCCATTCAGAGGATAAATAACCGGAAAAGGAGCTTCAAATGGAAGGAATTGTATGAGGTAATATTTCTACCGGCCTCTGCAGATATTTATGGTTAATTATTTCATAAGGGTAGTTATATTTTTACCCAAAATAGTATGTTTCAAATTAATATATACAAGGGCCTAAGAAGGATAATTTAACTGAAATTCTGACATTAGGGAACACATAGATGACAGGTCTAGTCTGACATGAAATTATGATAAATTTTGATAATTATAGATTAGAAGGGAGATTATAAAGGATAATTTCGGTAGCTGCACCAATTATATATCTTATATAGAAGTCGAAAAGAAAAATAGTGAGATAAAAAATTAGTTACCTTAAACACAATCCACACTGATCTAGATTGTGCTTTATTTGCTCGATCTACATTTGTACTAAAAATCGGACTGAATCTTCGACCGAGTTCAATTTCTGTAACAAGGGTAGGGATTAATAGGAATTCCTTTAATATTTGTACCAAAAATTAGTTCTGTTATAAAATTTCCAATCTTGCATGAACCATATTAAGGTTACAGATTGAAATAATTTGTTCGAACCTAAAAAGAGAGCATGCATTCGATACAATAATCAAATTAAAGAAAATATAGATTGATGAGGGGATTCTTACCTTGTATTTTATGGGGTTTACGTTTGTAGACCAAGCAAAAGAAACTATCCCTTTGTTATTAGACGGAATGATCGGCGGCGGGGGAAGTAAGATAGTTCGGATTTGGTTTTGGAATATAAAGAGTAAAGCAAGTTGATTTTATAGGCATTCAATTGTATTAGGGAAAAAAGAAACCCTAAACCTAAAATAAGTCTTATCGGGTGCGGCGGCGCAGCCGTTAGGATTTTATCTTTGCTCTCTCTGACTGGTGGTAAGTGAAATTATAGAAATTTTTATTTATCAGATGTCAGTGAGAGAGGTGGGAAATGTGAGTGCAATAAAGTGAGCACATAGTAAATACACTCTACCCTAACTCTAAACTTAATTTTCTTGTGGTTGGCGGCGGAACGATGTTAAACAATTAAGTTGAGTTTTCAAAATACCCTAATCACAAGAGTAACAGTCTATCAGTAAGCGAAGATATGCAAACTTGTTTGATTAATTCCTAATTAAGTTGGATCTTTGCAATTACGAGGTAGTCATTAAATAATTAACATCAAGATCCCTAACCCGGAGAGAGGAGGATGGTTGTTTGATGCAAAATAACTTGATTCTGTTTCGATGGAGGGCCTGTTTGGATAGGGGTATTAGGTACTACTAAAGAAATTTATATTCTAGTGTTACGACTCCAGCAGTTGTATTGTAATTATCAATGTTTGCAATCTTGGATGTAAGTATTTATAATGGTTGTTATTACAAATTTGTTGTTTGTATCAAGCAAGTGAAAGCAAAATAGCTAAGCCATCACTCAATCGACTACTGATCGAGCTACAAATGAGAATTCTTAGTAACAGTATTTACTGGTACATATATAATTGCAATTTTAAAACTTCCATCAATTTTATTTACACCAACCTCAAAATTGTGCAATTCTCCGAATTGACACAATATATAGAATTCCAAATTTCGAATTCTTCCCGCCATTTTTTCAGATTCTTCCCGCCATTTTTTTGTTGTTGCAATCCTGACCCTTGTAATTATGGGAAGAGAAGAGATAGCATTGCGGTAATAAAGAGTGGTGGTGTAGTGTGAATTGCTGGAACTTAATAAACTAAATTTGATCCAAACAATAAAATTGGAGAACCGCAGCGATTATAATTACTAACTGTCATTATTACTTCAGTCCAAACAGCCCCTGAGTTTCCATCAACTCCTCTTTGAGTTTAAAAAGAAAAAAAATGCAGTTTCGCATGAAATTTTTATCTTTCTAGTGTTGCATGTTGTAGGCTAAATTGGACGAGAGGGAAGAAGATCATCAGAGGATTAGGGAGAAGCTCAGGCGAAGCTATGCTGAAAATGCGGCACGTAAGTTAATTTTTTACCAAAAATACTGCTGTTGTATTTGATTGTTTTGTATTTGCAGCCGATTTTGTTAGTTTTTTTCAAAATGTACCAAAATTGAACTAAGAAATTAGGGAAACAATTCTAGCCATTTTTTATTATACAATATGTTAAGATTGATCAAATCAACTGGACTACATTGCTTGCACACTGAATCACTTTGTAGTTGATGAGGGAACTGGAAGATCATGGTTTATATAACTTGCCTTATTTCCCTTTCTGTTTTTTTTTCATTACTCAACAGGAAAACAAAGCAAAAAAATCAAAATGACTACAAAAATCCCAAATTCTGGCAATAAAAGAAGAGGTATCACTAATCTGAAATGTCCTTATTCTTTACTATTATTAAGATTTCTTTTAAAAATGGACATGCCAGTTAAATGTTAGATTTTAAAGTAGTACATATTATGCCATATAAATATTTCCGTAGGAAGTGGATCTAGCAGTTTTACTTCCTACAAGAATCCTCTTATGAAGAAGGCAAAGATTGAGCACCTTCAAAGGTACACTGAATTAGCCAATCTCACTACATATTTTGATTTTAATTATAGAGCTCCAACTTTTATGTACTTTTTTACATTGCTTTATATGTTGATCGCGCTTCTAAACTTCTCACTAAACAGTCGCACGTCAAACCGTCAGAAGGTTAAGCCTGTTACTCAAGTCATAAAGAGAAGTCCATCACAGCAGACTGGCTCCAGTTCTAATTCATCTTCAAAAAGGTATGTATTGTATTACTTATGATCAGTTGTTTATAAGCTTCTCCTAATTCAATTATTTATCCAGTTCACCCAATCAAACGTGGTATAACAGAGCAGCCCTTCAACCGAGGTCTCCTGGTGCACCAGGTGGTGTGCCCGGCCCAACAAGGCAGACCGACGGCGCATCCGGGTCAAGAGGCTTGGCCGGTACTTCCAGTCAGACAAGACCAAGCAGTATGCCTAGTCAGCCAAGGCCAACTAGTATGGCTCGGCAGACCACTATAGCCGATCTGAGAAGGACTGATGCTCCACTGGCTCCGACTAAGCCTGGTACATCATATCAGAACAAAAAAATCGACAAAATGGGGCAGGTGCACCCATTCAGTTAAGCCGTCAAGAGACAAGTTCTTCATTTGTTATTGGTGCATTATTCGATTAGGATGTTAACTTGTTATGTAGAGTAGTTAGTAACAACTAACAAGGGTAAAAGATAATACTAGCTTGGTTGAAATACAGGGATCCCCAATAAAATAACAGTAATAATTGAACTTTTTTCTCGTGTCCCATTTGAAGAATTCATCTGGTGTACAGTTTGCTTCTTGATGCTTTAGAATTCATAAACAAATTCATGCCCAATAAATCCAATAAACCCGATAAACCCGATAAACCCGATAAATTAGATAAACCCGTGATTTTAATTATAGAGCTCCAGCTTTTATTTACTTTTTTACATTGCTTTATATGAACCGTGATGACGCAAACTTCAATTTAGGAAATGGCTCAATGAACCTTGTCCATGTGGAGTCCACTTCACACCAAGGCTGTAATGATTTTTCAACTTGCAATTAAGGTAAAATACACTTATTAAATTATCATTTCAAAGATAATTAAATAAAATATGAAAAATGTTGTATACTTTTATAAGTTTATAAAGCTTAATTTTGATGAATAAAATCCAAAATATGTGTGTAAATATGCACACATCAACCTCCAAAGGATATATCGTTCTCTTCAGCCATAGGATTGAATTTGTCTGCTCTCTTCCTATTCCTGGACTTCTATCTTAGCCATGTCCTCCTCCTCTTCCATGTTGGCTCGTTTCATGACGATCTTCTTTCTCTTTTAGTGAGAGTTTCGCAGAGAAAACTTGCTCCGTCGATTCTTCTGTTTTCTTGTTGATTATCTCTTTTATGGCTTGTAGAGAGCCCATAAATTCATCAATCGTCATATAACATATCTTTTAGACTCTTCATTAGCTACCACCACATGCTCGAGCTTCGTATGTAACGAGCGCAGAACCTTCTCAATGGCCGAAACTGTTAATAAGCCCAAGCCCATACATATATTTATCAAGTTTAATTAGCCCAAATAATTTTAGGGAAAGATTATTTTAAGGAAAGAAAGTTAGGAAATAATTATGGGGCAGATTTTAATTATAAGGAAATTAGTTTAGGAAATAGTTTTTAAGGCAATGTTTAATTCCTTGTATCTCAAGTTTATTGAGCCTATAAATAGGGCTTGGATGGTTAGAAATTAAATTATCAAATATCAATTAGAAAAGAGAGAAAGACTTGTAAGAGACTATTAGAATTATAAGAGAGAGTTTTTTGTTTATTAGAAATTCCTATTAGAAATCCATATTCGAATCCCGTATTACCAACAAATTGGCATCAGAGCGATGGCGAGTTCTGGGAGTGTTTTTGGCCATATACCGCTACCGCGATTGACGAAGACGAATTACGAAGTATGGAATATCCAGATGCGGACGTTACTCGGTGCGCAAGATGTTTGGGAGATAGTCGAAACTGGCTACATGGAACCGGTTGCCGAAACGGAGCAGACGGTAAACCAGTTGAAAGCAATGAAAGAGAAACGAGTGAAGGACAAGACCGCCATGTACCTGCTGTACCAAGCCGTAGACGAGTCGGGTTTTCAGAAGATTGCCGGCGCGAAAACTTCGAAGGAAGCATGGGACACTTTGGAGAGGGTGTTCAAGGGTGCCGACCGAGTGAAGCAAGTAAGGCTTCAGACTTTGCGAGGCGAATTGGAGTCCATGAAGATGAAGGAATCAGAAGGAGTATCCGACTACATCTCGCGTGTACAAGCAGTGGCGAATCAGTTAAAGGGCAACGGAGAAGCTCTAACCGACGCAAGAGTTGTTGAGAAGATTCTACGATCTCTGACCGAGAAGTTCGAAAACGTGGTGTGCGCTATTGAAGAGTCGAAAGATTTAGATCAAATGACCGTTGATGAATTGGCAGGTTCACTCGAGGCACACGAGCAGCGAAAGAAAAAGAAGGAGAACGAGGCACACCAAGAAGCTCTGCAAGTCAAGACGACCATAGATGAAGACAAGGCAATGTACGCTGAGAACAATCGAGGAAGAGGACGCGGCCGTGGAGGTCGATTTGGTGGTCGAGGCAGAGGCGGAAACTATAATTCCGAAGAAAAGAAGCAACCGAATCAGCAAAATTGGCGCGGCCGAGGACGAGGTCATGGACGAGGAAGCTGGTCGAGTCGAGCAAGTGTCGAGTGTTACAACTGCGGCAAGCCTGGACACTACGCAAAGGAGTGCTGGTCCGAGAAAAAGGTAAAAGAAAATGCCAACCTAGTAGAGAAGGAGGCAAATGATGGTGTTCTCATGATGGCTCACAAAGACACCACATCGGAGAGCGATACGATCTGGTACCTCGACACCGGCGCAAGCAACCACATGTGCGGGCACAAACACCTTTTCTTAGAGATGAAGGAGCTAGACAATGGACACGTGTCATTTGGAGATGCGTCAAAGGTCCAAGTAAAGGGTAAAGGTAAAATTCGATTCTATCAGAAGGATGGTAAAGAAGGACATATCGAAAATGTCTATTACGTGCCTGAGATGAAGAGCAACATAATCAGCATGGGGCAACTATTGGAGAAAGGATACTCGGTCTTCATGAAAGATCGAACGATGCAGATGAAGGACAAGCAAGGTCAATTAGTTGCGCGTGTTGAGATGGCGAAGAATCGAATGTTCAAGCTCAACCTGAGAAGTGTGCAGAGAATGTGCTTACGAGTCGACATGGAGGATAAAGCTTGGCTCTGGCATTTGCGGTTTGGACACTTGCACTATGGAGGCTTGCGAGAGTTGGCAAAGAAGGACATGGTGCACGGTCTGCCAGATATGGACTATACGAGCAGATTTTGCGAAGGTTGCGTACTCGGTAAACATGCAAGAGTCCCATTTCAGAAGAAGGCAAAATATGAAGCAGCAAACCCTCTCGAGCTGGTGCACACCGACATTTGTGGTCCGATCACACCGAAATCGTTCAGTGAGAAAAGGTATTTTATTACATTCGTTGATGATTACACTAGGAGGACCTGGGTTTATTTTTTGAAGGAAAAATCCGAGGCATTCGAAGTGTTCAAAAGGTTCAAGGTGCTTGTCGAGAAGATGACCGGGCGATACATCAAAACTTTGCGGTCAGATAGAGGCGGTGAGTACACGTCAACCGCATTTACGAGCTTTTGTGAGGAGCAAGGGATTAAGAGATTCTTGACTGCGCCATACTCGCCTCAGCAAAATGGTGTGGCCGAGAGGAAGAACCGGACCATTCTCGACATGGTTCGATCGATGTTGAAGAGCAAAGGAGTGCCAAAAGAATTTTGGGCCGAGGCGGTACAGTGTGCGGTGTATGTACAAAATCGATGTCCTCATGCGAAATTAGGCGAGAAAACACCTCAAGAAGCGTGGAGCGGCATGAAACCGACGGTGTCGCATTTCAAGGTGTTCGGAAGTGTGGCGTATGCACATGTACCAGATCAAAGGAGGACGAAGCTCGATGATAAAAGCAAGAAGTTTGTGTTCATTGGATATGACGAGAAAACGAAGGCATACAAGTTGTACGACCCAATTGAAAGAAAAGTTGTGGTGAGCCGAGATGTCCATGTGAATGAGAAGAGCGCATGGGACTGGAATAAGAAGTGTGAGATGGAAAATGAGGAGGCCGAGTCAGAAGAGTCCGAGAAAGAAGAATCCTCAATTGTTGTACCGACTAGCCCCGAATTACCTGATGATGAAGACGAGCCGAGACAGACACGCACGAGGAGCTTACGAGAGTTGTATGATGCAACTAGTGAGGTACATCTTGTTTGTCTTTTGGCAGATGCGGAGAATATTTCCTTTGAAGAAGCCGTGAGAAACAAGAAATGGCAAGCCGCGATGGATGAAGAGATTGGGGCTATCGAGAAAAACAAGACGTGGGACTTGGTCGAGTTACCAAAAGGATGCAGGCCCATAGGAGTCAAGTGGGTGTACAAAAAGAAGATGAATGCTCAAGGCGAGATCGAAAGGTACAAGGCTCGATTGGTGGCGAAGGGGTATCGGCAACAGGCCGGTATTGATTACGACGAGGTTTTCGCTCCTGTTGCGAGAATGGAGACGATCCGACTTCTCATATCTCAAGCAGCTCAATTCAAGTGGCCGATCTATCAGATGGACGTGAAATCAGCATTTCTGAATGGCGTGCTCGAAGAAGAAGTCTATGTCGAGCAACCACCTGGTTACGTGAAAGCTGGAAAAGAAGGAAAGGTGTTGAAGTTGAGAAAGGCGTTGTACGGGCTCAAACAGGCACCTCGAGCATGGAATACCCGAATCGACACATACTTCAAGAAGACCGGATTTGTACAGTGCCCATACGAGCATGCATTGTACGTGAGGAAGAAGGAAAAAGATGTGTTGTTTGTTGCTCTCTATGTTGATGATCTGATTTTCATGGGGAGTAATGAAAAGATGGCGAAGGAATTCAAAGAAGCGATGACGCGAGAATTCGAGATGACAGATTTGGGTCTGATGAAATACTTCCTTGGCCTCGAAGTTAAACAAGGTGAGTCAGGAATTTTTGTATCGCAGGAGGCATACGCGAAGGATATCCTGAAGAGGTACAAGATGGAGGACAGCAACCCAGTGGCGACCCCGATGGAGCTCGGTGCGAAACTCTCTAAATTTGAGGGAGGAGACAGAGCTGATCCGAGCAAATTTCGAAGTTTGGTTGGGAGCTTGCGGTACCTTACTTGTACTAGGCCCGACATTGCGTATAGTGTTGGGGTGGTGAGTCGATTCATGGAGGAACCGAGACATTCACACTGGAAAGCGATAAAAAGGATTCTTCGGTACATTCGAGGTACGGAATCACTCGGGCTATATTACTCGAGGACGGACGAATACAAGCTGGTGGGCTACTCGGACAGTGATTGGTGTGGAGATGTTGACGATCGAAAAAGCACAGCAGGTTATGTGTTTTACATGGGAGATACTGCGTTTACGTGGCTTTCGAAGAAACAGCCAATAGTGACGATATCGACGTGCGAGGCGGAATACGTGGCAGCATCGTGGTATGTGTGCCATGCGACATGGTTAAGGAACTTGTTGCGCGAGTTGAAGATGACGCAACACGATGCGACTGAGATACGAGTTGACAATAAATCCGCAATCGAGCTAGCAAAGAATCCGGTCCATCATGAGAGGAGTAAGCACATTGATGTGCGTTTTCATTTCATTCGAGAGCAGGTGAAGAAAGGCGATATGCGAATGATTCATGTGGCGAGCCAGGATCAGGTAGCAGACATCTTCACGAAGCCGCTTCCGACAGCGCTGTTTGAGAACTTGAAGACGATGATTGGGATGAAGAATAGGCTTGAGCTTAAGGGAGGAATTTGTTAATAAGCCCAAGCCCATACATATATTTATCAAGTTTAATTAGCCCAAATAATTTTAGGGAAAGATTATTTTAAGGAAAGAAAGTTAGGAAATAATTATGGGGCAGATTTTAATTATAAGGAAATTAGTTTAGGAAATAGTTTTTAAGGCAATGTTTAATTCCTTGTATCTCAAGTTTATTGAGCCTATAAATAGGGCTTGGATGGTTAGAAATTAAATTATCAAATATCAATTAGAAAAGAGAGAAAGACTTGTAAGAGACTATTAGAATTATAAGAGAGAGTTTTTTGTTTATTAGAAATTCCTATTAGAAATCCATATTCGAATCCCGTATTACCAACAGAAACATGTTCCAATTGTTCTTCATATCGCTTCATTTAATTGACTATGACAACACCCTCGGAAGCAATTCACAGTAGATTCGGATTATGGCATTCCCAAACCTTCAATTCACCTCTTAGCGATATGGTGAAACTTTGGAGGATATTCGGGTCATAGAAAAATTACTTCGCTCGTTACACACAAATTTCAAGTATCATGTAGTAGCAAATGAGGAGTGTAAAGACTTGTAAGATATGATCATTGATGAACTTTTGGGTTCTTTACAAGCCCACAAAGAACGAATCCACCAGAAAAAAGGAGGAACCGACCGAGCAAATCTTCACTGCGAAGCTCCATTTAAAAGATAAGAAAAATGATCGTGAATCAAACCAACGTGGCAGAGGACGAGGCTGTGAAAGAAAGGGCGGACAAAGTCAAACTTCCAATAATGAAGAGAAAGATAAATTCTTTCGAGGTCGTGGTAGAGGAAATTTTCTAAGACAATATAAGTAGAAGTTCGAGTGTTACAATTATCACAAGTCTGGACATTACACTCAAGATTGTTAGAATGCGCCTAAAGATGGTGAAAAAAACGCAAACTATGCCGAGAATGAAAAAGTTGGTGCCATCTTATTGCTAGCTTTCCATGAAGGAGGAGGAAAAAAAATGTGTGGTGTCTTTACAATGGAACGAGCAACCATATGTGTGGAGACGAAAACAAGTTCGTCGAGCTTGACAATTCGATAATGCGACATATTACTTTTGGAGATCACTCCAAAGTTCAAATCGAAGGAAAATGAACAATTCTGATTTGTACGAAGAACGGCGGACATGAGCACATGAGTAATGTCTATTACATTCCGAACATGAAGAGTAACATTTTGAGTTTGGTACAATTCCTCGAGAAGAACTATGAAGTTCATATGAAGAATCGTACTTTCATCCTTCAAGATGATCGAAGAAACGTAATTGTGAAGGTCCATATGACGAAGAATAGGATGTTTTATCTCGAACTTCAAACCGATGTAGCGAAGTGTCTCAAAACTTGTGTGAAAGAAACTTTCTTGGATTTGGCACATAAGACTTGGCCATGCAAATTTTGAAGGCTTGAAGTCGATGGCACAAAAAAGGATGTTAAAAAGCTTGCCACACATTGAAGAACCAAATCAAGTTTGCGAAGGACGTCTCATGGGCAAGCAATTTCGCAAGAGTTTTTCAAAAGAAGCCATTTCAAGACCACGCAGACCACTTGAACTTACTCAAGACGATATGTGTGGTCTGACAGCAAAAATTGATACTTTCTACTCTTTATTGACCATTTTAGTTGAAAGAATAGGGTAATTTTTTTGAAAGAGAAGTTGGAAGCATTGAATTCTTTTAAGAATTTCAAAGCCCTTGTGGAGAATCAAAGTGGATGTTATATCAAGTCCTTGAAGACAGATAGAGGCGGCGAATTTACCTCCAATGAGTTTAACAAGTTTTGTGAAGAACACGCCATCAAACGATTCTTGACCGTTCCAAGGTCTCCTCAACAAAATGGCATTGTTGGGAGGAAGAATCGAAGCATTCTCAATATGGCGAGAAACATGTTGAAGACAAAAGAAAATGCCTACAGAGTTTTGGGCGGAGACAGTCACTTGTGTCGTGTATCTATCAAATCAATGTTCGACAAAGAGTTCATTCGAGCAAACTCCTCAAGAGACTTGGAATGGAAGAAAGCTAAATGTTTCACATTTGAAAGTGTTTGTGAGCATTGCATATGTCTGTTGGGAATCCACCGACTCCGAGCCCCATGCAGCGGAAGTGAGGGCCTCCCGGTCCGGACTCCCTAATTCCAGGGTCACGCCATCTCTCCAAGAGTCGAGTCGATGCGGCAGAAGGACACAAACATACCACGTGAAATTGATCACGTTCGAATGGTTGGTAGGTTTCTTCTTTTCTATTTCTGAAGAAAATAATGTCCTAGGCTAAACTATTTTGTTTGTTGATCTAATATTATGTTGTTTATATGTTTGTTTATATATTTGATTAAAGTTGCATTGAATAAGTTTACTAATTATTTATCATATTTATGAATATGTCAATAAGCCATGAATTATATCACTAGTTTGTACATCGACTCATAATATGTGATTATGATAGTAAAAATTTAAAATGAACGTAATACGATTCTAAATGTCTCTGGTCGTATATATGATGTATATAGAGATATACATGTTTAAGAAAATAGAATATATGTGTACACCTGTATATTTGAATATGAGATGATTATGTTTTACTAATCATGGACATGGAGATGTCAAGTATTGGAATATAGATATGTATTAGAGATTACATATTGGATTGACCAACTTATGAGAATATACATGGTTATTGTTAATGTATATATTCTCATAACAGATAGAGTTTTAGTTCTTGGACCTGAGGTTATCATTGGATTTCTCATATGTGAATTGTGATGCTTAGATATGTTTCTTTGGTGTATTTAGCCTGATAACTATAAGACATCATTGAGTATTACATGAAGCATGATGGAGGATGTGAATAACCAAGATGGAAGTTGATCCTTTCATGATTGAAAGAGATGTCTCTCGACAGGGGCGGATCCAGGATCCATGTATAGGGGGGCCGGATTTTATAGGGGGGCCGAAATAAAAAATAAATCAAAATATGTGCCTTGAGGGTCTTGAACTCAAGACCTCCAATCTCCCAAACAACAATTTTAGCACTAGACTACACTAATCTTTATGAAATACTTACAAATTTATCATATTTATCACTTTCCAAAAAAACAAAATCACCTCATTTTATCGCTAATATATCGGTTCCCGATTTCATAGGGGGGGCCGGACCTCCCGCTCGCCCCCCCCCCCCCCCCCCCCCCCTCCTAGATCCGCCCTTGTCTCTCGGGGTCCCCTGATGAATTAGGATTGAAGGAAATGCATGGCCAAGTTCAATAAGATTAACATGTGTTGTTAATCCAAATTGAATATTCAATATGATTTTTGATCGGAAAAGAGTTCAGTTGATTTAAAAAGAATGACAATTTATCATGTCTTTGATCAATAGATATCATATGAACAAGAGAACTAGTAATTTGTCTATTTGATAAATAGGTTATGATCACAAATCATTTATTTAATTTTGGTAGTCATAATGTCTTGCCAGAAGCCAATTATGATTTACATATTTAAATGGAAATTTAATATGTTGTCAACATTATATAAACCAATAGGATCACACACAAAGCCAAGTTTTGATTTGACACAGAAAATCAGATCAAGATGAAGAGTTGTAAGCATTAGATGCTACATGCATGTATGGATGTGTGAAATTAATAATTAGAATTAATTCATTTGGGAAAATGAAAGATTTGGAAAAACCTGGGATTTTCACCTGATTATAAATAGCTACCAATGTTTTCATAAAATGTAATCTTCTTTTGAGTGATTTTCATTCTCAATATTCATAATAGAGAAAAAGAGAGAAACCATATCCGCAACCTAATTTTTTGAGAAAAAAGAGAGAGGTGGCAAAAGATTTTCTGAAGGGGGAAAGGATCCGACTAGCATCGGAGATCTTCACATCCAGTCTAAACGAGCCGTGTGTGGATACCGTTAGAGGGTGGTGTCGATTCGAGCATCTCTAACGTGATCTCTGCAAGATTTTTTCAAGCTGATTTGAACTAAATATGAGGTATAATTTTGAAACTTTTCCTTCGTATCTAATTAGTAATATACATATTCATGACTTTAGAGATTCGGGTAAGTTCTGCTGTGCAATAAGGTTGTCTGAAAACCTAACAATTCTTTCTGGTTGTCACTTTGGCGACTAGTCGTGCGTCCCATGCTCATACGTCTCCCACCGTCTTGACACGTTCTCGGATGTTCTCCGTGTGTCCCACACGCCCACACCTCTAACAGCCGTTCTTCTCGATATACTCCTTCGATTTGATCACAAATGAAGAGTCACAGATGTGAACTCCTCTGCCCGTATACATTGTGAGTTGTAGTATCTCGACCACACATGCAACTGCCTAGACGAGGTGCGTGTGAACTTGCTTGATTCGTTCATTACGATTATGTGACGGAGAAAATTTTATTTTCTCCTCTTTTCTCTTTCTCTCTTTGGTTACACTCTTTCAACACTTGTAAGAATTATTAGACAAACTTCCACACTTGGAGGAGAGAGAAAACTCCTATTTGTACTTAATAGGATAATGACACATAAAAGGGCACATATCATATATGTAAAATAATGTATATTATAATATACTTAAACAGAGTTCCAGAGACACTTTCGTTACAACGTAGCTAATCATGCGTTATAACGGATATCCATTTTTCTGAACTAAACTGGCTCGTGTACTTCCGTTGTGACGCAACCTAGATTTCGTCGCAACGGAACCTTCTCTGGAACTTTCGTTTATTAATAACAAAACTTATGAACGAAATTTGTATACGTCTGTCGTAGCGGAGCATAACTTCCGTTACAACGAAACTTTCCCTGGAACAGATATTTGCATAATCTAATTATGCACACATTAGTTCTGTTGAACGTGTATGTTCGTTTGTCCTTATATGTACACGTTTAATTTTGATCCAAAACTATATTTCCTTTAATCTCCCACTCAGTTTCAGATCTAACTAAAAGGTACTCATGTATATCACACATACACAATATTATAGAATATAGCTCGCATATCATATACGATTAAGCTATATGCACATCATATGTGACGTAATCTTATAAATCAAGACAGACATAATACAACTCGTTGTGTGACCGTGTAGGTTCGTTTAACTATGACATTAAGTTGTTTCCAAAGCATTACAATCCCATGAACGGGAACTAGTCACTCCATCATGGCTATCCATGTTAAATCGAAAAATAATTATGATCATTGTGCCTAACTCGAATAGTGGTTATTAGTTCTCTTGTTAGCGATATTTGTCAATTAAAAGGCATGGTGTAGTCATCCTTATATTTTGATCAACTATACTTAATTTCCGATACCAAATTGAGTTAACAAATTCAATCGATATTAACTATTAATATCATTGACTATGGTCATTGTTTTCGCTAATCAATTCATCGAGCAGCCTAAGAGATATATCTTCCTCGCGGAATAAACAATTTCTATCTTGGCAACTCACATCGAATGACATGTTTCGGACAACACCCAATAATGATCTTTTTGACCACTTTTAACGGATAGCGAAAGACCACATCAAAGCATTGTATTACACTTGCAAAACGATCAATGGTCACCTCAAGTATGAACAACCTAATACCCTACTCGTTGCAAGTCTATACATAATGACTAAATCATGTCATGGCCTCACACTTTTGGTCAAGTCCAATACATGTAACCTAGCATATATTCATATTTCCAATTCGACAAGCACATTTGTCTTATGATTAGCTAAACATAATCAACTCCACGGAAAATATACTAGTGTACACGTTTAGTCTATTATTCGATAATAGATATACTTCTCTCTTAAGGAAACTAATTCGTGACTAGAGACAATTTAGAAATGAAACTTATAGTGTGACAGTTTTGTTTAACATAATCACGTATTATGTAGACACTCACAAGTTCAAATCAAGGTTAATGTAATAATATTACAAATCCCCGCACACAATTTTCATATAAGGTAAATACAAATAAAATTAATTAATATTTTGAAAATGCACTAATATAAGATAAGTATTTGGGTGATACAACGTTTACAAGAAGCAAATCAATGACGACAATATTGTTAAGTAGTTAATAGACGCTAATAAAAAATCGGTAAGAATTAAAAACATAACATAAAAATCTAATCGAATATGGACGGAATAAACCCAACACATGTACATACAACAACAACAAAAACCATGTAGACAACTATGGGATGAAATCTTGTCCAAAGCTCTTCAAGTCCTTCATATCTATAATATGTTGATGTGATTTTATTTGATTTTGTTATCATATTTGAATATTATAAGATAAAGTTACATGAATTATTCGATTTCAACAAAAAAAATGAATATTTTAATATGATTTTCGGTGATATTAATGATTTTTTGCAATTTAAAAATAATACAAAATTTTTAATGCAAATTGTCATTCTTAAACTATCTATTATTGGATCAAATATTGTGTGGCTGCGAAGGGCTTTGAACGAAATTTTGTCCAGAACTCTTTGGGCAAGACCCGAACCCGACAACCGTCTTTGAATTTTTTCATGAAATTAACAAATCATGTGAACCTCGATTCAAATTTTATAATTGTATAATTGAGTAGCACAACAAAATTATTAGTTTGGATATAAATTAATGGAACTCATTTCTTTCCAAATAAATTACAACAATAAAAAAAAACCGAGTATGTTTTGTTTCTTTTTTTTTACATAGCTTTGAAAGATACAACATTACCTATAAAAGATATCAAAATTATCACAAACCACATTTCTACTTGCAACTTCCAAAAAAATCTACAAAAGCAAGGAATTTAATTTACCATTTTAAACCACACTACCACCAGCGTTTGGGTTCAGCTCGATGGTATATGGGCTACCACACGTAAGATCGGGGCTCAATACCCGACAAGGGAAGGAATTAAAATTTAGGTAGCCTAGTAGGAATAGGAGTAGGGGTAGAAATAGGGGGTGGGTGCCTGCGGGCTATAATAAATCATTTTAAACCACAGAAAATCCATCATATAATACAATATTTTATGCTTTTCAATCTTACTATGGAGCGAGTTAAAAGTAGGAAAGAGTTAACTCGTTGCACATATTACATCACGGCAATCGACACAGTAAATCTTAAGAAGAAAAAACTACCACGTCACACAATTACAACTACCACGTGTAAAACAATACAAAAAAACTTTATCTAGTAGAAGTGCGTAAAACATTGTGGTGCTAATACTAAACTGACTGGCCTTATACTATGTTTTGTATCTGAATTCTCACAATCAAACACCAATTTTTTTATGGGTAATTTTACTCATCTCAGTTCATCAGCCGTAATATCTCAGGGTATTTTTCACAAATCCAGAAAGAAGGTAGCAATTAAGGTTCTTCTTTTTGATCTTTCCTTTCTTCTTCTTCCTTTTTCTTTTCTTCTACTCCGTTCATTCTGTCCTTTAACCTACTCTGAAGCATTCCCTGAAAAAATTATTTTGAAAAAACTATTTCGTTAGAGAAGATAGATGGATAACGGGAAAACTCAGGTCCCTAGTCTGGTCGAGCTGTGCACAAAGGTAGCTATTCAGAATTTTAAGTATATAGCCAGTGTTACTGGTCTGGATTTGAATTTGCTCGAACCAATTTTGCCACTTTGTTCTGCAGAGCAGCTTGCAGAAATAGAAAGTTGCACCACTGTAAGATATTAGCTATTCTGATCTTTTCCTTTTCTTAATTATAATACATTGTATTTTCAATTTTGTACAGATTATTGTGTACAGATTATTGTGAGATGTTAGATATTAGATATTCGTTGAATTTTCAATTAGATTATTGTACAGCTTTTGTTTAGGGTTTTAAATTTTTAATTAGGATGAGGATGTTCGTTGAATTTTTAATTTTGTACAGATTATTGTGAGATGTTTTAGTTATTCAGTGTGATTCTTATTGCAGGGTTTGGATCTGAGTCCTATTACCAACAAATTATGGATGCGATTTTATGAGAATGAGTTTGGCCTTGATAGTGTGGATTCAGCCATTCAGAGGATAAATAACAGGAAAAGGAGCTTCAAATGGAAGGAATTGTATGAGGTAATATTTCTACCGGCCTCTGCAGATATTTATGGTTAATTATTTCATAAGGGTAGTTACATTTTTACCCAAAATAGTATGTTTCAAATTAATATATACAAGGGCCTAAGAAGGATAATTTAACTGAAATTCTGACATTAGGGAACACATAGATGACAGGTCTAGTCTGACATGAAATTATAATAAATTTTGATAATTACAGATTAAATGGCATATATATTATATAGAAGTCGAAAAAAAAAATAGTGAGATAAAAAATAAGTTACCTTAAACTTAAAGACAATCCACACTGATCTAGATTGTGCTTTATTTGCTCGATCTACATTTGTACTAAAAATCGGACTGAATCTCCCACCAAGTTCAATTTCTGTAACAAGGGTAGGGATTAATAGGAATTCCTTTAATATTTGTACCAAAAATTAGTTCTATTATAAAATTTCCAATCTTGCATGAACCATATTAAGGTTACAGATTGAAATAATTTGTTCAAAGTTCAAACCTAAAAAGAGAGCTTGCATTCGATAAAATAATAAAGAAAATATAGATTGATGAGGGGAGTCTTACCTTGTATTTTATGTGGTTTATGTCTGAAGACCAAGCAAGAAATTATCCCTTTGTTATTAGACGGAGTGATTGGCGGCGGGGGAAGTAAGATAGTTTGGATTTGGTTTTGGAAGATAAAGAGTAAATCAAGTTGATTTTATAGGCATTCAATTGTATTAGGGAAAAAAGAAACCCTAAACCTAAAATAAGTCTTATCGGGTGTGGCGGCGCAGCCGTTAGGATTTTATCTTTGCTCTCTCTGACTGGTGGTAAGTGAAATTCTAGAAATTTTTATTTATCATATGTCAGTGAGAGAGGGGGGAAATGTGAGTGCAATAAAGTGAGCACATAGTAAATACACTCCACCCTAACTCTAAACTTAATTTTCTTGTGGTTGGCGGCGGAACGATGTTAAACAATTAAGTTAAGTTTTCACAAAACCCTAATCAAGAGTAACAGTCTATCAGTAAGCGAAGGTATGCAAACTTGTTTGATTAATTCCTAATTAAGTTGGATCTTTGCAATTACGAGGTAGTTATTAAATAATTAACATCGAGATCCCTAACCCGGAGAGAGGAGGATGGTTGTTTGATGCAAAATAACTTGATTTTGTTTCAATGGAGTGTCGATTCCTCTTAAGAGTTTAAAAAGGAAAAAAATGCAGTTTCGCATGAAATTTTTATCTTTCTAGTGTTGCATGTTGTAGGCTAAAATGGACGAGAGGGAAGAAGCTCATCAGAGGATTAGGGAGAAACTTAGGCGAAGCTATGCTGAAAATGCGGCACGTAAGTTAATTTTTTACCAAAAATACTGCTGTTGTATTTGATTGTTTTGTATTTGCGGTCGACTTTGCTAGTTTTTTTCAAAATGTACCAAAATTTTTTTTTTTTTTGAGAAAAAAATGTACCAAAATTGAACTAAGAAATTAGGGAAACAATTCTAGCCATTTTTTACTATACAATATGTTAAGACTGATCAAATCAACTGGATTACATTGCTTGCATACTGAATCACTTTGTAGTTAATGAGGGAACTGGAAGATCATGGTATATATAACTTGCCTTATTTCTCTTATGTTTTTTTTCATTACTAATTAGGAAAACAAAGCAAAAACATCAAAATGACTACAAAAATCCCAAGTTCTGGCAATAAAAGAAGAGGTATCACTAATCTGAAATTGTCCTTATTATTTACTATTATTAAGATTGCTTTTAAAAATGGACATGCCAGTTAAATGTTAAATTTTAAAGTAGTACATATTATGCCATATAAATATTTCTGTAGGAAGTGGATCTAGCAGTTTTACTTCCTACAAGAATCCTCTTATGAAGAAGGCAAAGATTGAGCACCTTCAAAGGTACACTGAATTAGCCAATCTCACTACATATTTTGATTTTAATTAGAGAGCTCCAACTTTTATATACTTTTTTACAATGCTTTATATGTTGATCGCGCTTCTGAACTTCTCACTAAACAGTCGCGCGTTAAACCGTCAGAAGGTTAAGCTGGTTACTCAAGTCACAAAGAGAAGTCCATCACAGCAGACCGGTTCCAGTTCTAGTTCAACTTCAAGAAGGTATATATTGTATTATTTATGATCACTTGTTTATAAGCTTCTCCTAATTCAATTATTTATGAACAGTTCGGCCAATCAAACAACGTGGAATGATGCTACGAGGTCTAACAGAGCAGCCCTTCAGACAAGGCAGAGCGGTGGGGCCGGTCCACCCAGTCAGACAAGGCCTGACAGTGTGCCTAGTCAACAAAGGCCAAGTAGTATGGCTCGGAAGACTACTATAGCCGATCCGAGAAGGACTGACGCTCCACCAGCTGCGACTAAGCCTGGCCCATCATATCAGAACAAACAAAATCGACCAAATGGGGCATGTGCACCCATTCGGTTAAGCCGTTAAGAGACGAGCTCTTCATTTGTTATTGGTGCATTGTTCGATTAAGATGCAACTTGTTATGTAACTACCTAGTTTGATGTTAATTGCTCGGTCGAAATGCAGGGATTCCTAATCGATTGCGCATATTCATGAATGCAAAACCATCGTGAAAATAAATCCGATAAATACATTTCTCAATAAAATGTTAGGAGATAATAATCAAATAAACAACAATACATCTCAGAACGAAAAAAAAATAGTGTCTAACGAATAAACTATCGATAAATATTCAAAAGAATACAATTTTTAACTCATCCAATAAGAAAATAAGGATCAAATTCATTCAAATCAGAGCATGCATTTCGCTCCTTGATTACCAATAAATAAAGATTAGAAATCAAAGGATTCCTAATAAACGGACCAATAATTTCCTTCAAATCCTTAAAATCCAAACAAACTCCATTAACATCTCCTCCAACTAATTCGTATTTCGAAAGCGCGAAAGTTCCAAGTAAATTCGCATAAACAGCTATAAAAGCATCCTTGTGATTCCCAATTCCCCCAATCCAATCACATTTAAAATCCAAATTTCTCATAAAATGAACCAAATCATTCAAAAATTTGCCCCTCCAATTTTGCACAAATAATTGAAGCTCTCTGCCATTATCATTAGATTTAATCAACTTCTCTAAATTCGAGCAACAAATCTGACAGATTAACAACTTCTCCTCGTGGTGATTATCAATTTCTTTATCGAAAATTTGTCTGACTAAATCACCACGCGAATTTGCATAAAAAGCAGTATCTGAAACCTTTTGAGCCAAATGGTTCAAATAATGTCCCGTATTCCCAAAGTGAGCAGAGAGAAACTCAAAACTCATCTCAATTACTTTATCCACTTGTGTAGATACAAAATCATCACATAAATCATTATTATTCTCATCCATATTTTCAGAAATTACATTCTGAAGATAATTCGCGAGTTTTTGTCTAATACTCGCGTCTTCATCCTCTAACAATTGAATTGTCACGAACCACAAATTAAGAACCAATTTCCCCAAATTTGAATTTTCAAATTTCACCCAATTTTTGGATACAAAACTAGACTCTTGGAGCAAAGAGGATGCAATAATTGCATCACAAGCAGCCTTTCGCATATTAACGGGTTGAGACGGGTCGCTATAACCCTTCACCAAATCCACAAAAGAGTCTACATTTCTACTGGACACCTCCAGTTCCTCCGCAACCAGGGAGCTTTTAAGCAATTCGACGAAGTTCTTCATGCATATAGACATGCAACAAACAATAATCTCTTTTGTTTTCGCTCTCGAAGTGGTAACGTTCAACTGTACCAATCTATCCCAAAACGAAAAAATAGACCCTTCAAAACGCGCATTGAATTGGGTATGCCATGAGAAAATAATCTTCAAAATGTAATAAACACATTTAGGGTTTTCTTCTACAAACAATCGATCCATTAACATTGTTTGTAGACCAGTTTGAGCCCACGAGTAAAAAATACTTTTCTCGTCTCCTTTAAATTCACTCACGATTTTCACTAATCTCTTCATCGTCGAAACCCTAATTTCATAAGTGCAATCACTCACACAAGATAAAATCCTCTCGTTAAGTCCATTTAACTCCAAATCCTTATTTTCAATTTGATGATTATTTCCTTTCGAAAAAGAATTAAAATAAGAAATTGCTGCTTGTTCACGCAATTCGATTCTAGTGGGGTCATGAATTACTTCAATCTCTTTAGAAATTTTCATATCCAAGCATTTCGAAGATAATTCGAAAATAAGATACCGAATATTAATGCCAACTCTACTTGTACCTCCACTGGTACGAGATATATCGAGAATAATATCCAACACTCTTAAATACAAAGTACTAACTATAGGACAATTGCATTTCTCGACACTACCAAGCCACGAACAATTCGTCAAAACCCCAAATAAATCTCTTAAAATTTCGACCTTTTTCGAAAATTCAGTTAAATACCTACAATTTGCATCAAGAAGCGTGTGCAATTGCAACAAGAGACCATGAACAGCATTAAACTGTACCGAATTCTCGATTCGAGGCAAAGTACCCGCAATTTCGATAACAACTCGGTGCAATTTCTCGTTCGAGACCAAACCGGTGAGGGCTCGAGAAGCGAGGACACGGATTTTGAGGTTGTTTTGCGTCGCGCATTTTTGTATAAAGGGCAAAAGCGTAAATGGGTCTAGGGTTTCCTCGTTCGAGTCTGAGTTGATTGGCGAGGGCTTGAGCCGCGATAAAAGGATTAAAATCGGGCAAATACTTGGATGTATGGCCTTCGCTATGTTGGATTCTGCATGGCGGGTCGAAATCGACCCGTTTGAGGAGAGTGACTCTGTTGCAGTCTGAAGCTCTGTCAATAGAAACGGATGCAAAGCTGGGTACCTACAAATTTATAATCCATCCAAATTCCGAAGTGTAAATATCATATATACCTTTATCCAAAGAGTAAACTATCAAAATTACAATTTTAATTACAAGCGAGTTTTTAGAAGGGTAAATTTGATATTTAAAATTTTAAAAGGGTAAATTTGAAATAAAATGAAAAAAGAACGGACCTGTGAAAGAATTCGAGACCGGTCAAGGATCGTTTCGAAGACTCTCGCTTCTGCACGTTCAAAAAGCCGACCATTCTTCTGACGAGAGCGGTATATGCCAAGGTGGCTGCGTTTCGTACTTCCCAATAAGACGATTTGAACGACTTGATACAGACAATGATTGCCTCAGCAGAGAAACCTGACGTGTCCGCGGCCAAGTTGGCGTCGTTAAACGCGGCTCTCATCGCGTTGAACGCGTGCACCGTGGGGACCACTCCTTCGTCTCTCATCTTCGAAATGTTTTCTTGTTCGGTTAATTGTGGATTTGGTGGGATAAAGGAGGAGGAGAAGGGTATTTTGGTAACTTCGAGGAGGGAGTTTAGGGCTTTTGGGAGGAGTTTTTTTGGGGCGCCTTCTGGTTCGGCTAAGAAAAAGGCGGTGAACGCTGCAGGAATTCCTGCGCTACGTCTTAGTAAATCGTCCACGGTTTGGTTTTTAGAGACAGTACGGTTCATTAGAATCTCCATCCATGATTCGGTCATTTTGCATAGTCTGTAATTTTAGTTAAAGTTAAGGGCTGAAATGTAAAAAAAATATTATGATTTTTCTTATTTTTATATACCTGGAATCGTTGGAACAGAGAAGACGATTACAGAGAGCGGTGAAGCCGGCTCGAGTCTTGTCGATTGCGCCGTTATGTTTCATTTTGAGAAGGACTTGTAGGAAATGGTTTCCCATTGTTTCCAATTGCCCCAAATCAAGGATTTCAGTTCCTGATTCTTCGGAACTTGTACCGCTGGGTAAAGGTACTTTCCTTATGATCGTCCCAAACAAAAGACTCACCTGCACAAACAACAAAAGAGAGAGTGAAATGACATCTAGAGTCAAATATTTTGTTTAGAAACCCCTTATTTGGTGGTAAACGAAACATACTATAGTAGTAAGCACAAAAAATCAAAATCTTTTATCCGGAACCTTTTGTACCTCTTTCATGGCAAGCCAGGAACCAACCATAATAAAATGTTCGCCAGGTTTCCCATTTTCCCCCCTTTTCGTACCAGTTTCCTCTAATTCCGGTACAGATTCCTCCTCTACAAAATCATCCTCGTCGAGACCATCATCACCGTCCACGTCTACAGGCATGTACCATGCATCCGAAGACACCACCCACAAAGCAATCGAACTGATTCTCACAATAAGCCCCAAAAGTCTTCCCAAAACGCCCTTCATTTCCCTGCTGCATGCCTGTACCAGTTCACACCCCCAATCCAGCTCTTCGAAAGTGTACCTAAGCGTCAACAAAATACCGTGCACGAAACTCTTTCTACACGCCTCGGCCAAATCCCTCTCCCCTTCTTCCACCATACTCTGCAACCAATCAATCAAAGCCGAAACGTACTGAATTACAGGATTGCCCTTTCCATAACCGTCTAGAACCTCACAACACCTCAAACAGTCGTTCTCGCTGGAGAACTCCAGTAAACAGCCGAAACCCAACACGTACTTCTTGAAAACGAGTCGCATCGTCAAAGCCCCCGCATCGCTTTCTCTGACGCGAGGACTACGAACCAACTTCTTCGCCCATTTGATGATGTCGTCGATGACATCGCTCTCGGAAATTCCAGGCAAAGGCGTGGGGAAAGCGAATAAGATTCGAAAAGCATTTTCGCGCAATTTGTCCCAGCTATCGACGATGGACCCCACGAGAGAGATCGTCGAATCGGGAGAGGTTATGGATTTAGGATAAGGCTGAAGGGCATTTTCGTAATTTTCTTTCATCGGCCATATTTCGAGCATTATGAGGATGAGCTCCATCGCCATTGTTTTTCTCTCGTATGGAGCTGAAGGATAACACGAGGAAAATAAAAAAGTACTCAACCAATTCATGAACTGGTACAGAGCTTCAGCTTTTGGTACCCATGCTCCTTGCTTCGCCTGTAAAATAATTAAAAGTTTAGTTTTATACAATGAAACATATATGGATATTATGTAATGGTACGGTTACCAGTACCTGTCTTTCTAGTGCGGTACGAACTCGAGAGAAGAATTTCCTAAATAAACTCGTCCATTTCATCTGAAAAGCAGTAGAACTACACCGCATATTCAAAGGCACGGCTTTTCGCATCAATCCAAGTTCAAAATCTGAAGGCAAGCTCGAGGTTTTAGGGTTTAGAAACAGAGTTTCGGCCACGTCAATCCTGACACTCTCATCAGAATGTGTCAGTGCCATGACAAACCATTTAACTGGAATTTTCAGATTCATCCCTTTGATTAAAATAATCGCGTAATTATCCGATTCTAATTCGATATCTCCTTCGATTAACGCTGTGTTGCGAGAGACTTTGAGGAGGGAGACTAACGCGGTTATGCATTGGTCGAGTTTCAAATTGGTCCTTGAAAATTTGGACAATTCTGAATCGGGTCCAATTGAGATGAATTCGAGCATGGAGAATATAGAATCCGTATCCACGTCTAAAACGGTTGAAATTGCGTACGTGTTCAAATTCGAGCGTAATTTCGTTTGACCCGATACGAGTCCTTGCATTAATGGGTTTAGCGCTAAAATCCTAAATTCGTTATACCCTTTTTCTATACCGAATTCAGCCCAACATTCGTCTCTTAGGGTTTCGAGCAAGATTTTCAAGAATGATGTGGCGGCACAACACGTATCGTCTTCGGAATAAGAATATACTGTTTCAAAAATAAGATTTGAATTCAAATTTAAAAGAGATTTTGCGCCCAAACGCTTAGTGAGAGAGGCTAAGGGGATGTACCTCCCCTTGCATCTTGGCCCTAGAGAGAGAAGATCAAGGGCGATTTTGGAAAGAAATAATTTGTTTTTTTGAATTTCTTCGTTATTTGAAGGGAGAGAAGATTTAATATCTAATAAGAGATCGAAGATTAGATGTACTTGTTTCACGGTTTGGCTCAACGTATCTTCTAAATTCTTCCAGATTATTCTTAATATTCGAGAAATTATCTCTTCGGAAAAAGGGGAATAATTCTCTGAAAAATCAGTTAAATTCGAAAAAATCGAGGTTTTGATTTGTTGCAGACAAATTTGAGTCACGGTTAAGGCATGAAAATTGAAATGACTATCTGTAGGATTTTCGCAATATATACATAATTCAGGTAATATACCATTATACAATATAGTCCATGTAGATTTATTATTCACCGAATTATTCATACGAGTATTTAATACCTCTCTTGGTATAGCGGTTAAAATCCCTCTTAATAAACAAAGCCTGCTTAAGATCGAAGGAGTTTCGATTTGCAAAACCAAATCAGAATGTTCTAGAAGATTGTAGGAGTTTTGGTTCGAAATGAACTGGAATAATTCACTGGAGATGAAACTGGAGAGCTCTGTTGGGTTCATGAGAGCTTGGATTGCTGCACAAAAACTCACACCAGATGCGACCAAACAATCTCTAGAGAGAGAATTTGATTTCAAAACGGTTAAAATTGTATTTAAAACCGATTTAAAAATGATCGAAGAATTTTCTGAACCGGTGAATTGTGAAGGGTATTTTTGAAGTAAATAATACATGCATGACATGGCCTCTTGGCATTGCTCCATTACAACTGGAGAGGGACGGGAACCGATAGAAACTTCTAGAAGGATGCTTTCCAGTCCAGATACCACATCCAGTGCGACTATGTTTGAGCATTTCGCTATTGTTTCGTCTAAAACCCCCAATTTTGGGTACCCAATTAGAGATAGTGTGGCTCTCGAAACCAAAAATCTTTTCTTTTCTTTTTTGCTTAAATTGCTATGTTCTTCGCATAGGGTAGCAAAACAATTGCTTATCACATGGTGAAATGTTCGGCATTTATTCAGCACGGATATTAAAGTTCGGTGAAGAGGTAAAGAATTCTCTAAAAAGAGAATTTCGAGGTAAAATCGGGTGGAAGTGAAAATAAGTTCTTCTGAGATTTGAGGGGTCGAAAGCAAATTGGTGAAGGCTGAAGCGAGTTTTTTTACTTCACTTAGTTGGGAGTAAGTGGAGTTTAACGAAGCGAAATTCTTCAATTCGGAGAAGAAATTGAATGAATCCAAGGTCTCTGAGGGTATAAGGTTCAGAGCTTCAGTAAAAGATTTGGGAAAAATTACTGAAGTGTATGTGTACTTGTGGCGATGCTGTAAAGATCGCCAGTTTGAAGACATATTCCTTCAAATACCCTGTTAAATTAAACGCAATCAATTCGAAGAAAAATATCGGCAAATAACAAAACTTCAGTACATAACAACATAAAAGGGAAAACAAATACATCTTAATTGAAGATTTTTACCTGGTTGTGATCGTGAGAAAATTTAGACCTTGATGTAATTGCAATTTGTTCAATTTGGAGGATTCCAGCGAGAAAAATGCCAAAATACGGAAGCGAGGAGGTTTTGCAGGTGTAAATTGCCTAGGGTTTTAGTTCTTCGTGTGTTTTACATGTCGAACAAAAACCAGGGTTTTAATTACTGGGCCGAAACAAGCTGATCTTTAAACCCATACATAATTCAGTTCCCGATTTTAGGGTCTCCCGTCTTACTTACTTAATCTATATCCTGGTTTTGATAAACGGAAGTAGAGTTCCCGGATTTTGGGGTCTTCAAATAAAGCATTGTTTCCGTCGGTTTACTTCTTTCAGTTTCCATGGAGACTCGGTGTATGTCAAGGTACCTCGGCCTTCTTCGCAAAGCCTCGCATATCGGAGCTCCGATAGCAGCATCTCCTCCTACCCGGATCCACATGTCCACCGGTGGTGGGTTTCTTTCCTGACGAGTTATGGTAGTACATCATATACTGGAATACTAACGTGCGCCTCTGACAAGCAGGGCCCGGCGCACAGAAGCGTAGATTGTACGATGGATTGCTGTTGGATGCAGGAGGTACACTTCTTCAGCTTGCGAGTCCAGTTGAAGAGACGTATGCCTCAATTGGGAGGAAATATGGTGAGTGTAAACCAATTTTGTGCTTTTTGGATGGAATTCATTGTAGCATTATGTCGAACAGGAATAGTGCATGGTTGTAATCGACCAATTGGGTTTTTTGCAGGATTGATTATGAGCGAGAGTGAGATAAAGCAGGGTTTTAGAAGGGCTTTTGCCGCTCCATGGCCCGAAAAGCTTCGCTATCAAGTACTATTCGTCAAATTTATCTCATTTTTGTTGTAATTTTGTAATGATTATTTGATTGATTTGGGTACAGGGTGATGGGCGGCCATTTTGGAGGCTTATTGTTTCTGAAGCTACAGGTTGTTCTGATTCGAATTATTTCGAAGAAGTATATGAGGTTCGTTCATCCTTTTAGATACCAACATGATTTTTATGTAGTTAAACTTGTGAAATGATAATTTTGTACTCGTTCTTTGCTAGCATTTTGCGCATGGTGATGCATGGAAACTTCCACATGGGACTTATGAAACATTGGAAGAACTTAGAAATCATGGAGGTTGTATAATATAAACTTATATTTTGGTTTTTCAAGTTTGATTGATTATTTTCTTATTTGGCTTTTTTTTCATTTATTCATTTCTAGAACAGTTAAACTAGCAGTGGTATCCAATTTCGATACACGCTTACGCAAATTATTGGAGGATCTTGGTGTTGCTAATTTGTAAGCATCATTTTTGTATTAATATGCTATATATACTTTGATATGTACTTTGTACAGATTTGATGCGACTATAATATCTTCAGAGGTTGGTTATGAAAAGCCAAGTCCAGAAATATTCAGAATTGCATTGGGTACAATAAATATCTAATCGATCTGTATGTGAATTTGTTTCTCTTTTAATTTGCCTAATTGATATTTAAATTTTGATAATGTATGAACAGATAGAATTGGGGTAGAGGCCGGCAAGGCGGTACATATTGGAGATGATGAAAAAGCTGATAAAATTGGAGCCATTTCTATTGGAATTAATTGCTGGTACTCGAAATCTTGATTTGGTTTTATTTAAGTGTGATCTAAAGTTATTTTGTTTTTTGTAGGTTGTGGGGCAGTGATGTGAAGAGCTTTGCAGAGATTCGCAACCGAATCATGTTAGAAGATCGGTAGAACTATGTAAAGATTCCGTGTTATTTGCTAAAGGGAACAAAAGGGGGGGATGTAATAAGTTTTATTATATTTACTAAATTCGGTTTTTTGCCCAAAAGTCGTGTTGGGAATAATGCCGGTAAGTTCTTTCTTCGACTAATCTCATTTGTGTGTTAACAAATTCTACTATTATACTTCAATGAACAACTTATCATAATTTAGCCATGCATGCCTCTCCTCTTCCTCTTTCTTGGCATCTTCGGCTCCAACATCATCATGAGAAGAAGACGAATCTTCTCGCTAGCATCCTAATAAAAAGAAGATTGGTTCATCCACTTTCAAATCTCCATGTAAGGACAGTATTTGTCAATTTTTCGCTGACATTCCCTCGAGGATATTCTCGGTCTATCTTTCCACTAACCTCCGTGTGAGACACATTGTCCATGTTTTCAAACACTTCCACAGTTCTCTCGTGCTGATGAGAAAGGCAAAAATAAAATTTATTTTCAAAAAAAAACAATAGAAGGTTTAGAAGGACAAATTTTTGCATAGAAATCTCACTCTCGTATGATAACCCCAACACGAGTATACTTGCAATTTAGTTTCCTCCAATATTTTCAAAAGCTGGTTTTTTTATTTTTAGTTTTGCTAAAATATAATTGGAAAAAAAAATTATAAAGAAAAGGAAAACTGATAAACGTCTTTCACAACAAATGAATATATATTTAGGCCATACAGAACTAAAGGTGTGAGGAGCACACAATAACATCATGCATGACCCCCTACGCGAATATATATTGGGGAATTCTTCAAAAACCCCCCAATTTTTTGTAAATTCTGAAAAATCCCCTGTACTTTTAAAAAACTCCCTATCTTTTTTAATTCCCTCAAAAACCTCCTATGTTTTTTGCTTCTTCAAAAACCCCCTAACTTTTTTAAATTCTCCCCTATCTTTTTGTTATTTTTTTAAAAATGATCATTATACCCCATAATTTTATTTTATAAATCTCTATAATTTAATAAATAATAAATATATATATTAAACTATATAAAAAAATGTTAAAAATAAATAATGCATGATATTAAAATATTATAATAAATAATACATAGATATTAAATTATTATAATGAATAATATATTGATATTATAATATTATAATAATTGTTGAAAATGATATTTTAATATCAATATATTATTTATTATAATATTTTAATACTATATATTATTTATTATAATATTTTAATATCATGTATTATTTATTTTTAATTTTTTTATAATAGTTTAATATATATTCATTATTTATTAAATTATAGAAATTTAAAAAATAAAACTAAAGGGTATAATGGTTATTTTTTAAAAAAACATAATAAAAAGATAGGGGGTTTTTGAGGGAATCTAAAAAAGTTAAGGGGTTTTAGAAGAAGACAAAAATATAGGGGTTTTTGAGGGAATCTAAAAAAGATAGAGGGTTTTCTAAAAGTACAGAGGGGGTTTCAGAATTTACAGAAAAGTTAGGGGGTTTTTGAAGAATTCCCCATATATATTTAGGTCATCACAATTTTATAATGTGAATACAATGTTTAACGTATGATCAATATCATGTTGTCCATCATGCAGCGAGAGCACGTTGTGTGTAATTATTCATATGTAATTGGAAGAAAATAGGAAAGAATTGATGAATGTATTCATACAACTAGTGTATATATAATATATTTATGTCATACATAAGTGCATAACTTATTAAGGGCTAACACAATAACCTCGTGGATTCGAACTACCTAGATTCAGCAACAGTGTGAGCTTTTTGTCATTAGGGATTTACAAATATATATATTTCTCATAATTCAAAATATCATTATGGCCCTATCAAAAACTAAAATGTCATACTTATTCTTAGAAAAATCTAAAATATTTTATGAATAGCGTTATTTTAAGAGCTAATAATTTATCTGCTCATAACAGATCTACGCATTTTTTACAAAATTCTCAAAAATATCCTTCTTAGTTATAGTATGTATTTTAAATAATTAATTTTACTAATTTTTAATCAAATATTTCTTAAATCAACATCACAAAATAAAATGAATACTGAATGAAACTGCATATGATTGCATAAATATACTATTCTTGATTTATACAATTATCGCAAAATATTACTGCTGTTTGCTTATTTGTATTGGCGGTGTTGTGTTGTTTATTTTTATTTGTAATGCTGATTTAAGAAAGCTATGATGGAAAAGAAGAGGGCGATTTTGGAGCTCCTCGAAGAGCAAAAACTCTGGGGCGATTTTGGGGTGGAGGCAAACCCTAGCCGCCGCCTCCACCCCCTCCTCTCTCACGCCTTCTTCGACCCAGCTCCTGGAGGTCCTTCGCGAGGCGAACGGCGCGGCGATTCTGTGGCGGGAAAGGAAAAAGGGCGACGACGGCGACTCTGGGTGGAGGCAAACCCTAGCCGCCTCCGCCTCCAGCCCCCCCCTCCCCTCACCACCCAAACCGCAACGACGGCGAGGCCGACAGCTCCGAGAGCGACGGGCGACAGTCCCTGACGGAGATCCGACATCCGACGGCGACAGCGAGGGCGAGGCGGAGATTCGACAGTGACAGCGAGGCGGAGATCCGGCAGCGACAGCGACAGCGAGGCGGAGATCCGACAGCGACAGCGAGACGGAGATCAGAGGGCGACAGCGACGGGCGAGTCGGGGTGAGTCTGGGGGCAGTGAAAGGAAAAAGCGGGAAAGGAAAAAGGAAAATCGCGAGTCTGGTGCCGAGTCTGGAGTGAGTCTGGGGCGAGGCCGAGAGCGACGGTCGAGTCTGGGGCGAGTCCGAGAGCGACGGGCCGCGACAGCGACGGTGACAGCTTCGACGACAATCCGAGCTCGCGTGGCAAACCGAGGGCAGAGGGATGTTGCGGCCGGTACCATGATGACTACCTCAACGAGGTCGATTATGGAGACGAACCGTTCGTCTAAGGATGACCGAAAGCATCATCTCTCGGCTTGTATCTTACTTTTGCAATTGTAATTTACTTTTGCGTTAAACTACTTTTTTACATTTATCATGTAAAATCGCACCAATGTATTAAACCTTGCTTTAATATAGAAAAAATCTCACTTTGCCCCCCCCCAGCTGTTCACAAAAGTGCAATTTGCCTCCCGTACTATAATTTTCTCACTTTTGCCCCCCAAGCTATTTATTTTGCTCAATTTTAACCCTTACATCAGTTAAGTGCCCACTCATCGGTTAAGTGCTGACGTGGCACGTTGACGTGGCAATGAGGTGGCAAATATATTATTTTTAAATTGAGTATCCAATAAGAGATTAAATTGAGTACGGAGCGTACCGGTGTATTTAAAAGAAATCAACATGTTTATTCTTCAATTTTGTCGAAAAACTCTCGATTATAGGTTAAATTTCTAATTTTTGTAGTTAATTATGGAATTCTGTGTATTTTTTTTAGAATTAATTGTCGAATTTGTTGTTAGAAAAATACGATATCAACAACTAGAAAATATTATCGGTGGCTGCGACCAACTTACATTAATTGGCTAACGTTTGCGAGCGAGCAACTAGTGCATAAAAGCTTGTTCTCTAAATGTAAGTAAAATGTGTTGTATTTATTTTGTGTTTGTCGTACCAAATTTGGTTGGTACTAATTTGTGTTTCAACTAGTTGTGATTAAAGATTAAAATATTTGTATTTTTGTGAAATTTCATGGAATCGTGTACAATTCAACCACTCCAAAGTTTTCAAGAAATTTCAATAAATATATATATATAGTATTTTTGTGTACTTCAACTTATTTTAATAAAAAAAAATTGTAAAAGAATTGAAATTTTTTAACTTCATGACCTCCTAACAATATTTGTCATAGATCTTCGAAATCTCAGGACCAACCTTGTTGTATCCTATATTAAAATACTTTCGGTTTTTCTAACTATATGTTTAGGTTTTAAGATAGCATTGTTATTAAATTATGAATTTTGTATGAAAAATAGTAGGATTTAACACTAAATCTTTCATATTATAAATACAAGTCTTGATTTTCATTAATCTTGCATAAAGGAGTCAAGGACTATGATGTTATTCAATATTTTTTAAATGATGACTAGACTTGAAACTCAGTTTTCTCCAATATTCTAAATATTGTTTTCTTTCTTTTACTGAAATATGTAAATGGAAAAATGGAAGGAAAAAACATAGCAAAAAAATTGATGAATGTCTTTTTACGGCAAGTGTATATATATATATTTATGCCATACAAGAAACAAAGATGTGATCTGCACACAAGAACCTCATGCATCAACAACTCACCAGATTCACCAAATTTATGTATTTTAAAAAATCAAAATATCATATTTATCCTCACCATTGCAATTTGAAATATAAAAACGTCGGACAAATTTATTTTTGTACAACTGTTTGATGACCCTTGATCCAAAAAATTCAAGAATTTTTAAACTATGCTGAATATTTTAGAATCATACTGCGCCAAGGATTGGATTTGGTTATTAACGACGCACTTATAAAATTCAACATTTATGTTATTTTATATCTTTGTCGTGATTTTTGGCCCCACGCTAGTTGTATCCTCTCTTACACTTTTTTTATATTATTTTATATATATTTTTCTACGCTATGTTGATAATATATATGTTGTTATTTATATCGTTTTTATTATTAATTAATATTTAATATGGATTAAAGTTTTGTTGTTATTTTTACTATATCATTTTACTATTATTTTTTTTTTATTATATATTTTAATATTCCTTTTACTATGATTTATGATTTATGTATTTTTCTATATTTGAGATTCAAATATATATATATTTTAATGTACCTTTTTATATGGATTAAAGATACATTATTTATTTATATGTTTGTATTATTATTTATTATCTTTTTCTATACTTTGAAGAATATATGTTGTTATGTATACCTTTTCTCATTGTAAAAACGTATAAATATGCAAATGAAATGTATAAATATGACTACATAAATATTTATATCTTTTTTCTATACTATGGATAAAACTATGTTGTTATTTATACATTTTTCTTTATAGAAATGTATAACTATGAAGTTGGAAAATATAAATGTGAAGTTTAAAGGTATAAAACAATTAATTAAAGATGAAGGCGAGAGATATATTGGACGTTGTCCGAATATTAGGCGATGTATGAAAAAAACGGTCGCTCGTTTAATTTTTTGTCCACGTCTTTTTTAAGCATTCGTTTTGCCACGTGACGCTCACTGATATAAATGGATTGTCCGGAATGCATTAACTTCGTAAGACACGTTAGCAACTGAAAGAAAATATGACTTAAGAATTAACTTGGAAGAATTTATATAAATAGGCAAATCTGCAGTCGGAATTGGGCCCGTTCGAAATTATTTCCTATATATAAATTCTGATTTCATTCTAAACCGAAGCTAATTTTAGACCTAGGTTTTTGAGCCGCCGTTTCTCTCTCCTCCTTCCACAGAATTCTTATTTTCGTTTAGAGAGATTGAGAGGGAGATTTGAGCAAAGATCTTGAGAAAATCGATCGTGACGGCGACTAGAACGACGTTGGCGATTCCGATCGGACGAAATCGAGGTGGACACGAGTAGAGGGATTGCACGAGCACTCCTTGGAGAAGGTTCGCGGATTTGGAGAAGAAAACGACACGTACTAACTTGTACGAGGTAGTTTTTTTCCAACTCTTCCTTTTTCGTTGGCTTTTCGAGTGTGATCCCGGTAGAATTAGGTTACGCATGCGAAACTAATTCCGCTGCACACTTTGATAAACGTGTGCGTAACCCTACAGTGGTATCAGAGCAATCGCTCGCTAAAACCATCGAAAATCGATGTTTTATTTCGAATTTAGGAAATTTTAGAATTTTTGGGCTAAATTGCAAAATTACACAGATTGGATCTGTTGAAAATTGGATTTTCGGAAAATTGTATGTTACACAGATTGGATCTGTTGAGCAAAGTGTTAAACATATTGGATCCGTTGAAAATTGGATTTTCGGAACAAAAAAAAAAAAAAAAAAAAGTGAATTTTTTTTTCTGTCGTGCGTTCGAACGAACAAAATTCTGGACAACCAAATTTTTTTTCTGTAAAAAATGCCCAATAATTTAAAATTTCCAATTTATAAATTCGATTCGGTATATCATATAGCTTAAAACGGGGATGGTTGTCTGTGAATGCTTGTATGTATGTTGTGTGGGGGCCGGTGAGCTTTCCAAATTGTATTTTATTTAAATGTGTGGGGGCCGGTGAGCTTTCCAAATTGTATTTTATCCAAAATAGGTTTCCAAATTAAAATAAAATAAAATAGGTTTAGTTGAAGATTCTATTATTTCTTCTTTTCCATATGTTCCAGAATACAGAGAGGAATATCATGTCCCAATGCGAGTTGAGAGGTGAAGGTAATACTTATTTGTTTATGGACCAGAAGGAAAGGAGGGAGTCGTGGTGTGAAATGTAGATGTTGAAGATGTAACCTATGTGGGTCCAGATTCTACGGGCAAAGGAGCCAGAGATAAAAAGATGTGACGTGTTTTCCCATTGTTTCAGTTCTGCAATGTTGACAAGCATTTGCTGACGGCCATCCTCTTTTGTGGAGATTGTCAGCCGTCAAAAGCTTTTGTTGTAAGGCAAACCAAGCAAATAATTTGACTTTCGGAGGGCATCTTATTTTTCATAATTTTTTATTCCATTTAATGATAACTCCGGAGTTGCGCCAAACCCTGTATGCCGAAGAGACATGCCGAAGAGACAGAGAAGGTACCATTACTTGTCCATTTCCAAATTTCTTCTTGGGCTTGGTTTTGTTTTTTTGTGTCGAGACGTTGTAGAAGTTGAGAATAGATATAGATCCTTGAGAAAGAAAGAGAGTGAATTGTAGTTAGTTGTTCCTATGTTTGAAGGTTGGGAGATGGTACAAAGGTCCTTGAGTGACGTTGCCCATATTTCATTTGGCTCGTTTTGTATTTTCCATATACATTTAAGAAGCAGACAGTTATTTTCGGTTTTGGCTTTGTAAGTGGGAAATTCCTAAGCTGCCGTTTGCTTTAGGGAGGCATACCTTTTGCCAATTGACGAGGCAATGACCTCCCGAGCATGAGTCCTTCCCTCTCCATAGGAAGCTACGTACAAGTTTGTCGATATTTTGGAGAACCCATTTAGGAATTTTTATTGCTGCATGTAGTGTAGGGGGAAGAGCTTGTAGCACTTATTTGACGAGTGTTAGGCGTCCTCCTAAGGATAGGAGTATGTCTTGCCAAGAGGTTATTTTTTGTTGGACCTTTGCTAACAAGGGTTGAAAGGTTATGTGTCTAGGTTTCCTTATGGATAGAGATAGTCATAGGTAAGTGATTGGTAGGAATTTCCGTTAACATCCTAGGATATTTTGAATTGTAACGTAGTAGTCCTCTGGGATTGAGATGGGGATGAAACTAGACTTTGCCCAATTTATTTGAAGACCCGGTATGGAAGAAAATAACTTAAGAGCCATGAAAATTATCTTGAGTGATTTGGGATTTGCCTCAACGAAGATTAAAGTGTCATCCGCGAAGTGAGCCTTCGAAGCCATGGTAATTTTTGATGGCATTATAGCTTCGATGTTCCTTAGTATAGGTTGTAGGGGGTCAACCATGAGGTTGAATAAGAAGGGGGATAACGTGTCTCCTTGACGTAACCCACGCTTGTGTTTGAAAATCAGTCCGTTAACACCGTTGACCTTGCTTGAGGAGGTGGAAGAAGATAAAATATTAAGGATCGATGTGTTCCATTGATCGGAAAAATCCCGAGCCTTTAGTATATTTTCAAGGAAGCTCCAAGAAATATTATCGAAAAGCCTTTTTGAAATCAATTTTAAGCATAATGGCCGGTGTTTTCTTTTTGTGAAAGTGGGTAAGGATTTCCCTTGATACGAGGAAGGTTTCAATTATCGACCGCCTCTTAATGAAGTCGGGTTGGTTTTGGTCAATGAGTTCGTCAATGTGTGGTTGTAGTTAAGGTGTGAGAGTTTTTGAAAGAAGTTTAGAAAAAGCGGTAATGATGCTTATGGGACGGAAGTCGTCAAGCGTATTAGTCCCCATTCTTTTGGTATTAGCGTAATGGATGTGTTGTTCAAGGGGGTTAGGTCTATGCTATTCGTCTCAAATGCTTTGAAGAGGTTTAGAAGTTCCGGTTTTATGATGTCCCAAAATTTTTGATCGGATTTTATTGGAATTCCGTCCGGACCCGAAGCCTTTCCTTTAGCAAGATCTAGGATTACTTTCCTAATTTCCTCTTCCTCGAAAGGAATGGTTAGTAATGAGAAGTCCTTGTGAGAGGATGGGTATTAGATTGTCAAGTCATATTGTGTTTGTGTGTAGTGGGTGGTTCCTAGGGTTTGAGTGAAGAGGGAAGTGAAAAGATTGAGAATGTGTTGTGTTGAAGTGTAGGAGGTAGTATCCAATGTAATGGAGGGGATGAAGTTATTTTGCCTTTTGTAGGAGACGATAGCATGGAAGTAGGACGTATTTTGGTCGCCGAGCTTTAGTCATATGCAAGAAGATCTTGATTTTCATTTTTGTTCTTGGATAGAGACTAGAGAAAACGCTTGTTCGCGAGCTTTAATTCTAAGTAATACCTCATCATTTGATAGACAAGTCATGATTTTAAATAATCTTGCATAAATGATGTGGATGTTTCGAGTGAACTTAGCATGACTAGAAGACTCGCAACTCAGTTCTCTTCAATATTTTAAATATTGTTCTTTCTTTCACAAATATGAAATTGAGATTAACCTTAACCACTAAACTCTTAACAACTCAATAACTAGATATTTCAGTTATCGTCAACGATCATAATCTTTATTTAATCTGCTCCATCCATTTAATCACAATGTTTTGACTCAGGTCTGTTATATCTAGAAAATAATCGTCTCCCAAGTACAAGCCCATAGAATATGCCTCGTACATTTCAAAACTTGTTACAAACCATCCGAATGAGTTAGTTCCTTGCCTAACAAACTTGAAACTTAGTTTCCTCCAAAATCCTAAATGTTGGCTTGTTTCTTTTTCACCAAAGTAGCATGCAATTGGAAAAATAAAAGGAAAAACATAGCAAAAAAATTGATGAATGTCTTCTTACAAGTATGTATATATAGTCATACAAAAAAAAACAAAGGTGTGAGCTGCACACAAAACATCGCGCATCAGATTCAACAATAGTGTGAGCTTTTTGTAATTCTTGTATCCATCCATTTTAAAAATCGAAAATATCATATTCATCCTCACAAGGCTTGAATTTGGTTAATAACGATTCACTTACAAAATCCACCATTTAATCAAAGAAAAGAAAAATAATAATAATAAACATCCACCTACATGCATAACATCGATTAATCGACACGGTTCAAATCATTTCATTTCGTTCAAAACACCAAACTCCACAACACCACACAGTACAAAACAATTCCAATTCAAGCAAGGTACCTATAAAGCCTCCTATCGACCTTATCCCTCTCCAGAAACTCCCTCTCGATGAGCGACTCGATCCTCTTCTTTATGACCACCGGACTCGGCATGAACCTCGCTTGCAACTGAAGCGTCACCTCCGTAACGATGCTATTGTGATCCAGAACGCGTCTCGATTTCATAACCCTCACGATCGCAGCCTCGATTTGCGGCTTCCTATCCTCCTCCACTCTCTGACGCGTCTCCATCTTCTCCGGCTCCGACTCCTTCTGCGCCACGATCGTTCCGATTTTAACCTTAACCAACTTGCTAGTAAACTTATCGTTAAACAAGAAAGAATCCTCCTCAGAAATCTCCCTACTCATGGGCTCTTTCCTAAGGACGTTTTTGCCCCTCACGCACGCAAGAGACTGGAGACACCTTTTCAAATCCGGGCCTGGAATCTGCGTATCTCTCTCGATCTCCCCATAACTCAACTTATCGGTGGAATTAAACAACATTAAAACGCACATTTGATAAGTCGAGACATTCAATTCGTGCCTTTGTCCTTTACCAAACACGGCTTTCAAATCCGCAGTACCCATGTTGGTTTGAAAATTCAACCGTCTCCCGTTATGCGTCCCCAAATAAAACGACCTGAATTTCTCGCAAATAATCCCGATTTCGAGGGGCAACTTGCAAGAAGGAACGGGTTGAGTGGGCCACGACCCGGTCGTCAGGATCTGAACGGATAAGTTCGGTCCGTCAGCCAAGTCGCTCGCATAAGTGCTCTCGTGAAAAGCCTGCATCGTATCGTGAGAGGTTTTCATGTCGGTAAACATCCCCTCCAGTTTCGACGTGAACTGGTACCCGCATTCGGTTTTTAACTTCACGATCATGCCACGTTCGGCTTCTTCCGAAACGGACCTCCCCGATAAAAGCCTCTTCGCCAAATGCTGCTTGTAATATTTTTCGAAAACGTCCTTTTCTTGTAAATATCGGAAAAGGACCAACACTTTATCGAGAATCGCGTCCACGTCGTCCTCCGACCCGTTCTTAACGCCTTTTCTCAACGCGTCGTCCACATAAAGAGAGATGAATTCGGGACAGCGGTTGTTCAAATTTATGAAGTACTCGAAGGACGAACTCAACGCGTTTTGAAAGGATTTGTCGTTGTTGAACGAGTTGGTTATTATATTATTGAATTTCTCACGCATGTCTAATAACCTTTGAATGAAATCTACCGGGTCCTTTAACCGATCCGGATCCGTTACCAATTTCTTACCCGTTTCTTTCAAATAACCCGCCAGCACGTCGCGGACTAACGTGAGGCCATTGGGTACGCGTCGGAACAGGTTGAACATTCGATTCAAATCCTCATGCATGTTATCCAAAAGCATGGTTATTAAACCCGAATTCTCCATGTGGATTAATATACTCATGTGGTTCTCGATCATTTCTTTCTCAACCACAGCAGTGATTTTGGGTTCGGTTTTAGGATCCAAATAGAAAGCAACCCGCTCCGTTTCCTCGTTCAATCTCTTCTCAGCCATTTTGAGATAAGTGCTGCAATTATAAATCTCGATGTATTGCTGAGACTCCACACTGTAAAAGCTCCTCGAAACCTCTACAAAAGGTTTTTCGAAATCTTCTTGGTAGACTCCGAGCCCCAAATCGGAGAGCATTTTGGTTACGCTCCTCATTAAACCCCTGTTAATAACCTCGCCCATTCGCTCCTTGTAGATTAAATCGAGAAGGGTGTCAGAAAGCCTAGATTGGACTTTGTTGGAGTGGATAATGTGGTCGCGCCACAAGTTGAGACCGAGCTCGTAAACGGGGGTTTTGTGGGAGCTCGGAATGAATGTTCGGTCCATGTACATTAACACGTCGCGAATCATTTGCATCGATTTCGTATGGTCTTCCCATTTTCGGTTCAGTTCTTCGAGAAATAGAGTGCCTTGAGAGGCTTCGATTGTTTTGATCATTTCTTTCAGGTGCCACGTCACCGTTGTTATTAGCCCTGTGTACTGCTTCTCGCCGAATTTGTACAGGACCATGTTGTATGCATTTCTGAAAAAAGAAATTATCAGAGAATTTGAGTCAAATATTTTCAATCGCCATAAATTAGGTAATAAATTCATAATTGGGAGTTCGATTATACAAATTACAAAAAAAATCATCGAAAAATCATCATAATTCCTAATCTGACGAAAAACCGTAAATAAATACAGAAAAATTTCCAAAACAAAAACAATTTAAGCAATAACAGGATACCTATAAAGCACCTCAAAGCTAAGTGATTCGGTATTGTGTATTAAAATATCGTTAATACCACTCTCGATTATTCCCCAAGTTCGATTTTCGAAATCTGAATCGATTACGACCTTTGATCTATATGGTTTTAGCTTAAAAACTATCTCCCCTTCTTCTTGTTCGTCCAATTCCTCGATTACCACCATTTTTCTTTTTTATTTCTCTCAAAAATTGAGAAAAAATAGAACGAAATTTAGGGTTTGAGGAAGAGGAAAAGGGGGAAAAGGAGTATGTTTTCGGTAAATGTGGTAATCTTACCGCCGGTCCATTTTAAGCGATTTACTTTTAATATTTATGTTAAATCAGCATTTATTAAAATGAATTATAAAGAGGAATATGTCAGATATATTAACTACGAGCAATCTGATTATACCTACCAATTACGATTAACAAATCAGCAGTTAACTCATTAAGACTGATTAGGTTCAACTATATTAACATTAACATCCTTTTAATAATTCAATCGATTTCCATATATTTTGCTGTAATTACTAAACTATCCAAACACAATTTAGTTATACGAAAACAAACACAGTTATAAACGAAATGGATATTTGTAAAAAAACAATCTATCACCCTCAAACCTACAAAATCCTCAAAATTTCAATCATAAACAAGCAAAGCAAATTAAAAAACAATATAATCAAACAAACGTTCACCTAGACTGACAAGAAAGCTAAAAACAATCGAAAAAAGGAATCAAAAAGATGAAAAAGAAAAAGGAAAGATGAATACCTATAGAGCTCCTCAAAGCTGAGACCGCTAGCGTTGTGATTGTAAATCTCGTGAATAGCGTGCTCGATGATTCGCCATGTCCGATCAGCGTACTTCGGATCGACCTCGACCCTGTGCTTGAACGCCTCGATCTTGTATGACTTCTTCCTATTGCTATTCATCGTCGTCTACCTCCGTTTTCTCTCTCTCTCTGTCTCGGAAGCTTGCAGATGAACCAGAGCTAGCTAGGGTTTGAAGGAAGAAATGAGAAAGGGCAATTGGAAGGGGATGAACGGGGGAAGAGGAAGAGCTTTATTGTGAGTATTAAATGATTAATGGGTGACGATTCAACTTTTTTTTATTTTTTGGCCCAAGGAATTGGCTTTAGATTAATTTTCTATTAACTACTAATGATTTAATTTATTTGGTTTAATATGTTTTTTTTTTTTTTTTTTAGTGAATAAATGGATAATTCCTATGATGTTTTTTATTTTTTTATTTTTAGTAATAATATTAGTTTTAAACGGAAAATATCCGACTTATATTTGAAGGTGATGCACAACTCAATATTAGATTGAAATTAACAATAGTTAGCTATATTATCTAATAAACAGATATCGCGTCGGCTTCTTTGTGTTTTTTACGTAAATGTTTTTTTTATTATTTTAGCTCTTGATATCTTAAACGAATATATATTATTGGTGATTATTTTCGTTTTGTTTCGACAAAGATTAATAACTTGGAAGGCATGAATAATTTTAGGCGTGTTCGTATTTGAATGTAATTTTGCATGTATATTTGATGAGCGTTTATAACTATTTTCAATCCATTAATGGCGGATTAGTTAATCGATGGGTAAGGACTTTTTATTTTTGCTCATATAAAAGTGAATTGATCGAGCGCGCATTGTATTTGTTAGTTCTTCACAAAATAAAGTCGCGTGTATTTCTTCAAAATATTAAAGTATCACATTATTTTACTTTAAATTAAAATTGCTATCATGTATTTAGAAATGTAGAAGAATATGCGATAATTTAGGCAAAATTAAGAGAGATGAGCAAATATGATGTTACTCGTGTTCAAATGAACAAATATGCGCCATAATTTGGATTCTTCTTTCATCATCGTCCTTCTATGTTTCCTATGCGCGATATTTTAATGTAGAATAATGGAAAAAGGGCAAAAGAAAAATGATGAATGGGATGGAAATTGAATTATTATTTTTTTCTCTCAGAGTTGGCTTTTGAATGTGTTTTTATATTTTATATACTAATGATAATTTAATTTGTTTGGTAATATGATTTTTCAGCAAGGGTGTGATTTTAGAGGATATTTCTACCATTTTTAGTAGGATGGATAATGAATAAATGGATAATTTCTTTTTTATTTTATTTTTATTAGATCTTTTGTTACTATTTCAGACGACGGTATTGAAAACTTGATCCTTCTAAAATAATAAAATCAAAATCAAAATGGTAACTTAAAATCATCAAATTATGGCTCATAAATTCAATTATTTATTTTGCACTCATATTTGCATTATTAGAGGAACCTGAGATGCTTTCGGGGTCCAAAAACGTCAAAAAAGATGTTCCGAATATGACGTTAGTGAACATGCAATTACATGAAGGAGAAGAAAGAGGATGAGGAGATTATGATTCGTTTTTAGTCCTTATGAAAAGAAAGTAAAACAATAATAAATTCAAAAACTGTGAGAATTCTCAGAGGCGAATTAAAAAAGAATGAAAACAGTGCACTACAAAAAATCAGTACAAGAATATACAATATTATCAATAAAGAATGAACGGTGGGTCACTCTTTTCTTTTCTCGCTCGCCTGAGTCTGATTATTCATAATTGGTAAGTTTGCACTGATATCGACATATCAAAAATAATAAATCAAAGCTCAAATCGAGAGATTTCTAAATCAATCCAGTACCAAAGGAGAAATTGGCAAGACGAGAAAGATTGAAAATGAACGATTAGTTTGAGGTAGCTCAAAAACCAGAAAAATAGAGTTATCTGATATGAGAAGCTTGAATTCGTATTAGTACAGTCAAACTCTTATAGAATATCATGAAAAAGTTGGCTTAAGAAGTATATCTAGTGGTTTGAACTATGAAGTAAAACATTATTTTAGTATGATTGACGTTCCTAATTATCTGGTTTCTTAACATATGTCGAGAGAAAATAAGAAGATGTTCGCACGCGCAAACGAGAGAGAGAGAGAGAGAGAGAGAGAGAGAGAGAGAGAGAGAGAGAGAGAGAGAGAAGAGAGAGAGAGAGAGAGGTGGCAAGGGTCCTCGCAAAAGTAAGCAAGTGGGGGGAGCGGGTAGGGTGAATAGCTATCACAATTGTTACAACTTACCGAAGTGTTGATTCCGTGTTTTCTTAATCGCGGCTCTTATTTGTTTCTTGTTATAAAGTAGGTATTTTCCCTCGTGATGAAACACGAGTTTTGAAATGTAGAGACAACATACAATATAGCTTAGAATTTCTTTCTTTCGAAATAAGAAAGAGTGAAAATAAGAAGAAACAAAGACAACATGCAATATAGAGAAAGCTCATATGATGCAAAAGCCGAGCAAGGACAAACTCGTCGTAAATAAAATAACCAAAGGGAAAATGAAAAACAAGTTTTCATGTCATCGGCAAATCTTGAAATAGAAAAAATATCCAAGTAAAACTTCGGAGCTCAATTTATAACCATTAATATTAAATATATATATTTATGTATCATATATATAGTTTAGATATGTGGTATATGTTATATTTTATTATATATATGAAAAAAAAATTATTATTTTTTACATGCATGATATGCATGTCTAGATATGTTATTTTTTTTTACACAACTAATTTTTTGTACGTATTTTTTTATTAATTTATATATTGTATATAACAATTTATATTTTGGGTCGAAGATGGGCATGTTTGGATGATGGTAATAGTAACAACATAGGAAAGTGTATTCCTTGGAGATGGAGTCCCCGCAATTACAATTCAATTTTGTTTGTTTGGATGGTAAACATTATAATTACTGCAATTCCAACATTCATGTTTGGACTAATGTGTTGAGGATATGTAAACAAATCATTAATAACAAGAAAATAATACAAACAAGTCACTAATAATAAGAAAATGATATTACTGTATATAACAAATTCATTCATGTTTTAAAAAATAAAAATATCCATGAACTACTCCAACAAATATTTTAGATTAAAAATAATACTTCGATAAACAATGAGAAACATTGGAACAAATACTTTAATTAACATGATACTAAAATAAAAAAATAAGACGTCACAATTACATAAAATAGGTCACGTCATAATTAAAATAACAAAATGGACGCAACACATACATAAACCATAAACTACTCCATAATATTAGTTACCACCGGGCCCAACGTTTTCCATCGCAAAGTTATCGATCCACCCTTCTCGATAAGTAGAATCATAATTTAGAAAAATATGTGCTTCACAAGGATTCTTCGGCCTCGTCCATAATAATCTTCTTTTCTTTATCGTCCCATCCGGTACCGCTCATATCCTTCAACCTCTTTATTTGGTTCCATTTGCTCCTGAGAGTTCTAAGATGATTTGTGACTTTATTCTCGGACACTTGCACATGATATTCATCAAGTATCGCTTTAACTGATGCAACGATGGCTTGATTTTTGAAACCCTGACCCGATTTCATGCCTTTCTTAACTTGCTCCATCATGAACTTCAAAAGAAAATTACTCATATGTTTTGGCCACTTAAATTTAGAGCTCGCTTTCTTGCCGACATTTTCCATAGTATCCTCCATCTATACAAAAAATGAATTAGAAACATCAAAATAATGAAATTAGAAACACAAAACTGAATTACAAAAATCAATTAGAAAAATGCTGGTACGTACCAGTTTTTGTTCCTACCAGATTTGGACAAACTATTTGTATTAGAACCGGTTGAAAAAAAAGATTTGGACACAAACTATTTGTAGAAATGCTGGACATCAATATTGGTACCAGAAATTGAAAAAAAAGATGACAACAATTGCTGGTACGTACCAGTTTGTGTGTGAGAAAAAAGATGACAACAAATGCTGGACAACAATAAGAGCAAACTATTTGTAGAAATGCCTAATACAAATTTCAACTTGTTACTAATAAATTTTCTAATTGGCATTTCATCGAACAACTTATGGACACACCAAGTTTGAGATATTTACCAAACACAAGGTTATGCTTCTTTGCTTCCACAGAAAGAAACTTCTTTATGGAGAGAATGAGACTTCTTCACAGATTTTAATTGAACGAAAAAAAAATTCTGGCATGAATTTAATTGAACGAAAAAAGAGAAAGAAATTTCTTTACTAAAAGGAGGAGAAGGCAGAGAAGGAGGCGCCTCTTCAGTTGGAGAGAAGGAGGCTTCTTGATGAATTTCTTCTTTGTCGTGGAAGGTTTTTATGAAGAGGAGAGAAGTCAGAGAGGCGCCTCTTCATTTCGTTACTCACTCCCGCCAAAATTTGTCATTCCCGCTTTTGGGACTCTTGGAGTTAGTATGAGGGTCGTGAGTGCAGCAATAGGAGGGGTTAATGATTTTGTAATTGCAGTGATGCATCAATTCCCACAGTCCAAACACAAGTGTTAGTCTTATTACAGCAGTTGATATTACTAACTACCCTAACTACATCTATCCAAACATGCAGATGTTCACAATAGACTGTCGTAGTCATATGGGCCCAGCATGTCAGGGTAGACAGTATAAAGTATAAACCCTGAGTACAGTAGAGCAGCAGTACAGGACTCGCCATCCATTCATGGCGACGACCGATAAGCTGAAAAGCTCGAGATCTACCTTGCTCGTCTGGATCTCCTCCGCCGCCCTCTTCCTCACCCTCTATCTCTGCGCCATGACCTCCTCCCCTCCTCTTCCTCACCACTCAGGCATTACCAATTGCCTCTCTCTTTCCTTTGTTCCTTTCTGATTAAGTGAGCTCACTGCAATATTCCTGTCTTCTTCAATTGCAGATTTGTCAGTGCAGGAGAGGCGATTGCAGCTGTACGATAAGATGTCTCGTGATCTGGATGAGAAAGGAGCGATCTTTCTCAAAGGTGGGGAGACGTCTCAGTCTCTGTCTCTCTCTGATATTTTTGAGCTCAGAAATGGCTCTGTTGTGCCAATTCTTAAGGTAATTAGCTTGGTTGTCATTTTTCATTCTCGATTTATTTTCTCTTTGATGAGTGACGATGCTTATTTCGGTTATTTACAAATCAGGATGCGAATCCGCCTGTTCGAGCTAATGTACTTTACCTCCCTCCTGAATTTGCTAAACCAATATCGTATGTGATGATGATTATTATCGAATTTGGAGATTTCATTGAAAGAAATTTATTTGTTAATTCTATGTATAATGTTTCTGCAGAGAGGCAGTGAAGGAGATATTTCTTCCTTATTTCGATGGAGGTATTACAGTAAATAACGAAAAAATGCACAAAAAAGGGAAAAAATAAGATAACTTACCATTGATACAATATTTTCTTGTAAAAATTGCAGCAATTTGGTTTCAAAATGAAAGCATTTACCACTTCAGCATGTTTCACGCATCTCATCACATCACACCCATCATTGCAACTGAATCTCAGGTACATTACATGAAAATAAATAAAAATCAGAGCTTTTTTTAATGTGTTGGTTCGTTTTCATTGAGATTGAAGACGAAGCAAAGGCAGTGAAGAGAGTAGCTGAGTCAATTTGTCCTTTAAAAATTGAACTGGACCGTGTAGTGTTGACTTCAACTGGAGTTCTTCTAGGTTGTTGGAAGGTCTGTATTATAAATTATTCTTTTATTTTATTCATTGTTTTTACATTGTTTTTTACTTGAATTTCATATTGAAATACTAGGTGGTATCTGGAACGGATCCTGCAGAAATACGCGGGAAATTGAGAGAAGCACTTCCAAATGCACCTCAAAAGCAACTTGTATGCAATCTTAACTGAGGATTTATGATAATAATAATAATAATAATAATAATAATAATAATAATAATAATAATAATAATAATAATAATAATAATAATATTTCTTGCAGTATGACTTGGTTTTACTTCATACTTCCTTTGCGAGGATTTTGGGGCATCCTAAGTTAGAGGTAAAATACGCTCAAATATTATCTCTATTTAAATTGTTACATCCTTATTGACTCTTCTTTGAAAAGAATAAGTCATTCATTACTCAATTAATTTTATTTTTTATATTTTTAATTTTATTTCATAATTGAAAATTATCTTCAATGATTGATTGGTTGTTTGTTTATTTTTATAGGAGAGTAGAAAATCGTCTGATCAACTCCGTTTCTTTCATGATTTGGTCGCACGAATCAACTACAAGCTTCATGGCTTCAAAGTACTCAACCTATTTTCTTTTTATTTTCTTCTATTTTCCAATAAATATAATAATTATTTTTACGTGTATAATTCAGGCAGAGATATCTGAACTATGGTACGTAGAAGAATACGATGTGCTGGCACTCGCGCTGAATGGAAGGATGAAAACGAGGAGATTTCAACTTGGTTGTGTTAATGGGCATACCAATCATTAACTTAAAGGAGATGCTAGTTCAAATAATAATTATAACTTTTTTTAATGATGATTATAGTTTGTTATTATATTTATATTGACTATATTACCCTTCCTAAAGTTCTGTAATAAACAATGATCCTTGTTAATTGATATATAATTATGGTCGATGTAATGATTAATTGAATTTTGTTGATGTGTCCTAAAAAGATTTTCTAGGGATGGTAGAAAAATAAAGCTTCATAGGCGATGTGAAAACCTGCCCACTTTTAGATTATTTCAAAAATCTCCTAGGAAGTGAGTTCAATTTTTTTGGTATCGCCTATGAAGTTAATTTTTTCCATCTATTGACAAATTTTTGTACCCAAATACCCCTCATTTAATTATTTTCGTATTTATTTTATTCAATAGAAAATATAATTAAAACATTTTTCAACATAAAAAATTGTGTTGTTATTTTAACGGTATTTTATGATGTTTCGCAATGCATTGATTTATTTTATAATATTGTATTACACAAAAAGTTATATGATTGAATTTATATTATTATTTTATTTTCAAAAAATATTTTATATGTGAATTATAATTTTGTTTTACGCAAAATAATATGTTTTATTTTGTGTTTTATGATTGAATTTATATTTTAATATTTACTTATTTATATTAAATATAAAATATAATTTGTGATTTGGTCTAAACAAAAAATAAACGAAACTTTTTAAGGATATTTTAATGTAAATAAATATAATTGGATGGAAAATATTAAATTTAAATGGGGAATTCTTCAATAACCCCCCAACTTTTCTGAAAATTCTGAAAAACCTCATCTACTTTTAGAAAACCCCCTATCTTTTTTAGATTCCCTCAAAAACCCCCTATATTTTTTGCTTCTTCAAAAACCCCCTAACTTTTTTAGATTTTCTCAAAAACCCCCTATCTTTTTATTATGTTTTTTAAAAAATAACCATTATACCCTTTAGTTTTATTTTTTTAATTTCTATAATTTAATAAATAATGAATATATATTAAACTATTATAAAAAATTTTAAAATAAATAATAAATAATACATGATATTATAATATTATAATAAATAATATATAGTATTAAAATATTATAATAAATAATATATTGATATTAAAATATCATTTTCAACAATTATTATAATATTTTAATATCAATATATTATTCATTATAATAATTTAATATCTATATATTATTTATTATAATATTTTTATTGATACTTTAATATCAATAAAATTATAAAAAATAAATAATGCATGTTATTATATTATTATAACATTTTTATAGATATTTTAATATCAATAAAATTATAAAAAATAAATAATGCATGATATTAAAATATTATAATAAATAATACATATATATTAAATTATTATAATAAATAATATATTGATATTAAAATATTATAATAATTGTTGAAAATGATATTTTAATATCAATATATTATTTATTATAATATTTTAATACTATATATTATTTATTATAATATTATAATATCATGTATTATTTATTTTTAATTTTTTTATAATAGTTTAATATATATTCATTATTTATTAAATTATAGAAATTAAAAAAATAAAACTAAAGGGTATAATGATTATTTTTTAAAAAACATAATAAAAAGATAGGGGGTTTTTAAGAGAATCTAAAAAAGTTAGGAGATTTTTGAAGAAGCAAAAAATACAAGGGGTTTTTAAGAGAATCTAAAAAAGATAGGGGGTTTTCTAAAAGTAGAGAGGGTTTTTCAGAATTTTCAGAAAAGTTGGGGGGTTTTTGAAGAATTCCCCAATTTAAATTCATGGGAGTAAAAAATTCAAATTATATTTTAGGAAACTATTGAAGGAATCTGAAAAGTAGGTTTATTTATAATCTCTAAAAAAGTTAGAAGGTTTCCAAAGAAATCCCCATAAATAAATGAAACGAAGAATTAAAAAGCAATAACAAAACGGAAACAATGATCAGTTGTAAACAATAATTCAAATTCAAATTTGAACTTGAGAAAATCAGTTCAATTTCAGACACCAAAATTATTTACAAACCTATATTTTACATCCTAAGGAAACTCGCAAGCTAACAATCCGAAATAATATACAAAGATCAAATAGACTAATATAGTCGAATTACGAGCCAGCGAGCCTAAAACTCGTGGAAGGCTCGAGCGACTTGTCAAAATAATTAGAAATATCAAAATTAGTAACTGCGTTGCGTCCTCTCAGTTCAATCGCTGCTATGTCGTACGCCTCTGCTGCCTCTTCTTCAGCCTCTGGTTTAAATAACAACTTTTTTGAGGGTCGTTTCCATAAATATGCCACGTGCATGGGATTTAAAAATGTAAATAAATGCGTACCGAATGTTCCGAGGTAAATATCTTTCGTCTCTCTGCTCTCGCCGATCCGACCAATTCGCGCTTGAAATTTACCATCTTTTCTCCTTCGACCACAAAAAAAAAAAAATTTAGAAAATATAGGGGTTTTATGAAAAATATCCCGAATAGAAAAGGAACCTGGTAACTCCTCTGAATTTGGAAGCACCTCTAGAGAAGCAACTACACTTCCTGCAATATCAAAATAAAGCGCCCAAAATTAATCAACCTAATAATAACGAAATTTAAAGTATATTAAACTCAAATATTGATATTTTATTATTTTATGGTAATAATATATACCTTCTAACGTACGCCACGTACTCATCTTGAGACATCGTCATCATTGTCTCCATTTCCTTTTCATATTCCGAAACCTTCGATAACCAAAATGAATGCTCATGATTAGCCCTAAGTTAATTACTTTATATAACTAGCATGAAAATAAATAAATGTTCATACAGGGAAATTAAGTTTCGCGTAGGAACAAGCGCCCCAGAATCTAATAGCTGCAAGGTCATGTGCTCTCGCAGCTTTCTCTTCTGTTTCATAACTTCCTATTCAAAACAATACCAATTATTATTAATAATTTAAATTACATTTATATGGTAAAATATTTTCGACAAGAGATATTTTTACCTAAGTAAACTGAAGCAGCAAGTCATGTCAAATCGAGAGAAGCATGGTAAAAATGGAAAAAGAAGGAAAATTAGGTAAATTTGATTAACAATTTGGCTCGAGTTACTCTAAATTCAATTCCTTTTCAATCTGGAATTTACTTGAAGGAATCCTACTTAATGAATAATAGATTATTGAGCTACTAACCATGTCTGCCTTTTCTCTTCCTGCCTTCTACTCGGCTCAAATTATCCCACAAATGTGCCTCGAACTTCCCACTCCACTTCAATCTAAAAAATTTCAAAACCAAAAGCTATATTCAAACTAAATATCAAACCAAAATTTGAGAAACAAAAATAAAGAAAGAAAGAGCACTGACTTAGTGACGCCATGATAACTAGATGATCTCGGAGTAGCATACTTCTGCATCGCGGCGGAAAGCAACGGAGTCTTACCAGCAGCAGGAGCAGTAACCACTACAGCTAACGCCACGTCTGATCGATCCGCAGCAAGTATTTCTCCGCCGATTGAGCATCCTATCACTCCCGCCGGCTGCACCTCCGTTCGAATCGTTCCTTTTTCATTCAGTCTGTCAGCATCAAGTGAATCGCCATTGCCGTGGGGTAATTGGAAGGGAATTTGAGCTGGAATTGGAGATTCGTTCATCTTCTTCTCGCGCGAATCTTGACAAGAAAAGAAAGAGGAACAGACAGTCACGATCGTATATTATATTATACCAACCCTAGTAGCGACGCGATAAACCCACTAACATCCGGGATATCAATTCCGTGGCACGAGATTTGAATTCCCGTTTTTACAAGCTTATATTATGTTATATTATTTATGTTGGACATTTAGTAGTTTAACATGAGATTTGATAATGTAATTTTATGTAAAAATGATAAACAATTGAATATATTTCGTCTAACATTAATCGGGTTAATAATAATAATTTACATCATTAATGTAGGATGATATGATTTCTAAAAATACTTAAAACATAATACACTTAAATGATTACAAAAAATATGATTATAAAAAAAATCAATAATTAATTAATTATCTAAATTTTGTCACATATCATAATCCAATAGTTGAAATAAATGTGCTTATTTTGTTGGTAGATATTCATAACTTCGGAAACTCGGATTATTTTAATCTTTTTAAGTAGCATACATAATTTCGAGCCGATCTATTGGATAACTAGAATCGAGTCCAATTTGAGTTATTTTAGAAACTAAAAACTATATTGAGTCATAATCAAGTCGAACCGAGCTCGTTCGAGCCACAAATCGAACCAAGTTTGAGTTCAAACTTTCAGCTCAAGCTTAATGGCAATTTCAAGCCGAGCCAACTCAAAATTCATTTCGAGTCGAATTCAAGCCAGCTCACTCAAACTTGCCTTGTTTGCAGACCTATCCACAATCACTATGCAAGTTAAAAAATAATGAACTACAGGAAAATGTTCTTCCTCCCCTAAAATCCCTCACTTTTCCTCACTGTCAATGACAAGTATTAAATCATAATACAAAAATATGTAATAGAAGTTAAAAATATGTAGATATTAGATATGCATTATAAGAGAAATCTCGAATATCGACAAACACATAACCATACATAACAACTTTGAAACAAGCACGCGAAACAACAATCATCCATTCTCCACGAAGAAAAATAATCGTCCTAAAAGGTCAAGAAGACCTACATTCTTATACGGCTAAGTCATTTTGCTATTTGCATAATTAGTGCATTACCGATCGATAAGTGCGATAACTTTTTTTTGTTTTTTCGATTTTACTACTTAAAACAACATTATTATCAGAGTAGATTATGAATTTTGATTTTCATCACTCTGCTTCCTCGGGGAATAAACCGGGAGAACTTTCAATAATTCCTCGAGCTTCGGTCAATGGAGACTCTCTTGCATCCGCTGCGTATAATATCTTCTGAATTGCCTTAGTTACCTACCCAAAATAAAATTATTTTAATCTAAAATACTCAAAAACATAAAAAATAAAAAAAGATAATTACTGGTAGATGCTCGAGTTCAGGCCTTTGGCAGAGGATTTCGATGTCCCGCAGTTTCGAGAAATAGAAATCTCTTTCCTTCATCATGTCGTTCATCGTCACCTCGAGATCCTCAACCTTTCATTAATTTCATTCACAAAATAAGTAAAAGATAAAAAAGGAGCTAATTAAAATTAGAATTAGTACCTTTTCAGTAAGTTCAAGAATTTGTTGCTTTTGAAGAGAATTGTCTATCTTTGGAGGTTTCGGACCTGAAGAAATAAAATACAGCTTATATTATACTTTTATTTGATAAAAATATTAAATAGTATTTAGTAAAAGTTTACAAAAAAAGAGATAATAATCGTACTGTGCTCAGATGAAGGACGGCCTCCAGTTACACTATTAACTTGAAGCGTTTTCACAGCCTTAGAACCGCCTTTCGATAATCTCCCTCCTTTAGATCTTCTCTCTAATGGATTATAATTTCTGTGAAACAAAAAGATCCAAATTATTTTCGTAATCGTAGCGAAGAATAAAAGGCATGAGAGAGATGAATTACTCATTTGCGATTCCTCCATTGACCGAGTCGCAGTATCGTTTCATCCATTGAAGAAATTCGAGATTGTCAAGTGGGCGTCCTTTGATCAACTTGTTCACTTCGATATGCTATATTGAAGACATGATTGAGAGATCGAAGTTTTAAAATTTGAATATTATGAATGAAGAATGTAAATTTACCTTTGGTATTTTTAACTTGTTGAAAACATCTTGGAGAACTTTGTAGTTTTGAATCATGTCGTACTCTGATTTTGCATCAAAATTGACCTGATTAACAAGAACAAAATCAGATTTGTACTTAATTCAAGATCAATTTAGTAATTTGGGATAGAAGAAATGTAACCTTGTGCATTGGTACAACTCCTTGATGAACTATATCCATCATTTGGCATTGCACTGCACCAGAACAAGCCTGTTACAAAATTGGGGGAAAAAAGAATAAATCGTTCGTTCAAAAGCATTACAAAAAGTAAGTCAGATCATCAGCAAGCATTACAATAAATATTTTGAAATATTTCCTAAATAATTCAGAATTAATACTATCTCCGATCATATCTAGTTACGAACATCCAAATCAGAAATTATTATATCCAATTACTATAAAAACATCTGAAATCACTTAGTGAATCATCTAATCAACAATACAACCAATAAACACTGACAACAAAACATACCTAATACGATCTATAAAACAAATAATCAAAATCTGAAAAACCCCAATAATATCAATATTTAAAACAAATCAACCATGACAAAACAAACAAAATCGATCAATCCTAACCCTAATTTCAGTGAATTACCTCCTCGACTTTGGCAAGGCTAAGCTGAAGCGTAGAATTAATCCAAGACAAAATCTCGTTCCTCCCAACGAAATACGCCCCATCCATCATCCCAATATTAGCCGCAGCCATCGCCATTGCTCTCTCAACCTCGCTCTAAATCCTCACTAGAAATCTCGAGAAAAAGAACCAACTCTTTCTTCTCTCTTTCCAACCAGGGAGGGAGAAAAAGATTTCAAAGAATACAAAAAATTGGGTATTCTCACCCTCGGTAACAATACCGCTAGTAACCAATCTCATATTGTGCTAGTTTCGACGGCTGAGATATGTTTAATAAACGGTGAGATGAGTTTTGGTTGCGGCACGGTGATCGGAACAGGATAAATTTGAAATAAGTTCGAATTCGGGTTGAACCGGATACGGATTCGGGTTAGGGATGGGTGGACCGGATAACTTTACTCGTGTATATGTAACGGCCATTGTTTAGTACTGTTTATTTTTCAATTTGACCCAATATAATTTAGAAATTATTATATGGTATTTATATGAATTATTACTAGGAAATAAGTTTTTATGGATATTGTGTACTATTCATGAACTTTGTGCTTCTTCCTTCTTTCATGCATAAATGCACTGTGTGTGAGAAGTTTAGTACTGATTCTTTATAGTGTGAACAAATTGTGCTGTTATATTTTTCAAAAAAAAAATACAAGTAAAAATAAGTATATTAATCATTATTTGGCACAATTCTAACAGATCAAGAAATACTCCGTCGTTCTTATTTGGACCAAAATTTTGTATGTACTTATTAGTAGACCAAAAAGTTTAATAGACAAAAAGTTTGGCCCAATATAATTTAGAATGGGCTTTATTGTTATAAGTGAATGGGCTAAATTCGAAATTATAAAGTTGGGTTTATTCGAATTTATCAAAAAAAAAAAGAGTTTTAGTTTAGTTTAATTTATCAATGCAAAATGGAGTTTATTTGACATTCCTGCATTTTTTTCATTGTCTCCATGAAATTTGCATTTATTGTTTGATGCATAACAAAGAACTATACTATATTCATAACTAACTTGATACTTTATAGTGGGGGCTCACTATTATTTTTTTTTTTTGATCAAAATAGAATGGGCTCGCAAGTCCCACTTCTATTACTTTAATTAATCATTAAGTTTTACAGCCTCTAAAAAGGGTGTGAATAACCCTTATAGTTCAAAATGAAAAAAAAACAAAACATTAAAATACAAATAAAAATAAAAGTAAACATCAGAATACTGAAATTGAAATTCAGGAAATTGAAATCATGGCTCGCAAATATCCCTGTACTCCAAATCCCTCCAAATCCCAAAGAAACCATAAACTCAAATCACCTCCTAGGCCCCATCAAATCCCAGAAATCTAATCCCGTTTGTAATTATAGAATTTCTAATCCTGGATTTACACATCTAGGATTTGTGAATCATCAATTGAGATTAAAAAATAATCGGAATTTAAAATCCATGTTCCTTAACACCCTGGCCCCTTCCGACAATACTTCTTCTTTCATTCCCCAATTATTACCGAACCCTAAATCGACCACCATCTTCAGAAGCTCCATTAATGGACTCACTTATTCGGCTTCTCATCATCAACATACTCATTCCCTTTCGTCCTCAGCATCCGTCAGCACCATCTTCTTTATGTAAACTTCTTTTATCATCCGCCAATCGTGAAGTATTAAGTCAATTAATCTCCACTCAGATAAGTTTGAGTTTTGAAAAATTCTTCGACACCTTTCTTTCCATATGTGAAAAATCACTAACCCCACAAATTGTTTAGATTTCAGAGTGCTTTGCGGCGAAAAAATCACTTCCAAAGGAGCTGAACTTAGATTCAAATCAGTATGCATCATGCCATTAATCTTCAGCCAAAGAGACTTTGCATAAGGGCAGTCATTCAACAGGTGTGTGACCGTTTCTTCATTTTTCATACATAAAGTGCATCGATTTGGTAATATCCATCCTTTTTTCCTCAGATTATCCATGGTCAAAATTTTATTTTGAGCAATTAACCACAAGAAAATATGTATTCTACCAGGTAATTTAATTCCCCAAATTAATTTCAATTCCACTCTATTAACTTCTGAAAAAGATTTATAACAATTACTAACCATGAATTTTTTATGTGAGGTACCACTCCATTGAAGTACATCACTTTCTCCTGGTACCAGTGTAATTTGCTGACAAATGTGATACAACTCCTCCAATTGCTTGTCTGCCTCCAAGGATAATGGCAATTTAGCATTAATAATTGTATGTATTTCCTTCTCTCTTATTTCATCACAAATATCCTTTAAAGTTAGTTCATAATTTTGCACATAAGAAAATAATTCTGGATATTTTTCCTTTAATCTCAAACCATTCCAATTATCATCCCATAAATTTATTTTAGATCCATTTCCAATATTAAAACTTGATTTCTCTCTAAATCTGTTTAACAACTTAATTATATCCTTCCAAAAATAGGACATATTTTTATCATCAATAATATCCAAATTACCTTGATTTTCCAATTTTCCTACCAATTGGTCCCACTTAATATTTTCTTCTAATAAATTATAGTATTTCCAAATCCATTTCATTAGCAATGAATCATTAAATTTTTCTAGATTTAATATTCCTAAACCTCCATTCTCCTTAGGCATACAACAAATAGTCCACTTAGCCAAATAATATCCTTGATCTTTCACACCTCTCCACAAAAAATTCCTTCTACATTTATCAATTGCCTTAATAACCCATTTTGGGAATTTAAATACACTTAAATAATAAACTGATATTGAGGTTAATATGGAATTTATTAATATTAATCTTCCATTAATATTTAGTAATTTTCCTTTCCATCCATCCAATCTTAAGTTTATTTTTTCAATTATTTTCCTAAACTGCTCCTTAGCTGGTTTTTTGAAATGAAGTGGCAGTCCCAAATAGTTCATTGGTAGTGAACCAATTTGGCATCCAATTTCCTTTGAAAAATCTTCCATTAATTCTGTTTCTATATTAATTCCAGTAATTTCTGATTTTTCAAAATTAATAATAAGTCCTGATTCATTTCCAAATATTTCAAGCACTTGTTTGAGTCTTCTAATATTTCCCATAGTTGGTTTTAAGAAAAATAAGGTATCATCAGCATAGAATAATGCTGGTACCACACCATTTATAGGTTTTTCTAAAAACCCTTTTTCACTTAAGCCCTCAAGAATTCGAGATAATACATCCATTACCAAAATGAATAAATATGTAGAAATTGGATCCCCCTGCCTTAATCCCCTCTTTAAATATATAAACTTTCCTGGTACCCCATTTAATAAAACCCTAGTAGAGCCTCCTAACACAGAATTCTCAATCCATTTAATAAATTTCTCTCCAAAACCTCTTGTTTTTAAGATCTTTATCAAAAAGGCCCAAGATATAGTATCAAAAGCCTTATATATATCTGCCTTAAATAATAATAATGGGGTATTAGTCTTCTTAGCTTTGCATATAACCTCTCTAGCATAGGTATAATTATCCGATATTGTCCTTCCCTTTAAAAACCCTAATTGCTTAGAATCAATTAATGATCCAATAACCATCTTAAGTCTATTAGCCATAATTTTTGAAAATATTCTTTGAAAAGAACTCATTAAACTTATTGGTCTATAATCTTTAATCTCTATTGCATCATCTTTTTTAGCTATTAATGCTATATAAGAAGTATTATAATTTGATAATCCATTTTTAACATGATTATTTAATAAATAAAATAATTCCTCTTTAAGAAAATTCCAGAATTTTTTAAAAAATTCACCATTATACCCATCTGGGCCAAGGGATTTATTAGGTTTCCATTTATCAATTACCTCCTTAATCTCCTCCATTTTAATATCCTGCTCCAGAAATTCCAAATTTATACTAGGATTCCCATATATATTTTTTAATTCTATTTTCCCCCCCACATCAGAATCACTCTTCATAATATGATGTTTACCCATTAGATTCTTATAAAAATTAAACACCACCCTTGATTTATCTTTATGATTTTGGTAAAAAACATTATTCTCTTGAATCACTGGTACCATTAACTTATTTTTTTTTATAGTAGCATGTAAATGAAAAAACCTAGTATTTGCTTCTCCTTCTTTAATCCACAAGTGCTTTGATCTTTGTTTCCAATAAACTTCATTTTCTAGCACCAATTTATTGTATCTATCTTTTGATATATTCTTAACCCACTTTTCAATTGGATTTAGTTCTCGAACCTCTTCAAAACCTTCCAACCATTTTATAGTATTTAAGCAATTTAAGAGATAAATCTGATAATTTCCTGACCTTTGAAAATTCCACTGTATTAGCCTCTTCCCTAATGATTCCATTTTTGCATAAAACTCCTCTAAGTTCTGTGAAAAAGTTGCTTGTAAATGTCTTATAATAATATTTTCTGCCTCTTCATTAAGCAACCATGTATTTTCAAACCTAAATCCTTTAAAAATAGGAAAAGAAGTATTAGCTTGAAATATAATAGGAACATGATCTGAAATTGTTTGGGTAATTAAGTATTGAGTAGAATTTGGAAATTCCAAAAACCATTCCTTATTATATATATATCTATCCAATCTTGCTTTTGCAATAGAATTCCACCATGTAAATTGCCCACCCAATAAAGGCAGATCAATTAATTCCATATTTTGCACAAATTCCTGAAAATACTGTGTATTAACATGATCTCTGTCCAAACCACTTCTCTCCTCCTGTTTCAATACCATATTAAAATCCCCCAAAATAATCCATGGAGTATTTAAATTATTTGCATAATCTTTTAATTCCCTCAAAAATTCCACTTTTACATTCCGTTCACACTACTACAAAAAATGCAATTAGGGACAAACATGTTTAGTCCCTAAAACCCCGTCTGGAGTCGCTGTAGATCTTTAGGGACTATATTTAGTCGTTATGACTTTGTCATAACAGGCCCGACGCAGAAAATCAGGGTGACAAAAGTTTTTTTGATTTTGGTCCCTGATAACCGTATTTCTTGCGACAAGACTAATTTCCGATTTTTTTCCTCATTTTCTTATGTAGTCCCTAAAAATGGATTTTCTGTGACAAATTATTGTCGTAGAAAATGTGCTTAATGTGACTAACTTCCGTCCCCAACTATGATTGTTCTATGACTAGACTTTGTCTATGAATACTCCATATATGAGACAAATTTTAGTATCTGAATATATACTATATTTGACTCAGTTTTGTCCCCGACTATATTCTTTTCGTGACTAGTTTTTGTCTCAAATTTTTTTTTTTATGCGACAAACTTTGGTCTCCAAATATATTATTTTATATAGTTTCTAGAATGATATTAGTGTCTAATTATACCCTTATGAGACTAAATTTTGTGTCAAAACTGATTTTAGTCACAACACATATTATATTAATAAAATTAATAAAATAATATTTTTGCCATTTAAATAAAACAAAAATATCGCTAAAATACACATAATCGTTTCATTACGATACTAACTTGAGTACAACAAAATAACATAAACCAAAATGTCAAATACTCGAGAAACAAAATCGTCAACATTACTTTCTTGATCTTCCACATCTCTATCGACAAGTTCTAGAAGCTTCTCGAGATTCGCCGACCATCCTTCAGCACGTTGTTACTTGTTAATATCCTTCTCAGCCTAGAAAGAAACGACTCCATTGGACGGTATATTTTTGCTATCGACGCTTTCGATACAACCATCTCTGACAAATACTTCTCCATGTCCTAACATATCAGGGGCATTTACATAAATAAGAACATGTTCTAGTACCCTCAAGACATTTCTGCTGAAAAAATCAAAGGAAAAAATCAATAAAAAAATTTGAAAATATCCCAATAATCGACCATACTTATAAAAAGGCCTAACTTTAGAAATATAAACTACCTGTAATTAATTAGCTTGCTAAAGCGGGCGTGCTGAAATTTGAAGCCTCGATCGATTCAAAAAGAGAAAGCCATTGGCAATTCACAGTGAGAGATTAATGGGGTTCTTGTGCCTACCAGTGAGAGCAATAATCCCAGTGAGGGAAATTAATGGGCTATTTGCGAAAAGGCATGGCTGTGATTTTGAATGAATCCAAATAACCAAAAATCACATCACAAAAATTATATCTTAAAATAGGATTCTCAAAACATTTCTTTATTTAAAGAAAAACTTGCAAAATAAAACCAACTATTATTGAAATTGCAAATATGTACCTGAGATATCGCTTCCTTCACTCCACCTAGCGTCTTTCCCGATGCCACGAGTGATTTTTCTTTGACCTATTTCAAGAATTAACAAAAAAAAAGCTGTTGCAGGTTTTAATTAAAATTGGATAACTAGTACATTGTATAGAAGAACAATAATGGATTTAATTAAAATTGGATAATTAAAACGAAAATACCTGATTCAACGCATAATTCTACCATCTCCAGTATCGGTCTCCGCCAATATCTCTTCTCCAGCCGGCCACCAAGGTCTCCTCTCATGACCCGTCGCTGAAAAGCTGCTGCAGGTTTTTTTTTTATCGGCAAAAACTGAAAAAACGAAAGAAAAAAATCCATTAATAAGCACGTAACCGACAAAAAAACGTCGAAATCGAAAGAACGGGGAGTGCAAAACCTTCAGGGCATCCTCATCTAGACAACAATTATCAGCAAATTTCATCAATTTAGAGAAGATTATCCAAACCTAATACATGGTATCTGAAAATGGAGAAATAAGGGTCTAGTACCTTGTCCCCTTCAATTTTTCAGTCCCCTTCAATTTTTTCGCCCCCTTTCTCTTTACCCCTATCGTGGACTCTCTCTTCTGCCCCCTTTATCTGGACCTCCACTGTCTTGTACTGAAAATGAACAAAAACAGGAAAAAACTCAGAAAAAGTCCTTTTTCCTCATCCTGGCTTTGAAATCGCTTGCAATAGCACTGCCACACGAAAAAACTCATAAAAAAATACGACTAAAACTCGAATATTTGCTGAAAACATGAAATCTGACCTAATGGTCTTGAAAATAGGCTGCAATCGCCTTGAATCGGCTTCAACCGCCTTTGAATCTGCACGATGTACTTCTCGGCAGTGTTTTTTTGTTTGTGCGAGATGAGAGAAGAGGAATCGCCGTTTGTTATTTTGTGTGTGACAGTACAAGCCGAAAAATGGATAATGAGGGTTTTTACGCTAGGGTTTTCTTTTGAGAGGAAAATGATATTTAAACAAAATAGGCTGGACATGGTCTACCATGATAATGATCAACCAAGAGACACAACTAACATTAAAATCAAACATTGCAAAATACAAAGTAAGTTTAAATCATACACATGTTTTATTCATGTATACGACTTATTTTCACAGAACCAATTGAAATTAAATTGGAGCCATTTTTATGAAACAAAATTTCGTATCCCCAAATAAAAGTTCCCTCCAATAATTAATGCATCTTTTTAAAAACAAAAATAAATCCATTTTAAAAAAAAATAAAATTAATCCATTATTTTGAAAAAAATAATTAAATGTATTGATATTCAATGTCATTCAAATAAACACGACATCAACATATCATACGGAAGCATATTAAAAATACATACATATGACATTTCAAATTTTTAATTATTAAATTTTTATTTATAATAAACATAAAATATTTTATTTAGGAAAAAATGTATGGATTCAAAAAATTTATTTTCGAAAAATAAATAATAATTAATGCATCTTTTTAAAAACAAAAAATAATCCATTTTTTAAAAAAACTAAAATTAATCCATTATTTTGAAAAAAATAATTAAATTCATTTTTTTTTGTGCATGCGACATCTAATTATATTTTCATTAAATTTAGAATGTAAATATTATCACATATATCCCAATTGATATTCAATGTCATTCAAATAAAGAAGACATCAACATATCACACGGAAACATATTAAAAAAATATATACATATGACATTTCAAATTTTTAATTATGAAATTCTTATTGATAATAAACATTAAAATATTTAATTTAGGAAAAAAAGTATCGATTCAAAAAATTTATTTTCGAGAAATAAATAATAATTAATGCATCTTTTTTTCAAAAAAAAATTAATCCATTTCTTAAAAAAACACAAATTAATCCATTATTTAGAAGAAAAAATAGAATTGAATGCATTTTTTTTTTCATGCGGCATCTAATTATTTTTTCATCAAATTTAGAATCTAAATGTGTTAACATATATTCCCAAATTGATATCCAATGTCATCGAAATAACGACGACATGAACATGTCACACGGTAAGATATCAAAAAAAAAAAGAACATATGATATTTAAAATTTTTAATTATGAAATTTGTATTTGTAGTAAACAAAAAATATTTAATTTAGGAAAATTTGACAAATATCAAATTAGGAAAAAATTTATTGATTCAAAAAATTTATTTTCGAAAAAATAAATAATAATTAATGCATTTTTTAAAAACCAAAAATAATCCATTTTTTTAAAAAAACAAAAATTAATCAATTACTTTTGAAAAATATAATTAAATGCATTTTTTTTTTTTAATTTTCTTTTTTTTGCATGGGACATCTAATTATTTTTTCATTAAATTTGGAATGTAAATATTATCACATATAATCCCAATTGATATACAATGTCATTCAAATAAAGATGACATCATCATATCACATGGACACATATTAAAAAAAATATACATATGACATTTCAAATTTTTAATTATGAAATATTTATTTATAATAAACATAAAATATTTAAATTAGGAAAAAATGTATTGATTCAAAAAATTTATTTTCGAAAAATAAATAATAATTAATGCATTTTTTTAAAAACCAAAAATAATCCATTTTTTTAGAAAACAAAAATTAATCCATTATTTCTGAAAAATAGAATTAAGTGCATTTTTTTTTTAATTTTCTTTTTTTTGCATGGGACATCTAATTATTTTTTCATTAAATTTGGAAAGTAAATATTATCACATATATCCCAATTGATATACAATGTCATTCAAATGATAACATCATCATATCACATGGACACATATTAAAAAAAATATACATATGACGTTTCAAATTTTTAATTATGAAATTTTTCTTTATAATAAACATAAAATATTTAAATTAGGAAAAAATGTATTGATTAAAAAAATTATTTTCGAAAAATAAATAATAATTAATGCATTTTTTTAAAAACAAAAAAATAATCCATTTTTTTAAAAAACAAAAATTAATCCATTATTTTGAAAAATTGAATTAAATGCATTTTTTTTTAATTTTCTTTTTTTTGCATGGGACATCTAATTATTTTTCATTAAATTTGGAATGTAAATATTATCACATATATCCCAATTGATATGCAATGTCATTCAAATAAAGATGACATCATCATATCACATGGACACATATTAAAAAATATATACATATGACATTTCAAATTTTTAATTATGAAATTTTATTTATAATAAAAATAAAATATTTAAATTAGGAAAAAATGTATTGATTCAAAAAATTTATTTTCGAAAAATAAATAATAATTAATGCATTTTTTTAAAAACCAAAAATAATCCATTTTTTTAAAAAACAAAAATTAATCCATTATTTTTGAAAAATAGAATTAAATGCATTTTCTTTTTTTTGCATCAGACATCTAATTATTTTTTCATTAAATTTAGAATGTAAATATTATCACATATATCCCAATTGATATTCAATGTCAATCAAATAAAGACGACATCATCATATCACACGGACACATATTAAAAAAAATATACATATGACATTTCAAATTTTTAATTATGAAATCTTTATTTATAACAAACATAAAATATTATATCATATAATATTAAATTATACCATACTATACTATATCAAATCATATTATATTATTATCATATCGTATTATATTATGTCATAATGTATTATATCATATTATATTGTATTTTATGTCAATTTAAAATGTAAGTGTAGTTATATTATGTTGTATTATATTATATCATATTATATTATGTTGTATTATATTATATCATATTATATTTATATCAAACTACATTTATATCAGTTTTAATGTCAAACCATGTGTATAAAACATAAAAAATGTTCTAGTACATTATGTTCCAAATATATACAATTTTAGAAAAAATGACATCCAATATTCTATTTTAATTCCTAATACTTACAATACTTGCCAATGTCTATAATTCTCGAAACTTGGCATCACAATTTTGTAATCTAGATACCGCAACAAATATATAAGGTATCCATCAGCCTCTCTCTAATAAATCCTAAATTAAATTTACATTTGCATTTATATTTAAATTTTAGACAAGGAAATAATCATAGTAAAAAACAAAAAGATTTTCAGGGATCGTGAGTGGTAAACTATCGATGTAATTATGGAAACACTTCACATTTTCTCTCTAGAGTCTCGATGTCAACTACGGAAGACTCGCTCGTCGGTAACCAAAGGTCTCTCGATCGAACCATTTCAAGTTTCCTCTACAAAACGGACACGATTCAAATCTCGTATACCTGAAATTAGTCACACACAATCGGCACTTAATTTACCCTTCTGAAAGGACTAGAAATGCAAAAAATAAAATATCAAATTTACCCAAATTAATTACCAGTCTCTGTAGCAATTAATACACATCTGTAAACAAAAGAAAATAAACATTATTCAAACCCTTAAGACTAGCTCTTCTCTCATATGCAGATATGGAGCTTTCCTCTTCAATATAAATATGTAAAAAAAAGAAAATAAACACTGATCAAACCCTTGTTAATTTTTTCAAGTGATGGCTATGAAAAACTTGAACTATAAAAAGAAAAAAGTAATACCTTGCAAATAAGTACAATAAAAAGGCCAAAGTACTTCGGAAGCTAGTAAATCGCATTCGAAGTCAATTAGCTGTCCATTCATTAACAGTTCAAACATGATTGAAACGAACCGAAGCAAATAATTAACCGTTAATTAAACTAACTAATCGAAACGAACCGAAGCAAAACATTAACCGTTAATAATAAGTGCTTGATTTAAACTAAAATTGGAAACAACTATATATGAAACTTTATCAACTATATTTCAGAAATTTCTGACGAGTACACAATAATAAGTGCTTGATTTAATAATCAACAAAATATAGTGGATGTTTTTTAGAGGAATTTAATCGAATACCTAATCTTCAACATGTTTCGGCTTGACCTCTTGTTGGCAAAGACATATTGATCTTGATAGAAACTTCAAACCTCCACAAGCGTATCAGTCTGTCAACATTAGCAATGATTAATTCGAAATTTCAGAAATATATCGTAAATTTGTAAATTACTTGAAATTGTTTGATGAGTTACAAGAGTAAGAGAAGTACTGTCTAAATCTGAAATTATAATTGCCTTGTTCTGAAATCGAAAACAACTATATTTGAAAATTTTCTGACGAGGTCACAAATAATAGGTGCCTGATTTGAGAAAGTACAAAATATAGTGGTAGTTTATCGAACAAAATCTACAAGTTCTTATGCATCTTCAGGTAATGATTTCATGCATCTCATATTAGGCATTTTATCGAACAACTTGGCTACATCCATTGAATTTGAAAGGTCGAAGCAGCCAATCCCAAAAAATAGACTAAATTAGTAAATAATAATATCAATTATACAAAAGACCTCAATTAGACAGTCCTAAATATCTAAATTACCCAATTAATCTTAATTTATACTTAAATTATACTAAACTGTGTTTCAGTTTCAACCAAATATACCTCGAGTGTGCGCACATCCTCATTAGGAGAAATTCGGGTCAAGTCAAGGACAAATGCTAGGATTTAGGAGTCACCACGTGAATGAATGGGCCGCCGCAGATCACAGTGAGGTTGTTCGTGTCCTAGGGGAATCGTGGATTCGAGACGTTGCTGAAGAGAGAAAGTTATCGCCACCCCAGGGAGACGTCCTGCAGTCTTCTCTTTGAGTCACCATTTGAATCGCTAGAGAGAAGGTAGCGAAGAGAGAGAGAGAGAGAGGAGGGAGAGAGAGACTGAGACTGGATTAGGGTTGAAGAGGATTCACGGGTAGTGTTTTTTAGTTTGGTTAATATCTTTCAAGCAAAAAAAAAAAAAAAGGTTTGGTTAATCTCTCATCAGAATAGATAAATTAGCTCAATGGCCCAGATAGGAAGTTTAATGCGGGAAAGTTTGATGTGTGAAAAATTTCGCCAATATTTTGATGAAAAATATAGAGGGAAACTTCCCTCCAATATCTTACAAAGTATAAAATGAAAAAATAAAGATAAATGTTCCTCCTAATTTTCATTACAAATTAGTTAATTTGAAAATTCAAAATAAAGAGGAAAAAAATTCCAATAATACAAACTAATATATTTACAAAATTAAAACTGTAAAATATGTCTAAATTAATTGTAACATTTGTAAAAAAATATGTTAACTTATAACATGTTATGCATTATACATATTTGTCACTAATCAACCACCAATTTTGGTCCCAATTATTTGACAATTTATATGTTAATCATTCTGGGACAATATTTTGGTCACAAAATATACTCACACGTAGAATTAATCTTGTTTTGTGACAAATTTAGTAGCAAAAAAAAAATATTTGTCCCAATAAAATTTTTCTTTTGCGACAAACATAAATCAGTCACTAATAATGACATACAGAGACAAAATTTACTTTGTCGCTAAGATTTTCGTAGCTAATAGAACTTTTTGTAGTAGTGTCAACTGGTCCATATACACCAGTCAAGTTTATAAACTTATTATCCCATTTACATTGTAGATTTATAGATATTGAGTAATCCCTAATATCCTCAGAGATATAATTGAAAAAATCACCACTCCAAATAAATAATACCCCTCCTGAAGCACCGTTACTTTTTTTATATTTAAATTCTCTTAACCTATTCCCACAAATTTCCTTAACCACATTAATATCAATAATTTCCATTTTAGTCTCCTGTATACACACAATATCAGGTTTTTCCCTTAATATATAATTTTTTATTAATACCCTTTTATCTTTATCATTCATACCCCTCACATTCCAACTAAAAATTTTTAGTTTTTTATAAATCATTAATTTCTGGATAGAGCTTCATTTTGTGCCACTATTGTGTCACACATCAGTTCAGTGATTCTCTTCTTTGTAGGGTCATTAATAACAATTCCTTGCCCCTTTAATATATTAAACACATCAGCCTCATCTAAAAAAACCTTTCCCTCTAATTTCAACTCATTTATCTTCTCAGAATTCTTTTTATTATTTTTAGCCTTTCTAGAAAATGGTTTTTCCATATTTTTATATTGCACAATTTGTGCCTTCTGAATTGGTGATGTATAATATCCATTCTGTTTTGATAATAACCTTGCACTCCTTCTATTATTTTTCTCATTATTCCTATTTAATTTTTCATTAATTTGGATAGTTTCCCCCATATCCATTGAATCATCACTCATAATTTCTTTACCTTTATCTAATATTAGGTCAGAATCTTTCGTGAGGATGCAATTATCCTGATCACCATCACCTTCTTCATCATCATTTATTTCCCAAAATACCCTTGTCTCTTCTTCAATTGAATCTACACAGGTAATACTTAAATCTTCCGCACAATCTGCTTTATTATCATCCTTATTATTTTTCTCATTATTCATATTTAATTTTTCATTAATTTTAATATTTTCTCCCATATCCATTGAATCATAACTCATAATTTCTTTACCTTTATCTAATATTAGGTCAAAATCCTTCTTTAGGATGCAATTATCCTGATCACCATCAGCTTCTTCATCATCATTTATTTCCAACAATACCCTTGTCTCTTCTTCAATTGAATCTACACGGGTAATACTTAAATCTTCCGCACCATCTACTTTATTATCATCCTTATTATTTTCCTCTTCTAACTCCCTTTCAATAGTAATTAGGGTTTTATTTGTTACTTTAGGATCCCTTGGCAAAATTACCAATTCACCCTTATATAGTTTAATAATCAAATTTACCCTTTTATTCAAATCATTATCCTGTACATCATTCTTATTTCTTTTTTGGTACTTAATTTTTCTCAAATAAGCCATTTCTAAACGGGATAAATGAAAAAGATCACCCCACAGTATGCTTTCCACCAATAAACTCCAGTTTTCCCCTTTAATTATCAAATCATGTTTATTTCCAAAAATAATTTGGAAATTACTTTTTGGTAAATTGTTTTCCTTCACTGTAATATTAGTATCTTCTCTTTGGGGAACTATAGTTTTATTTTTCACCCTCCATTCCATACCCTTAATACTTCTTTTAACCCTCCAAAATTTTTTAATTTCCTTTTTATTTTTTAAATTCCCTTTCTCTCTTAAAATTTTCCCTTTTGTCCTCACAAATATTTTAATCAGTTTTCCATCTATCCCTTTTGCCCAAACTTCATTAGGAATGATATCTCCTTTAATCTTTATCTGTAATTTTGATATTATTTCCTTTTCTACAGAGAACTTACCAATCTCCACAATTATTCCAAATGAAGAAATTAATTTACCGAGAGAAATATGATTACACAGAATCAAAGGAACATTCATCAAGGTAATATTTTGAATTCTCATAATACTATTTTCAGGATTTCCCAAATCTGAAAAAAGTATAATTGATGGAGATGGAGTAGATACCACTGAAGAAATCGGTGCTGAATTATGAACCGGTACAGGAGCCGGTACCACTGAAGGATTATGGACCGGTACAGAAACCGGTACCACTAAAGGAACCAATGCTGGATTATGGACCGGTACAGAAACCGGTACCACTGAAGCTGGATGAACAACATCATTATTTTTAACTCTATTTGGAATGTGTGCAATTATTTGTTGAGATTTTGTAATATTTGCTTCTGGTGCTTGATTTGCTCGGCAAAATTTGTATAAATGACCCAATTTTTTGCATTTTAGGCATCTAGGTAAACTTTTACATGCTGATATATAATGGTCCTTAGATAAGCATTTGAAGCATCTATTATTGAAAATTTCTTTACTAAAATCTGAGATCTTTTGCAATGTAGAATTGCCTTTCCTTTGCACCGTAGAATTACCTTTTCTTTGCACAATATTCCACTGATTTTTCTCCTCCAGATTATTATTCAATATTTGAGCATAAGTCATTTTCTTTTCATTTAGCAACCCTTCTTCAATTGCCAATTTCACTCCAAGCCTCATTATCAAGATCTATTTAGAATCTGAAAGATCAATTGAAGAGAATTCTCTAGGTGGTAGTAGAGAATTGAATTGATCTTTCGAGTATATTCTTTTCTCTATTTTCAACCTAAAAGAAAACTCCTAAGCCCGCTACACCCTTTCGGGGCTATGGCCTAGCTCAAATTGATCTAACACTTGAATTTAGAACTCAAATCAAAGCGATTTGAATTCTTTGGGGCTCACTATTATTTTCTGAAAAAAATATAATTGGTGCTCTTGTTTGATCCGGCTTGAGGAAAGAAGGCCCTATTGTGGATGGTTTGGAGTCATTAATTGCTTCCTTTCGAGAAGAAGAAATTACGCTAGCAATCAACAACTTTAAGAAAGGAAAGGCGTCCGGTCCCGATGACTTCCCAACCGAAACCGAATTTCTCCAATCATATTGGGATATTATCACTGTTGATTTTCTTCGGTTGATTGAAGATTTTTATAATGGATCCTTGGCCTTGCACTTTTTCAACGAGGCAATAGTTTCTCTAATTTCTAAGAAAGAAATAGTCGGGAATTTAGAAGATTATTGTCCAATTAACATTATAAATGCACCGGTCAAACTACTTACCGAATTGCTTGCTAATGGACTCCATCATTTTTGTGCCATCTTTGATAAGCAAGTACCAAACCATATTTATCAATGATCGTTCTATTATTAAGACATTCTTGGCATTTTTCTAAAGCATTCGATAGCGTATCGTGGCATTTTCTTATAAACCTCATGGAAGCACGAGGTATTCCCCAGAATGGATACATTAGATACGTCATCTCCTAATTTCATCGAGTTCGGTCGCCAGGGTTAATGGGAGTACGGGGAGCTCTTTCCATTATCAAAAGGGGCTTCGACAAGATGATCCTCAATCACATGTGCTCTTTAATATTGTAGCCGGTGTCCTACAAGCTATTCTTAAAAATGTATCACTAATATTGAGAGATTCGGCTATTGTTGTGCCAAAAACACTTCAATATGCGGACGACATAATTATTTTTGTCTAAACTCGTCCGGACAATTTAAATTTTTTTCCAACGCATTAGACTTTTTTCGGCCATGACGGGTTTGGAGATAAACAAAGTTAAAGAGTTCGTTTGTACCAATCAATGTTCCAACCAAATATGACGACCTTACTAGAAACATACTTCAATGCCCTACCAATCCAATATCTCGGTCTTCTATTATCCATTAAAATACCGAAGAAGATTCACTTTCTTCCACTAATCAACAAGATGAACACTCGTCTGGTCGCGTGGACGAAAAAACTTCTCTCCTCAAGAGGAAGGTTAACGCTAGTCCAAGAGGTCTTCAAGGCAACTCCTACTTATTTCATGCAAGAATTTGTTTTGTCTTCATGGTTGACAAAACAATTGGAGAAAATAATGAGGTCATTCATTTGGAGCACGAACAAGATTTGTAAGGAAAGTCATTGCTTACTTGCATTGGATAAAGTGTGTTTGTCGAAAACCAATGAAGATTTAGGAATTCATCACATAAAAACGCAAAACGATGTCTTTCTACTAAAATCGTTAACCAAATTCACATTTCAACCGAATTCTCTTTGGTCCACCACTCTCCAAGATATATACGGTCCAAACACAACCGATCTCAACTCCGTCTCAAACCGGTATGCATCGTTTTTATCAAAGACCTTCAAACACTAGCACACTTTGCAACGCTTTCAACTAGATCCAACCCAAGCAATTCTCGGCCCGAGTGGTACTGGGCCCGAGATGGTATTTTCACGACCAAATTCGCTTATCGATCTTTGGGGAATCCCAGGATAATTAGTTCTTAGAATGTCCAAATTGTGGAAAATGAAAGCACCAAGCAAGGCGAGGTTTTTTTGGTTGGTTGTTGTTACACGATAGACTCCTAACGACGGTCAATTTAGAGAAAAGAGGTTGGCCCAATAATGAAGGATGCGTGTTATGTGTCCAATGTCGGGAAGATGTAAATTTTCTTTTGTTCTCAACTAATACTTCCTTTTGTATACTTAATTTACTATTTTGTGTATTTACTGCTCTCCAATAGTAAGGCACCGTAACTAGATTGTTAAAAAACATTTAATTCTGAATGCAAATTCGAGAGAGACAATCACTCCTCCTTCACAAAAAAATGACTTGTGTATTTTTTTGACAACACCTTTCAAACCAAGAATTACCATGACTTAATTTAAGTGAAATTAAAAATTCTATTTTGACAACACACGTTTTCTGAGTTCCATATTCTCTGCAAAAAATATTTATCACTTTATTACTCCTTGCAGCGAGAGTATGTTGTGTAGAATTATTTTTTGTTCAGATCAGTTAAAAACCATGTCCTTGCACCCATGTATTTTTTTAACTTTGTAGTTACATCTTTAACCTTGTTCTTATTTCTCCATTATTATTTTTATGTACAATGTATTTTTTCTTATTTTTGCAACTATTTTCATATAACTTACGTATTTTCATATTTACAAATTAAATTAAAAAAAAGTCAAAACAACCAAACAAAATATTATATTTTGTAGTATCTTGTTTTTCAAGCACCGATACAAACTAAAGAATTAGCTATTTCTACAATTTATTTTGCTCTATTTATAATAAGTTCCGTTCTAATAATTCTACTTGCCAAACGACTCCTTATAAAATAGCTTTTTTTACCATTAATTTATTTTTCTTTTTTCAGTTCGGCCCAATATAATTGAGTAATATAATATGAATTTTATTAATAAAATTCGGTTAGAAAACGGGCTTGATAGAATTCATCATAAGGGAATGGGCTTCATTTGAAATTATCGAAATTAAATGTATTATTTGAATTTGAATTTATCAATAGAGGTGGGATTTTTATTTTGATTTATCAAAATAAAGAACAAATGATTTATTTGCCATTCATGCGTTTCTTGGCTCGTTGCATTGTCTTCATGAACTTCGTATTTCTTGATTCATGCATAACAATGCACTGAGTTCATAAACTCAGTGCTAACTTGATACTTTATAGTGTGGTTATTTATGATTGTGAACATATGAATTGACTCAAGAGGACTAGTAGTGGTGTTGAATTTACATTTATTATGGCAAAACCGTAAATAAGGATGGATAATATATTTTTTGAAGCTAAGGTATTGGACGAAGCCAAGAAAACATGATCTTTTATCAAATAAATAAAAAAATATGTCAAGATGAAAAAGGAGGAGTCATATGTTGCTATTGGGAAACTATTGCATCTCAAAAATTAAGTTTTATTAGGATTAATAGGATTTGTTGTAACGAAAACAAAATGATGAAATAAACATTGACTGAGAAGTAATGTAACGGGTATTTTAAATTTTCTGAAATATTAATGAAATTACTTCTACAATAATAAAAAGAATTTTCATCTAAATGTGAATTTCAACCAAAATAAATTAAGAGAAGTCATTAGTTGATATTGGGAAAATATTGTGCCATTCAAAAGGCTGAATCAAATTATAATCGGATACCTAGTGCATTTTTTATTTTATGAAATTATGATCGAGTATTTTTTGACAACACACATTCAAACCAAGAGTTACATAACTTAGTTTAAGTGGGGTTTGAAGTTTTATTTAACTAAATTTTGTAAAACTAAATCATGTTCGACCGCCTCTCCTTTCCCTCCCATATCCCGCTCCCCTACACCTCCTCTCCTCCCCCTCCCCTCCCCTGCCTCTATCCCCACTCCGTCGGACCCACGCCCTAACCCCCATCCTCTGCCTTCCCACACACGAAACCATCGAGACAACGAAGTTCGATGACAAACTGGTAGCTTGTGGCCAAGCAGAAATGGCCACTATACCTAATCCCTTTCTCAGAGACTCATCCCCTCATCCTTTCTTTTACCTCTCTAAATTGATGGAAGGCGGGAGCAGCACAGCAAGCAACACAGCGCAGCGAGCAAGCAGCGCAACACTACGAGCAAGCAGCGTCGGAGGCGGCGCAGCTAGCAAGCAGCATTGGAAGCAGCACAGCGCAGCGAGCAAGCCGACTGAGACCAGTCGAGGCAGCAATTGAAGCGACAATTGTGCCAACAACGGAGGCGACAACTGTGGCAACAAATGAGGCAAGAATCGGGGCGAATTGAGGCAAAAATTGGGACAATTGTGTGGTTTGTGCCAGCAGCAAGGCTCGCCTCGTCGTGCCAGCAACAGGACGTCCATGTCGTCTCCTGGCAGCGAAGAGCAGTGCATCTCTTCTCCCGGCAGTTGGTCCCCCATCCTCGTCGTCTCCTGACAGAGGGACCCAATGACGTGAACGGAAGGAGCTCCCAATCCGTTCAATTCCTCTCTCTATCTCTTACTTGGGCTCATTTCCTAACATGCCAAATCTCGGTAGCGACGTTCTCGGTCACGCGAAGACTATTGACCACGGCTGCAACGGGTCACGAGGTGACAACGGCAACAGCGGCTACGACCTCGCTTTCAAGCTTCAACGGCAACGAAGGCCTCAAATCTTTTAGACGGATTGTCAAGGAAAATAAGCCATCGATTGGAGACAAACCTTCAATTTGACCATGGTTTCGGTATGTTTGAAATTTCTCGATCGATATGAAAAGAATTTTTCGACGGGCAAAAGGCCAAAGAAACATGTCGATAGAAGGGCTGGCATAGAGAAAACGCAAGACGGCGTCAAATGGAATCAACGACTAGAAAATCCTAAATTTGTATTAGGGTTTTGATTTTTTGTTTCTTTTTAAAGATGTAATTTTTTCTTTTTTCTTTTCTTGTTTAATGAAAAATATAGTAAACAATGTTTACTATTTTCAAAAAAAAAACTAAATCATGTTCACCATTCTAAAACTTGTAATTAAAAATTAGATCCACAATCTTATGGTTTTACTCGTTTTTTTCTTTCAGTTTGGCCCAACATAATTTAGAAATTCGTATATGGGCTTGTATAGGTTTTGTTGCTCGACTAGATTATTATAAACTAGCATGGTACCCGCGCAATTGCGCGGGTTCATGGTAAAAAAAATATGTACTTTCTTCTGATTTCTTTGTTAGGTCATGCTTAACAACAACAACAAAAAAGTCTAATTTGTTTAATTTTTTGGACGCATGAATTAATATGTCCACGTCAATTATTTTGCGCAAGGTGTTGTATATTTGTTCATTAACAAATACTATTGGAAATATTTTTCAACTTAATATTTTTGAGATACAAACCTTGACCTTTTCAAATAAAAAATAATAATTTCAAGAATATTTTCTTTTATAAAAGATATTTTTAAGAAACATACATTTATAAAAGAAACATACATTTTTCACTCGATTACCAGTAAATAAACTGTAATACTTTTACTATCGATTCTTACAAAAATAATCATATTGATCATATCATTGTTATAAAATATCGCATATAGCCCTTTAACTATAATAAAAAAACATACATTTTTCACTCGATTACCAGTAAATAAACTGTAATATACTTTTATTATCGATTCTTACAAAAATAATCATATTGATCATATCATCGTTATAAAATATCGCATACAGCCCTTTAACTATAATAAAAAAAAACATACATTTTTCACTCGATTACCTGTAAATAAACTGTAATATACTTTTATTATCGATTCTTACAAAAATAATCATATTGATCATATCATTGTTAAAAAAATAATATACACAACAAATTCAGAATATAGTTAACATGTTTAGTATTTTGAACTATGAAAGTATATGTTAAATACTATAAGAAAACTGACTTGTGCGTAACAGGAGAAGTGCATAAAATTCTTTCTCGTACCACTGGATTTCAGAAAATTACAAAAATACCCCTGTATTTCATCAAATGCCCAAAATACCCTTCAATTTCATAGGAGAAAAAATATTTACACATTTTTTATTCTTTTTAAAACTTTAAGTTCAAATTGCACGGGGACCCGTGGTGCCAGCCGGCACTAATTGGACGCAAACCTGAACCGGATAAATCACGCTGAGGATCTTACGCGTTGGTCCCATACTTCTTATCAGTTCGGGTTCTGTTGATTTGCCTTGTCCCGAGCATTTGGGCCCCTCGATACAATACCTAATTAATTGAAAATAAGCATTAAACCCAAACAAAATCAATAATTACAAAATTATGGAAACGAAATACCATCATGAATCCCAATGCTAATATTTTGGGAGGAGGGGTCCTCAACAGTAAAAGGACCCGCGACTCCTCTCATGACTGGACCGCCAAATATTGATGCTGTTTGAAGCAGTGCTGGCTGCAAATTGTTCCAACGAAAAAATTGAGAATAAAATAAAATCAGAAATAAAAATACAATAGTTGTTTTTATTTTGTTTACCTAGACCATTATAGGATTGGGACCGTTAAGAGTTTATGTAAAATTGCCTGCCCAGTTTTCACGAAAGATTCCTCCAGTAATTTCAAGGGCAAAAATTAATATATTGCTATTTTGTAGGGGTATAAATGAAATTAAAGGCATACAGGAGATCGGCCCAAGCGAAGAGTACGACCAAGCTCGAGAAGAAAATCACCCATGTGCTGCATCGCGATTTGCGCTGTCATCACTTCGTTCTGCATGGACTGCATCACTGACGCATTAGTGGACCCCGCTTCCCTCTCCAATCTTTTCCCCAAACTGTACATTCAAAAAATCTCAAATTATTGATTTCTTAAAATTGGATTTCATACATCGAAGGAGAGATAATGTACAGAGATGGAAACATGAATTAGTGATTTCTAAAAATTAGATTTGATAAATTCTACACCAGCGCGTCAGTGGATGCCAAATCAATGATCTCTTAAAATTAGATTTGAAAAACCTCAAACTAACCTCATGGAAGTCAGGTTTCTACCGAAAATCCGAAAGCTCCGCAACTATAATCCTCTCATCGGAAATCTAAATACTGCGTACGATCCCCTTTTCAATGTACAGTAGAAATTCAGAAAACTTAAATTAAATAAATGAATGAAAAAATTCAAGAATTCACATCTAAAATAGTTCATAAATTACTTGTACCTTAAGCGAGAAGAATTGTCGCTAGATCTACAATTGATCAAGAAATCCAGACTGAAGTGTGAATCGTGAAAAATTGTCGTAGTGGCCACCGTTTCTCGCTGTTCGGGTTTTTCCCACCGGTTTTCTAATGTGTCCATCTGTATTGTTGAATCATGAAATCGCATTTATAACAAATAGCACTAAAAAAATATAAAAAAGTAAATTTCGAAACAGTAATTGATACCGGTATTTACTGAGATTGATTGTAACTTGTACCGAAAAAGTAATCATTAGCGTTAATCCAACCGAAGTTGAAATTTGATTAATACCTCGTGACCAATAGAACTTCAAAATCTGATGATTTCCCGAAACTAAATTGAGAAGGAACGATGGATCCATTACCGATCAAACCCAAACGCACTATCTTGCTTACCCAAACCCTGAGCAACAACAAAAAACAGAAACCAAAGATGAAGAACGGACAAATCTAAAAAAAGGGACATGTACGCAAGAAATACATGAAAATGCAGGTGGCTTTTACTTTAACTTATTGTGCATTCCCAGGCAATAGAAGAAGGATCTTACAGCCTCAATCAATAACTGCCGATAGCAAAATTAAGCTTAACCGAATCGAAATAGAACCAAAATCCTGCAGAAATTTAAAAAATAATCAATCACAACAACGAAAATCAACAGTTGAATCACTCAATTACTGAAAACTGGACCCAAAATTAAAAGCACTCACACGAAAATTTGCAGAAGATTTTGTTCCCGTGGTGGCAGCATTGAAATCATCTCTTTGGCATCGTCTTTGCATTGTTTCTCCGACTGGACAGAGGGACGTCGTGGTTTCTCTCTTTGGCGTCGTCTTTCCGAGGTTTAGGTCGGGGCAGAGGCGACTGAGAGACAGAGAGAGAAAGAGAAGCCGGCGTTTTCTGTATGTTTTCGATCAGCTAGAGGGAGAAACCGAGTAGCGAAGAACGACGGCGATATTCGTTCTCATCTCCCTCGCCCACACGGAGTTGTAGCTCCTGATGGTGGAAGCAGCGCAGAGAGAGGCGTTTCGTCCCGGTTTCGCCGGCGTTTCTTCCCGCTATCAGGGCTAGGGTTTCTCTTGAATCGCCATTTTTTTTCTCTCTTTTTTTTGGGCACGCACAAATGACAGGAGAGAGAGGGTAAGGGGAGTGAGTATTGATGGCTAACATTTTGTTTGAATGGACTGGTTACATCGTAGTCCATGTATTTATTTTTGTCTCAACCATGTCCTGGTGCACATGAGCCGGTTCCAAACAAATTTGGGCTCCATCCAGCCATCCAATTCTGATCCAAGGGCTCACATCAAAATGATGACGTGGCCGAATGGGGAGCAAGCCCAATGTTTAGGATTATGACTATTACCACACGGAGTTGTAGCTCCTGATGGTGGAAGCAGCGCAGAGAGAGGCGTTTCGTCCCGGTTTCGCCGGCGTTTCTTCCCGCTATCAGGGCTAGGGTTTCTCTTGAATCGCCATTTTTTTTCTCTCTTTTTTTTGGGCACGCACAAATGACAGGAGAGAGAGGGTAAGGGGAGTGAGTATTGATGGCTAACATTTTGTTTGAATGGACTGGTTACATCGTAGTCCATGTATTTATTTTTGTCTCAACCATGTCCTGGTGCACATGAGCCGGTTCCAAACAAATTTGGGCTCCATCCAGCCATCCAATTCTGATCCAAGGGCTCACATCAAAATGATGACGTGGCCGAATGGGGAGCAAGCCCAATGTTTAGGATTATGACTATTATAGATATGTTTGGCTGCTTGCCCAGTTAAAAATTCATGTCGATGCCCCTAAGTTATATAACTTATATCTGAAGAGATTTTTATATTTGTATATTTTTTATGTTTTCTTCTTCGATTGGATTTTTTTTGTCCAATAAATGTGTTTTTCGATAAATTAGCAAAAAACATCATTTTGGCCACTAGATTTGGAGTTAAATCATTTTTTCGCCAATTCAAGTGGCACTAAAAACTCTTAAAATTTCTCAATCAACTATTAACGACATTCAAAACAAAACAAAAAAGAACTTTTGTGCAAAATAAAAAAAAATTGTTTATTTTTCTAACGCTAAATCACGTGGCGAAAAAAAAATAATAAATATTAAATACAGATATGGACTTTAATCAATTGATTATCGAAAATATTATATTTGCAAATTAACTTCATCCAAGTTTTTTTTTTCTTCTAAACTGATAATAAATATTAAGAGACCAGGTTATAAGTGTTGGGGCGGCGGCAATCATCCGGCACCGCCCCGTGAATTAAAAATAATTCAATTTGCCCGTACAAATCGGACCGTAATAACTATGTGAATTCAACCGAATAATCTTAATCAAAATCGTACCTTAACCGTATGCGGAAGCGTATGGAATCCGACCGAATTGATGTCGTGACATCACCGTTGTTGCGTTCATGAAGTCTTAGTCGCAAAGATTTGGAATTCCAAGCACTTTATGATCTCCAATTTGAAGAATCCTTCGGTTTCTTTTCTCCTATGGATCTCTCTCTTTTCTTAATGGGATGGAAAAAAAAATGGCAGAATATATCATATGTGCTTGGGACCAATTTGCTTTTATAGCCACAAGTCATATTTTCACAAAGAACGTACCTTTTGGGCTCCCTAATGTGGATTTTCTAATTCAGCCCATCATAGAAAATAGAAGCACCACCCACAATATTCTACACATCAAAAGGCCCACAACTTAATTGACACATTTAATGCTTAATTTTATAACTAAAATTCATCACTCTATTAATAAGCATATAAATGATAATATTACAACACATAATATTTTACATATAAGTCCAATGTTGGAATAATGTTCCAACAATCTCCCACTTGGACTATATGTAATTCCTTATAATTACGTATTGACCATAAACCGAAGTACGCGTACTTATTTGTCATAAAAAACCTTATGTGTCCCTAACCAATTTCGTCCATCAATAATATCAATGTAGGATCAAAACGGCTTTCGTCACATTTAACGCAACTAAACCTTCAATGGTCACATACACTAATACAACTGAATGACATGAATTATGATGTGGATATGTAGCATGGAAATTTCATGTATTGTGATCTTAACATGTCTATTTCCAACTTGGTCCTCCTAAAAATTAATTTAGTGAGATCCTTAAAATCGTCTCCTTTAATATTTTAGTGAGACAAACCGTCTCCTTTAAAACCGCATTGAGACAACCCGTCTCCTTTAATACCTCAATGAGACAAACCATCTCCTTTAATAACTTATGAGACAAACCGTCTCCTTTAAAACCGCATTGAGACAATCTGTCTCCTTTAATACCTTAATGAGACAAACCGTTTCCTTTAAACCATATTGTGACGAACCTAGTTTAAATCAGAGTAAAGTGATAAATATAACTTTAATTCTGCAGAATAACCATAATACCGAATAAACTTGAAAAACTTTATAACCGTATCATATGTCTATGACATATGTTTATATCACGTGTCGATATCATAATAACTGTACAAATATTTATTCCCACTATAACTGAATATCCTTAACCGAAATTACACCCATATGAGCAACATATTTCTTATATAACCTTTAGGGTTATTATATTTTATTGGAGTTTGTACCAAAATATATGATAGACAAATATTACTCTTGATTTTCTTTCACAACTCTCATTGTTGTACTTTATAATTGTTAATTGACATGCAATAATTTAGTGATCTACAAATAAATGTCCACTATATATGCATCATTCATGACAAAATTCCACAATCATTTTTCTTTATTATTATTATCAAAGTCGGTATACTTAATGATCTCAAAATTTATCCGACATTTGATATATGAGCATTTAACCTTTTGTTCTCTTTAACATTTATTTAGTTACTCCCACATAACTAATGATATATTTAATAATTAACAAAATCCATCTCAAAACCAAACAAGATGATTTTGTTATAAAACCAAAAATATCTATACCAATATCAATGTTCTTGAGATGTCTAAGTTTGTCTTTTCGGTTAAACAAAAAAATGTAACCGTATTTTCCCCCGCAAACAAGACATCATTAAAGAACCATATTTCCAATAAATGTGAGTACCGAATTTGATGGGTAATATCCCCGACCCCGGGCCCGCGCAGCGGAATGAAGGCCCGGTCCGGTTCCCCGATTCCCGAGATCACGCCACGACTTCGAGGGTACGATGCAATTAGAAGGATAGATCTATACCAGTGCCAAATTGATGGCACACGAAGGGTTGATCGCCGCCTTCTATTTCCTGTCATGTTGGTGACAATCCGCGCGTCCCACACCACGCGTCCTTCACCAATCGTTTGCTACGCCGGTTCACTCGACTTCGTATTCGTGCGTCCAAGCGTTTCTACCGTATTTCTCACTTGAGTCGATCACAATCGAAGAACCACAAACGTCGTTCCTCTACTTGTATCCACGTTGATTCGTAAGACGTCGGTCGCGGATGCACCTGCCTAGACGATGCACCGGCGAACTTGCTCGATCTAATCGATTCTCTATCTTTCGAGAAACTCTTTTCTCGATTTCTCTCTCTTCGCACCTTTTCACTATCGAAAGATCAAATCTGAATTTGCTCTTTCTTTTGGTGTATTTGGCAGAATGATAATCTCAATAGTCTAATCTTGATCAGAGAGAAAGTATCCTATTTATATCTAACAGGATTAGGATTAGCCAAAAGGCATGTATATCCAATATACATCATTTCACACAGAAAAGTGCATGAACCTGTTCAGTAATCTGTCCAGACGAAATTGATAAATTTCTCTGACAGACAATCAACCAACATGAAAGTTGTAGATAATCTCATTATCTACACAACCCAATTTGGCCCAGCCCAATTGGTGTTCGTATGCAAAAGTTATGACTGTTTTACTAATTGTATGTCATACTGTTGCACCCTTTCGGTATTTCACAGAAACGACACTTATACTTCGTTCATATGAAATATATTTCTTCATGAAGGTTGTAGATAATCTTATTATCTATCTAACCATATTTGAACCATTCAAATCGGATTTTCCCACTGAAAGTTATGGCCACGAATGTACGCATACATTTGTTTATCCTTGTGTACACTTTTACGGTTGATCCTGAAACTGTATTTCCTTCATAATTAATGTTAAAAAAATAACTATAATCAAGCACTGTATTGCTCACCAAAATAACCGAATAATAATAATAAATTTAATTAAAGGTTATCCCCATCATCAAGATATCCCTTTTCCGTTAATATTTTGACTTTGGCCAATCATATTAACTTCTTATTAATATCTTGGTGTAGAAATCAAGAATAGATAATAAATTAACGTGTCAATAAATTAACCTTCCTTTGGGCCGATTAAATAAATCACACGTAAAACCGAATAATTATCACACACTTATTACCACAGATGCATATGAAATTATATTAAATATTGCCTTCCTTTGGGCCGGTCAATATATAAATAATATTATATACCTATCCGTTTATATTCTAAAATATAATTAATTTCAGCAAGAGATGTCACTTTGGCGACATGTTGCTAACCTTAATTAATCTTAAAACACATATATCTTCCACCTTTTAATTAATCTTTAAATTATACCTTATTATGGACAATTTCCTTAATTTTAATATTCAAAATTTTAATATTCTGAATTTTAATATCCATAATTTCCATATTCAAAATTTCCATATTTAGAATTTCCAAATTCGGAATTTTCCTGCTCCGTATTTCAAAATCCTGAATTTCCAGATTCGGAATTCCTAATTCCAGACTTTGAATATCCAGAATTTCTGTATTCCAGAATTTGAGATTCCAGAATTGTATTGTCCAGAATTTCCATATTCCAGGTTTTATATAACTTAGAAAACTCTGAAAGTGAATCCAGAATCTAAATCCCAGTTTTACAATTCCCGAATTTATGAATTCCGGATTTTGAATACCTTGAGAAAACCGGGATATTGAATCCAAAATCGGTTTCCCAGTTTTTCTTTTCCTAACTTTCAAAATCCAAATCTTAAAATCCGGAATCACATGTCCTGATTTTCTATATTAGAATTTGTAATTCTGGATTTTAACAAACTTAAAAAACCAGAACTCTAAATCCTAAATTTCTTTATTAAGAAAACTGAGAATGTAAATCCCGTCTCTTCATCTGAACCATCACGACCAGAGAAGAAGAAAAGGGCCTTTCATGTCTCTCACGTAACAGAGCCAAAAAAAAATGGCGTCCCTTTTTTCTCGTCTCGCGTCTGGTGGGCGGGTTACCCCGTCACCGACGTCCGTTCACGAAACGAAGACCATAGTTGTGTCCGGAATCGTCCACTGAGTACAAAGAGACAATACAAATTTCCTAAAAGCTTTTCTTTCTCTCTAATTTTACGACCCGTTTATAACCCGTTTGGATAAAAAACGAAATTATCCGAAATTAACAGAAACTAGCATAGGACCCGCGCAATTGCGCGGGTTTATTTTTATTTTTTCTTTTAGTTTATCATTTTTTTTGGTAGTTAGAGTTATTTGTTTGTTTTCGTTTTCTTTCGATGTTCGTATTGTTTTATTCAAATGTATTTGTTACTTAGAGATGCATGCCATTGCCGCCTTCCATCAGGTACCGCAAACAATACAATTGATTTCGAAGTACGGTCGAACGGCACATCACATCGATAATACCCCTTCCTATCCAATTGCACGACCTCTCCATTCGTCAAGTTCCTTGTATTGCAATCTCTCAACGCAGCTGTCCCCTTTCTCGAAACCGCATTCAAATCATCAAAGAAATCCTCTCCCTCCCAACTACTCCAAATATTACTCAAAACTATAAAAAACAATTAATGAAAATTCCGAACCATTTTCTTTTTGATTAAATAATCAAACTCGAAGAGAGTAACGCTCACCAAATCCTCGGAATCAAGTAACCAAGTGAGCTTCAATTTCATACTTCTTATCCCTTCCAAATGTAATTCGCCAATCACCCCTAAAATCTTTCCCTTTTTTCATTTAGACCCCTAATAATCGCATTTCCCAATCCATGAAAGTTACTTCTTCGAAGACATTAACAACGCTCGCATCGACATGCTCCCGCAATTCATCTGACATGTCCATGTATTAACCTAATAAAACAACCAAACAGATCACCAAATTTTCATATTAACCCTCAATTTGAAATTAATTATAGGAAAAGTAAGGAATTAATCTGGAAATATAATAATAGGAAATTCATACGAATATTCTGTTAATTTGAATATCATGATACCTTCTTAGTTTCCATCTTTACATCGCCAAAATCACATAAAGTCTCAATCTTGATGGCGCCCCTTAACTCTCGACACGAAGGTTGAATTGAGAAGACATACAAATCAATTAGAATCCGAACAAAATAAGGTGATGAATAATCTCAAAAGCGAAATGATAAAAAATAATTACTCATAATATTAGGCTTCTGAAATTATGAATATGTGGCAACTTTCCATTTTGGTCCATAAAAATATAAAAAATCACCATCACATATTAATTTCGAGTGTAGTTTCTGAAATGATAAAATTAGCCTTCTCGTGATAACTTCGAATCTGCTAACGATACAATCAAAAGCACATGATGCAAACTTGTAATAAAACATAATAAAATATAAATTTATGGAAATACCCCTAGATAATATTATATGAATTATAAATACACGGAATTAGTATATTCTATTTTGCCGAGTTTGGGACAAAGCCATAACATCATTCCAAGGTCTGTAAAAAAAATACCCCATGGAAACCTAAAAGAAATTAATCACCATAAATTCATTAAAGAAATAACAATAAAGCAGGGAAATTCCAAAATTACCCATGGATCTCTACTCGAGTAACTTTGGAACAGGCTAATTTAGTTCTGACTCGTGAAGCTCTATTTCGCAACGAATTGCCAGAATTTTCTCCACTAATGCTAGTTCTAGTTTGTCTAATTTCGACGAAAAATAATAGTTAGATTAAATTAATACTTTTTAACATATCAGTAGATGAAAATTTAAGTAGAATAGCACAAAAAAAAAATACCTTGTTAAGGCCACCAGTAAAGGAAGACATCAAATTAATCTCCAAGGAAGACATCAAATTAATCTTCATATCTTCATAATATAACTACAAAGCAACAAAGCTTAAAAAACATCAATTTAAATAATAAAATAAAATAATACCTATACCTTGTAAGTTTATATTCCTTTAGAAGAATATGGTACCTTAAGGTGAAGAACGCCAATGTCATGTCCACAGTCCGCGACCCTGTATGAAAAAAAATACAGAACAAACTCAGAATTCAAGATTTCGGGAGTATATCGTATTTGGAGAAAATCTGAATTGAATTTGGATTTTAAACTTAAATTCGAGATCTTCAAAAAATCAAAATTGATCTTTAAAAATGAAATAGAATATACAGTGGATTACAATTATTAACTATTAAATTCGTATACCAAAAAATACCCTTGTAATATGTGATAATATTAAAAATACCTCTTTAAAATATGAAAATTACAAATATACCCTTATAAAACCTGAAAATATCAAATATGCCCCTCTAAATCATAAAATTACATCGAAACCCTTGTAAAATGTTGAAAGTTGGGATGAGAATACTAAATTGCAAAAAAATATAAAAAAAACTCCCAATTTTGTTAATTATTTATAATTGCAAAAATAATTAACCTCAAAACCAATTATATTTTATTAATTATTTATAATTGTGAACAGTACAATATGAACAGTACGGTAGAAATGCCCCCGTGAACAGTGCCCCCGTGAACAGTACGGTACAATATGAACAGTCCCCCCGTGAACAGTGCGCGCGACGTGGTGAAATGCTGGAAGGGAAGGATGTTCAGGATTATATCTATTTAAAGATTGGACGATAGAAATCATGATAAACACTATATCCTTCGTTTCTCTTCCATTTAAACTTTGATTCACCATAGTTTCGCTCTGATACCAATTGTTGGGGCGGCGGCAATCATCCGGCACCGCCCCGTGAATTAAAAATAATTCAATTTGCCCGTACAAAACGGACCGTAATAACTATGTGAATTCAACCGAATAATCTTAATCAAAATCGTACCTTAACCGTATGCGGAAGCGTATGGAATCCGACCGAATTGATGTCGCGCCATCACCGTTGTTGCATTCATGAAGGCTTAGTCGCAAAGATTTGGAATTCCAAGCACTTTATGATCTCCAATTTGAAGAATCCTTCGGTTTCTTTTCTCCTATGGATCTCTCTCTTTTCTTAATGGGATGGAAAAAAAAATGGCAGAATATATCATATGTGCTTGGGACCAATTTGCTTTTATAGCCACAAGTCATCTTTTCACAAAGAACATATCTTTTGGGCTCCCTAATGTGGATTTTCTAATTAAGCCATCATAGAAAATAGAAGCACCACCCACAATATTCTACACATCAAAAGGCCCACAACTTAATTGACACATTTAATGCTTAATTTTATAACTAAAATTCATCACTCTATTAATAAGCATATAAATGACAATATTACAACACATAATATTTTACATATAAGTCCAATATTGGAATAATGTTCCAACAATATGCACCCAAAAGGTTCCTTCAATTTATCGGCACAATTTTAATATCATATGGATTTTTATTTATAAAGTTCGGTTATATAATCAGATAGGCTTAGTTGAATTTACTATAAGTGAATGGGCTTTATTTGAAATTATAAAACTGGATTTATTCGAATATATAAAAAAAAAAAAAGTTTTTACTTGGCACTTGGCAGTCATGCGTTTGTTAGCTTGTTTGCACTGTGTTCATGAAATTTGCATTCCTTTTTTCATGCATAACAGTTCATTGTATTCATAAACTTATTGCTAACTTGATATTTTATAATGTGGGCTAACTATTATTGTGACCTTCATGATTAACTTGAGATGAATACAGGTTGTCCCAGTTAACATTTATGATAACAAAATTTTGTAAAGAATGTATTTTTGAAATTAAGATATTGGACGAAGCCAAGAAAATAAGAATATTTCAAAGTTAAATACAAATTTCGACTAAGATGAAATATGAGGAGTCATTGGTTGCTATTGTGAAGCTACCGCGTCACGAGAATACAATTTATTGGGAATAATAAGCTTGATTCTCAGCAAAACAAAATGCTGAGATAAATAATGATCAACGACCTAATAAATATTTTACATTTTATGAAATAATTATGAGCATTATTTTTACGAAAGAAGATATCTGAAGTTCCATGGTTCTTAGAGTCGGCGACTCAAGGTCGGAGTCGGCCACCTTCGATCCGATTCTACCCGATTCCGGTCGGAGAAGTCCGATCCTGTCTGATTATCTCCAATTTTTTCATCTGAAGTGGCATTGTAAAGCTGTGGGGGCGAAAGAACTGAATAGAGCCACAATAAAAGGATGAACTTACGTGAAATGGGAGACTATACGGGATGAACACTGGAATCAGAGCTGGAACGTAAAAGAAAAAAATTAAGGATGAAGGATGAAAGAAGAAGAGACCTGAAAGACGAGTCAAGTCTATGAAAGTGATAATAGGTGTGTGTGTGTGTGTTGGTGACGGGCTAGAAGGCTAGGGAGAATAAATGTGGTACTGGTAACTGGGGGCTCGAGGACTAGAGGGCTAGAGCCAATGTTTCAGAAATCGCTCGGCGCTCGCTGGTCGGCAGACGACCATCAAGCGCCCAGGATGATTAATCGAGATTAATCGGGAATCTCGGCGGACCTCGGCGGATTTTTATTTTTTTATATTTAATATTTAAATTAATTAAACAAAATTACAAATCACAGTTTTTTTAATAAGTTTTAAATAATTTAAGTAACAAAATACACTACGTCACTAAACTAACATAAACTCAAATAATAATAATAATAATATATATATATATATAAATAATATTAAAAATATGAAAAAATTTAGTCAAAATATATTTTTTTGAATAGTATCCGACAAACGATCGTTTTAATTATTGATGTCTAATTTTTTTGATGTCAATGAAAATCCATTAGCAATCAATAACAAAAACGATCATTATTTTGAATAGTATCCCACAACCTCTCATAATATATGATTTTTTGTGCTTCACATTCAACCAACTAGACTATGGACCCGTTGGCAATTCAAAAAAAAAACTGTACACATCTAAAAATCGGCTCGGCGGTGGCTTGGCGGTCTTGGCGGCCGCTTGGCGGAAATCCGCCAAGCACAAAACGCCAAGAGTTTATCTCGACGGCGGACCCTCGACTACCGATTAATCGGTGATTAATCGGCCGCCAAGGCCGATTTCCAGAACACTGGCTAGAGCATAGTTGTTCAGTTCGCGAATAATACGCGTATAATTTACGAATAATTACGTATTACGAATAATATACGTATTGACGTTCTCGTACTCAACCTGATCAATAATTCGCGTATTTTACAATAATTTTTAAAAACCACGAATAATACACGTATTTCCGTATAATACGTTATTTTAGAAGAAAAAAATATAATTTTTTTTAAATAAATAAAAAAACATAAAATTCCAAAAATGATTAAGAAAATCAAAATATCAATAATAATATATAAAATTATGATTTTGAACTAAAATAATTATAATTTTGAATTATTTATGGGTAAACAAATGTATATTTATATACTTTTATATATTGAATTATTGCATCGTATTATGTAAAATAAACATAACTATAGACGAATAACAGAATTGACGAGTTATTAGCGTATTGCGTTTTATTTGACCGAATATTTGACCGACTTGAAAAACGTTTGATCCGAATTATACACGAACGTATTACGTACCATATTATTTGCGTATCTCGAATGACTAACTATGGACCAGAGGGCTATGAAAATAAATATTTGCCGTTTTCAAAGGAATGAATTAGAATAAATATTGACCAGAATTAGAGATTAGGGATGTAATTATCTGAATGTTAATAAAATATTTTTTTATTGGATGCATATGAAATGATTTTTTTTGTTGCGGATACTAATACAAATATAAATAATATTGGTATCAGACTATAAATACTACAGAGTCGGATATTCAGATACGAATACGTATATTAAATTCGGATACACACCGATATTATATTTAGGTACAAATACATATATCATATTCGGGTACATATACAAATATCTGCCAAATGAGATACCAGTTCTGAAATTACACTGTACGATTTTTTTTTTGGGCACGAAACAGTAAATTTGATACTGATACTGTTATACTGATAAAATACACGAGATCATTTTGGCGAAAATATACTGAATCACTAGCTATTCGCCTCTGCTAAGATATTTCCCTATTTATTTATATATGCATCATCATATTTTGTCATATTTTTAATTTTATTTTTAATATTATCATCTTTATATGATACTTCTTAAAAATCTGGAATAATGAAATATTAATTATATCCCGAGATTCACGTAGTTATTTTTTTTATTTTATAAATACACATAATTTAAGCTTCTCTCGTGACCTTCCATTATTTTAATATTTGAAAAAAAAAATTAATTTTTTCGATTTTAAAAGACATTTATTTGTCAAAATCCGATCCTCCGATCCGACTCGAGCGACTCCGATCCGATTCGGCCGATTCTTACTCTACGAGCATCGGACGACTCCGATTCCGATTCCGACTTTCAGAACTATGAATTCTGAACTAAATGAAGATTTCAACCAAAAAGAAATAAGAAAAGTCGGCTACTCGAAAAACTCGCGCACGGAGATTTATTGGAAGTACGTAATTAAATTTGTCTAAAAAAACAAAGGCCGATTTAAAAAAAAATATAATCGGATATCTAATGCATTCTTTGGTTTTGAAATAACTATTATGTATTTTTTTTAGAACACACATTCAAAGGAAGAATTGCATGACTTAATTTAAGTGGAGTTAAAAGCTCTATTTTTTTTTCTTACACGTTTTCCGAGTTCCATATTCTCTGCAAAAATATTTATCACTTCATTACAATTATAACTTTAAATTGTTCGTTCTTCAGTTGATTACAAATAATTTATGGTTTTAATTGCATTTTGTAAAATAAATCATATTCATTATTCTAAACCCAATAATTAAAAATTTAGATCCACAATCTCGTTCTCTTCTCCTCGTTATTAGCCAATACCCAAAATTAATTTCTTCAATAATTTTTCTAAAACTTCACTATATAATATAAATATGCATATACATAAAGGGCTGCGAAAAAAATAAATAATATATAGATAGATCATTATATAGATAATAATAAGATAGTACCATGCCATAATCTAGCTATAGTGCATTGTCGGTTACAACGCTGGAGCAACTCGATCCAAGCACCTCGTGAACTCGAAGTCGAAACAACCAAATCAATTAAAATGAACTGAACTGCATGAGCTGGAGTACAATGCAGTCGATCTAAACGACTAAATGTGTGCACAACGAGAGTGTGCAATAGATTGATTAATTAATTAATAGAAGCGAAATTTGGATTATTAGTGCAGAAGGCTTCGGGTAATCTTTGCTAGGCTACTATTAACATCCATTCCGGCCATGAGGGTCTGGTGAATATAGAGACACAAGTTAAATTTGAGATCGGATGTAAAAAAAAGATCAAAAAATCTAGGAAACACAAGAAAAAAAAGAGACGAAAGAAGAAAAACTTCATCCTTGCCTGAAATACGCATTTTTCGTCGAAGGATCTAACAAAAGTGAGTTAATTCAAAATACGCAGGAGTTAATAAGTCTCGGGACTCAAAGGAAAACTGACAAACACACTAATTTTCGCCAGAGGTTTGGCGAAAGAAGTCAAATCGAGGATTTATAATCCTTGACTTTTCTTATATGACAATTAACCTGTCGTGAAATTCATTTCTAACCTTTTTCGTCAGACACCTTGGCGTAAGCGTTTGCAATTTGGACAAAACTGTACTTCTTCTTACAAATTGGGTTTTGCAAAAGTTTACTTTTTAAAAAATTCTGATAAAATGACTTTTTTAAGGTTATTTTATTTTTCTTTTCTCAGTTCGGCCCAATGTAATTAAGTAATATAATATGAATTTTATTAATAAAATTCGGTTAGAAAACGGGCTTGATAGAATTCATCACAAGTGAACAAATGGTTTATTTGAATTTATTAATAAAATTCGGTTAGAAAACGGGCTTGATAGAAAATGGCTTCATATGAAATTATCCAAATTAAATGTATTATTTGAATTTATCAATAGAGGTGGGATTTTTATTTTGATTTATCAAAATAAAGAAAAAATGGTTTATTTGCCATTCATGCGTTTCTTGGCTCGTTGCATTGTCTTCATGAACTTCGTATTTCTTGATTCATGCATAACAATGCACTGAGTTCATAAACTTAGTGCTAACTTGATACTTTATAGTGTGGTTATTTATGATTGTGAACCTATGAGTTGACTCAAGAGGACTAGTAGTGGTGTTGAATTTACATTTATTATGGCAAAACCATAAATAAGGATGGATAATATATTTTTTGAAGCTAAGGTATTGGACGAAGCCAAGAAAACATGATCTTTTATCAAATAAATAAAAAAATATGTCAAGATGAAAAAGGAGGAGTCATATGTTGCTATTGGGAAACTATTGCATCTCAAAAATTAAGTTTTATTAGGATTAATAGGATTTGTTGTAACGAAAACAAAATGATGAAATAAACATTGACTGAGAAGTAATGTAACGGGTATTTTAAATTTTCTGAAATATTAATGAAATTACTTCTACAATAATAAAAAGAATTTTCATCTAAATGTGAATTTCAACCAAAATAAATTAAGAGAAGTCATTAGTTGATACTGGGAAAATATTGTGCCATTCAAAAGGCCGAATCAAATTATAATCGGATACCTAGTGCATTTTTTATTTTATGAAATTATGATTGAGTATTTTTTGACAACACACATTCAAACCAAGAGTCACATAACTTAGTTTTAAGTGGGGTTTGAAGTTTTATTTAACTAAATTTTGTAAATCTAAATCATGTTCACCATTCTAAAACTTGTAATTAAAAATTAGATCCACAATCTTATGGTTTTACTCGTTTTTTTCTTTCAGTTTGGCCCAACATAATTTAGAAATTCGTATATGGGCTTGTATAGGTTTTGTTTGAATTTATTAAAAACAAATGGTATTATTAGTTGCTGATGCTCTTAGCTTTGTTGTATTATCTTCATGAACATTGTGTTTCCTTCTTCATGCTAAATACATTTGTAAGAAATTTAGAACTAACAATATTGATGCTTTAAAGTGTGAGCAAAAAGTTATTGTGGAGGATTTTATATTTATTTGTTTTCTCCAACTTCGTGATTTTTGCAAAATTATAAATGAAAGTTGGAGAAAATATTTTTCTGATATTGAAGGAAACCAATTCTGAAATATGCTTAGTCGTGAACAAATACCACACTCCAAAATATTTGTGCAAATTTACCCATTTCGTATGAACGCATGCGTACAACAAAGTATACGTATGTATGATTTTATGATTGATTGTATAATACTAATAGTAATTTTTGTCTAATATAATTTTTGTTTTTACGAGGCGTTCGATGAAATAACTATTGCTTCTTACAAAATATTTTCTTGGTTGTTTTCCATTAGAGGACTGCATATTTCAAAACTTAAACTGACTCTGCTAAAAAGATAAGAATATAAAAATATAAATTAACATAACCAACAAATAAATCTCAATCGAAACAGAAAATATACGCGTCAAGCAACATTCGGTAGAAGATTTATATATGAGAGAGATTATCTCGTTCATACTTTTAACATTTATTTTTGAAAGTATTCAATCCCAATTTCATTTTTCTTTGCTTCCAACATCTCGAAAAACCGATATCCACAAAATTACAATTTGTCTCCCAAAATTCACACATTTCCAATTTTATTTGAAGTACTAATGATTTTCACTTGTTACGACTGGGTCTCTCACTATACAGATTACTGTATTGAATTTTTTCGTTATTAGTAAGAAAAATCTGATTTTAGTCTCTCATTTATTGTTATTGTTCAATTTGTTCCATAATTTATTTTTTTAATCAGGATGATTGGGACTTGTCTAGTCTCGTATCTTGAGGAGATCTTTCGTATAGCGTTTCACTTTCATGTTGTCTCTTTTATATCTTTTTGTTGCTCGACTAGATAATTAGAAACATTTTGGCTGCTTTCTCAGTTAAAAATTCATGTCGATGCCCCTAAGTTATATTTAAAGATATTTTTGTATTCGTAAATTTTTTATGTTTTCTTCTTCGCTTGGATTTTTTTCGTCCAATAACTCCGTTTTTCGATAAATTAGCAAAAATATCATTTTGGACACTAGATTTGGGGTTAAGTCATTTTTTGCATGCTGCATTTTATGTGGAAATAAATTACACCTAATTAATTTGATGTTTATTTTTCTAACGCTAAATCTCGTGGCGGAAAAATAATAAATATTAAATACCGATATGGACTTTAATGCATTGATTATCGAAAATGTTATATTTACAAATTAACTTCATCCAAGTTTTCTTTTTCCAAAATTGATAATTGATAATAAGAATTAAGAGACAAGGTTATAGCACCGAAAAGGTTCCTTCAATTTATCGTCACTAATCAATATTAATTAATTCTTAATGATATGTATTTTTGTTAATTACTTGAGTCATTAATTATTAATTAATAACATACAGAGGATATTGGAGAGAAACGAGGGCACAGTAAATGGCCTCATAAGTGAATGGGCTTTATTTGAATATATGAAAAAGAAAAAATGGATTTTATTGAGCAGTCATGCGTTTGTTGGCTTGTTTGCATTGTGTTCATGAAATTTGCATTCCTTGTTTCATGCATAACAGACTTAACAGTGCATTGTAGTCACAAACTTAGTGCCAACTTGATACATTATAATGTGGGTTAACTATTATTGTGCCCTTCATGATTAACTTGAGAATTGAGATGAAATCAAGTTGTCCCAGTTAACATTTATGATAACAAAATCTTCTGAAGAATGTATTTTTGAAATTAAGATATTGGACGAAGCCAAGAAAATAAGAATATTTCTAATTTCTAAATTAAATACAAATTTCGACTAAGATGAAATATGACTTATGAGGAGTCATTTGTTGTTATTGCGAAGCTACCGCGACCGCGTCACAATTAATACAATTTTATTGGGATTGATAGTCTTGATTCTAAGGAAAACAAAATGCTGAGATAAATGATGATCACCCAAATTGCCTAATAAATATTTTATATTTTATGAAATAATTATGAGCATTATTTTTACGAAAGAAGATTTCTCAACTAAATGAAGATTTCTACCAAAATTAAATAACAGGAAGTCGGCTACGCGAAAAGTTTGCACACGGAGATTTATTGCAAGTAATTAAAGTTATTCTATAAAACAAAGGCTGAATTAAAAAATTATAATCAGATATCTATTGCAATTTTTGTTACGAAATAACTATAATGTTTATTTTTAGGACGCGTTCAAACGAAGAATTACATGACTTAATTTAAGTTGAGTTATAAGTTCTATTTTTTTTTTCTTGGCAAGTTTTGTGAGTTCCATATTCCCTGCAATGTCACAATGCCTCTTTCATGGACCACAGAGGCAAATCTTGATCATGAATATTTGGAGGCGAAAAACAAATTCTTTCTATAAAATAATTTTGAAATAAATTTAGAAAGATCAGCAACGTACATATACATAAAGATGAATTTGGCTAGATCATGGACCACAGAGGCAAATCTTGATCATGTAAATGGTATAAATGTGCTTGCTCAGTTAAAAATCACCATGTCCTTGCACCAATGTATGTTTAAACTTTTTAATTATTACTTTAACTTGTTCTTTCTACATTCGATTAGGAACAATTTTATGATTTTAATAGATTTTTTTAAAACAAAATCATACTCACCATTCTAAAACTCGTAATTAAAAGTTGAGATCCACAATCTCGTTCTCTTCTTCTCGTTACTAGCCAATACCCAAATTTAAATTCTTCAATAATTTCTCTAAAACTCCACTATATAACATAAATATGCATATACATAAAGAGCTAAGAAAAAAAATATAGATAGATAGATCACTATATAGTATATATAGATAATAAGATAGATAACATGCCATAATCTAGCTATAGTGCATTGTTGGTTACAACGCTGGAGCAACTCGATCCAAGCACCTCGTGAACTCGAAAGAACCAAATAAAATAAAATCAACAGTAAATAACAACAACCGCATGAGCTGAAGTACAATGCGATCGATCTAAACGACTAAATGTGTGCACAACTAGAGTGTGCAATAGATTGATTAATTAATTAATTAATTAATTGAAGCGAAATTTCGATTAATAGTGCAGAAGGCTTCGGATAATCTCTGCTTGGCTACTATTAACATCCATTCCGGCCATTATGACCGAAAGGCGGTCACTAAGGTCATCGACCTCTCTATGAAGGCTCTTTATGTAGTTACACGTCTCCTTCAAAAGCCTGCTCGAAGAAGCCTTCATTCACAAACATAAAATTATTATCATATAGGTTTCGCAATTATTTGAGCAGTAAGTCATTAATATAGTGATACATTAATCATAAGTAATTAACTAGTTAAGAAGGTAGTTTAATTGTTTACCCGCTGGGAACCTCGCCTGCGGGACTCGGGGAGAAGAGAATGTAATTTAGAGATAAGCTCGCCGATCTCTTCCTCGGTGATCTTCGATCTCGTGTTAGTCATCCTAATTCAAATGAAGATAAGAAAGATTTGAAGAAAGATTTGAAGAAAGAGATTGAAATTGATTGTTTGAGAAAGACAAATGAGGAGGTGATATATATATATTGAGTGAAAATAGGCCTACATTGTGGACCTTTGACGGACCAGTGTCTTGCAGTCCATTTACTATCTGACTTTATCCCTGCCATTCACAAGTTGCCACGTTCTTAACTTGTCGAAAGAAATTAGAACCCGAGATCCCCAAAACGTAAGGTGAACTTTCTTTTTACCAAAAAGAAAAAAAAAATTCAAACCATGCATCCATGCAAGTTGCAAGTTGGTATTTTTACCTTTTATCTCAATTTATGAGATGAAGATGATATTTTGCATGAGAAGAATGAACTAACCATGACAACATGTTGTGGCTTATATTTAGGGATCGTATAAATATGAATAATACTAGTACCTGAATATGATGTATGTATTCATATCCGGATACAATATTATCCTTATTCGTACATGTATCTGCAAATAAAATTGTTTACTGTATCCGCAGGAGCGGATCTTATTAGGGGTGACGGTCGCCCTCTCCCTCCCCCCCAAGATTTTCGCCGATAAGTGTATATATCTAGTGATTCACTGTATTTTATAATTTCAGAGTTAACTTTTCATTTTGCCTGCTCATGAAATCTTGTCAAGATCCGTCACTGTATATCCGTCCGTACACGTATCCTGCAAAAGTTATCCGTATGCGCATCTGATTTATGTTAGGATGTAGATATTTTTAGAGGTTAGCTATGGAGCCCCACACATCCTTGATGCATATCCTTAATACGTCAATCGAGACTGCTTTAATCGGTTGATTGGATTGATTAACTCTCAAATCAATGCTTAGTTTAATTGATTCATTTAAAATGAATAATCAATCTAATAAAGCATCCTCGATTGTCGCATCAAAGATGATTTATTGAGTTTGGGGGGCTACATATATTTTCCCATATTTTTATTAGAATACGAATATTATTTTCCGAATACAATTATAGTCCGGACGGATAATATCCGCCCCGCTTACACCCGTACTTGTATAATTACCAACCCCCTTATTTTGGACCCATCTTTATGCAATTTCCTCATGCCACATCATCACACCTCATGCCACATCATCACAACTCATGCCACATCATTACAATTATTTCAACCATTATATTTTGATATGTGGCAATATATGAACCATAGATTAATTTTTGATTTTGTGTGATTATGTTTTATTTATAGATATTTATGTGTCCCTTATTTTACACATACTTTTAAGGAATTTTAGAAGGCCACATCACCTTACACTGATGACGTGTCAAAATATTATTTATTAGGTTCATGTTGAACCAATTGTATTTGATTTTGAATTTTTTCACAATATGTTACATGATCAATTGTGAATACAAATAAAATGTGAAGAGTTTAAATATCTAACATTAATAAATTAATATATAATATCATAAATACATCAAATATTGTTATTATTTTCATAATATAAAATAAAAAAAATTAAGAAATATATTCGTTTGAATTTTATCTTTATTTTGAGATCCATATTATCATATATTTAATATTTTTCTCTAACTTAAAATTATGAAAACAATTATGTAAAAAAAGATATAAAAATAAGTATAATTACATTAATGACTTGTAAGCCTAATAATAATTATTTTTAAAACTATAATTGATAAAAATTGCACATACTATTAAGTATGCTATTATTATATATTCAATACTTTTCTCTAACATAAAATTATAAAAACAATTATGTAAAAAAAATATAAAAAATATAATTACATTAATGACTTATAATCCTAATTATTATTATTTTCAGACATGTAATTCAAAAAAATTGCACATCCTAATCATTATTATTATTATTTTCAAAACAATTATGTTATATTTGCGTTTTTACTTAAAACATTTTCATGTTAATCTCTAAAAGAAATAATGAAATATATTTATTTACTAAACACAAATAATTTCTTTAACTTATATAATATTTTTCAATAATAAGCATGAAACATAAAAATTATCAGACACAACTAATTTTTTTAAATTTTTACAATGTTACTATTATTAATTTTACATATGAAAATTTAGAGTATCATATGGTTTTGATTTTTGTTTATGTCCACGCATGTTGTTTTATTATTTTATAGTGACGGTTATTCTTTTTTGTATATGTTGTATTAAAATATTAAATAAATATTTGCAATGTGTCATATTCAAAAATAATATAATAATTTTGTCATAATCAAACTTTGTTAATCAATATGATATCTATTTTTATAAAGTCTTATATTTGATTCTGATAAATCATAACTATATATTATGTGTATGGTAAATCAAACGAAACAAAACCGTCGCGAAGCGCGGGTAATCTCCTAGTTAGTATATAATTTAGGTAGCGAGTCGATGAGAAAACCTTACATTTGCTAAACTATTACCAATTAAATATGTCCAACTGTAGTAACTATTTTTAACAAAAAAAATATCTTTCTCAAATTAAGGAATATAAACTAATTAGTTTATTGTATAAACATGTCCAGTCCTCTAATTTTGGAGATATGTGACGAAGAACATGAATATGTTTAAGATGTTTTATCGAATATTATTGCTACAAACACTGAATGTATTTTTCTCTACACATAAATTAGGTTTGAATTCAATCTTAGATATTTAATGGAGTATCATTGTTATAGTCTAGGAAAACTTTTTTTTTCAAATTATAAGTCCATCACAAATTAAGCTTACATATTATCTTAAGCATTTCATTGAATACATTTATCTATAAACCCTAAAAAAACTTTACACATAAATTCTCGTAAAAATAAATTTTTTTTTTGTAAGTATGGGCATGTTTTATTTGTGGGATTTTGAGGAATATGTATTTTCAAATACATGAATAGTGCAAAGTCTATTGTTTGATTTTTAGGTATAGAGTATTTCATCCTTCGAATCCATGAATAGTAAAATACAAAAAAAAATTGATATTCCAAAATACAAGAAAAGAGGTAATCTATGTATTTTTTATGGTCATAATTGTTTATTCAAATTATATGCATTTGTGATGACATAATAATATTATAAAATAATAAAATAAAATAATTATATGTATTATATGAATATAATATAATATAATATTATGCAATATTATATAGTAAAATACAATATAATATAATAACATAACATAATATAACATAATATAACACAATATGGTATAATATGATAATATAATATAACGATAATATAATATAACGATAATATGAAAATACAAAACAATATAATGTAATATAAATAAAATACTATTATATTATATAATAAAAAAATATATAATATAATAAAAATTTTAATATTAAAGTCATGAATTTTGCATCAACAATTAAACAAAAAATTTAATACATGATTTTAAAATACAACTAATCAAACAATTTAGATGAATTTTTCTCGTATACATGCATACTACTGTCAAATACATGTATACGAATACGATATATCAAAATCCCTCGTATCAAACATACTTTATTTGACCTCGATCTCACATTTCCATTTGGCTCAGCTGGTCCTGAATATGAAATTATTGTTGTGAGATCATATTTTTAACAAACTCATTAATTTTCAAAGTAAAATATTAACTTGACAGCATGAACTACACAACTTGTATACAGCACAAAAAATTTGACCTTGGCAATAATTTGAATTTGGCCCATGCATAGTTATTTGACAGTACGGTTAAATTACCGAGGTATTGATGTTGTCAATTGAGAAATTATACTTTGCCTCATTTCTCTCTCGTATTTTTCTCATATTTTTATCGTGCTAATTAATTTCATAATTAACAAAATAAATTTACAACTAATTCATGGTTAATAAAAATTTAATATGTAATTTAATGTTCATACCAATTAATAATTAATTATTAATATTTAAAAATAAATAATTATGAATTAATCGTTAATTCCGAAACATGATAAAAAGCCTCTTGTCAGTTTAACATATATTCTTGATTTTCTATAACAACATAAAATCTGTCTAGCATGCTAAATATTCAACTATATGACTTGTATTTGTGCATCATATAACTCTTATCTAAAACTATTCGAATTTTAGTTTTCACAATATTATATTATATCATTCAAAAAAAGAAACATAGTTTAGCTTGTTCACTAGTGAGAGTGGACATCGAGCAAAATTGTCTATGCGTTTAGCTCTTCTACCATATGTTTCAATAATCAACACACATTTTGTTTGTTATGCGTCGCGCGAGTTTTTGGTAATTGACCTCCATGACGATTGTTTTTCCATTTCGGTCTTTCCAACCGTCATGTCGTTATTCTTTTATTTTTTTTATGATGCCGCTATTTTCTTTTTTTCGTTATTACGAGAGTTATATTTTTTTAACTTTTATAGGTAATGTCGATTTTTTATTTTATTTTATTTTATCATAATAATGTTATGCACAAATCGTATTTTAGTTTAAAAAAACCTTATATTGTATATGGTTCACCAAATTAGTGAATATCCTCGTAAAGCTATAATAAATAAATAATCAATACAAAAATTTCTAAAATAGGAAAAATATAGTTATTGGCACAAAAAGCTTTGGCACCGTTACTCCAAAAAGGGGTTCCCCAACCGAAAATTCTCAAAATTGATTGTGAGAATTACACGTGGAAGCTTGAAGTTTGGAACCTAGAGATAAAATAAGAGTAGTGATGTACGTCCCTTAGAACTGTCTCCTACACCTCTTGATGATTTGGCACGATTTTTAAAATTTTAAATTTAGCACATTAATACATGATTTAACACATTAATTCATGATTTAATTTGTGTTAATTTATAAAGTGTTAAAACTTAATCATGTCATCAAACTTTTTTGGAGAGACTTTGAGAGTGGGTCCAACACTTTCCATAAAATAAAACCTGAAGACAAGGGGGGCAGTGAGGAAGGCTCGTGTCGATCCATTGGGCACACATGCCCCGTATCAGAAGTCCGGTGGGCGAAGTATCCATGTGACGAGGCATGGCACAGAGATAGCTTATGGGTCCATTTCTATTTATGGCGTCATGTGTTGCGGTTTTTAGGGCACAAGATACACGAGCTTTTGTCATCAAATTTGACTAGTGTCCAACTTTTTTAATTAAGTATGTTAGGCAAACAATAATATAATGCAAGTATAAAACATGACATAACAGATTAATCTATTTTATTCTAGCAAAAAAAGGTCTGTTTTTAATTTCATAATGTTTCTCAATATAGTTTATTTTTAACTATTTAGTTTGATCAATTAAGTATCTAACATCTTTAATATGATCCAATTAATTGTTTACACAAAAATAATATACTCACAAACATAATTCACATATTTACTCCCAATGAACATTTTTAGGTATATATTAATTATATATGGAATAGAAATTGTCGGGATCTCACTTAATTTATACATAAAAATGTTCATCGGGATTAGATTTGTAGATTACGTTTGTGAGTATAACATTTTTTATTATTTATATATGTGTTAAGTGATGATTAAACTGTTAAATTTTGACGTTTAAATCAAATTATGATTCAACTAAATCACAACTTAGTCATAATTCAATTCTACAAAAATCAAATAGATATGACATCATCTAGACGACGACTTATACGGACCCGGGCACGGCATATCGCGATGATTAAGGTTAGTTTGGTTTTAGTTTGTTTCTTTGTTTGAATGAAAAAAATAGACTATTATTTTGTACGAATTTGATGAATTCTTATTTGGATAATTTGCACGTGAAGTATTTCTTATTATATCATAGTTCAATCGTATTGCATTTTGGTAAAATGAAAAAAATAAATCTGAAAAAAGGACCGATAACGACGCCCGGTCGCTACCGATAACGACGTCCGGTCGCTATTGGTCCCCGCAAATTTGAGTGATTTCTTTGTGAAAAGTTCTATAAAAAGGTCCTCGGCCGTATGGATTTTTGAACTAAAAAAGGAATAATAACGACGGTCTGCAATACTACAACAATAGCGACAACTTCTTTTCGGTCGATGTTGCTCAATAATACCCACTGTTTAATTTATAGTCACGATTCCTCGCTATTGCCTTCAATACGCACCACTCATGGCTATTAATATTGTACGATGGCCAATATCACTAGGTACCCATACACACCGGGGCTATAGCCACCGGGTTCCGTGACTAAAGTTACTAGCCACCGTTTTAAACCGCGACTAGTGATACATTTTCTAGTAGTGAGAACGCAAAAGAGATGCTGGTACAATTGATTTTTTTACAAACATGTCGCTTGTATAAGGGAAAATATATAGAGCCCTCATAACTCAATAAAACATCATTGATACTTAATTAGATTGAATCAATTAAACTAAGTATTAATTTGAGAGTTAATCAATCCAATCAACCCCATTAAAACAACATCGATTGACGCATCAATGATATATATCAAGGATGTGAGAGGACGTCATATCAAACCCCCCTTGTATAATCTACAAATGGCATGAAAAAATCTCGAGCTCTCAGCGACAACCCAGATCGTTTATGTGCATGGACCGCCCACGAGTGCCCTGGTCTCATTATCATAGTATCTCCTCTAATTTTGGTAAGCTGGTCTAGGAAATTTCTTTAGTTTATGTTAATATTTTTTTTTTCTAGTTTTGCTAAGATCATAATCATAATTGACATTAACCTCTTTTTTTCTATTTTCTAGTACATTTCTCTTTTTCTTGCAAGTGCCAATATAGAGAGCCAATGAACCAATATCAACAATTATATAAAAACATAAAATAAAAGTCACATTTTTAACTGTAGAAGTCACATAACTGTAGAGGACCCAGATAATTGAAACAAGTAGTAACAACCAGTTTGCTCTAGTGAGAGGGGACATGGAGATTTTTCTCTCATAAGACATGACAAACCCCAGATTTACTCATCCTAAATTAAATGCTTCCTCATGCTAGTGTCTCTCTCTCTCTCCCTTGTTTGATATTTGGACAATTCTATTGTTCTCCTTAAATTTTTCCCAACATCTTCTATATCATGAATTAGTGATTAATCAACATGGTAATTAACAAAAATAAATTCCATTAACAATTAATTAATATTGATTATTAACTGTTAATGCATACGTACTTTAATTATATATTAATTAACTGTTAATGAAGTGTGCTTTTACTAATTACCATGACAATTAATTGCTAATTTGTGATATGGAGAATGTTGGGAAAAATTTAAGAGGCACAGTAAATGGACTCATTGAAATGCATCTAACAAATCGGCTAGTTCAAGTTCTTAATCACCTAATATAATCATGCCATGTTCTAGTGTTAATTAATAGGAGCAAATAGTAGCTCTGGTTAATTAGGCTGTTCTCATATAGTAGTTAATGCACTGCTTCATGTTTTTTTTTGTACTTGTTATTAGATTATTATGTTTTAACAATGTTCCTTCTTTATTGTGTATGTAAAAATGGATTAAAAGAAGCATGTTGTACAAAAATAATAATGCAGACTTAAGGAAGTTCAGGAACTCTTTAATTATTTTAGGGCCGTTGACGAATCAAATTTAAACAAATCAACTCCTGGTCGAGTTCGGTTCGAAACTTATCGAACAGTTCGATAAGCGAGGGTGTCGCACTGAAATGGTGATGTAATGTATTCTCTTTCCTTTGCTTAAATATCCGTTGGGCATTATTATCATCAAATTCTATCGACAACGATATTTCCTTGTAATTAATCTTTGATCAATATGAGATTATGTGGACGATCAGATATACAAATTACAAACTCCCCGTATTTATTACAAAAAAACTTATCAAATTGATAATCCAGTTTCAAGCTATTTTTCTTGATTGACTTCTGTGTCCTCTAGTTCGAAATGTTTTGATCATATGAAGTAACAAAAGGTCTCTTTTTAATTTTTTGCCGAGAGCCTCTCAGACGGTTGAGCCGCCCCTGAACATAATCTTAATTAGAAACAACACAGTACATATAATCTAAATACTGTTAAAACTGCCAAAATAAAAATAAAAATATTCTTGCAACCCAAATATATATATATTTTTTTTTTGAAGAAAATCCTAGGCCACGAATCGTGACCATTATAGGTTTCTTTTTTTTTATATTGATGCCGCCGGGTTTCGAACCCACAACCTCTACAACATAAGGATTTATTGTGTTGAGCACTCAACCCTAATATTTTCATCCAATCGAGGATTAATGAGTCGTAATTACATGACTGAAACTCACTCGGGTTGGGTTTAAATCGAACAATACACGAACCAAACTCGAACGAACCGATCCGAGCTTGAGTTTAATTCCAAAAGAGAGAAAAATGGAGTTGAATTTGAACTGGACAAGAAGTTTTTAGTCCGGTAAATAAAAATTACCGCGAAAGAAATTGATATCAAGAAAGGAGACAAGACAACCACAATTTATTCGAAACAGTAGTAATTTTGTCATGTATAGTTTATGAAAACTCTTGACAGACCTTTCAATCTTTCCAAATTTGAGTATAAAGAATGAAAATGAGAATTAGAATTAGAATTTTTTGTGTGGCAATGTTCTAGCCCCAGAACTATCTCCTGGTAAAATATAAAAAATAAAGTATGAAAGGTATATGTACAGCTTAATAATTAGTATATTTATTGAAAGATTAGGCACACACTTTCTTCGATGCGATGTGTATTCAATGCTGAGGAAGGATCTAATTAAATACAGGCTGGAAATTTTTTACTATTTTTTGGTAGTTCTTTTACTGCTTAAGAAAATGTAAAAGAAAAAAGGAATACTTGCATAAAAAACTTAAAGGTGCTATAATAACAAAAATATATTATATAACTTAAATTCTTGATTAAAAACTACTTTGTAGTTTGTAAATAAATATATCATGTTTCTTATTTGTTATTTGTTATTAGTATTATACCTTAGTTTCTTTATGAGCAAACTTGAGAGACCGATTACATATTTTGTTCCAAATAATTTTATTTTTTTTGTAAAAATTCTGTTCCAAATAATAAAGGCCCATATTGATAACGACATAAATTTTTAATGGCCTGAAATAATTCAATATTAGAAAGCCCAATAATTGAACAAATTGAAATACCAATTCTAATTTCCAAGACCCAACAATGGCTAATTTAAACTATCAGCGAGTAAGAACTTCCATGGTTTTCACTTTTTATAATAATAATAATAATAATGCTCACTATCTTTCTTTAAAATTACCCAACAAAATATCAAATAACTAAATAAATAATTATGTTATTACTATTCACAAAGATGGTGCTAATTATAATCCTATAAAATACAATTAACAAGCCAGTTAATTAAAAAAAAAAATTAAATATCGTTCAACCATATTTCATATAATTAAATGAAGAAATATTGACATGTATGTAGGGGCGCACCGGCGCGGATGATCATTTCAACTAATATTCCGGGTGACCGACGAGAGTCATGCTTCCAAATGCATAGATATTTTGATAAATTAATTTTATATTTGTGAAAAATCTGTCAAATATATGAATATATTAACAATTTAGAACTATGTTTGATTGTGAATTGACAAGTTTTGATTCTAATAATATAGAGTTTTAACTAGGATTTAATAATGTACATAAAAGATAAACAGATATATAAGAATAATTATTTAAAAGGAAAAGAGCACTTCATTATTAATATACCGTTTTATTGCGATATATCAAGGGGGGTCAGCGACAACATATCATTTTCAGTACATTATTTCTTTTCAAGATATTGTTTTCAATATGATTAGCAAGTTTAAGGTTTAATATACTTTTTCAATGTGAATATAAAGTTTTCAAGGACACATATCATTTTCAATACCAATGTATCATTTTCAGGTTGAATATATCAAGTTTTCGACATCAATATACTATTTTCGGTATCAATTTCACTTTCCATATCGATAGACCATTTTAGGATCAATTTACATTTTTCAATATTATTATATCACTTTTAGTTTTAATATATTATTTTCAATTTCAATATGTGATTTTTCAGAATCAATATATTATTTTCAGTGTCAATATATCATTTCAGGATCGGTATACTTTTCAATATTTTATATTCTTTTCAGTTTCAATATATTATTTCCAAGAGTCAATATGTCATTTGCAGTGTTAATATATCATTTTTGGTATAAGTCAATCATTTGCAAGATCAATATATCTTTTTCATTATCATTATTTTATTTTAAATGTTAATACCTGGTGCATGTTGAAGTATCTATGAATTTTATTTGCAACGATCATAAAAAAAAAAAAAGATAAAACGTTTTTTTTTTCTTATTTTCAAAATCTTGTCTTTTATTTGCAATTTGAAACAAGAAAAATGAAACACAAACTAATTATCGAGACATGTTTTCTGTTTTTTTTTCTAAAAAAAAAAAAAAAAACCCGACAACGATATCAAACAAATCATAAATTAAATAAACAATCCAGAAGTACAAATTTGATGGGAATATAATATTCTTTTTTTTTAAATAAAAGTTTATCAATTAATAATGACACTATAATCTAATTTGCCTCATTAAGCGGCCAACTAATAACGAACCCATGAAGTTAGTTATTGTGTATAACATATATAATCCAATTTCAATTATTCTACATATTCATAAAAACAAAAAAACTGTACGATTTAATTATTGAAAAAAAGAAAAGAACAAATCCACCGACAAATTAGCTACGTGAATAAATTGAACAAGGACAGAACTGCAATGATACATAAAGATCACAAATAAAAAGATATAAATATGATAAAATAGTGGTCCATGCAGCAAAATACCCACACGAGTGTTGTGACTGAGATTCAGAGAAACGGTTGTACCATATAAATAAATATATAATATATATAATCATAAAAAATAAAAAATAAACACAAAGAATTGCACATTTATTTTTTATTTTAGTTGTAGTCATAATAACAGTACAAAAAAAAAAGATCGGTGATGCAGTGCAGTACTTGCACTTTGTTTATTTAATCGACACGTACTACTTGTTACAATCATCCAATTTTGATGTTCATTCTCTCAATTCCTTTTATTTTGCCTTTTCTCCCCATTTTTGTTTTCTAGCCAACATTGGTCACATCAAGTGAAAAACTACAAAAATTAATGAAAAAATAGCACAAATTTTGATCTACAATTCGAATTGATTAACATTTGAGAATCAAGACATATTAGAAAGTTATCATCCATTTGTTACTTTTCAAGGACCGAAAACATAACAAATTCAATAACCCCAAATTCAAAAAAAAAAAAAAAAAAAAAAACACAAACAATTACACCTCCCCCACACACCTCAATTAAATCCTAAAATTCCCCCCGAAAAAAAAACCCCCAATTATTCCAACTCGGCCCTATTCGAACAAATCAACACCCCATCACGGCGCAATTATAAACAAAACTCGATGACCGTTTACTCGCAATTAAATTCCACCTAGGGGGCTCTCCGCTACTACTCGGCACCCAAGAATGCACCTCAATCAACCCGCCTCCATAATTCCTCGGACCGCCAATCACGACCAATCTCTCTCCGCACGCCCTAAACGCGACTCCCCACCCGTTCACCGAATCGGGCGTCTCGGGCATGTTCCCCAAAGTAATCCACTCGTTATTCGTCTTATCATACTTCCTCAAAACCCTCAACATGTTCGAGTAATCCGCCGCGTACAGCTCGTTGCGCACGACGGCGACAAGTGGCGGCGCTCCCGCCACGTAATTCAACCCGCTCGACATGTTGAGAATGACCCGCCACGTGCGTTTCTCTATGTCGTACTCCTCTCCGCAGGTGAGTATATCCGTGGTGCTGCTCATGCCGCCGATCACGTAGAATTTACCGTCCATGAAAACACCCGAACACATTCGGCGCGGTTTGTTCATGCTCGGGATCGTCGACCAAGTTTGCGTCTCGGAGTTGTACAGCTCCGCGGAATTCAAAACCGTACCGAATAAATCCGTACCGCCCGCCACGATCGCGATTTCATTCGAGCTCGCCGAGCCGAAGAGGCATCGTGGTTGGTTCATCTGAACGCCACGTGTCCACCGGTTGTTTAAGATGCTGTATTTGACCACGATTTGGGCGCGGAAAACCACGCCGAATACGAGTAGTTCGGTGCCGACCGCAAGGGATTCTTTGTCTGACGCGTTGAAGCATTCGTCGCTTGGGGTCATTGCTGGGAGAGTCATCCACTTGGCGCGATTCGGATCGTAGGATTGCCATTGGGAGACGGCGCAAGAAAAATAGACCCAGTGTTCGATGATGCCGAGCTGGCGTCTGAGTCTGTAGAGCTCGCCTGATTGGACGAGGGAATGGAAGCCGTGATTAAGACAGGATAAGGAGCCGTAATCGGCTCGGGAGCAGCGTAAGAGGCAATTGATCGAGTTGTCATGGCCGATTTGGTTGATTAGAGAGGTTGTGTCGGAGTGATTGGAGTCGTCGGAGCCTGAGTTGGTAACGGGTTTGGATTTGGAGTTGTCGTGGGAGGTGGATTTGGATTTGGGTTTTTTGGTAGGGGGTTTGGTTAGTTCTAAGAGAAATTTCATGTACACCCACTTGGATTCGTGTTCGCAAGAGGATGGCAAGGAGCGAGAGATCAAGCAAGATTGACTTTCTAGCATTTTGTTCGGTTAGGAATTGGGATGTTTGGGGAAATTTAACGAATAGGTTATCTGCATGGTTAGCAAAAATAAAGATTAAAGGTTAGAACTTTGAATGAAATTGACGGAAATAAAGACTGATTGTTTGTTGTCAGAGATAGGAATAAGGGTAGCATGCAACAAAAACCAGGTTTAGAGGATTTTTCAAGGATTCGTTGATCAAAGTAGATTTATAATAGATCTAACTGTACAGGTAGAAAATCTGAAGTTCTATATTGAATAAAATAAGTAGATCTAACTATCCGGAAGAAGAAGAACTTCGGATTTATCAGCAATACAGGATCAACAGAAACAGTATAGATTTCTTACAAAAACCAACAAAAAAGGAATCCTAATTCTTAAAAAAAAAGATAAGACCAATCAGGAAGAACTTACGAAGCAATAGAGATGGAGAGAAGGAAGAAAGCTCCGTGCCGTATCAGCAACTTATTCCCCTTCAATTCGCAATACTTTTTTCAATAATACTGATCGATAACAAGGAGTAGGAATAATTGTTTGCTCATAATTTTGGTAGGTTTTCGTTATTTCCTCTCCTCCTGCTTGCCAGTCTACTTGTTCGGTACTTTGGATTCTGCGATGAAGCTCATGGCTTAAATCTCTCTGGCTTCTCTCTCTCTCCTCTTTCTCATAAAAACTCCTCCTTTTCTTTCTTTCTTTCTTCTAGTGTTACTGTTACTTTTCTAAAACGTTATTCTTTTCCCCCGATTTAGGCTTTTTTATGCTCATATCCTTGCAATTCTTTTAGAACACACTATCGTCCCTGTAGAAAATTAAAATTTGTAAATGATCCTTTTGAGGACCATGAAATTATTATGTTCAGCTAGTAGAATGTATAGACAATATCTCCCATATTTTTATTTTATTTTTCGAAGTTCATTTATGTGAAGATTAAATCAAAATATTTTTTGAACCAGATTAATATTTGGCAGGCAAGATTGTAGTGACAAAAATCTTAGTATTTTCTCAAAAAATATACATTATGCGCAAAAGATGTAGTCCAAATTTTTATCGGAATATATATTTTTTACTAAGTATATTATTGTAAAATATATTGAATTTATTCTATGTATTTTAGCTCGATGGTGGGTCCAGAATGAATTTATTTGAAGATGATGTAATATATATTCATGATAAAATTTGAACAAATAAAGAAAGGAAAACAGACAATCATATAGATTTTAATATAACACGCTAAAATACTAAATGAAAATAAATTTTACCACGGATCAAGAATATATTATTTTTTTATAAACTATTAACGTAACATATATTTGTGATATATTAGAATTATCAATTTTTTAAGTGAAAACGTGAAATCAACCATATAGATTCTAACATTATGTAATAATGTAATGTACGGAATTCCTAATATCCTATAAAATAGGATGAGTGAGGGAGGGAGGGAGGGAGGGAGGGAGGCAGGGCCAGGGTGCATGATCCTCTTAATTAGGGTTGTAAATTTAGGTCGCGGCGCGTGAATTGCTCATGCTCGACTTGAGTACAATTCGGTAATAGCTCGCTTAACATCATCTCAAAAATAAATGAATCAACCAAGTAAGCTCGAAAACTTATCGAGGCGAGTTTGATCTAGAACCGGCTCGATTGAATTAAACTCGAAATATGTTCAAACTCTCCTTTTAACCTAAATTTATATCTCAATTAATTCTTAATATATAATATTACCAAAAAATAATATATAATACATACTATTTTGAGTGATTATTACACTACATGTGAAAAAAATTATACATCTCTTGTTAACGAGTCCCGGCTACCGGCTCGAGTCATGCATACATTTTCGATCTTTTTCTCTCTTTCTCTCTAGTTAACTAGAGATCAATATTAATTAAGACAACAAAATTAAACAGACATAGCCCCATTTCTCTCTCTCGTCAATTAAGTTAATAAAATAGCAAAAATAATAAATTAAGATAACGAGTAAAACACGACAGAGTATTACCACTTCAACAATATTTTCTTCTTTGTTTATCCTGAAAACTCTAGCAGCGAGCATAGTGGCCCTTGAGATCCCCAACGACAACAACGCGCTATCTCTCTCTTTTATATTTGATAAGTTTAGTTATATTATGTGTTTGTTTATGATATTACGTGTCGAGTTTTTTTTATTGAAAAATAATTTATTTTTGTCGGCAACTATTTAAAAAAAAATTGAATTAAATTGAAATGATTTTGGTAATCAAACTAGTATCGACTAGTTCGATTCAAAACGAACCGAGTCTGACCTTGAATTTTAGCTCAACGAGTCGAGCAAATTCGAATCGAGTTCCGGACCCAACTTCAATTGAACATCGATAGTTCGAACTTGACAAAATTAATTTAGTTGATACACAACTTTCTTTTTGGCTCTTCAATTCACAAAATATGAATTTCTTAGAGGAGTAGATTGTAATTTGGACATTTGAAATTATAAAATGGTCCTGTGGATGATTTAATCTGAATAATTTTGGTGATAGAAAGAATGCCATGTTGATATTGGCATTTGCCATTTGCCATCCAATGAGTAGGTGGATCCCACACCATCAGGCCGTTTTCCATCTCTGACCTGTCGGCACGGCCCATACTATCAATTTCTTTTCTGCCATTTCACGTTTCTACCGATTTTAGCATTTTCATCATTATAAACATTCTTTTCTTTCTTTCTTCTTCTTTCTAGGAGTTCATTGATTTTAGTTTTATATGATTACACATGTCAATTACTTTGCATGACTTGAGATTCAGAGTCTTCTTTTTATTGTCAAACTTTGCTATTGATTTATTAATTTTGTTTTTTCAGAAACTAAATTTCGGTTTTATTTCTTTTTTACAGGATGTTCAGGTTTACTCTGAGAAGTATTATTCTAGACACACTTTTTGTAGAATACTTGATTTATTTATTTAATTTTAAAGTACATGAAATATGCCGAGAAAAGTATGGAAGTTTTATATTTGAGCAATTAAATAGAAGAAGAAAATCAGAATCGTATTTCATAACTAAGGACGCCATTATGGGCCCTTGGTGGACAAGAATGGTCGAGTACAAAGAGTTGAAATCAGTGGTATGCCCTTAGCACCATTTTATATCAATAAATTAAAAAAATTAGTTGGCTAAGTATTTATATCAATAAATAAAAAAATTAAATAGTGACGCAATAGTATTGTTATATCACAAATAACGAATAATAAATGACGACGATACTACGTCGTTGTAGAGCACAATAGAAAAAATTACCAGCCAATCGCAATCAAAACGTTACGGACCGCTTGATATATATTATATCTAACCAATAAATTATGGGTTATCTACAATTTTTTTTTTATCGTCGATTAATTATCGTTTAAATATCGTCCATTAATTCGCACATTTTTGTGAATTCGTTATATATTTCTATATGTTTATTATACATTATATATATTTGTATGACGGATTACTTTATGGACCGTTTGATGATCGTATTAGAAATCGCATTAAGAAAATCAACCTTCTACAATCCGAGTTTCCGAATTTACAGTTGAAATTTTAATTTTTAGATTTACGAACCAGAACTACCACATTTGTAGTTTTTTTGTTTGGATTTATATAAATTGAATTATGAAATTTCAAGATTTGTATGTATGAAAATCATAAAAAAATACTTTAATAAATCATAAAAAATGACACGGTCAAGATGCTAATTTGAAACATAATACCAAGTTTAAATAGTTTGTCTCAACAAAAAAAAAATGGTCAAAGCAAATAGTGACCAGGAAATAGAGACGTGCAATCATATTTTGATGAGCAAACATTGTTGCTTGACAACAATACATCATAAAAAATGTTAAAAGAGAAATATGGGAGCGAATAGTATAGTAATTAGAAAATAGAACAAATATAGAAGGATACTATTGAGTGGCCAGCAATTTTTTAGAACAAAAAATATAATTGTTTAGGTTGGTAAAAGAGGTGGGAAATATTTTTTTTTCCCGTTAAAATATTAAGACACCGTAAAAATCAACGGAGGTAGAATTACCGCAAATCATCTAGCTAGAGTATCTCGATTTGCAGAAGTTTCATCTAAATACAAAAAAAATAACAAATTACAGTATTTACACTTTCCAACTAATTTTGCCACAACTCAAGCATGTCCTTATTAAATTGGCACGCGACAATAATGACATTCAAACCCAAGATGAAACAATAACCCTCAAAATTGTTTTATCAAAATATATTCCGGCTTGGTTTTAATTACAACAATAGAAAAATGTTCTATTTATATTCCTTCACATTAAAAGGTATATTAACAATTAGTAGTAAACCAAACAAATGAGATAATAACATGTGTGTGACACTAAATTTTGTTATGTGTTCGAACAGATTTATTTACTCATTTATCACTCCTTTGTGTTGGAATTCATTTAACACCAAACGAAAGTCGTTGAACGAGTTCATACTACGCTTGAAGGTGCAGTTTGCGATGTCAATCCTCTTGCTTGGCGATTTCCTTTCCGTCCTTCTAGAAGCATCAATACAATTATGAAATTGTAAGATATCTTCATATCACCACTCATAATAATAATGCATCATGCATACTTTTATATACATAATGATATATAATTTTTATATACAACTTTTTAATATTTTTAATTTTATCCTGTTTTATAATGATGTACATATTATTTTATAATACCAATACAAATACCAATATCAATACCAATATCAATATTATTGTAAAACCCTACACCAGATATCTCTTTACTGTCACCATATATTTTTGCAGCTTGATCGAAATTTTAAAGCCATTATTATAGGTTGACCCTTTTTGTGTTGGTTCATATTATCCATGTGAGAGTTTGGGACCCTTTTGTTGTCTAAATAGGCATTATGCCGTTTAAACTCGCCCAAACAACATTTAGCTCACATTTCGAACAAATTATATTTTTTACTGACGAATCATAAATGGCAAAACCAGGCAATATTTGACCTTTTTTTTGGTTTTTTCATTTTGGCCCTTTTTATAGCTAGTTTTTTAAAGCAAATGATAGTTAACAATAATACAGGCACAAGTACCATGATGCAAATTTTTAATTTCAAGTTCAACTAATTTGATATACTGTCATGAAGAGAAGTTGATTAAAAACTTGCTAATTAGGTGGGTCTGATAAAATAAATGGATTTCAGTCCTTGCAAAAGGACTAGATATGAATAAAAACAATTTATTTATGTTTAACATCTATTAACCATATAAACTACCGAGGTCCTTATTTTAATCAGAGTGGTACTCTGATTCATCCATCACGTAACCACTTTTCAGTCTCTATAATATTGTTTGAGATAATTTCTTTCATGCCCAAACAAAATCACAGAATTTCAAAAGAGCCCATGTAACTATTTATTTAAAATTATCTTTCAAGATTGCTCCTCTTCCCTTCTTGTCAGTTTGTTATTTAGAAATGGTTAGGAATCTAAACTTTAAGCGACCCGGCAAGAAATAAGACAATCTCGCGTAGAGCCTAAATAAACATCATTATATTTTTAATTTTCTCCAAAAGCAAGTGTTAGAGAAAAAAAATCATTTTTTTTCTTTATATATATATATATATATATATATATATATATATTATATATATATATATATATACATGAATAAAAAGAGTAGATTTCGATTTAAGTAATGATATAAATTCTAAACTATACCTGAATTGACCCGAACCTGTCATGAAAACGTATGATTGGATGTACATATGTTGATTACGGGTGAATCAACTCCGGCCATCTTTTAGATTCAGGATTAATTTCGGTGTTATTTTCTCGGACTTGTATCATTTTCAATATTTCAATGGGAATAAAAGATAGGGAAATTATACCGTGCCCCTCAAACCCACTCCAACACCCTCTATCCGTACACTCTCCCTCAATTAATAATTAATCCCCCACTTAATTAATCCAATATCATTCAATTAACAGTTAATGAATATTAATTATTAATGATTAATCCACGTGTACCTTAAATCAATCTCTGGGGGAATCTAGGGGGCATGATAAATGACCTCTAAAAGATATGAGTGCAAATTTCATTTTTCTTTTTTGTGGGTTCAAATGTTTCATTTGTCATTTTATAGGGTTATACATGGAACTATTTGATTTTCAATTATCTATTGGGTAACACGAGAATTTGCCTTGCTATTATTTTATTTCATGACCAGGTTCATCAATTGGTACGTTTGATAGGCCTTAAATCCGTTGAGAGTGGAGGGAAAGTGGGGTCCTAGGCCAGCTATGTGTGTGGGTCGCACACAACACCAACTTCTCTCACTCATTCATCCATTGGCCAGAGAAAAACCTATTTTTGGTGGGAGAATCAAATTCTTATCGATTAAACTAATTATTATCACAAATGGAATTATTGATTTTGTTGTGTTATTGTTTTGATTACTGGTTTGGTAATGCAACAAACAAAATCCCCAAATTGCAAGGGTATCTAATAATTAATGGTCCTAAAAATGGAATTAAGACTCACAACAATAATATGCTATTTTCTCTTAAAAAAAAACAATAATATGCTATTTACTTTTAGGAATTTTTTACCTATCATTCATGTAAAGCAATAAATAATCGTGAAATTAATGTTTCGTGACAATATTTTGCGATATTAATTTTAATGGTATTTTTTGAAATTATTTTATATAAAGTTTTTATAATGCATAAAACATATTTCTCCTATTTTTGTAGTAAAATGTTATGTTATTTGTGTAAAGTAACATATTTTTCTTTGCTTATCTTTTATTATTTTAATAATACTTTGATACGTCTTATTTCTATCGATGTAAACTATATAATTATTAAATTATTTAGGTAAAAATATATAATGATGTAAACTAAAATATATATATATATATATATATATATATATATATATATATATATATATATATATATATATATATATATATATACCCTTTCAAAAGGGTATTTTAGGTATTTAGAAGGGTGTATCATAAATTTTTCTTTTTATAGATATTTTTTTTTTCATGAACAATTCAAATTTCATATTTAGCATATCATTTATTAATAAATACACTTGAAAAATTACTTTAAATACTCATTAATTAATAATTACACAAAATACACTTGAAAATGGATGTATCATAAGCAAAATGGGTGTATGATATAACTCTCCTGTGTATATATAATGATGAGTTTTTTTTTTTGTCTAAGATGATATGTTTAACCTTAAAAGGGAGTCAACAAAATCGATTAATTTTAGAGGGACTAAAAGAAGAAATCTTAAAAGTTGATTTATTTTTAAATATTCAAGAAAGTTAAGAGTTTTGATGAAAAAGTTCCCTACACCTTTTCACTTTTGTTGTTTTAGAAACACAATGATACTCTTAAGTTCAACTAAACTATCTAGCCAAATTTTGGTGGCAAATAATCTTTTAGATTAAGATCCAATAGATAACTTCTTCAAGTTACCTGTCCCTTCTAAATTTCAGTAAAAAATCAACTAAATTTTTATGGCTTTCTCTTTCACCTTCCTTTGATTGACAAAGACATTACCAAAAAAAAAAACAAAAAAAAAAAAGTAGTTAAGACGGATAAGCTAGTAAATAATATCAAGATGTCCATTCCCTTTGAAACTTATTGAATGAGTTGATTGGACAAATCTATTTTTTCCCATGTAAAAAGATTAAAAAAATGAAGATGTAAATGCAAACAATAAATTAAATTCGATCCCAACGAAACGTTTGTCTTTTTGATAATGACATTCTCTATCTATGGTAATAGAGAACAATTACTTTTGGCAAAACTAATTAAGATTGGACTTCTTTGTACATATCAAACCTCCAATTAATTTAATTTTGCCTTTGAGTTTATCTTTATATTAACTACATTTATACCATTTCAACCAGTTTACCACAAACATTAAAATCCAAATAAATATTGATATCTAATTAATAAAAAGAAAAGAACTCCTATGTTTACTATTGAGGCAAACAATAGGTTGATTGGATTCCAATGGCACCAACGGGCAAAAAAAGGGGGCCCTTTTATGGACGTGTCGATTTCATAGAATGAGAGACTAATCTCATACGGGTCTTGGCGTAAATTACCCTAATCCAATAAGAAATTGCATGGCTTTGATTATGTGATTCATCCAATTACTTTTTTTCTTGTTTATTAATTAGGAGGTGGGTCGCCATCAAGTTCAAGTCTTTGGCCTTGTTGCATGTCTTGTTCTGCTCTCACACAACTTGTATTTCCTCCATAATATTTTCTCATCCTCAATATTCTATTTTTTAGTTTTTGTATACTGTTATTATCATATTATGAGTATTCGGTTTCTGCGCGAGTTAATTTGGCGTCGAGGACAATTTATGTGCAGTATTAATATAACAGAAAATCTAGTTGGGATTGTTTCTATTTTAAATTTGAACTTTTCGAATATAATGTAGAAAATTAGGAAGAGTTTGTAGTGAGTGGTCAGTTCTCCACCTTTCAGTTAGGCCATATTATTTTCTTATTTTTTAGTTTGTTTGCTTGTTACTAGTGGAGGAATAATAAATAGATACGATTATTATCACTAAATTAACTAGTTTATATCAACCATTTGCATTTTCCTTTTCATTTGTCCATGCTAATAAGCTAGTAATTTGATATTATCATATATAGCATGGCCCAAAATTGGCAAGCTCCAATGTTTTAGGCTTTATCGCATGTATCAGGCCTTCATTTCATTTTGCATAATTGCCAATGTTTTAGGCTTTATCGCAAAGAAAAGCAATAGTTAAAAGGCCGTATTAATTCAATCTTAATGAGCCCCAGTTTATAAAATTTTTTATTGGGCCTTCTTATACCAGGACCGGCCCAATTATGAATTTACTGGCCGATTTTCTCCTTTTCAAAATTTGGGTGATCTTTTTGCTCTGGTTTTACAATTTTCTCTCTCTAGTAAGTAATACATGCAATGTCATAGACTCATATATCGATGGCTCGCATATTAATGAGAAATCGATAAGTAATTTGATCGATATAACAGAATCGATCATATCGGTGATATAGCACGAAGAGGCTTGTTGGTCGGCTAGAGACCGACCATACCTCCTCGCGTCTAACCCACTACTTTTTAAAACTAATGTCTTACTCTTCCGGTGCACTCTCATTCCATAGTTTGGGATCCCTTATCTCCGATGAGTCGTCACGGTAAGGAAATATTCCATTCCACACCTCGCGAGTGAGGGAGATGTTGAGCGAATTTATAGCTCTTTCATAGTGGTATCTTACTGATTTCTTCATCTCTCGCCTAAGTTGCGCGGGGCGAATCTCGAATTCAGCCCTACGAAACATAGAAAACATCGTAGGGGTTTTTCTTTCCAGGTACAAGTAGTCCGCCTTTCGGCGAAATGTCCTACGCTATGGCTCGCCTATGCATTATTCTATTTCAATATGACCTTAAACATGACTAAAAGCCGACACGTAGGAAGGAATATAATAAATTCTGAATATTTTTGTACACATACTATTTATTTAATAACGAACACGTATTGTCATATTTTCTATCAAATAAAGAATATACACAATTTTTTTAATGTGAGATATTATATCAATTTCAAATAGCAACAATCATGAATATATTAGTTTTTACGTGTAACAAATAATTGTTCGAAAATAAGAACAAAACTTCTATGTAATAAAATAAAAATATTTTTTTAAAGTAAATCGTCCTAAAATAATATCTTCCGACTTAAATATTAAAAATAGTAATTTTAATATTATAAACAATAATATATTTTATTTTGTTATAAAATATTATATAAATTAATGACCATAAATATTAATAGATTTCAAATATTTATTTATTATAATGTACATTTTGATCATGCTGAGTAGAGTTGTAAAAATACGAGGAACGATATATTTTTAATTTGAGATAATAATATTATTGTTATCATAAAAATATATTTTATTACTATAATAAAAAAATATTCGCATCATAGCGCGGACATAACCGAGTAATTTCGGGTATTTATCTACTTGAGTATAATATTAATAATCAAGAAAATCTAATTCATTAAAGTAAGAAAAAATATCTATAACAAAAGTTCCATTCAAATTCTGCAAACTTTTTCTTCCTTTGACTGATAATACTTTTGCTGCCAGTTCCTTCTGCTAACATGATCTGGAAAGTATCACATTCTTCATGCATGAAAGTTATTATTAACAAATAAAAAAATTGGTTCTGATGAAAGGTGTTACGAACTTATAATCCAACCATTTTAAAAAAAAAAAATGTATTAATAGGACACAAAGCCAGAGTAAAAGTAATTAAGCTGGAAGCTTAGTTGGAGACCATGATTAAGTTAGTGAAACTTGTATTATTTTAGCTACCTAGTTAATGGAATGAGTCATGACACGTGCAATGTAATTAAATTTAGTGGACCCAAAATGCAAACAAAGAGTTCGATCGATAGGCATATTGAAATGTTTAATGTGGTGCTGGCTTGGCATGCCTGTTTTTTCTTGTAACCTTTTATTACTCGAGGCCATTTACTGTGCCCCTCAAATGTCCACCAAAATTTTCTCACAATAGTAATTCATGATTAATCTATTAATTAGTATTTTGGATTAACGATTAATTCATGATTATTAAAATTTTAATATATAATTAAAGTCCATATCAATTGATGATTAATTCAAAGTAATTAAAAATAAATAATTATGAATTAATTTTTAATCCAAAATACTAATTCATGGATTAACCATGAATTACTATTGTGAGAAAATTTTGGTGGACATTCGAAGGGCATAGTATAATTTTCCTTATTACTCCAACAATATACATGGCCTAGTTGTATTTTATACCTCTTTAACTTTTTTTCGTATATTGTATTTATTTTTTTCATCTCTACACCTTTTTCATGTTGGTACTATCCGATGGCCAAAAACAAGAACCAGAACCATTCCAAATCATGGATGGACAATTACCCAACTTGTCAACATCGTTAGCATACAAAAGCTCATCTGAGTACAGACTAGAATTGGGGAGCAGAGTTGAATGGAAAATGAAAACTTCACGCAAAGTGCGACATTTCATCTGCATTTTGAATGTGCTTTTCAAAACGTATAGCTACAAAAAAAAGTTGTCCACATAACCTCAACTCAACTATCCTTTGGGGCAGTGTAAGTTTACAGTTGGAAGTTTAGCTTAGCTCATCACTTGTCCATAGGTGCGTACATGCCTACTCGTTTTTATGGTCTTATTTCGACCGGAAATCGGCGAGTCCGGGTTAAATGTTGTGCGCAAAATATCAAAGATTATGGTTGCAAATCACCACTTTCATCAAGCGGAATACCAAATTTGTTGGATTAGCATAGTTATCTTCCGTTTAGGCTTCAAAAGGAACGCAATCAACGAAATAATTAAAGAAAAAAAATATTGAATGTTGTGTAATTAACAAACTTTCGAGTAAATGGAGAAGGTTCGGTGGTCCTCCATCCATTGGTGCCAATGGGACTTGAACCCATTGGTTGCCACAAAATCAGTAATTAACAAACTTTCAAACATGGTTGCCACAAAATCAGTAATTAACAAACTTTCAAACATGGTTGCCACAAAATCAGTGATATTAAATAAAAAAATAGATCAACTATGAACAAAAATAGTTCAATAAGTTTCTCTCGGTGTCTGACCCTTTTTGATGGAGCTCAATCTTCTTGTTGTCGAGATGCAGTTGACGAGCATCCATCTCCCAACTTGATGGTGGTCTGCTTCTACCGGCGCTCTACTTTGGGGGTGACGAACTGGATGATGGAGATGGCGAGATAATCCTTTGTTGTGAAGTCCTTTTTCTTTCTATCCGGCGATGGCTTCTCGATAATCCTAGTTGTTGGTTGATAACAGATTTTTTCTATTCCTAATCCTAGATGTAGTTAGGATTTTTCCTTTTCTTTCTTTCTTCGTTAATTTGTAATTCAATTTTCTTGAATGAATATCGCATCATAATTTATGATGCCTTCAAAAAAATTAATCGCCTCCTTTTGGTCCTTTCTTATAAATGTATTAGATGAAGTTATATTGTCTGGCTGAAACCCAATACCTATGATATCTTGTGCTAAGTACCACTAGGCTACGGAGCCATTAGTATTGTTGTATGATATTAATTATTTTCTTCCAAGGTTCAAATAAAAAATTATGGTGTTAACCAGCAAGGCGGGTCCTGTATTTTGAGAGGTCTTTGACGATTACTAATACAATGCCTATAGTTGTGAATATGGAGGCCTTGTAAGTTGTGATTGTTCTCTTTTCAACGCCTAATTGCAAACTTAGTACTTATCGTATATGCAAATAAATATATATCGTCTAGTTTACCCGCTCTTTTACTTTGCATATATCTTTATTTCTTGTGGAATCACATTATCATGATTATTAATTATTATATTTTGTGACGTGGATTCATCTTATCCATTAATTTTGTATTTTTCAAGACCTTTGAACCGTTAGGGTTAATTGTTTCGTTTGATCTCATTCATTCATTTTTTTGTTTGATTTTTTGAAGATCGTATTCTATGCAGTCATTTGTGTGTCATTATTTCACAACAACTTTGAAGCCTTCTCCTTAAGTCATATCATCTTTGATATTTTAAATCTAGACCGTACGATTAAAATCGGATGGTTGATAGTAAATCTTATGTCTACGCGGCAAATAATATGAAATTTTTTGTTAAATTTCTTTTGCCACACACAAATTATACAATTTTGTTATTTAATAAATCTTTTTGTTAGTATTTAATATTTTCATGTGATCTATTTCTCTCTAATCCAATTAATAAATATATATATTTTAATACGAAACATTGTAATATTTTTACTATTAGTTATATTAATAATATTTTAAGAACTTCAGTTTCAAAAATTCGTCAAGTATATGCACTTGAATTTTATTTTTATTTTGACATCCATATTAATATAGTTCATACGTAATATTTTTTATTTGAATTTATGAAAAAATTATGTAACAAAACAATGCAAAATAACACACATCTTATGTCCATATGACAAAGAATATGAAAAGTTTTGGTAAACTATTTTTTTGACACACACAAGTTATATAATTTTGTTATTTAATAATTTTTTTTGTTAGTATATTATATTTAGAAATATATTTCTTTCTCATCCAATATAATATGAAACATTGTAACATTTTTTTTAAGTTATATTAATAATATTTTAAGAACTTTAGTTCAAAAATTTGTCAAGTACATTCACTCGAATTTTCTCTTTATTTTGACATCCATATTAATATACTTCATACATTATATTTTTTATTTCAATTTATGAAAAAACTATGGAAGAAAATATAATGCAAAATAACACATATAATTAATTAAATAATTATATTTAAATAGTTATTTTTTATGATTATTATAATAGTTAGAATAATATATTGCTAGATATATTACTAGGGTCATCCTATGGTAGGATATTTTTTCAATTCTTATACAAAGTATGAAGGGTATTTTGGGTATTTGTCAATCATCTCTTTTAATTAATACTTAATGCAAGGCATGATTTCATGTGTACGGTGTACCCTTATGTATACTTTGTTAATTTTTTGTTAATTTCATAAATACCTCTTTCAATTCTTATACAAAACATCATAACCTCATGTATACCCCTAAAAAACGTGAAATTTCATAAATACCTCTATAAAACCCTTCAAATATCATGGATACCCTAAAATTAAACTTGTAATTAATACTTTGTTAATTTTTTGTTTTACCATTATATCAATATAGTAGTTACTTAAAATTTTGAGAATAATATTGATTTCAACAATGATTTTTGTAAATAAATTATGAGATAGAATTGACAATATTTGATTATCATGATTTTAAATATTATTTTAGAGCAAAAGTCATTCATTATCATAGAAAATAATTTTAAAACATAGATAATTGACATATTACTAACGAGAAAGATATTGATGGTTTTTAAATGATATAATAGGGATATATATGATATTTTAAGAATTTTATAGGGTTAACCATCATATTTGAAGGGTTTTGAAGGGACGTCCGTGATATTTGATAGGGTACTCATGAAATTTCACATTATTGAGGGGTATATGTGAAATTATGATGTTTTACAGGGGTACACGTGAAATTAGTTGCGCCTTAATGCAGTGCTTGAATAGGAAAATTAATTTCATTGACAAATTAGAAGATATCTAATTAGTTACAAATACCCAAAATACCCTTTTAAGTCCTACCATAGAATCACCCATATTACTAAGTATGTTATATTTGTGTTTTTATTTTTTATAACTTTAAAATATAAATAATTTCTTAAACTTATAAATATGTTTCAAAGAATATTGTTATTTTTAAGTTGTAAATTTAAAAATATCATATGATGTCGAATAATTTTTAATCACATTTTTCTAAATTAAATCTTAATATTATTTTCATTGTTTAATGTAATGTTGTGTATTGTTTTCATTGTTTTGTTTTTCAATAAAATTTTTTATCAGTACCTTACAATTGATTTTGTGTCTTGAGTATATTGGTTGTATTGTTCAATGTTTCTATACTTATAGTCACTGTTCTAAATATCACTGATATAGACCGGTATGTCGGTTTCATATCTCTAATCAGTGCATCTCTGTTACGATATGCCCCGTATCGGTTGAATAAATCGGTCGACTGATACACGGACCGATATGGGCCGATATTTGGACCGATTTGAACCGATTTGGATTTAAAACATAATTTATTTTGAATATTATTTTGGGCTGACCCATCTTTTAATAATATTTTTGGCCCAATTATTTCTATCTTTTTCATTCTTTATCTAATATTTTTGGTAATGAAATCGATTTTGACCCGGACGAGATTCGATTTGAAGGAAATGCAGTTTCACATCTACGGTAAAATCGTACGTATAAGGATATATGAACATGGCAGTTCATAGAAATATAACATGTGTATTAGATGCACATATGTATATATGATATACATAATTAGATTGATAAGATAAGATTTTAGGAAAAATCTGTTTGGAATATTTTTACTAAAACGGACATAACGTTCGCATACCAACACCGATTTGGATGATCCAACTCTCATAAGTTATATAATTAGATTATCTACAACTTTCATATTCAGTGGAAAAATATTTGAATAACGTAGGACGTTCATTCCAATGAAATACACGAAAGGTTGCGGCAGTTCGACGAAAGAACGCGAATGTTTACTACAACAAGCATAACTTTCGGACTGGATATCCAAATTGGATAAATAAGAATTTGTTGGAAAGGTGATAAGATCATCTAGAAGTTTCGTTCAGAAAGTTCCTGTTAATTACGGACCTAAGTCGGTCGAAATTCTAGTTTAGTGAAAGTGTGTCTGCTGATTCTGCAGGAGACACATCTTTTGATCAAATCTTCTGGAAACTTGTCATTTCATGCATATAAAAGTATCATTTGATTGATTAAAGAGTGTCTATTTACTGGTGAAGGAATACGAGTTATTCTATAAATAGGACCCTAATCTCACTCAATCAAATAAATCTAAGCAACCATTATTTCCACTAATTAATCCAGTAATTAAGAGAGAGAAAATTTCGCCGGAATTCTCCATTGATTCCGGCAAGAGTTTAAGCAAGAGTGATTACGAGGCGTCTAGGCAGTTTCGTGATTATCCGACGACTCCCGTTTCGCGGTGGATACGAGTAGAGGTACGTATACGTTTGCGTACTAACGAGTTAAGTTCATCAACCGACGAGAAAACGAACGGAGAAAGACGACCGGTTTGGGCGTGGGACGAACCGGTACGAGCGAAAAGGTGCGAACAAAAAGGTGCGACGTGAACGGAAGTGAAGGCTTCGCAGCGACAAACCCTTCGTAAGCGATCAATTTCGCTACGTACAAATATTACGTTTATTAGATTTACGTTATATTAGTTATAGGCAATTTGATAAACAAATCGTAGATGAGATCTCGGGGATTTGTACTCCGTCGAGTCCAATAATTATCCGCTGCGCGGACTCGATGGGGTGTAGATAATCCAACAGTGGTATCAGAGCGAACGTCATACGGTTTGCGTTATCAAATCGCAAGAAAAATGATTAATATCATATGTAGGGTCATTTTAGTAAATTTTCCCAAAATTGAAACCTAAAATAAGATTTTAAAGTCAAATTCACAAGTAATCGAATGGTAAAATATTATAGGATAATTACTGGTACCATTTAATGTCTTGAAAATAGTTTTGCTTCGAAACGAACAAAGAATTCCTTATTTGACTACAAAACTTTAGAATTTTATTTTTATAATTCAATTTAATACATGAAAACCTTGTGAATATAAAACCTAGTAAGTTGATGTATGACACAACAAATACCTCATAGCGAAATTTGAAATGATAGAATTTTGCGTAATTATAAACTAACTAGATGTCTCCCATATAAACAGTTGTCATGTTTGTTTACAAATATACGTGTGGATTGGGCCTTCGTCAGGCATGCGTATACGCGTAGTTCAATAGGACAATAAGCTTTAGTATAATTTAAATGTGGATTGGGCCTTCGTCAGGCATGTTTAAATTTAAACTAGTTGATACGTTTAGTATGGTTTTAGTTTAGATATTCAAGTTATTCGGATTAATTGGATAAGACATAGTTGAAATACACACACAGAATTTTGAATTACATACGATATAATTTAAATACTGAAATTTCATAAAGTTTGAGAGTCGCATATGATGCGATTGGATATGATCCTACCTAAATAACGAGATCCCACTCGATAGGCCTTCGTCACTTGTGGGAGGATTGTAATATATGGTTCTCAAGGTGTTATCGGATTATGAATCCCGAATCGATCATGAGGGTGATTGTTTTGAGAAAAGTGACACAAATAACCCTATTAAATAAAGCATATAGAATTAATACGCACAGTTAATTAATTAATCATTATTATGTTTTAGGAATCATGTCTAGTAACAATACCAGTTCCATATCGATTCAATCGTTATTGGAGAAAGAGAAACTTGTTGGTAGGAATTTTCTAGATTGGCACCGTAACCTTAGAATCGTTCTAAGGCATGAAGATCTAATAAGTGTATTAGAAACGCCAATAGTGGAAGTGGCTAATCCAACAGAAGTTCAAAAGGCAGAGTTGAAAGTACTCAGAGGCAAATCGAATAATGTAACATGCCTTATGTTAGCATGTATGGATGCAAGTTTTCAAAAGAAGTTCGAAAACTCCGATGCATATACGATAAACAAACGTCTCCTTGAAATGTTCGAGGAGCAAAAGAGACTTGAACGGTTCAATACTCTTAAAGGTTTGGTTAATTGTAGAATGGCACCAGGGTCGTCAGTTAGCACGCATATGCTAAAGATGCAGGATTTCCTTGACCGTCTAGAGAAATTCGACGAAGTAATCTCGGCAACATTGCAACAGGATTTGATCCTTTGTTCATTACCGTCGACATTTGCCTCATTCGTGACGAACTATCACATGCATTTGATGAACAAGACGATCCCCGAATTACATGGGATGCTGAAGAATTATGAATCGGAAATGATTACGACGGGTCCTAAAAACCGCGGCGGATCGAATGATGTCTTAATGATTCAATCAGGAAATCGTAAAAGAAACAACTCAAAAGGTGCATCAGGTTAGGGCTCTAAGAAGAAGCCGAAACTGAATAACAAAGGGAAATCCGAGAAGAATAAGAAACATGACGATGATAAATGTTTTCATTGTGAAAAGACGGGCCATTGGCGCCGCAACTGCAAGGTATTTCTCGAAGAGTCGAGGAAGAACAAAGGGAAAGCCGTAGCGGCCGGTACCGCAGGTATGTCTGTTATAGAAATTAATATTTCTACTATGAATAATTGGGTATTAGATACTGGTTGTGGAACTCATATTTGTCGTAATGTGCAGATCCTAGGAAATAGTAGACGATTGAAGTCTGGTGATGTAGATCTCCGCGTTGGAAATGGAGCAAAGGTTGCGGCTTTTGCAATAGGAGAAGTGGATCTAGCATTACCAAGTGGATTTAATATAGTATTAAATAAATGTTTTTATGTACCTAGTTTATGTAAAAATATAATAAGCGTGTCTAAATTAGCGAATGATGGCTATGAATTTGTTATTAGGAATGATGAATTTGTGATATGTAAAGACAATAATATTTATGCTAATGTAGTTATTGAGAATGGTCTTTATGTGTTAGATTTAGATAAATTTAATAAATCCATCTATAACGTGAATGAATCTCGGAATAATCCTAAAGTTGGTAATCAAACTTACTTTTGGCATTGTCGTTTAGGTCATATAAATGAGAAATGCATCTCGAAACTCCATAAAGATGGTTTACTCGACTCATTTGAATTTGATTCATATGGGAAATGCGAATCATGTTTACTTGGCGAAATGATAAAAATGCCGTTTTCGAAGAAAGGTCAACGGTCCACGGAGCTATTAGAACTAATACATTCAGATGTATGTGGTCCAATGAGCATCGAGGCAAGAGGAGGTTATCGTTACTTCATCACATTTATTGACGATTATAGTAGATATGGCTATGTCTATTTAATGCGTCTTAAATCAGAATCTTTTGAAAAGTTCAAAGAATTCCAAAATGAAGTAGAGAACCAGCTTGGCAAGAAAATCAAAGCTCTTCGATCTGATCGAGGAGGCGAGTATTTGAGCTATGAGTTTGACGATCATTTAAAAGATTGTGGAATTGTTTCACAACTTACTCCACCTGGCACACCACAATGGAATGGCGTATCTGAAAGGAGAAATCGTACCCCATTAGATATGGTTCGATCAATGATGAGTCAAACTAGTCTTCCAAAATTGTTTTGGGGATATGCACTTTTGACCGCGGCTTATTTGATAAATCGCTTACCTTCAAAGTCGGTTGAAAAGACACCATATGAGCTATGGCATGGAAAAACTCCATTATTGTCTTTTATTAAAATCTGGGGATGCGAAGCATATGTCCAAAGAATGATTTCTGACAAGCTCGATCCCAAATCAGACAAATGTCTATTTGTCGGTTATCCTAAAGAAACAAGAGGATACTATTTTTACAATCCAGCTGAAAATAAAGTTTTCGTGGCACGAAGAGGTGTCTTCTTAGAGGAGGACTTTATCTCTTCGCACAATGGAGGAGCAAAAATAGATCTTGATGAAATTCGAGATACCGAAATAGAAGTTGAACCGACGATGATTGATTCAGAACCGTCAAATGTTGACTTAGCTGAATCAAGTACACAAGTCATTGTACCTTCTCGTCGATCTAGTAGGATTCGCCATGAACCTGAACGCTATGGTTTTATCATAACCTATAATGGCGACATCGAGTTCATTGATGATGAACCGAAATCCTACAAAGATGCGATTAAAGGTATAGATTCCAACAAATGGCTCGAAGCCATGAAATCAGAAATCCAGTCCATGTATGATAATCAAGTTTGGAACTTGATAGATAAACCTCCAGGGGTCACACCCGTTGGATGTAAATGGGTTTTCAAGAAGAAAATAAATATTGATGGAAATGTGCAAACTTACAAAGCACGGCTTGTCGCGAAAGGTTTCAAACAAATCCATGGTATTGACTATGATAAAACGTTTTCCCCGGTAGCCATGCTTAAGTCTATTCGCATACTACTTGCTATAGTTGCATACTATGATTATGAGATATGGCAAATGGACGTTAAAACCGCATTTCTTAACGGAAATTTAATAGAGGATGTGTACATGCCACAACCCGAAGGTTTTATCGATCCAAAAGATGCGAATAAAGTTTGTAAGTTACAACGATCCATTTATGGATTGAAACAAGTATCTCGAAGTTGGAATATACGATTTGATGAAGTTATAAGCGAGTATAATTTTATCAAAAACGTAGATGAACATTGTGTATACAAGAAGGTAAGTGGGAGCCGTATTGTGTTTCTTGTTCTTTATGTGGACGATATATTGCTCATAGGAAACGATATTCCGATGCTTACGGAAGTTAAAAAATATTTAACGAGTCGTTTCGCTATGAAAGACTTAGGCGAGGCAGCTTATATATTAGGCGTAAAAATCTATAGAGATAGATCTAAAATACTCCTTGGTTTAAGTCAACGTACGTATATTGACAAGGTATTGCATAAATTTGCAATGGAAAATTCCAAGAAGGGATTTATACCTATGTCGCATGGTATTAATTTCTCGAAAAATCAATGTCCGACATCGATTGAAGATAAGAAATTAATGTCTGATGTTCCATACGCTTCGGCGGTAGGATCCATCATGTATGCCATGATATGTACTCGTCCAGACGTATCATATGCCTTAAGCGTTGTTTCACGCTATCAATCGAATCCTGGTGAAGCACATTGGATTGCGGTTAAATCTATCCTTAAATACTTACGTAGAACAAAGGATCTCTTTCTTGTGTATGGTGGTACTAGTGAAGAGCTAATCGTTAAAGGATATACCGACGCTAGTCTTCAAACATGTATTGATGACTTTAGGTCTCAATCAGGTTATGTGTTTTGTCTAAATGGCGGTGCGGTAGTTTGGAAGAGTTCCAAACAACATACGATAGCTAATTCCACTACAGAAGCGGAATATATCGCAGCTTCGGAAGCAGCAAAAGAAGCGGTTTGGATGCGTAAATTCATCCCGGAACTTGGAGTAGTCCCAAGCATTATGAAACCCATTGGCGTATATTGCGACAATTCGGGTGTGATCGCTCAAGCTAAAGAACCTAGATCACATCACCGTTCTAAACATATTCTCCGGAAGTTTAATTTGATTCGTGAAATTTTGCAACGCAAGGAAGTTGCCATAATGAAAGTTAATACTGGCGACAACGTGGCGGACCCGTTTACGAAACCATTAGCTCAAGCCAAGCATGATAGGCATACTCACAACATTGGTTTAAGATATCTAGAGGAGGAATTAAATTAGGGATTATATTAGCTATCTCATCCCAATATTCCTTAGTAATTTCGTAAACGATGTATTATTAGTTCTATAAATAAATGTAATCAACAAATGTAAAAACTTTTTATTTTGATTTAATAAAATATTTAGTTTTGTTTATTCTACAATTTAGCTTTATTTTAACTTGTGTGTGGGGTTATATAATTAGTTATATTAATCCAGATTTATATCTCGAAATATGAGCGTTTAGTATAATAAGATTTACTAAGTAAAGACGTCGTATATTAAATACTTACAATAAATGTTATTTAAAACGAAATTTAATAAGAGTATATATTTCGAAATTGTCCCTATTTATGATTAGGATATTTAATGAGTTAAATATATTCTATTATATGATAATAGACTAACATGATTAGTATATTTGCCGAGGTGATGATTCAGCTTTACTAATCATTGACAAAAGAGCGTGTCAAATCGGAAATATAGTTACATATAGTTGATATGTATGGACTTGACCAAAAGGTGCGAATTCATAACATGGTTTAGTCATTAAAAATGAATCGCAGCGAATAGGTTTTGGTAGCTTCATACTTGAGATAACACTTGATTAATTTTTATACGTAGTTGCATACTTTGATATAGTTAACATTATTCCGTAAATGGGTAATAAGGCTATCATTGGGTGTGTCACGAAATATGAATATTAATGTGATTATCAAGATATGAATTGTTCATTTCGAAAGAAATAGATATTTTGTTGGCCACCGATTGAATTAAATTAACATGTGCACAAATTGATATTGATCAATTGTTAAATTAATTCATGAGAAATCGGAAAAACATTAAGTCAATTACATAAAGGGGATGACTATCACCATGCCTCGTCATTGACGGATATCGCGAATAAGAGAACCAAAATCGTATATCGAGATTAGGTATAAATGATGAAAGTCATTTAAATTCAATTTAACATGGCTACATGATGGAGTGACTAGATCCCGCTCATAAGCTTGTAAGACTTAGGCATAAGTTTACGGCCATCATTAAGTTGAACCTACACGGTCACACATAGAAATGAGACAAGTCGGGCTCGAACAATAAGTATATAGGATATACATAAACTCTCTAAAAATTATACATATATATGATATGTATAGTACGTTTTACGTAGATATAAAATTGAGTGGGAGACTGAAGGAAATGCAGTTTCACATCTACGGTAAAATCGTACGTATAAGGATATATGAACATGGCAGTTCATAGAAATATAACATGTGTATTAGATGCACATATGTATATACGATATACATAATTAGATTGATAAGATAAGATTTTAGGAAAAATCTGTTTGGAACATGTTTACTAAAACGGACATAACTTTCGCATATGAACACCGATTTGAATGATTCAACTCTCATAAGTTAGATAAGTAGATTATCTACAACTTTCATATTCAGTGGAAAAACATTTGAATAACGTAGGACGGTCATTATAATGAAATACACGAAAGGTTGCGGCAGTTCGACGAAAGAACGCGAACGTTTACTAAAACTAGCATAACTTTCGGACTGGATATCCAAATTGGATAAACTCAGATTTGTTGGAAAGGTGATAAGATCATCTAGAAGTTTCGTTCAGAAAGTTCCTGTTAATTACGGACCTAAGTGGATCGAAATTCCAGTTTAGTGAAAGTGTGTCTGCTGATTCTGCAGGAGACACATCTTTTGATCAAATCTTTTAGAAACTTGTCCTTTCATGCATATAAAAGTATCATTTGATTGATTAAAGAGTGTCTATTTACTGGTGAAGGAATACGAGTTATTCTATAAATAGGACCCTAATCATATCATTCAATTCAATCTAAGAAACCATTATTTCCACTAATTAATCCAGTAATTAAGAGAAAGAAAAGTTCGCCGGAATTCTCCATTGATTCCGGCAAGAGTTTAAGCAAGAGTGATTACGAGGCGTCTTGGCCGTTTCGCGATTATCCAACGACTCCCGTTTCGCGGTGGATACGAGTAGAGGTACGTATATGTTTGCGTACTAACGAGTTAAGTTCATCAACCGACGAGAAGACGAACGGAGAAAGATGACCGGTTTGGGCGTGGGACGAACCAGTACGAGCGAAAAGGTGCGAACGAAAGGGTGCGAACGAAAAGGTGCGACGTGAACGGAAGTGAAGGCTTCGCAGCGACAAACCCTTCGTAAGTGATCAATTTCGCTAGGTACAAATATTACGTTTATTAGATTTACGTTATATTAGTTATAGGCAATTTGATAAACAAATCGTAGATGAGATCTCGGGGATTTGTACTCCGTCGAGTCCAATAATTATCCGCTGCGCGGACTTGATGGGGTGTAGATAACCCAACAAGATTTTCATTAGGGGCACCCGCATCTACACCGATGGTTAATGAACACGATTTTTTGATTTAGTTTATTGTATGTTATAATTTTAAATGTATCTTTAGTTTGACTTGAAATTTATATGTATTATTGAATTTTGAATATTAATCATGTAAAATTTAAATTAGTTTAAGAAACTCAATATAAATTAATGTTATAATAATCAATTTAATATATTAATACTAAAAAGTACAGTACCGCTATACCACTGATATTTTCCGCTTTGAATCCGCTATGTCAGTCATATCTCTTATCGGTGACGAACCGATCTGTAAGCGATATGCGATATCTGTAACATTGCTTATAGTCCATGAATTATCGTGAGCAACAATGATATCATTTGTGATTTTTTTCATAAAATTGTGTTATGGTTTGGATATTATTTATTTGCTTAAATATATGTATTAAAATTTGATTTAAAATGAGTTACTTTCTACCATAACATAACATAATTGTAAAATATATTCTTGATTATAGTTAAATTAGTTATATAACATGATGAGATTAATATAACATCAAATAATTTTATTTTACTATAATATTGCCATTTTTATCATAAAAATTATCATTCATAATAAAATGAAAAATATAATTATTATGATCGTCGCGTATCGCGAGTATTCTCCTAGTATTAGTGTAATGTAAAGGAAATAAATGGATCAGTTGTACACACAATTAAATTGATAAAGATGACGAAGATTCATATGATTGTGCCGTTATGCATGGACCTTCCAAGATTATATTCAAAATAAAGACAATAAAAGAGGTAAACATTCTATTATCATTCATTCAAAGAAGGGATGCTGTTTGGATGTAATCTGATTAGAGTAATTTCATGATATAGGACCTTTTTAAAAAGTACTTTGGATATTTATAATAAATTAGATGTTTTCTAGTTTGTCAATCAAATTATTTTCCTATTCGAATATTGTATTGATTATTATTTAAAATAGATGATTCAAAGATATCTAAAATATCCTTTTTAATTTGTACAATAATTGAAAATATCCTACTATAAAATCACCCATCTACTTAATTATTCTCCTGAACCTCTATGTTGAATTCAATGCTTCCATGTTTGATTAATGTTTACAAGGATAATAGAATGAACAAACATCTGTGTTGATGAGAGACTTCATAAGAAGAGGCTTATTTGACGAAATGTCCATAGAAGCACAATTTTATTTGTTCCCTTTCAGGGCTACCTTCAATTAGATTTTGTAACAAATTGCAAAGAAATATAGGAGAGATATGAGCTTTCTAATTTCGTTTTATATTTCCATTAATTTCTCATTATCTCTCATCCTCGAGTGGACCTCCTGAGCGAACTTGCTGGTGGAGATGCGTCTTTGCCGAGGGGCATACTAGCTTTAAAAGTTACGCATTACGACTTCGTGCGCAAACTGCTCCACTTGTATTCTCGAGCAAGCTAATTCGCACTAAGAGTTTTATTAACAATGATTGTACTTATCTTTTATTTTAAACTCTATCTTTATACAATCTTCTTATCATGCATCATAACAATGGCTTCAACCATTATATTATGATACGTAACAAAACGTGAACCGTTGAATTAACAATTGATTTTTTTACGACTATGATTTTTTGCAGACCTTCATGTGTTCGTTATTTTACAACTATATTTGAACAATTTTAGAAAGTCACATCACTTACAGTGATGATATGTCATATTATTATTCGTTAAGTGTAAGTTAATATTGTACCAATTGTAATTCATTTAAGGATATTTTTCAAATAATCCCCCCTAGTTTTCTTGAATTTGTAAAAAAAAAAACTCACTTTTTGGAAACTCCAAAACCCCCCTCTAAACAACGTTTCATTTTCATTTACCCCCTTATAATAGAGATATTTCATGGTGTTAATTTTTTTTTACAAAAAATACCCTCTATTTTCCATATTTAAATTTATTAAACGTCTTTTTGTATTATTTTATTAATTTAAAAATCTCCATAAATATTTTTTAACATACACTAATTAAAAAAAAACACTATGTCATGTACATAATTTTAATATTTTATTTATTATATATTTTGTCAGGCAAAACTAGCGTTAAATAAATACATACCTATACATTTTTTATTTTTTATATATTTTAATATTTTATTTTATATCAATTTTTTCTTTATTTTGAGTTCCATATTATCTAATTTCCAACATTTTTTTCTCTAGCTTAAAGTTGTGAACACAATTATGCGAGAAAATACAATACAAAAGTAAGTATAATTACATTAGTAACTTTTAAGCTTAATTAGTATTGTTCCCAAAACTACAATTTAAAGAAAAACGTACACAATACTAAGTAGCTTATAAACTTTCATGTTATTTTTTTCAAAAACTAATAAAAATGAAAGATTTGAATTTACCAAACACAAATAATTTGTTAGGCTTACAATATATATTTTTTCAAAAAATAATAAAAATAAAGATAAAAGTTTACTAACACGAATAACTTCTTAAACTTATAAAATGTACATATACTATTATTCTTATTATAAGAAATGTAAATTTAAAATAATATTATGATATTAAATAATTTCTAATTATGTTGCTTAGTTAAAAAAATATTAGTTTTTAATTGTGTCATGTTTACGTAGTGGACCATCCCTACAAGATAATTTTGTTGATAATTCTAAATATTTAATGTAATACCATGTACATATTAATGTATGAAATAAAAGATGTTAGTATTATATATTTAATGTCGTGCAAAGTCTACATATATATTGTATGGTTCGGTACTTCTATATTTAATATTGCTTGAACTGTTGTGAATAACAATGATATATTAATGTTGTCATTTAAAATTTTTTTTGTATTATAACACAAAGATAATTATATCTTGGTACTAACATATGTATAATTAATCACTTGCTAGCATAATACAAAATAATCATGAAATTAGATATTTATACTTAGACGAGTTATAAAATATAATGAACTCAATATATTGTTCAATATATTATGATATAATTTTATTTTTAAATGATATTGTCTTTAACATCGTAAATAGGAGATTCGTATAAAAATGAAAAATATAATTACCATACTTGCCGCGTGTGAGAGCACAATTCTAGTTAACATTAAAACTAGCTATTAAAATATATTTTTCGACAATTTATTTTTAAGTTACACATGATATTTATTATTTTGTTGTTTATTTTTATTATTTGATATTAGCTTTTCATGTAAAAATATATGATACATGGAATATAAAATCATATAGATATAACATAAAGTCTTTTTTTTGTTTGTTTTTAAATTAGTATACCTTAAAAAATATTTATGATTTCTTAAAATCTATATAAAATACCAAAATTGATTTAATAAAATTAAATACGAAATATAGAGAAATATTTTGGTCTCAACATTTTTGAATCCTGTAGGAATAAATTAAATGAAACAAAAGGCGAGGGCTTTTTTAAAATTTTCAAGAAAGCTAAGTTGTTTTTTTAGAATTTCCCTTTTATTTTGTTTTATACTAGGGTCCTATATATTTAAGCCCTGTGTGAATGGTCGTTGAAGATGAAGAAGAATGGTGGTTTAGAAAATTAAGAAGAAACATAAATGCTGACATGAGCTTAACTTGATTCCCGCAATCATGTTGGGCACAAGGCCTAATTAATCCCCTTTCTTGGTAGAACCGCAACCTCTAACTCTAATCATCTTCCTAATTATAAATTCTTAAATTCATAAACTTTAACCTAGCCATAGCCTGATAGCCGCTAATACATCTTCTTTTTGCTTGGTCAGTGCATTAGTTACAATTAAGCCTGAATAAATGTGATTTGTCAATTCTGATTACGGAAGAGCTACTAAACTAGGTGTTAAATTGAATATTATTTTGGGTGATTAAAGAATTATCTTAGCCTGTATTAGGTCAAGAAACTTTCAGTCCTAAGGAATTGCTTTGATGCCATGCACATGCCTTCATGCAGGTATCCTAAGTTTGGAAGCAGAATCTTCAAATAGACCATCCAAATTAATTTAATTATATTTAAACTTCACATACAATTTACGAACCTACTAATTAAGTTGTATTTCAATTTCAATTATTCACCACTGTATAATTTCTTTTCTCGAGTAAAAGTACTGTCTAAAAAATTAAACTACTTTCATTTATATGGCATTATAAAATCATCAGCTTAAGCAAAGTATGAGAGCTTGATCATCATTGATATTGCTTTATAATTGAATTTTAAATAACCCAAAAAACTGAGCTAATTATTGTGGTATAGTACAAGATTAGCAATTTTATAAAATTTATTTTTTTAATTTATAATTTTAAAAAATTTGATATGCTAACTTTAGAAAGAAAATCCAACCTTAAAAGAGCCGTTCTTTTCCTGTAAAGTTGCTCGCCAACATGCAACCCATAGGCGTCGCATGATTTTAACAATATAAATTACTTGCTTTTTTAGTTTTTTATTCTCTTTTGTATTTTTTAATGTTTTGGTTCAATTATTGCATTGCACTGAAAAATATTAGAAACTTGCAATTATTTTAACAAGACAATATTTTATTTGTGCCTCAATGGAGCATGGACCACTATATTATAAATTCATATCCAACCTAATATATAACTCTGAATAAAATTGAATTCTTGTAAATCAATGTACATATTGAGTATCAATATATATTTTGTGTGATTAATTAATATTATTTTTCCTATTTATATGTACAGATGACATATAGTGCTGTAATTGAGGAAGTATATACATTTCTGAAGGAAATCTTCATTGACAGAAGGCATTTAAATGCATTTTGCTCAGTAAAGTAGAAAAACTACTTGCACATCTCTCAAAAAGTATTTTGTAGTTACCACTTACAACACTATTTTTCTTGCATGATTTTCACTATCTTGAATAATAATTACAACAAATAAACTTTTTATGCATTTATACATGAACTTCATTTCAATCAAATATCCATGTCTCTCTAGGGTATACACACACAAATGTTAATTATTATTTGTCATTTGACTCAACCAATTTGAACAGTCAACACTCCCCTAGCATAGGGAATGCAGTTTAATCCATCTCCATCTCATTCCATACAACAAATCATGTAATGACTCAAAAAATCAACACTACATAATATATATTCTCTTAAGAATATAACCTTATTATTAATTATTAATTAATTAGTATTAAATATTTGTAAAGATTGCATTTTAGTTAGATTGATGTGCATTAATTTACTTTTACCGAATTAAGTAGTGCTAAATCATAAATTTCTCCATTAATAATTCTAACTAGAGAATACCTAACTGTGTATAAAAATATGTGTTTACTTTTATAACTTCGTAGGGCGAGAATTTTTTTTTTCTTTCCCTACATTTTTTTATGTGAAATAAATAATTATCAAAGTACATTTATTGTTTACATGCATTATATTTTCAATGAATGCTTTATTTTCTTCATGTAAATTATTATCATAATCTCTTCATATTTGTCATGAATGTTTGTACGGTCCATTCGAATATGTTTGATTTGAGAGAAAAATAATAGAAATAAACTATATCCTCCATAAAATGGACGAAGTAAACCGTTTTTTCTCTTATTTGACAGAAAAACAAAAAGAATAGATTTATGGAAAAATAGTGAAATAACTTTCTTTTTTCATAGTTCTTTTATCCGATCAAACACGAGGAAAGACGGATTCGAGAAAGCACTTTCCACATCTCTATTTTTCTAATTCGAATTAAGTAGTTCTTTTATCCGATATAAAGGTTCGTAGTGCTTAGTCTGCAATTTCAACGTAATTATTGCTATTGTATGTTATAACGGTGATATATCGTCATTATTTAGTAGATTGCGATATTACGTTTTAGAAATATTTTTCGCTATTTGTGCTATAGCGGCGCTATTGCGTATTTAAATCATTGGCAAACATAATAATTTAACACCGAATAAAAAAACCAAAATGCTATATTTATAAATTATTTCATATTCACGTAATTTCTCGTTAATTAGTTCAAAAATAAGGTTATATGTAAAAAATTCTCCAGTGTTATAAAATAAATGTCACGATACTAAATTTTTTGACGTGACAAAACAATTGCATGGAAATAATTTTAAGATATATATTTAACATATCTAATATTATAAATATTTTGTAAATTTTTTTTTTTTTTTTTTGTATTTACAGAAATAATTTCATGACATAATATATTATTATATTTTGGAGTTTCTTGACAATCAAATTATTATTTCTTTTTTCAATTCTTTTAGAACACACTATATTATTATATAATATCAATTTTTCGTGACACAAACAACACAGTATGGCACAGATGAATATGGCAAGGGAAATTCATTGTGGATTATAGGGAACAAAGCCGTAGTAAGGTATGCGTAACGTGTGTAGTCACCGCGAGTGACGAGACTTATCGAGATTCTATGCTGCTCAGTCTCACTTCCTCACTCACACACTCCCACCTCTGTCTCTCTCGTCGTTTCTCTTCGTCCCAGCTCTTCCTCTCAATCCTCCCTAAAACCCATTTTTTGCTTTTTTATATTCTAATCCATTTCTCAATAAAGGAAAAATCTTTAACAGATCACTGATGTTAAGCTAGCTGGATTTAAATCAAAGTAATTAGTACAAATAGTAATATACTAGTAGTTGGTGAGCAAGTTTACGAGCTCAATGGCGGGGGAGGCAGGCAACGAGGGATCGGATCAGAAGACCAACAAGGATGAGAAGAAGAAACAGGATCAAAGCTTGGCGTTTTACGAGCTGTTTACCTTTGCTGACAAATGGGACCGTCTCCTCATGGCAGCCGGAACTCTTGGCGCCGTCGTTCACGGCGCCGCCATGCCCGTGTTTTTCCTCCTCTTTGGTAACCTCATCAATGGCTTCGGCAAGAACCAAATGCATTTGCACAAGATGACCGATGAGGTCTCCAAGGCAAGTATTACATATTTACTCGTATAGATCCTACTCATCGCAGCTTAGATACTTTTTTTGCAATCTCCATGTCTTAACTTATTTCTGTTCTTATTACAGTATGCGTTGTATTTCGTCTACCTGGGACTGGTGGTTTGTATCTCCTCCTACGCGGGTGAGTTATCTACTGAGCTTCCATTAGTCCATGAATTTCAACGAGAAAATGACCAGTGGGGTAGCCATTAGACCACCTGCTGGGTCATCTTCTCCCATCTTCCCGTCTTTCACTATCATTACGCTTTGCCATCTTGCATATTTGCAAATACACCCCCAAACTCTTCCCTAATTGCATATTTTTCAAATACCCTTTTCCATTTCAGAGATAGCATGTTGGATGTACACCGGAGAGAGACAAGTGATCACTCTCAGAAAGAAATATCTCGAAGCAGTTCTCCGACAGGACGTAGGTTTCTTCGACACGGACACACGTACCGGCGATATAGTCTTCGGTATCTCCACCGACACTCTCTTAGTCCAAGACGCCATCGGCGAGAAGGTAGTGTGGTAATCTCACCCCATTCTCTTAAACTCACCTCGTTAAATCTCTCTTTCTTTACATTTCTTAGGTCGGGAATTTCATACATTACTTGTCCACGTTTTTTGCGGGCTTAGTGGTTGGATTCGTGGCCGCGTGGAGACTCGCGTTGCTCAGCGTGGCTGTAATTCCAGCCATTGCGTTTGCTGGTGGCCTTTACGCTTACACTTTGACCGGTTTGACTTCGAAGAGTCGCGAATCTTATGCCAATGCGGGTATCGTCGCCGAACAGGTAATAATTTTGGTACTTTTGTAAGTGGTAAGTGAAATGCTTACATGTGGTAAGTGAAAAAAGTGTTATTATTGGATGGTGAGGTGGGATCCATGGGAGATTTTTGGGTGAATCAAATCTCTTTTTCCTTTAGTTATACAATTTCATGGGGTCCTCTTCTTTCTGGGACACTTTTGTTTTCTTTGACTGGCATGAACAAGATGGACATGGATGGTCAAATGTTAACTCAATTGGTAGGGTCATTTTTTGAAGGAAAATTATACCGTGCACCCCATTTCCCCCACACATGTCACATTAATTGGGGGGCTAGTTTTCATCTCCGATTTGTACCCAAATTTTTCCACTCAATTAATTTTGTTTTGAATTAACAGTTAATTGCGATGTAATTAACAGTTAATACAAGAATTTCATAATTAATTATTTCAATTAACAATTAATTCAAAACATTATTAATTGAATGGGGGGATTTTGGGAGATGGAAAGGAGCCCCCCATTAATGTGACCTCATGGTGATTGGTGGGGAAATGGGGGGGGGGGGGGGGGGGGGGGGGCACCATATATGACCTCTTTTTTGAAATACCCATTTCCATATGAAGTCGCATCTCCATGTGTAATAATTGAAAATTTTCTTTGGCCCCATTTCTCTTCTAGGATTTTATTTCATCAATCAATCTCTTGTCTCCTGAATTTGACACATGCAAAACAGTATATTGAGTATAAAATACTATTTTAGATATACATTACTATTCAAAACATTGTTTGTACAGGCCATAGCACAAGTTAGAACGGTATATTCATTCGTGGGCGAAAACAAGGCTTTGAATTCCTACTCTGACGCGATTCAGAACACATTGAAACTCGGGTACAAAGCCGGCATGGCCAAAGGACTCGGAATCGGATCCACGTATGGTATCGCGTGCATGTCATGGGCGCTGGTATTCTGGTACGCTGGCGTATTTATCAGAAACGGACAGACTGACGGTGGCAAGGCCTTCACCGCTATCTTCTCCGCAATTGTTGGCGGAATGTATGCCCAAAATAAAATAAAAAAAATAAAAAATATATCATTTGATTTTTTTTTTTTTTGGATTAACAGGAGTTTGGGGCAAGCGTTTTCGAACTTGGGGGCGTTTAGCAAGGGGAAAATAGCGGGGTACAAACTAATGGAAATAATTCGTCAGAGACCGACGATAATCCACGACAACACGGACGGAAAATGTTTGGATCAAGTACAAGGAAATATCGAGTTTAAGAACGTGACTTTCAGCTATCCGTCGAGACCCGACGTTATAATCTTCAAAGATTTCTCTCTCTTCTTCCCCGCCGGCAAAACTACTGCCGTCGTTGGCGGAAGCGGCTCCGGCAAAAGCACCGTCGTCTCGTTAATCGAACGCTTTTATGATCCCAATCAAGGTAATTAATTAATTAACATTTTTTTTTATATTAAATAAGTGTAATCATAAACTTTTAATGTAGGGGAGGTGTTGTTGGATAACGTGGATATAAAGACGTTGAAGTTGAGGTGGTTGAGAGAGCAGATCGGGCTCGTAAATCAAGAGCCGGCTTTGTTCGCGACTACGATTTTAGAGAATATTTTGTACGGTAAACCTGACGCTACGATTGCGGAGGTCGAAGCCGCGACTAACGCTTCTAATGCTCATGGTTTCATCTCACTTCTTCCCAATGGCTACAACACCCAAGTCAGCATTTTGCTTTTATACCCTCTAAATTTGATATTTTACATATTAAACCTTGTTATTTGTTAACTCAGGTGGGGGAAAGAGGGGTACAATTGTCGGGAGGACAAAAGCAAAGAATCGCAATAGCACGAGCAATGCTAAAAGACCCCAAAATCCTCCTCTTAGACGAAGCAACGAGCGCCCTTGATGCAGGATCCGAAAGCATAGTTCAAGAAGCGCTAGACCGGCTCATGATTGGTCGAACCACCGTTGTGGTGGCCCACCGTCTCTCGACCATCCAAAACTCGGACCTGATCGCAGTCATCCAACAAGGACAAGTCGTCGAGACCGGATCCCACCAAACCCTCCTCTCCAAGCCCTTAGGGGCATATTCGTCACTAATAAAATTCCAAGAAATTGCTCGGACTCGTGATTTCGGCGGAGTTTCGCGAAAATCGCGATCGGTTCATCTGAGCCATTCGTTATCGACGAAATCGTTGAGTTTAAGATCTGGAAGTTTACGCAATTTGAGCTATCAGTATAGTACCGGCGCGGATGGACAAATCGAGATGGTTTCCGCGGCGGACCACGATAAGAAGTATCCCGCGCCGAGGGGATATTTTTTCAAGTTGTTGAAGTTGAATGCCCCCGAATGGCCTTACACTGTTTTCGGCGCGATTGGGTCGGTTTTATCCGGGTTTATCGGACCCACTTTCGCGATTGTGATGGCGTGCATGATCGAGGTGTTTTATTATAGAGATGCGGGCGAAATGGAGAGGAAGACTAAGGAGTATGTGTTTATTTATATCGGTACTGGAGTTTATGCTGTTGGCGCGTATTTGTTGCAGCATTACTTTTTTAGTATTATGGGCGAAAATCTCACCACTCGAGTGCGTAGAATGATGCTTTCTTGTAAGTCAAAAGTTTGTTTATAATTTATATCAAATTTACCCTGAAAAAAGTACTAATCGTATATATATTTTATTTTCTTGTAGCGATATTGAGGAATGAAGTTGGGTGGTTCGACGAGGAGGATAATAACTCGAGTCTAGTTGCGGCTCGACTTGCAATTGACGCGGCCGATGTGAAGTCTGCAATAGCGGAGAGAATATCGGTGATACTACAAAACATGACATCGTTGCTGACCTCATTCATAGTTGGTTTTATCATTGAGTGGCGTGTCGCTCTCCTCATTCTTGCCACCTTCCCTCTTCTCGTCTTCGCCAACTTCGCTCAGGTCATTCATTCATCATGTTACTTATATGTTTGAATTTTGTGATTTAAAATGTTTTTTTATTTATTTATAACAGCAATTATCGATGAAAGGATTTGCGGGGGACACGGCAAAGGCACACGCAAAGGCGAGCATGATAGCAGGGGAAGGAGTGAGTAATATAAGAACCGTGGCTGCATTTAATGCCGAAGATAAAGTTATTAGTTTATTCAGTAATGAGCTACGCGGACCCCAAAAACGCAGCTTCAGAAGGAGCCAAACAGCTGGGCTCCTCTTCGGCCTCTCCCAACTCTTCCTCTACTCCTCCGAAGCCCTCGTTCTTTGGTATGGGTCCCACTTGGTACGCTACCATCACTCCACATTCTCCAAAGTGATCAAAGTATTCGTAGTGCTAGTCATAACCGCCAACTCCGTGGCCGAAACGATAAGTCTTGCACCGGAGATAATCCGAGGAGGCGAATCCATTCGTTCGGTATTCGCAACCCTAAACCGGACGACCAAGATCGAACCCGACGATCCCGAGGGAGAACATGTGGAATCTATTCGTGGCGAGATTGACTTGAGACGTGTCGACTTCTCGTATCCTTCGAGACCTGATATTCAAGTTTTCAAGGATTTTAATTTGAAAATCCACGCGGGTCGAAGCACAGCTTTGGTCGGTGCGAGCGGGTCGGGAAAAAGTACCGTTATTGCGTTGATTCAGCGGTTTTATGATCCCACGGCTGGGAAAGTCTCCATTGACGCGAGGGATATTCGCAGGTAAATTATAGAAGAAATAAATTATTATTGCTGATTTTCTTTTTTATTAATTTTACTATTTTTTTTTCAAAAGGTATAATTTAAAGTCGCTTCGACGGAAGATTGGGCTAGTACAACAAGAGCCCGTCCTATTCGCCTCGACCATCCTCGATAACATCTCCTACGGGAAAGAAGATTCCACCGAGGAGGAAATAATCGAGGCGGCAAAATCCGCAAACATTCACCAATTCGTCGTGCAATTGCCAGATGGCTACAGGACATTGGTCGGCGAGAGAGGCGTACAATTATCGGGAGGACAAAAACAAAGAATTGCAATTGCAAGAGCGGTGTTGAAGGATCCGGCGATTTTGCTTTTGGACGAGGCGACGAGTGCGTTGGACGCGGAAAGCGAGTGCGTTTTGCAAGAGGCGTTGCAGAAGTTGATGAAGGGGAGGACGACGGTGATGGTGGCACATAGGTTGAGTACGATTAGAGGAGTGGATTGTATTGCGGTGGTGCAAGATGGGAAGGTTGTGGAGAAGGGGAGTCATGGGGAGTTGGTGGGGAGACCCGAAGGGGCGTATTGTAAGTTGTTGCAACTACAACGCTATGCTTGATCGATGAACGGATGGATGGGTGTTTTGTTTTTATTTTTTTGGGTTTTTTTTTGTAATGGGGATGTGGATTTTAGAAGGTTGATGTTTGGTTGGAAATGTGGTTGTAAATTTTTATGTTTACGAATTATATTGCACGGACGAGTTTTCGTAGGTTTGTGGAATCTAACATATATTTTTACTTTTTGTTTTTGGTATTTTGGTGGAGAGTTTTAGAGTATAAAACATGTCATTCAGCAAATGTAAGATACCAGTGAGCTAATGTGATTGTTTCTCCACTGTCCACTTGCTTTCAGGCATGTGTGGACATACGATATTGATATATGACACTGAAACAAAACCTACTTCAAACGAAGCCTACTGCCAAAGTGAAGCAATATAAAAAGTATTATGCATTGATTGGTAAACATCAGTCTCTCGTGTTGCTCATCAAGCATTAGATATGTTAGCCGAGCGAAAGAACATCTTATCCAAGAAAATCACATCCCCCAGAAAAGTGTCCAAACAATATTTTTTTATGAAATCTAGCTTGGATAAGCAGCCTGGATAAGCAACAATTCAAGAATAGAGTGATTCCTAAGCAAAACTTGGCGTTCTAATATAGCAGAATTTTTTTGCCTGTGACGAAGTCTTACCAGTTATCCGAGCTACTCATTTCCTTACTTATCGACCAACATGAGTCCCGTCCTCTCCTCTTTATTGGAAAATGAGTACGCATAGGGCTTGTTAAGCCCACCAGATCCCAATCACATGAATCATAAAAAATCAAGGTTGCAAATAGCGTTTAGCACGGCGTGGCGTCGTGATTTTTTTTGTAGCGTACAACGCATAGCGTGCGGTATATCGAATCTACACTTTTGTAGCGAACAATAAGAATAACCATTTTGTATATGATACATTGGTAGTTCAAAATCAAAATCCATTACGGCACTACTACTTTCAACCACATAACTAAAGATAAAAAAAATACAAGAACTTGACACTTAAAAAATCATATTATATTAAATAGTACTACTAATTTGAAGTGCTAAAAAATGAAACAAAAATAAGATAAATTAAGTACAAGAGAAGATGAAAAAAAAATGAAAGTTTGATTTTTTAGGAAATGAGAGAATGTTAGTATGATATCTTAACAAATCGAAAAAGAAAAAGAAATGAAGATATGCTTGGAGATTTATCTTAGTTATTAAGCCCTTAAACAATCCAAAGAGGACAAAGGAGAAGAAAAGACAGAAAATAGAACTCAAAAATCTGCCCGCCAAAAAGAGCAAAATTGCCTCACAAAACATGAACAAAAAGAAAGAAATAGACCCTAGCATAGAAATGAAAAAAAATTGTGTTTATTTGTGTAGTTATGTTCTTAACGCAAAAAAATTGCCTCACAAAACATGCTTGGAGATTTAACGCAAAAAAGTCGCATCGCGCAGCGTTTGGCTTCCAATACACGCAATATCGCGCTATATCACCGCAACACAACGCAATTTGCAATACTGTAAAAAATGGATCAATATTGCACAAACTTATAAGAAAAAAGTCTATTTTTAGTTCCTTATCTTCCATCAAAAGTTCAATCAAACCCCTAGTATTTTAATTTGGTCAATTAAGCCCATTATCTTTTTAAAATTTGTCAATCAAGTCTCGTACCTTTTTAATTTGGTACAATTGGGTCATTCAATCCATTAACTGATGATCGAACCATTAAGTTGTGACGAGGCTGAAGGAAACCGGGGCACCGATCCCGCGCAGCCAAATTAGGAACACGGCGCCTTTCCCTAATCCAAGATCCTGACATCGATTCGGCATACGGATATGGTAAGAATATACAACCCGTACCTCGTGAAATTGATGACAAACGAAGGATTGATGCACTTATTCCTTCGTGCTTTCGCTGCGGTTACTTCTCGTGCGTCCCACGTCCACACGTCTTTGTACCGTCAAACGCGACTACGGCTGTCCTTCGTGCGTCTCACGCCCACACGTCTCAACACCGTCAATTGCTCGATAGAACCAAAATTCTTATCGGATCACAACCGAAAATCGCAAGTGTGATTCCTCGATCCGTATCCACCTTGAGTTGTCGTCTATCGGTCACACACGTATCTCCCTAGTCGATCTGTGTATATTCTTGCTTCATCTCGTACATATCTTCTCTAATGGAGAAAACTATTTTTGTCCTTTTCTCTCTATCTCTATTTTTTGTTCACACTCTTTAGAAACACTTTCAAAAAATTGCCACAATGATTAGACTGGTTGGAGAGAGAGAAATATCCTATATATACCATATAGGATAAGGATGGGCCAATGGTTGCAAACTAACAAAGAATTTGAAGTAAATACAGTTATATATCACCTAGTAGATTGTACACATGAGGATATATGAACGTACGCGTTCGTCGAAACGATTGGATGCATAATATACATAGTCCGTCATGAGGACAGAAAACACATAGTCCGTCATGACGGACTGGTGGTCCGTCATGATGGACCAAAGGGGTTTCCTACACATACTATACATAGTTCGTCGTGACGGAATGGTTGGTCCGTCGTGACGGACCAAAGAGAATTTCTGTGTACCAATCTGTGAGTATATATAGCGTCGTGACGGACTGGTTGTCCGTCATGACGGAGGTGCGTCGCGACGGAGAAGTTGGTCCGTCATGACGGATCTCAATAGTAACGACTATCTCAGTAATGCGATACGTTCGTCGCGACGGACCATGGTGCATCATGACGGAATGTAGTCCGAATTCTGAGTTGGCAGTTTTATTAGATACTCATTAATCCTGTAATAATTAGGGTGATTAATATAAGATCAAGGGTTGATCTTCTCTCTTCAGAGACTATTATGAAACTTGTGAGACAAGCCAAGAAGAGAGATTTCACCATTAGAGATTGAGTGAAGTTTTGAGCAAGTTTACGACGATATTGGGGGAATTGCGTGTAACCGATATTGGGGGAACCACCCAACTAAAGCATATCATTTCTACAATCCCGAGGAAAACAAGGTTTTCGTAGCTCGTAGAGGTACCTTTTTGGAGGAGGATTTCATATCTCAACGAGCTAGTGGGAGTGAAATCGATCTCGAAGAGGTTCGAGATCCAGAAATAGACATTGAACCGATGGATGTTGACCCGAATCCGTCAATAGTTGAGGATGTCGAGCAAATAGCACAAGGTGCTCCTCGTAGGTCTAGTAGGACCCGGCTTGAACCAGTACGATATGGTTTTATCGTGACTGATGAAGGCAATGTCGAACTCATAGATGATGAGCCGACATCCTACAAAGATGCTATGTCGAGTGGAGATTCCGACAAATGGCATGATGTCATGAAATCCGAGATCCAATCCATGTATGATAATCAAGTTTGGAACTTGATTGATCCACCATCCTTGGTTAAAACCGTCGGTAGTAGACTATGATGAAACGTTTTCGCCGGTAGTAATGCTTAAGTCTATAAGGATTATCCTTGCCATAGCGGCATATTATGACTATGAGATATGACAAATGGATGTTAAAACCGCTTTCCTTAACGGAAACTTATTGGAGGATGTGTACATGACACAACCCGAAGGTTTTATCGATCCAAAGAATCTTTAGAAAGTATGCAAGCTTCAAATGTCTATTTATGGGCTGAAACAAGCTTCTCGGAGTTGGAATATTCGTTTTGATGAAGTCATAGGCGAGTATGATTTTATACAGAACAAAGAAGAACCTTGTGTATATAAGAAGATTAGTGGGAGCCGCGTAGTATTTCTTGTTCTTTATGTGGACGACATATTGATCATAGGAAACGACATACCGATGTTATCGGATGTTAAGAAGAATTTGAATACTCGTTTCGCTATGAAAGATTTAGGAGAGGCCGCCTATATTTTAGGCGTGAGGATCTATAGAGATATATTCAAGAGGCTCCTCGGCCTAAGTCAGAGTATGTACATCGACAAAGTGCTGAAAAGGTTTTTCATGCAAAACTCTAAGAAAGGGTTTCTCCCCATGTCGAGTGGTATAAACTTTTCGAAAGCTCAATGTCCGACATAGAACGAAGAGAAACGTAACATGGATAAGGTTCCATATACTTCGGCGGTTGGATCTTTCATGTATGCCATGATCTGTACGAGACCTGACGTGTCGTATGCATTGAGCGTCTTATTGTTGGTTAATTCTAACCTAGAGGGGGGTAAATTTGGCAATCTAGCTTACACTTAGTTTAGATTTAAACCTAATTTACGGTGCGGAATAAATAATAATTTAGATGATAGAGATGATACCGTACAAACACTTTAACACAAGATGTTTGTTTACGAAGTTCGGTAGGTGGTTGCTTTGTAGCTTTAACTCACCCTTTACTCGCTTAATTGACCGACTCAATTATTTGCGAGTACCTACGTCTCCGGGAATGCCTTGTGCTTCTTTTTGGCTTTCGATTGAATTCCAACTCAACTCGATTACAAGGATTTGCCTAGATCGATTTACACGCTTCTATCGATCTATAGCTAAGGCTCTTTACACTTTGTTGCACTAGCCTATTACAATTTTTCACTAATCGAGCTACAACGTGATCGGTCACGTGAGTGGGATACGATTAGTGGAGAATATCGAAAGTAGATCAACGATCTAAAGAGGGTTTCTCAAGCTATCAATGGATATAGATAATCACAGCTTAGGGTTTCTCTCTTTTTAGGTTTGAATGTTTGAAAGTGAAGAAGTGGGAGAGAGAGACCCATGAAGGATTCTATTTATACTCTCTATAGAAATCCTTCAGAAAACTTGTAGTGCGTTCGAACGCATAAAGTCCGTTCAGAACGCACTTGTAGTTTGCACTAGCCGTTTCAAAATAACGTGCAAGTACATCTTGGGTCCGTTCGAACGGACAATGTCCGTTCGTAACGGACTCAATTATACATAGCATTTTGCGTTCACAGGAACAAGAGTCCGTTCAACGCACTGAAAAGTGGGTGAACGGATTCCAGGTTGTCCGTTCGAACGCACATGTGTGTTCGTTCGAACGCACACATCCCTGTTACATTTTTCCGTTCACAGGAAGGATTGTCCGTTCAACGCACTCAGAAGGTGGGTGAACGGATTCTAATTGTCCGTTCGAACGGACATGATTGTTCGTTCGAACGCACACATCCCTGTGACACGTTTGGTTCTAATCAAGGTTTAAAGTTTTGATATGTGGCAAGTCCGTTCTGAACGGACTTTGAGTTCGTTCAGAACGCACTTCCTGCTTGACTGAACTCTTTGTTATTTTGAACATGATTTTACTTGAGTTCTACTAGGTTTGTACCTATGGTTTATTTGTGGCGTATCCCACTCACGGAAGGCTTCAACATCTTGATTCTTGATGTATTCCAATGGCCTTCCTTGTGTTCTTCTTTTCTTGTTTATCTTGAGACTTCATGTCCTGATTCTTGATGTAATCCAATGAAATCCTCCTTCACAAGTCCTCCTTCATCTTCGTATCGTACCTATGTTATCCTGCACTTTTCTGGATGTATACATTAGTAATGACAGTGTTTTGAAATAATCAAACTATCAGGAAATTTGAACCAACAAACTCCCCCTTTTGATTAATTTCAAAACACTGTCGGTTTGGAGAGTTTCACCATTTAGTTGAGAACTTTCCGTACGATCGTTTCTCCCCCATTTTGAAAGAGATCAAACGGGCCAATGAGACTTCATCAACGGAAGGCTCCCCCTAAATGCGAGCTCCCCTTCAAAGAATGAATTGATGAATGTATGAGCTCGTAAATATGATCATGTGCGTTCCGAACGAACCCGTGTGCGTTCTGAACGGACTGACAAAAATTTCACAGAATTTATACTGATGAGTGTATGAACACTAAACCAAAATAGGATAATAAAAGAAATGCACAAGTTTATGCTACTGACATAATACCATAATTATTCATCAAACATAATTATTCAATAGACCTAATTGTTCAATCATACCGACACACATCAAAGTTTTGATAAGTTCTCACATACTCTCATGTATACTCAAGACTTAGACATAACATAACATAATACGACACAACACACACCACAACCAAGGGTGATCACAATTCATTTGGCTCGGGTTAGGAATTTAAGACGGACGGTGGGGAGAAGGTGGAGCTTGCTCCTGAGATTCATGGTGCGTTCCGAACCGGTTCTCAAGATGAACGTAAAGATCGGCAAATTGTCGATCCACGTTCTCAAGCATCCGTGCTTCAGATACACGAAACGCATCATGCATTGCTCTTCCGTGTCGCTCCATGCGCTCATCCATTTCGTCGAACATCTCCTTCACATAGGCAAACCTCTTATCATCCCGTTCCGTTTGGGCATTTGAGGATTCCCCCCCCCCACATTCCTCTTTCGTTTGGGAGCCGGTTCTTCACCGCTTTCATCGGTATTGGCTGGGTCAACGTTGTCCTCTTCTTGTAGTTATCTAAAACAATAGTTGTTATGATTAGTTGAGTTGTAAACGATGTATCACCCAAGACTTATTCTATATTAATGCATGTCAAAAAATTTATATTTTATTTGCATTTATCTCTTATTTGAAAACTTGTGTGTGGTTGTGTAATTTGATTACACGAACCTTGATTTATGACTTGTGTGAGTGTCTACATGATACGTGATCATGTTAAGTAAAACCGTCACTTTTCAAAAGTTATATTTCAAAAACGTCCATAGTCACGATTAGGATACTTATGTGATAAGTATATCTATTATAAGATAATAGACTGACGTGTACACTAGCATATTCGCCGAGGTGATGATTATGTTTTGTTAATCATAGGACAAAGAGTTTGTCGAATCGGGAATATGGATATGCATTAGGTCATGCATATTGTGACTGACCAAAAATATGATACCATGACATGATTTAGTCATTGTAGATGGAATCATAACGAATGAGGTCTTAGTTCTTCACACTTGAGATGATCATGTAGGGTTATACACATGAATTAGAGATGTGCAGCGGAATTATTTACACATGTATAACCTAATTCTACCGGGATCACGTTCGAAAAACCATCAAAAAGGAAGAGTTATTCAGAATTTTACCTCGTACAAGTTAGTACGTGACGCCTTCTTCTCCAGATCTCGTGAACCTTCACCAAGGATTGCTCTTGCACTCCCTCTACTCGTGTCCACCTCGATTTCGTCTGATCGGAACCGCCAACACCGTTCTAGCCGGTGTCACGATTATTTCTCTCAAGGTTTTTGCTCAAAATCTCTCTCTGAAACTCACCAGATCTCTATTCGTATTGTGGAAAAGAGGAAAAATCGGCGGCCAGAATTAGGTCAGAAATTAGAGAGAGAAGAGAGAGAAAAATGAAATTCTGAATATATATATAGGCAGATTTTAGGTTAAATCCGAAAATTAGGTTAAGAAACTCTAATTTTCAGAATAAAGCCCAAAGTTAATAAAAATCAGAATAAGCCCAAAATTTAGGTTAAAAACTAATTATCTGAAATTAGGTTAAAACCCTAAATTCTGAACATGCCCAGATTATGAACTGGCCCAATTCTGATTGCAGATTTGCCTATTTATAAATTCTTCCAAGTTAATTCTTAAGCCATATTTTCTTTCAGATCATGGATGATTTTTCGTGCGTAATGATGCTTGGATATAATCATCCACTATCTGTAACAGGATGGTCATGGGATTATGATCGGGTGTTATATGAAACACGAAATTTGATGTGAGTCATCAAGATAGAAATTGTTCCTTTCGAGAGAAAGAGATATCCCTTAGGCCAATCGATGAATTGATCAACGAAATCTTTGGCCAGAGTCAATGATATTAACGATTAATATCGATTGTGTTTGTTGATTGAATTCGGCATCGAGACATAAGTTTAGCCAATCAAATTATAAGGATGAATATTACCGTGTCTTTTGATTGACGGATATCGTGAACAAGAGAACTGAACACCATTGTTCGAGATGGGTATAAATGATCACAATCATTTTCGTTTTCGACGTGGGAAAACTATGATGGATTTCTTCCTAGATCCCTCTCATGAGCCCGTAAACTTAGGCATAAGTTTACTACCATCGCTTGATACGAGCCTACGCGTTCACACATATAGCTGTCTTATTTCAGGCTTGAATTTCAATATCTAAGGGTATGTGTACATGAGATGTGCACTAGTACTTTCTTTAGTTGGATCTCGAACTGAGTGGGAGACTGAAGGAAATACAGTTACAGATTAACTAGTAGATTGTACAAATGAGGGTAGATGAACGTACACGTTCGTCGGAACGATTGGATGCATAATAAGATTATGCAAATCTGACTGAAATTACATTGTCTGACAGAAATTACATAGTCTGTCATGACGCACCATATGGTCCGTCATGACGCACACTAGTGTATTTCTGTGCAGAGCAATCTGTGAGTATAGCGTCATGACGCACCATCTAGTGCGTCATGACGGAGGTGCGTCATGACGGACAATCCAGTCCGTCATGACGGAGCACATATGTAACGGCTAGATCCAGTACTCATGACACGTCTGTGACGACGCACCATATCGTGCATCATGACGGTCTGTGATCCAAATTATGGATTGGCAGTTTTGATACTCATTAATGCCCTATTAATGGAGGCTTTGATTATAAGATCTGAGCAATTTCTCTCTCTCTCTCTCTCTCTCTCTCTCTGTGGCCATTTTTTCTTCTACAGATCTAAGAAAGAGAAAAACTTGTTGGACAAGTTGAGGGAAACTCCATTGGAGATTGATAGTTTTGAGCAAGTTTACGGTGATTTTAGGGGAATCACGCGTAACCGAGAGACGAGGCTCGCGGTGGATACGAGTAGAGAAGTTTCGGCTGGAACTTTCTGTTGTGATCCTTGTCGGAGAGAACCGGAGCAATTCCGGTTGTATACGAAAAATCGGAGCTTCGATCTAGGTGTCGAATTGCGCGGGCGTGGGACGTGCGTGTTACCGTAATCGAAGCGAGCAAGACAGTACCTACAAAAGCGTCAACCCGTCTCCGTGATCAATTTCATGCCGTATGATTCTCTATGAATTAAGAGTTAATTTCATAGGTAGTTGCATGTAGATAGGATTTGTAGGATCGGACCAGTGACGTGGTCCTCAGGATCGGGCGTTGGACCGGGCTCCTCAATCCGCTCCTCAATGCCGAGACCCAACATACACCTTTTCTCCCAATTTCTCGAGATGATCAATCAACGCTTGTACCTTTAACACATGAGTGCTAACCAAAGATCCGCTAGGCATCTTATAGTTAACCATCTCCTTCAACGTATTGAACCTTTCAATACGTTCTTGCTCTTGGAACATTTTCTTGAACGTTGCGTTAATCTCATACTCATCCGAATCCTCGAATTGCTTCTGCAAGTTCGCCTCCATACATGCCAACATGAGGCATGTAACATCATTTGACCCCTTCTTAAGTTTGTCAAATGCGGCCTTATCCTCGACTGAAGCCGTTTCCGCGTGAGTAACCATCTTTGTGCCCAACACGTGACCCTTGCATTCTTGGCTAAGAATAATTCTTAAGTTGCGATGTCAATCAAGATAGTTCTTTCCCACCAGCTTTTCCCTTTCCAAGACCGATCTAATCGACATGGAGTTGGTGTTGCTTGATATCATGATTGCTACAATGAAAAATATTACAAATGAGATTGATACTAACATGTGCGAACTTATTCTATATGTTTATATGAATAATATGAATTTTGTTACTTTTATCAAATCAATAACCCTAATATTGATTCGGGATTCTAAATCCAATATCACTTCAAGACCCATATTTCGTGATCCTCCCACATGTGACTTTGGCCGAAAAATGGGATTTCACTATTTAGGTAGGATAAATCCAATCGCATCCAATGCGACTCTTGATCCTTTATAGGATTTCGGTATTGAACCATATCATATATGATCCAAATTCCGTTTGTGCATCCTAACTATGCTCCGAACCCCAATCAGATTGGTTTGGACTATTAAGTCACAACCGTGCCCTCATATCGTTCAATTGGACTACAAACGCGCCCGACTTTGGCCTGAACCCGCGTTTGTCCCCAGTTAACGCGTGCCTCTCAACTGAGTAGGGTATTAGGTTCTTCACACTTGAGGGGGCCAAAACGATCATCATTGGGTATTGTCCGAAACACAAAATTCAATATGAGTCTCCAAGATAGGAATTGTTAATTCCGAAAGGAATATATATCTCTTAGGCGTCGCTCGATGAGTTGATTAACAAAAACTACGGCCATAGTCAATGATATTAACGGTTAATATCGATTGAAATTGTTAACTCAATTCGGAATCGAGGAATAAGTATAGTTAATCAAAATATAAGGATGACTATTACCATGCCTTTTGATTAACGGATATCGCTGACAAGAGAACTAATAACCGCGATTTGAGATAGGCACAATGATCACAATCATTTTTCGTGTTAACATGGGTAGCCATGATGGAGTGACTAGATCCCGCTCATGGGCTTGTAGAGCCTTGAAAACGGCCTACTGCCATCGTTAAAAGAACCTACATGGTCACACAACGAGTCGTACTATGTCGGGCTTGATTGCAAGTGTTGGCACATAGGATGTGCATGTATTAGCGTATTTGATATGCGAGCTATATTCTCTATGATCATGTATATTGGATATGCGTGAGTACCTTTTTGGTAGATCTGAAATTGAGTGGGAGACTGAAAGAAATACAGTTTCGGATCAACCGTAAAAGTGTACATATAAGGATATATGAACATGAATGTTCATGGGTTGATTAAATGCATAATATGATCGTGCAAAGTTAAGTTCTAGAGAGTGGTTCGTTCGAACTAACCGTCGGGTCCGTTCGAACGGACCGCTACGAGTGTAAAATGGTTTTACACATATTCATTCTAGGGAGTGGTTCGTTCGAACCAACATTGGTGTTCGTTCGAACGGACTACTACAAATGATGTTTGGAATTAACACTGAAGTGGGAGAGGAGATGGCTCGTTCGAACGAACCATAAGGGTGCGTTCGAACGGACCACTTCGAGTATAAAATGGTTTTATACATTCTCATGACATGAAGCAGTTGGTTCGAACGAACCTTATGGTGCGTTCGAACGAACATGTTGCTAGAAGTGTATATTTGATATACACAATCTTTCACCCAATCCTTATCCTATTTTGGAATAAATAGGATGTTTCTCTCTTTCTATTCGGACAATTCAGAATTCAGAATTTTGTCCAAAGAAGTCTAAGTGAATTGAAGTCTAATTCAGTCCAGAAATTAGAGAGACTCTTATCAAGTTATTGAAAGAGTGCGAAGAGAAAGAGAGAAAGAGAAAAGGTGTTTTCTCAGTTTAGAGAATAAAACACAATAATGCAAGTTCGCCGGTGCATCGTCTAGGCAGGTGCATCTGCGACCGAGTTGCTGCGACTCACGGTGGATACGAGTAGAGGAGTTCGCACTTTGTGGCTCTTCGTTTGTGATCAAACCGGAGAAGTAAAGGAGTGAAAGGCTGTGGAAGCGTGTGGACATGGGACGCACAAAGACAACCAGAGCCGTGCCAAGACGGTGGGAGACGTGTGGTATGGGACGCACGAGCTAGTCACCAACGTGACACCGAAGAAGAGAATGATGCGAGCGATCAACCCATTGTGCGTGATCAATTTCACGCCGGTAATCGTCTATCCTACTTTGCATCGTACCCTCAATATCGAAGCGTGATCTCGGGATTTGGGAACCGGACCGGGCCTTCATATCCGATGCGCGGGCTCGGGGACGGGATAATTCCCTTCAAATTATATAGATGAAATAGAGGCACAAATACATATACGAGACACCATTACTGAACACAAACATGAAACACAAATTCACAATATGAATACAAGTATAAAATAAAAACATAAAACACAACTATGATACGGAGATAAACATTAATAGATTTGTGTACTACAAAGTACAAAAATGAAGAGTCCCTACATAAACATGAATATGAATACGAGGGACCATTACTGAACACAAACAAGAAATATAAACAGAAAATATGAATACAAGTACGAAAGAAATAAAAAATGATATACAACTACAAGTGCAAAGACAAACAAGAATAGATTTACGAACTACGGAGTACAAATGACGAACACTATGAGTATCAATCTTAGTTCGGAGAAGACAATAAAATGAGCAATACACAAGATTAAGTATACACAAATACGCAAATACATATACATCGATGAAATCAAGATAAAAGTATAAATATGAAATACAATCACCAAATACAAGTACGAATTAAGCATACAAACATGAAATGACATTCTAAACTCAAAAGTCACAAAGCTAAACATTACAAATGAAATGTCAAAGCCTAAACAATGAAACATCATCATCACGATATCACGATAATTAATACGAACTATGCATTGCAATTACAAAAACACTAATACAATTACACATAAAAACACAACACGAAATATACAGACAAAATAGAAACTCGAAAAAGAATATGAGACACCGTTACAAAATACAAACACCAAATACGAACAAAAGTTTGAATATGGAGACAAACACAGATACATTTATGAACTGCGAACCAAAAATTATGAACCAATACAAATATCAATCTCAATTCAAAAAAGGCAATAAGGTGACCAAAATATAAGCATAAACATAGAAAAACGTAAATATATAAACATAGATGAAATAGAAATAAAAGTGTCAGAACGAAATACAATCGTGAAACACAAGTACGAATTAGACACAAAAATACGATATGACATGCTAAACTCGAAAATTACAAAGTTTAACGTTATAGACGACATTTGAAATCCAAAACAAAAAAGCATCATCATCATCATCATCGTCGTCGTCGTCGTCGTCGTCGTCGTCGTCGTCGTTCTCTTGATTTTGCCGATGATGTACAAAAAATAGACATATTGTACAGTAATGACCGTTTGAATTCTTCAAGATAGCCGGCTCTTGAATAATTCATACGGTCATTGCTGTAAAATTTATAAAAATAATAATTTACTGAGACTAAAAAAACCATACCGAGACACTTTATGCGCAATTAATGCATTTGTTCATTTCGATGCATTTTATTGTGTTATTTTTTAATAATTAAATTAATTCAAACTTGATATTGTTTTAATCCTTACATTTGTAGTGTTATTAAAAATTATGTAATTATATGTATTGTTTTATTGTGAAATATTCCTAATTTATATATTACGTTCATACAATTTATGTTATATTATCATTAAAAATTATGTAATATTATTTGTTATTTTACTGTGAAATTTTCATATGTATTGTATTATGTCATCGCGCAATTAACATATTTAGATCTGAACTGAATCGTGTCAAGATCAAGAAAAATATACATATATTTTTTTAAAAGTACCTTATCTAAACTCAAAAACTCCCGCACAATCACACGCGAAAAAAATTAGTTGTATTCCAATTTTTTTTTTTTTTTTAAAAAAAAAAAATCCAATTTCTACCCCAAATTCTTTATTTCAAACAGGCCTCAGGGGATCACATAGAGATGCATATCTATCCTTAGTACTAAAGTAGAACAATTTGCTGCCCCCACAATGAGCCACGTCGCCAGGGGTTTTTTTGTAATTTTTTTTTTTTACATTTTGGTTCTTTTTTATTTACAAATTAGTCCTTTTTTTAAAAAAAAATTACGTTTTGGTACTTTTTTTTTATATTTTAGTCCTTTAAATTTGCATTTTGGTCCTTCGAAGTTTTACAATTTACATTTTGGTCCAGGGGCCTCAAATTGGTCCTCTTTTTAAAAAAAAATTACATTTTGGTCCTTTTTTCACATTTTGGTCCTTTATATTTGCATTTTGGTCCTTCGAAGTTTTAAATTTACATTTTGGTCCAGGAGCCTCTTTGTAAAAAAGAAATTTTATTTACATTTCGGTCCTTTTTTATTTACATATTTATTCATTAAAAAAAAATGCTTCCTTTAATTTTAAAAAATTCTTAAACTTTTTGTAATATATAATAATTAAAAAAAAATTACTATATGTTATATGTTATATAATTTTAATATTTCATTCATTACAAATATTTGACTTATGTATTATTTTTCTTGAAAAACTAACATGAAACTATAATAAGTTCAACAATATTATTAAAAGAACATCTTGCAAATATTTAAAAATAAAATATCATAAAACTATTAAAAAATACATAAAAGGAAAACTAAAATAAAAAGTAGATGTTTAAATAGATATTTTCTATGAATATATTTGCAAGGTGTTTATTTATTATTATTTAATGTTAGTTTTGTATGAATAAAGAATGGAATATTAAAATTATATAAACAAAATATGTAATAATTTAAATTTTTTTAAATCACTAAATGTTAAGAAGTGTTTATGAATTTTCTTCAAATTAATAAAAAATAACAATGAGTGGTGATAGGATTTTTTACAATATCCAAAAAAATTAGGGGGTTAAAAATATAGCAAATCTCGGATGTTCGAATAATCATGACAAACTCGAGGGCTCCCGCGCAATTGCGCGGGAATAAAGCTAGTTATTATCATCTCACAAAAGATAATTGCAAGTTCTGCAATACATTGACATTTCAGAGTTTTATAAGAATTAAGTACATAGATACACGTGCATGCCTCGTGCTGTCCCTCCACTAAAAATATAAACTTGAACCAATCTAACGAGTAATGCCGTTCGTACAATGGGAACCATTAATTAACTTAATTAAAACTTGACCACTAATTTATGCATGATCCAGATATTGGGTCTTTAAATTAGTATTAGATCTAAACAAAAGGTCATGGTCGGTGTACACTACAGACAGGTAGAAGAACGCGGACTGGTACTGAGGCCACCGACTTAATGGTTACCTAGTCGAAGAAAAACGGATCAGCAGAGAATCTGGTAATGAGATTGTGGTCATGCATGAGATAAGCACACTTAGCTAATTTAATTAATCCATGAAGTTTGGGTTCATGGTTACCTTTGCTTCACTCATACTCATACCCTTTCGCGAATACCATCCATATAGTTGCCGAACAATTACGTACTTTGAATATTATATATTGACAAATATGAAACCATAAATGAAATATATGGGGCCAAATTTAATAGTTAATTTAAATAAGTATATTAAATCACAAAGACGAGTTTGGTGTAGTGATTGTGAATTTAAAGTGAAATTACACTATTTTTTTCAGTGTATATATATACTTAGCTAATTTAATGTATATATACTGTTATTAAGCAGTCATGTATATACGTTTCTCAAATCTTGGGGAGAGGGGGACCCCCCGTTAGCTCCCCTAGACCCGTTCTGTGTATTGACATTTCCTTACCCAATCTAATGAATAATTCGCGTATTTTTTAATTTTGTTAAAAAACACGTATTATCATACAATTTGTTTCTTTTCATATATATATATATATATATATATTTCAGTTATTTCTAAATAATTTTTTTTATATTCATATAGTTCTATATACCTAATTGTTGTATCTGTAATATATAAAATAAGTCTATCTATTGACGAATAGTCGAATTGACGAATTAGTAGTGCATTCTGTTTTATTTGACCGACTTCAAAAACATTTGATTCGAGTTATACACGAACATATTACATATCACACTATTGACATATTACGAGTGAGTAACTATGATTGCACTAATTGTATTAGAATTACTCAAATTTTTATTCTTCTTTAAATTTTGTATAATGGTTTGTGCCATAACACCATAATTATTTTAATCATTAAATTATAAAGGTATAACGGGTGAATTTTTTTTGAACGAATGAACCTTATCTATTATAACTATAATTATTTTGTAGACATTTACGATATATTACAACTAATTTTCATCATTTTTAAAATACTACATCATCTTACACTAATAACGTGGATTATTATTATTTGTTCGATTTATGTTAGATCATGATTATTCATATATTTATCATTTCATATTAAATTACATGATCAAATTGTTGAGAATTTCCGCACTCATAAACCAAACATGATGCAGCGGATATGCGAGATCCCGTGATCCTAGGATCTCATTTCGATATAATTCGTGTACGGAAGGGAGAGTTCGAGTCATACCTCACAAAATTGATGGTGAACGGCGACTTGATGCACTAGCCTTCCGTTTTGCACGTCCTCTTCCTCTTCCTGGTCGAATCGTGTGATCATTCACAAGCCTCTTTGCTCGTATACATCTACTCGTACTCCAACTTGAACTAATTCTTCTCGGAGAGACAACGATTGACCTAGTTCAGTCGTCGAGTCTACTTGTGTTTATCTCGCCCAAAACTTCTCTCAAGTTTTCTCTCATTCAGCCCATACTGAATTCTTGAGAAATAACTCAATTTTAACTTGTTAGAAAGAAAAAAAATCGAATTGAGACATATATACATATATGAATAAGATCAATATGCGAAAAGACACCTATTCACAAAACTGTCCCGTCGCTTTGCATTGAAACGCATGGAGGATGCGTTTGAATGTTAAGGGCTCCAGAAACAAAGTTTTACATAATCCCATTATCTTTACAACAAAACATAGAACACATCAATCAGAATTGAAAGTTTACTATAAACATTCAATGTTTACTAGTCGGACGTCACGTGGAAAATTTCGCGCGTCTGTGTTTGGATTTTTTTTTAATATGCAAAATTTCCTTGCGCGAGTGTTGAATTTATTAAAATAAATATTCATAAACCAATATATTATGAGGATTGAATGGATACGCTAACTATAACATTCAAAATGTACATAAAAAGTAAAAAATTTATATCATTTTCAACGACAATGTCATGTCAAGTTTTAACATCTCAAGACTAGTTTTTGAAAATAACTTAAATTCCAGCACCTATTTTCGAAATTAACCTAATTCAACTTAAATTACATCACCTATTTTCGAAATAGAACTTGAATTAGGTTAATTTTGAAATATAACACCATCAATGGTTAGTTTTAATCCCTATAAAGGGGTATTTGAAAATAAAAGTTTGGTAGAGGATTTTTCTTTTGGAGTTTCCAAAAAGATAGGGTTTTTTTACAATATCCAAAAAAGTTTGGGTTCTTTTGAAAATTTCCCAAAGAAAATGTACAGAAGGAGGAGAGAACATGGTAATGTATGTACATATGGTCTATATGTAATAATCACTGCTATTGTTTTAATTTTTTTGGTGCACAAAAATCATGTCTTTTTAAATTTAAATACATAAATTACTATATTTCATTTGGACCATTAGATTTTTAATTCAAGGACCTTGATTGTACCAAGTGGATTCATGTGGGACAAGAAAATGTATGTTGGATTATCATAAAGTATAAATTTCTTATCAATTTAACTACGTATATCCAATATACATAGGTGTATCTAATATACACATTACTAATTTTGTGTCTGTCTTAATACATATTCTTTTACAAATAGAATAAATAGTTCATATATCAAATACCAATAAACTAATATGTAATCTTATACATAGATACGTAAAATATTATCCATATTAGTAAAACTATAATTTGAAATGTTCAAATACATTCGCTTGAATTTTCTCTTTATTTTGACAATCATATTAGCATAATCGCAACATAAATTTTTGCCAGGCATCTATTTCTTGAATGTATTATTTGATAAATACAATGAAAAAAAATCATATTCGCATAATTGGGATTTGAGTATTTATAAAACTATAATTTTAAGAATCCTAGGTAATATCAATAGGTTATAGTTTTGTTTTTGTCCAAAAAACATCGATATTAAATACTTTTAAAAATAGAGAACATTTTATTTATCAAAACTCGAATATCTTGTTAAACTCATGAAACATATACCAATTATTATTGTTATTTTTAGCGTTGTAAAAAATATCACATAATGTTAAATAAATTTTATTTATGTTTACATAGTTAAATTTGTTGTCACGAGATGATCTAGAGGGGGGTGAATATGCTTATATGCGGAATTTCTATTTTAAAATATGTAATTATATGAAAACTACCTAAGTACTTTTTGTCTTGGTACTTTTAAATAGATGTTGTGCTAATTAACAAAATAACAAAAAATATATAATAAGAAATTGCGGAAAGATAAAGTATTGAGAATAAAGTGCGAAACTTAAATAACTGAAAGTAAAGTGCAGAAAGTAAATACTGAAAGTAAAGTGCGGAAAGAAGCGTACTGAAAAGCAAAACACAATTTCTGGTGCGTACAATAATTTTCTGGTTACGAATGGATACGAAACTTAAGGAATAACTCATGCAATTGTAGATGCGGTGTTTTGATAGACACCTGTAACAACAAAGGGAATATAGCAACTTTGGGTTGCAAGAAAAGATAAAGAGATGACTACGAATATGATAACTAATTTCGGCCAAAGATACTTACATCTCTGGGAGTAGCCTCGCCATCACAAACAACGTGGTGAATCTCTTATAATAGTTCCGATTACAAAAGAATTAACAAGGACGTAGAGACTTTATGACAAATAACTAACTCCGCCTAACATCATATATAACAACAATCCAGGTAGCCACACGATCACTCATGAGCGCTCCATGGATTGAGGCTAACCTAACGAGAATATTGATATGTGGAACTAGCCTAACGAGAATAAAATAGCAAGAACAATGAAGCTTCTTTCTCAATATATTGGCGGTTATGGTTTTTCTCTTAAGATTTAAAATGAATGGGTGTGTAAAATAAATGGTGTGACGGGTGACTTTCATAAGGTGAGAGGGGCAACCCCACCCCTCAAAATCCTAAAAATCCAGCTCAAACACCTCCAAAATAGACATGAGCATGTTGAAAACGTGGCTACCAAGTTGGGATGGAAATCTGCTGGACCAGGCTGAAATTGGACTATGCGTTCAGATGCATGAAATGGCCCGTACGGACGCACCCAGGGAAGCGCCGTTCTTTCGTGTCATCCGTATGGATGCCCCAAATCATGCGTCCGGACGGATAATGTATTTTGTCCATTTCCAGGGGATTTTTGATTTCGTCGAGTTTTGAGTTATTTGTTCCACCAATCTAGGGGTATGTTTAGGATATACCCAAGAATTATTTGGGATCGTGTGGGTCTTCAAATCTTGAAGTCTTTTATGATTATATTCACGTCTTTTTTGGGTGTTTTTGTCTTGTGCGTGCACCTCTTCGAGTATTATGGTCCAATCTTCATGGTAAGTCTTCTACGTGTTTGGTTCCTCGTTTGTGTGGTCTTCAACTACCCGGTTCTTCAATAAATTGACCGAGTAGTTTCTCGATTTTTTGTGATTTTTTGTGTGTAACTCTTCGTGTAATATTCATGTATAACATTATGTGATCTTCATAGTTATCTATGTGTGTATTATTGTATACATATTAATCACACTTCGTTGAAACTGTTAGTAGCTCAATATTGTTTGAATAACATCAAACAAGTCAACAAATTTCCCCCTTTGATGATGCTCAAAACAATACCGAGTGGACAAAATATCCTAGCTTGTTGGGTGACTTTGCACATTATTTCTTTCTTTTTGAATATTATCAAGTGTAATTAAGAGAGATTAATAAGGTTTAAAGCTCCGTAAAATACAAGCTTCCCCTAAAATCGTGCTTGCAGAAGTAATTTAAGCATAACACAAATCAACAAGAGTTTTAAAAACTGAAAATTTTATTGCATTAATGAGGATAATAGTACATAAAATTGAACATGAAAATAAAGTGGTACATGATATGAATCCTTATCCTAACTTTAGTGGGAGACGCATCTAATCTAGGGTATGGAAATCCTAATGAAGGATACTATGGAGAGGGAAGGAAACTGCAGATAGTAGCTTGAAGAGTATTGATTTGGTTTGACATTTGATTAAAACGTCGACGATTAAAATCATCCGAGCATTCAAGCGTTTGTAGAGGCGGTTGTTTTGAGATGGATGCCTATTGTCATCGGAGGATGCTTCCACATAGATTACATCGTGATCCTCGAGCTTCATTGGGAGGTGGTAGTTTGGACACGATGCCAAAATGTTAGTACATACTTTTTTGTTTGGCTTTTTAAAAAAGTTATGTTGAGATCCGTCACTCCCACAATCACCGAAATATCGAGTTCACTTGACCTCTAACTTGAAGTGGGTAGAAGTTGAAACTTGAGCCGGCGAGTCTAGCCGGAACTTGGAGTAAGTCGGATGATTTTGATTACTCAGTCGAATATGGCTGAATCAACCGTATTTAATTTACTAAATCTAAATACTTATCTTTTTACTAAAGAAATACAAATGTATAATCACCATATAATTTTTAAAATACGAGTACATATCATAGCTGCTTTAAATATTCTTTGTTTATAGAATTGACTAATACAAAACTATATTTTTACAACTAATAAGCTAAATGTCTCGTTCTGGTATTAGAGATTATCTAGTACGAAATTTTAAATTCATAAAATATTTTCAGTATGTACCAAGGTTGCAGATGGCGATTTGCCGCGTTCTTGATTATTTTTCTTGCGAATTGTCTTTATCGGTATACTATTTTTGCAACGTACAACTTTAACAAATATTTTTCCTTATGTATCATAATATATTCCATGATGCGATACTGTAATTATAAATAATTATAAGAAATATAATCTAAAATAGCTTATATCCGTATGAGAAACTCATTTAGTTGTGTAAGTTTTTAAATAAACTTCATTTTATTTTCTGTATGTCCAGGTAGAAAAACTCATTCAGAGTTAAAAAAGAATGGAAACAGAACAACAACGTGTAGCGTTTAGCACACATACTGTAATATATCGCGCTATATCGTTTATATATCGAGTCTTTTGCAACACTGATATATATTTGTAAAATAACATTATATACAATATTGTGTCGATTTTCAATTTTTTGAAATATAATCAGATCTATGTAATCCCATTCTTTTGCAACAATTCATTCAAAAGACTTTAGAATATTGTACATGTTTTGCTATAATAATTCTATTGGAAAATATATGCCATGATTTGCATTATCCGTAGTAGACATGGTTGTATGCTGACAAATAGAAATATCCTGTATATGTAAAAATTGTATTGGTTGTAATATTCCTCTTACAATCAACAAGATTAGTAACTAAGAATTCTGTATAATTAATTTCTTGAAATGTTCTAAAATATCAATATTGCAGAACTCAACCCTAGCTGGCTAGGGTTTGCAATAATCTTATAGGCTTAACTCAAACTAAACTATGGGTAAATTAATCAAACAAGCTTGGATACTGCCGCCATGTATGTTGCACTATCCGATGAATTATTAATAAATAAGTCAAGTTGTACTTAATTACTTATAATCTAATTGGTGCTTGGTATTAGTTTAAGAGATCATGCTGACAAAATAACATGGTTTTGTTACTCACTGGAGATACTCTGATTTTATTAATTACCACTTCTCATCTTCAACCCTTTTAATATTCACACTCACAGTTCACATCTACAAGAGATGGATGACTCATGATTTTTAAGTTAATCGGATTTTTTTTTAGAAAAAATAGTATATATATAATGTATTGTTATTGCATTTTAATGATCAAAATTAAAAAATTTAGAAATTTTTGGAAAAATAAGAACATGATTTGCCAATAATTCTAGTCAATATCCGTCATTGTATATTGACTATCATTTTGCTTCTATCGACTTCATTCAATGATTATAGTGTGATGCGATTAAATATATGTTTATATGCATGTATATATGTTTTGTTAGGACATCAAAATCTGAATATTTTTTGGTGGCTACAAAAGTTAATGCTCTTCGAGTTCCTCTCTGTTTGTTTTATTTTTTTCGAAATATTGGGCATTTGTAGCTTTTTGGTTGGTACAGGTGTATGGTATGGAGGGTGGAGAGATACAGTGTTATTGAATGTGATTGCATGACTGCTAATTTTTCTTGATTTGGTACTATGCACTGTCTGGTACAGTGTAGATGAAGGGGGGAGCGGCAGTCCTTCAAACTTGATTGCAACTTGTTAATTGTGATGGATGTAGAGAAAAATTCTTGGCTTGGTGTGATAAACAGATAATTATCAGAACAACAATATAAAATGTTTTTTGAAGAACTAAACAATAGAAATTAATATTTATATTAGTATAATGCAGTTAATTACTGACTATATAATATAACACCACTATTGCACTGTGTGCTTCGAAGGATAATATCTCAAGCATGTGAGTTGCGTAAAAAACTTAATTGACAAATCTTAGGGGTTAACGAAGTTTACTAACCTTTTAAAAAAAATGTTCTATGCAAAAGATCTCTCTCTCTCTCTCTAAACACATGCAACCACACACTAACAGACACGCTTAAACACCAGTATTTAAGTGCATCATATATAGGTAACACTTCACAAGTTCTTCCTCTCTTTAGCATCCCAATAATACAAGCTCCATTTATAATTTACCTTGAGAAAAATGTCTAGCAGAAGGTCAAGATCAAGGCGGTCGAGTAATCCTTCAAGGATTACTGAAGAGCAAATCGTCGATCTAGTATCCAAGCTGCAGGACTTGGTCCCGGAGACTCGTGCGAGTACCAACGAGCGTGTAAGTTGAATTAGGTTTTTCTCTTTCGCCAGTAGTTAAGAAAACCAATATTATTAATGATATACTAGTTCGATCTAGGTTTACTAATGAATAATGTTTTTGATATATTATATATACATTGTTGAATGTAGGTATCAGCATCAACGGTTTTACAGGATACATGCAATTATATAAGAAATTTGCAAGAAGAAGTTGATGATCTGAGTGAGAGGCTCTCATATTTGTTAGCTACAACAGAGATGACAAGTGCTCAAGCTGCCATTATTAGGAATCTACTCATGTGACATAGCTAGTTCATGTTCATCCTTGTTAATTATTTACTTGTGTTTTATGATCTATTTGGATGTATATTTATGGCATTTTTGTACTGATGAATAGTCTGTTAAATATTCATACTCTGTTTTAGTGTTTTTAGTTTATTTTCTATTTTGCCAGAGTTAAGTTGTGTTTTGTTATTAGTGAATGAATGAAATTAATAAAAACTAGCTTATGTTATTACGAAAAGTCATGTATTAAACAAAAATCGAAACATTCGTAGTAACTCGCTCTTGCCGTCTCCATCACTCTCTTTATATATCAATAATATCGTTTTCCTTCTTCGTCCGTCTTGACCTCGCCTACCATTATCTCTGCATTTGAAATCGCCTCAACCATAGCTCTTATTTGCCTCGTTAGGTTTAGCCGCCGAAAAAAATGAAGAAAGAGAAATATAGTTGGGTGTAGGAAATTTTCAAAAAAACCTCTAACTTTTTTGGACATTGTAAAATAAACTATCTTTTTGGAAACTCAAAAAAAAAAATTCTCTACCAAACTTTTATTCTAAAATATCTCTTATGGGGATTAAAACTAACCATGTATGATATTAACTAATTTTTTTGGCCAACATGTCCTATTTTTATATGTAATCATTAATTTTTTTTTGCTATTTTTTATTAATTTTAAGAAAATTTATAAACATTTATTAACATGTAGTGATTTCAAAAAAAAAATTTATTACATGTGGTGTTTATATAATTTTAATATTTCATTTATTATTCAAGAAAAAATAACATCATATAATAATAAAATAGACCACAATAGATAAATACCTTGACAATATATTGATAGAAAAATATCTTATTAAACATCTAGTTTTTTTTATTTTCATTCTCCTTTTATGCATTTTGTTAATAGTTTGATGATATCTTATTTTTTAAATATTTTCAAAGTGTTCTTTTAAGATTGTTGTTCAACTTATTATTATTTTACGTTAGTTTTTCACGAAAAAATATATAAAAGTCAAATATATATAATGTATAAAATATCAAATTATATAAATATAACATATAACAATTATTTTTTTTAATTATTATATACCAAATTTTTTTAGGACTTTTTTAAAATTTATAAAAATAACATTTTTTTAATAACTATATATGTAAATAGAAAAGTATTTTGGATAAAATTTTTTTAACACCACCTATGGTTAGTTTTAACCGCTATAGGGGGTATTTGTAATAAAAGTTTGCTAGAGTGATTTTTTTGGAGTTTTCAAAAAAAGTTAACTTATGGGTAATTGCATGAAAGATGGAATGATTATTGGTTTAGACACGGCTCACATAAACCATGTGTTTATGGCATATCCCGGTCCATGTAGACCATGTCCGGGGAGCAATGAACGGTCATGATGTGTGTAGAAAGATTTGATTTAAATTGAATGGTTGAGATTGTTTTGATGATGTGGCTTCATCTCATGGCTACAATTCTTCTAACTTTATACATAAGTATAAAGTTGGAATGAAAGATGGAATGATTATTGGTTTAGACACGGCTCACATAGACCATGTGTTTATAGCATATCCCGGTCCATGTAGAACATGTCCGGGGAGCAATAAACAGCCATGATGTGTGTAGAAAGATTTGATTTAAATTGAATGGTTGAGATTGTTTTGATGATGTGGCTTCATCTCGTGGCTACAATTCTTCTAACTTTATACATAAGTTATAATTAGACACGGCTCACATAGACCATGTGTTTATAGCATATCCCGGTCCACGTAGACCATATCCGGGGAGCAATGAACGGTCATGATGTGCGTAGAAAGATTTGATTTAAATTGAATGGTTGAGATTGTTTTGATGATGTGGGTTCATCTCATGGCTACAATTCTTCTAACTTTATACATAAGTTATAATGTGATCATTTTTTTATTGTTCTGTTTTCAATTTAGTGTATGAGATAACAAATTTAAATGTTAAGATAATCCTTACTATGCTATCAAATAAATATTATAAATGTGAAGTCCCATTATTGTTAAATTATTTGTAAGTTAAGATACTAATTGTATGTGTAATACTATGGAAATTTATGATTTAGCATGAAGATATATGTTAGGAGTCTAGACGTGTATCCTGCTATTATATAAACACATTAAGTATCGAGTAATGATATGGCCTGACAATCCAATTACATATTTTTTGATACAAATATATATGTTGACAATTCTAATTAGTTATGTATGGATTCTCATACCAAATACTAATTAACATATTTATGTCCAATTTGTAATTGAATTGTGATGATATTATCAGGACTGGTCTCTGGCTATTAGCCCAGTAGGCCCAAGCCACTACAGGCCTAAAAAAACCTCATTTTGCTTCAGTACATTTCGCTTCACTCCAGTCCTCGCTAGAGGTGGCAAATCCGGCCCGAACCCGAAAAAACCGTCCGACTCGTCCGTGACCCGAAAAATTTAAAAAATTCAAACAACCGAACCCGTCCGACCCGAACCCGAGAAATCCGATCCAAAATTGACCCGACGTGACATATTATAATTATTATTCCGACCCAACTCGACCCGAATCTGAATTGTCCGAAACCCGATAAACCCGATTATGACAAGTCCGAAATCAAATAATCCGAACCCAAATTGACCCGGTGTTATCATTCTTTTTAATTCAATCTATTAACTAATATCTGTAATATTATATTTATTACATTTTTCGTGAAGTGAGATGACACTGGTGCTTTCAAATAAAAAACAGAGACATGTATTTAGATAATAGTTTAATTTTATATCCAATATTTTGACAAAATTGATTTATAGAATCATTAAAAAAAATCCGACACAACCCGAATTTGACTAAGCCGAATTCCGAAAGAATCCGAATCGGAACAAACCGCGTCCGCGAATCACCCCGAACTTGAAAAGCCAACCCGTCACACCCCAAAAATAAAAATGGAAAAAGGGTGCGGCAACCCGCCAGTATACCACTCGTATACCACATGCTCTCATATGAAAACATCACAAAACAAGATACTAAACTGATTCGAAAACAACAACAACACATAGATATACATACATTACGGAATTAAAACAATAATACAAAAACTATTGCGGAAGCATAAAATATATTAATACGAAACTCAATATCGTAGACGTTCTCACTCTCGAAGTACCCGCAACTCCCGATATTAAACCTTCGATACCTGAACTTTCAAATAAGTTCGTAAAATAATCTCGTATATCTTCAAATCATAAGTTTCTAAATATATCTCAAAATACTTGCCCCGGTTTTCGAAATCGAAATCAAATCGATTACCTTCATATCATAATCATAATCATAATCATACTAATACTTTTACCGGGGTGAGGGCGAAAATAACACTCGACTGAAGTGCCAACCCTGAGTTGATAGCTAATCACAAACGGGTTGGAACATAACATAAATCTCGGGAAGCGCGAATTCCCTACAAAAATGAGTTGACGACGGATATCCATGCGCCACAGCCAGAACCCTCATGGGTCGGGACTTTGCACTACATCAAGTTAGCTACGCAATTCCCTCCAAAGATCGCCACGGGGTCATGCGACACTACACCTAACAAACTAAAACATACCGGAGGAGCCGCGTAATGTTCTCATATGACCCTCTTTAAAAATCGTAAGCCCGGCTTACGTTTTATCCAAACAAAATTCTACATATATATAGTCTCTCTCGGAGACCGTCTTTAAAATCGTAAATCTTGTTTACGCTTTATCCAAATAAAGTCTTTCTCATAATAAAATATTATAACCATATAATTTACTAAATAACTTTCATAAAACGAAACACGCTTTTTAGCGCAAATCATTTCTGAAAACAAATTCGAAATATACTTTGTATATTGGAATGAATATCCAAATTCAAAATCATAATTTCACAAATCATTTAAAATCATAAATCGGTGTACCTGTTATTCAAAATCAGTTCCAAATATATCACTAATATCAAGTTCGAATCGTAATTCAAAATCAGTTCCAAATTTTATTTATCAAATCCTCTAATTCGAAATCGTAATTTTATATATATCATTAATATCATAAATTATCATAATTATATTCAAAATCAGTTTTCCGAAATATTACTATATCATAAACGAAATAATATGCGTTTTCGTAATTCAACACGTTTTTTAGAACAAAATCCGTTTTAATCAAATTAGGTATGAATAATGGTGAAAAGGAAGAATAACACTCACGATATCGTAAACAAAATAATTTTTATTTTCATAACTTAGCACGGTTTTTGGAACAAAACTCGTTTTATCAAAAATAACCAAAATAAGTAGAATTTATAATTTTAATAAAGGATAAGTGAGAATAGCACTCAGCTAATTGATCGAACTCGATCGACGCCAAGACGATATCGAAAACCTAGCTCCGGAACCGAAAACAAGTACCGAGCATGAACGAAAAACTCGAAACTCAATTGAGAAGTCCTCTTCTATCCAACACTAAGAGACAACATCTACTTTGTCATGCTTCTAATTTAATGGATTTCGACCACTTTCAGCCTTTCTTATTTCTTTCTTTTGGCGAAATACTTCTGGTGGAAAAAAAAACTAACAAGGATTCATTTTTCTCTCCTATTTGGATGAGATGACTTTCTCTCTGATGACTCGCTCCAATGATTCAAGACATATCCCGTGTATAGCACCGCTTAGGTGAATATACAGACCAACTAAAATACTCGGCCCAAATACAAAAAGAATTTGAACTTTTCAAATATAACCCTCAAGTAAATATTATTGCATATGTATATATACTTCTTATAATATTGAATAAATATGCCACCTAAAAGCCTCAAATTTTCATTTCAAATTATTTGATAAAGAAAAACGACAAATGTCAAAATCATATTTTTGATATTTATTACACAACCCGACTATAATTTTCAACTCGAAACCGATCCGACCAAATATGATCCAATCCGAACCCAGCTTGATCCGAATTGACTTAACCCGAAGAGATCCGAACCCAAACATTAGCCCGAAAACTGTTGGGTTCAGCCCGAAACCGCCCAAATCCGCCTGTTTGCCACCTCTAGTCCTCGCCTCACAATTCGGCTCCTCAGAAGTTCGCAACTCGTCCACTCAGTTCGCAATTGACCTTTGAGGCTTCGACTTCCAGACTCGGAACTGTTAATTCATGTACGTTTCTCCACTGCTTTTGTAGTAACAACAATGGTCGGTGTCACCACTGCGGAAACCACGATCACACATGAACTTGTCGAACTTTATGTATCACTGTCTCGGAGCTTGTTTTAAACCGTACAAACTTTTCTTAACCGTGCACACAAGACCCTCATTTTCCGAGGTCTCGAAACCTTCAGGTTGCACCATATAAATGTCCTCCTCCAATTCGTCATGAAGGAACGCCGTCTTGACATCTATTTGCTGAAAGAAAATATGGCTTAAGAATTAACTTGGAAGAATTTATATAAATAGGCAATTCTGCAATCAGAATTAGGTTCGTTCGAACGAACTATATGAGTGCGTTCGAACGGACTTATTCGTGACAGTCAGATTTGGGTTAGTTCGAACGAACTACTTAAGTGCGTTCGAACGAACCATTTAGGTGCGTTCGAACTGACTTAATTCCTATATATATAGAATTCTGATTTCGTTTAACCTAAGCTAATTTTCGAGTTTTAGGGTTTTGAGCCGCCATTTCTCTCTCCTTCTTCCACATAATTCTAGATTAGATCTAGAGAGATTGAGAGGGAGATTTGAGCAAAGATCTTGAGAGAATCGATCGTGACGGCGACTAGAACGATGTTGGCGATTCCGATCGGACGAAATCAAGGTGGACACGAGTAGAGGGATTGCACAATCACTCTTTGGAGAAGGTTCATGGATTTGGATAAGAAAGCGTCACGTACTAACTTGTACAAAGTAATTTATCCAACTCTTCCTTTTTGGATGGTTTTAGAGCGTGATCCCGGGAGAATTAGGTTACGCATGCGAAACTAATTCCGATGCACACTTTGATAAATGTGTGCGTAACCCTACAGTGGTATCAGAGCAATCGGTTGTTAAAACCATCGAAAATCGATGTTTTAATTCGAATTAGGGAATTTTAGAATTTTTGGGCTAAATTGCAAAATTACACAAAATTGAGCAAATATATATGATAGGAAGACCTTTAATAAATCAATTATTGGATATTTGATGTTATTAAAGTGTTAAACAGATTGGATCTGTTGCAAATTGGATTTTCGGAACCAAACGACAAAGAAATCAGGTTTTCAGAAAATTGACAGATTAACGTTCGTTCGAACGAACCTAGGGTTCGTTCGAACGGACTGAACGAAACCTAGGGTTAGTTCGAACGAACTTGGAGTTGCGTTCGAACGAACCGGAGGTGAAATTTTTTCTGTCGTGCGTTCGAACGAACTTGGAGTTGCGTTCGAACGAACTGAATTCTGTAATAAAAAAATAAAAAATAAAAAATAAAAAAAGTGAAATTTTTTTTTTCTGTCGTGCGTTCGAACGAACTTGTCGTTGCATTCGAATGAACAAAATTCTGGACAACCAAATTTTTTTTTCTGTCAAAAATGCCCAATAATTTAAAATTTTCAATTTATAAATTCGATTCGGTATAGCATATAGCCTAAAACGGGGATGATTGTCAGTGAATGCTTGTATGTGTGTTGTGTGGGGGCCGGTGAGCTTTCCAAATTGTATTTAATTTAATTATGTGGGGACCGGTGAGTCTTCCAAAGTTGTAATAAATAAAATAGGTTTAGTTTTGAAGAGGGACCTTCAAGGCAAGACGACACGACACGAAGATTGGATCTTCAAGAAAAGCAAGGGATCATCTTGGGCTTTAGGGTTGGGAATTTAGGATTTTATGATTGCTCATAAAACTAAAAGGCCAATATGCTATACCGAAATATTTTATTTGTTTTTGTGAATAAATACAATAAATGGTTTTATTAAAAGAAAAATCCTCCCACGTAATTATCAAGTTATTTGCCTCCCAAAGTGGAACCTTCAAGACTAGTGTTTGTTTATCTGTGTTGCATGGCCATAGTCTGGCACAGATTTACACGTGCGTAGCAAGGAAGGCATGCATTGATTAGGAGTTGACGTGTTGCATGGCCATAGTCTGGCATGTCAATTCGCTGATTGAATGATACTCCACTTGTGGTTTGGACTTGACCAATTTGCTAGCTAGGGTAGGATTTGGGGCAAGAAGTGAGGTACACACACTTTGGTTTTGAGTTGGACTAAATACCGGACCTCACGAATAAAGCAAGAATCGTCTTGGAGATGATTGGACACCGTCCTACCCGACGTGACGTATTTTCTGAGTGGTTGGCCATAGTCACCTTAGAAATACGTTAAATAGGGATCTTGTCCATTATGAGATTTAAGGTATCAAATCTCCGTTTCAATAGTGGGGGCTATTTGAAATGATAAAATAATGGGTATTTCAAGTTGTTTAAAATGAATTTTAATATATGAAAGACCACGTTATTAATTACATTGTTTTTCAAAAATTGTAGAATTCATGGCTTTACCAAGTAACAACCGCTTTAGTTTGCGTTCTATTTTGGAAAAGGAATGAATGAATGGAAAGAACTTTCTCGACTGGCAGAGGAATCTGGGATTCGTTTTGAAACAGGAAGGAAAGGCACATGTCTTGGAGACGCCTCTCCCTCCTGTGCTAGGGGATAAAGCAACTGAGGATGATGTATTCGAACATACGACCTTCTTGGACGATTCAAATGATGTCACATGCCTCATGTTGGCTACTATGACTCCTGAATATCAAATCCAGTTTGAGAAACAGGATGCATACGAGATTATGAAACAGCTCAGGGAGATGTTTCAGGTTCAAGCAAGGATGGAGAAGTATCAAGCTCTTGGCAATGCGACGCAATGCAAGATGCAAGATGGTACGCCCGTTAGCTCGCACCTTCTCAAGATGAAAGGATATTTCGATCATCTTGAGAGGCATGGAATGAAATTCGAAATGGAGTTACAAACTGATTTGATCATGTTGTCGCTGCCACCGAGTTTCGATTCGTTCATTTCATATTTCCACATGTTAGACATGCAAAGGACTATTCCCCAACTTTTCGCAATGCTGAGAACATACGAAAATGACATGAAACCACATTACAAGAAGTCTAGGACTTCAGAGGTATTGATGGTTGAAGGGAAGAGTCCAAGCAATGGGAACAAAAACAAGAAGGCAAAGGGCAACAAGGTTGCGCCTAAGCCTATGAGAAAGGATGAGAAGAAGTGTTTCCATTGCCTCGAGGAGGGGCATTGGAAGCGTGATTGCGAGATCTTCCTGAGGGAGAGCAAGCAAAAGACCGCTTCCTTCGACACATCGGCATCAGGTATTTCAGTTATCGAATCTCATTTCTTTACTTCACCATCATGAGTGTTGGACACTGGATGTGGGACTGATATTTGTAATAATATGCAGGGCCTAAGAAGTAGAAGATCTTTGATTTGTGGCGAAGTTAATTTACGCGTCGGGAATGGAGCTCGAGTAGCCAAATTAGCCGAAGGGACGTATGATTTAACTTTGCCAAATGGACTTATTTTAGTTTTGGATAATTGTTGTTATGTACCTACTTTGAGTAGGAGTATTATTTCTGTTTCGAGACTTATTGCGGATGGATATGAATTAGTTATTGGTGCTAATGATTGTTTTATTCGCAAGAATGACATTTTCTTTAGTAATGGTCTAGTTGAAAATGATCTATATGTCTTGGATTTAGAAAATAACAACAATAATCAGTCCATTTATAACATAAATACTACTCAAACTAATGAAACATACTCATGGCATTGTCGTCTCGGACACATAAACGATAAACGCATTGCTAGACTCCAAAAGGATGGAGTACTAGATTCTTTTGACTTAGAGTCAATAGAAAATTGCGAATCTTGTTTGATGGGTAAGACACCTTTCTCCAAGAAAGGAGAAAGATCGAAAGATGTGTTGGCCCTCATACATTCCGATGTATGTGGACCGATGAGTGTCGAGACTAGAAATGGGTATCGCTACTTTGTGACTTTTACTGACGATTATAGTAGATTTGGTTATCTATACTTAATGCGTCACAAAAGTAAAACTTTTGAGAAATTCAAAGAGTTTCAACACGAAGTAGAACTTCAACTGGGCAAGAAAGTAAAAGCCATTCGATCGGATCGAGGTGGCGAATACTTGAGCTATGAGTTTGAGAACTATCTTCGAGATTGTGGTATAGTATCACAATGGACTCCACCCGATACACCCAAATGGAATGGAGTGTCCGAGAGGAGGAATAAGACCTTGTTAGACACGGTTCTCTCGAAGATGAGTCGAACGGATTTGCCAAAGTCATTTTGAGGTTTAGCGCCTCAAACAATTGCTCATTACTGAATAGAGTTCCGTCCAAATCATTTAAAAAGACACCATATGAATTATGGCATGGCATGGTGCCATTATTGTCTTATCTTAGGATTTAGGGCTGCGAGACATACGTCAAAGAAAAATTGACGCCAAACTCAAGCAAGATCCAACAAGTGTTTATTTGTGGGGTATCCTGAGGATACTACTTTTACTTGCCTAGCAAAAACAAGGTTTTCGTGGCTCGACGAGGATACTTCCTAGAGAAGGAATTCCTAGATCATCAAGCCAGTGGGAGTAAAAATTGATCTCGAAGAAATTCGAGAACCACATAGTGAACAAGATGATATGGAACAAAATTCTTAGTTACCATTGGATGGTAAACAAGTGGTTATGTCTTCACGCTCCATTGCGGAGCTGTTGTTTGGAAAAGCTCCAAACAGAAGACGGTGGCTGATTCTACAACTAAAGCGGAATACATCGCGGCTTCGGAAGCCGCAAAGGAGGTTGTCTGGCTACGACAGTTCATGATGGAACTTGGCGTTATGCCAAACATATCGGGTCCCATGGATGTGTATTGTGACAATAACGGAGCAATAGCACAATCCAAGGAACCACGAGCGCATCACATGTCCAAGCATGTACTCCGGCGTTATCACTTGATTCGTGAGATTACGAAGAGAGGTGACGTGAAAATAATGAACATACCTACTGATGATAACGTGGCCGATCCATTTACGAAGCCACTATCACGTGCCAAGCATGAGCATCATGCTAGGGCGATAGGATTGGGATATCTATCGCAGTGTTAGATTGGGTGTTTTATTTATGTTTCTTATTGCATAAGGGGATTTGATCTGCCTAGTGCAAGTGGGAGAACATTTATTATGCCCTAGGCGTGTTATTGGGATTGTATTTGTTTATGAGACAGATATTTATATTATTATTCATTATATGACCTAAACCTTCATATTTCAAAAATTTTAAATAACAAGAAAGTGTGTGAAAGGTTATTCGACTATAATAATCGGATAGACCTTGAATTTTATTCTAGTTTAGTGCATCGAGTCAATTGAGAATAATATGTTGCATGGCCATAGTCTGGCATATTGATTCGTCAATTGAATGATAGTAAAACCACTAAACGGAATGAATATAATTCTAAAACGTCCCTCATGTATAAAGTTGTTCATAGGTTTGAACCAGGTAGTCCATTCACTGAATGGAGACTTTTACATACACTGGGATATTCGTAGATGAGATGATCAGGTTTTACTGATCTGGGACGGTAGCGTCGATTCTAGAATATGGATATACGCGGCGTCGTATATTGGACTGACCACTATATGAGTTTGTAACATGGTTAGAGTCATTGGAGACGAACTCATATCCAGATAGTGCGTTTTAGTTCTTCATACTTGAGTGATCTCACGGATACCTAGTATGTGAAAAGACAATGCTTTGATATAATTAACCCTACGCGTAACTGTGTAGCAGAGATTACTATTGGGTATTGTTTTTAGCATAGGCAAAGAATGTGAGGTTGCAAGATAGGAATTGTTCTTTTCTGACCTTGAAAAAGGATAGAGGGAGATATCTCTCGGGCCCCTCGATTGAATTGAGATTGATGAAATGATTGGCCAAGCTCGATGGAACTCAATGGAGTTCGCATTGTTATTATCAATCTAATTCTCATCGAGAAAAAGTGTATCTGATCAAAAAGAAAAGGGGATGACTTGAAGTCTTAAGCTTCACCGTGACCCTTTTGATCGGAAGATATCGCGAACAAGAGGACTAGTAACACTTATCTGAGCTAGGTATGAAGATGTACTGCATCTTCATAAAGGTGTTCTCCACCTTTTTCGTGCTAATTCTGGGTAGGTATTAACGGCAGTCTAGTGCTCGCAATACCTTGTGGATTGCTGCCATATCCACTGCCAGTCTTAGACAAACCTACAAGGTCACACCAAGATTTCATAACATATCGGATTCTCAAGATAATGCTCACCAATACATTTGTTGGACAAACAAAATGGAATCACGTGTGATTAGATCTCACGACATATGTTGGACATATGGCCAAGTTGATTAAGTCTTAATCCAAGAGGGAGTTTGAAAAAAAATATGGCTTAAGAATTAACTTGGAAGAATTTATATAAATAGGCAATTCTGCAGTCAGAATTAGGTTCGTTCGAACGAACTATATGAGTGCGTTCGAACGGACATATTCGTGACAGTCAGATTTGGGTTAGTTCGAACGAACTACTTAAGTGCGTTCGAACGAACTGGGTTCGTTCGAACGAACCATTTAGGTGCGTTCGAACTGACTTAATTCCTATATATATAGAATTCTAATTTCGTATAACCTAAGCTAATTTTCGAGTTTTAGGGTTTTGAGCCGCTATTTCTCTCTCCTTCTTCCACAGAATTCAAGATTAGATCTAGAGAGATTGAGAGGGAGATTTGAGCAAAGATCTCGAGAGAATCCATCGTGACGGCGACTAGAACGACGTTGGCGATTCCGATCGAACGAAATCAAGGTGGACACGAGTAGAGGGATTGCACAAGCACTCCTTGGAGAAGGTTCACGGATTTGGATAAGAAAGCGTCACGTACTAACTTGTACGAGGTAATTTATCCAACTCTTCCTTTTTGGATGGTTTTAGAGCGTGATCCCGGTAGAATTAGGTTACGTATGCGAAACTAATTCCGCTGCACACTTTGATAAACGTGTGCGTAACCCTACATTTGATTGAGGTGCAAATCCTCCACTGCTACAATACTCAACACCGTGCGAATGGTCGTCAGCTTCACCACCGGCGAGAATACCTCCGTGTAGTCGATTCCCTTCTTCTGAAGAAACCCTTTTACTATCAGGCTCGCCTTGTATCTTTTGCTGCCATCTGATTCGTTCTTTACTCGATATACCCATTTGTTTTGCAGCACCTTCTTGCCATCTGACAACCGGGTCAGTCCAAGTCTTGTTCTTCCGGAGAGACTCAATCTCCTCTTTCATCGGCGATCCCACTTGACCGAATCACCCGTCTCTACCGCCTCTCGGTAGTCTTCTGGTTCTCCCGCATCGGTTAGAACCAAATGATGGAGTGTTTGAAGGAAATACAGTTTTGGATCATCGCTAAAATGGTACGTAGGACAAACGAACGTACGCGTTCGTGGGCATACGAAACAGATTAGTAAAACTGGTATAACTTTCCGTAGGAAACTCCGATTTGAATGGTTCAAATTGGGTTAGTTAGATAATGAGATTATCTAGAACTTTCATGTTGTAATATATTTCATTTGAGCGAAGTATCAGTATCGTTCTAATGAAATACCGAAAGGGTGCGACAGTTTGACATACAGTCAGTAAAACGGCCGTAACTTTCTGGTCCGAACTCCAATTGGGCTGGGCCAAATTGGGTTGGAAAGATAATTAGATTATCTACAACTTTCGTAAATGTTCAAAGTCGGTTGGAACGATTTAATATTTTCGTTCTGACAGATTATTGAAAGGGTGTATGCAGTTTTCTGTTTGAAAAGGTGTATAGAAGATATACATACCTTTTGGCCCATCCTTATCCTATGGAGTATATATAGGATGTTTCTCTCTCTCTCATCAGTCCAACCAGTTGAATAATTAGATTAGTTCAACCAGAAAATTAATGGAGTTAATTTAGAATTAATCCAGAAATTAAGAGACTCTAATCACTTGATGAAAGAGTGCGAAGAGATTGAGAGAGAAGGAGAAAAGAGTTTTCTCCGTCTAGAGAATCGAAACGCAATCATGCAAGTTCGCCGGTGCATCGTCTAGGCAGATGCATCCGTGACCGAGGTGCTACGACTCACGGTGGATACGGGTAGAGGAGCGACACATGTGGCTCTTCGTTATGATCAAACCGGAGAAGTAATCGAGTAACAGGCTGTGGAATCATGCGGGCATGGAACGCACGAAGACAACCCGAGGCGTGTCGAAACGGTGGGAGACGTGCGGTATGGGACGTACGGGATAGTCACCAACGTGACACCGAAGGAAATAGAAGGCGGCGATCAACCCTTCGTGTGCCATCAATTTGGCACTGCTATGAATCTGTCCTTCTATTCGCATCGTATCCTCGAAGTCGTGGCGTGATCTCGGGAATCGGGGAATCGAACCGGGCCTACATATCCGCTGCGCGGGCCCGGGGTCGAGGATATTCCCCAACAATGGTATCAGAGCGATCGCCATCGATTCGATGGTCGATTCATAGTCGTATATTAGATATACGCACGGGTTATCAAAGTTCGTACCCGTTTGCATGATGTTACATATAGAGAAAGTAAAATTCCGTTAAAATCACAAGTGGAATTCGCTAGAGATCGATCAAAAGTTGATTGAGAGTATCTAGGAATGATCGTGAAAAAGTTTCATGATTTATCGTTTTGGAAACGAGCGAAAACGGACGAAACGGCAAAATCTGCAGAAAGTTAGAATACGAAACAGTGAGTAAAACTAAGATAATGTTCAGTGGAAAACTCCAAATTGATTGGATCAAATTGGCGTAGTTAGATAATGAGATTATCTATGACTTTGATACATAAAGTTTTTTCATTTGAACGAATTATCAGTGTCGTTTTTATGGAATACTGAAAGGGTGCGACTGTTTGACATACAGAGACTAAAACGTCCGTATATGTCGCATCGAAACTCCAATTGAGTCCAATCCAATTGGATTAATTAGATAATAAGATTATCTAGAACTTTCGTTCACGTTCAAAGTCGGTTGGAACAATTTAATATTTTTGTTTCAACAGAATACTGAAAAGGTGTCTGTAGTTTTCTGGTTGAAAAGGTGTATATTGGATATACTTACCTTTTCGTTTGTTCGTATTTTACTAAAACTGGTATAACTTTCTGTAGAAAATTCCGATTTGAATGGTTCAAATTGTTTTAGTTAGATAATTAGATTATCTAGAACTTTCATGTTGTAATATATTTTATTTGAGCGAAGTATTAGTGTCGTTCTAATGAAATAACGAAAGGGTGCAGAAAAATAGTTTTTCTACCGCCCCGGGGGCACTTTTTGGCGCCCCGGACGCGTCCCGGGCGAGGTTTTCTCGCGCCCCGTGGCCCCTGCGTTACAACGGATGGGGCAGTCCGTTTAACGGACCCTTCTCTGGATGCTGTTTTTGTTTTCGCGATAACTTTGGCTACGAAGCTCGGAATTTTGAGTTCTTTATATCGATTTGATCGGCATCAAACATTCTAGCATATTAGATAATTAATTATTTAGAATAATTAATCTCCCTAAATAAATCATATGCATTTACAAATCTTGTGATAGTGATATAATATGATTATGTCACGAATTTAGAAACATGCAATGGCATGATCCCTCATAATATTTAAGTCATGGAAATGCCTTCCATATCCACAACCATCGAGATTGATATGACATAGTGCGTGGTTTCAGGCCATAGTCGGGCACGTACTATTGTATATATTGGTGCGGGTGGTAAGCGTTAATTGGGGACTCACGTGGTTTCAGGCCATAGTCGGGCACGTGAGTAGTTCAATTGAACGATACGATGGATATGGTTATGACTTAACCGTCCAAGCCAATCCGATTGGAGTTCGGGGCATAGATAGAATGCACACACGGAACATGGATTGTATTGGATACGATTCGTCACCGAAATTCTATAAAGGAACGAGAGTCGTATTGGATACGATTGGATTTAATCCTACCTAAAATATCAAGATCTCATTTGTCGGCCATAGTCACTTATGGGAGGATCGTAAAATATGGGTCTTGAGTGTTATGGACTTGGAGTCCCGTATCGGTATGAGGGTTATCGATTCGATAAAATAACACTATCATATATTCATCATATAAGCATATAGATTAAGTACGCACGGTTAGGAGTTAATCTTCATCATCCGTTTAGAATTATGTTTTCAAGCAACACCAAATATATTGATGAGATCGATATGATAGATGGCTTTTGGGCCGGAATTACCGTTATTAACCTTGATAGTCAAAGAATAGTTCTTAGACTTAAAGGAACGTGTTGGACACGGAAATGGTAGATTCGGGGCTCGAGGCATTGGTTTTAGATAAAGCCGGGTTCGATAAACTTTAAGAAGGAATCGAACGATATTACGTGCCTTGTGGTGGCATGTATAGACGCATATTATCAAAATTGTTTTGAGAATTCGGGTGTATATGAAAGTAAAACACAGCGCTCATGAAAGAGTTTCAAGAGCTAGAGCGCGTTGAATGATTCAATGCGGCTCAAAGAGTAGGTCAATTTTGAGACGCCTTATGGGTCTTGGATTAACACTCGTGTGTTGATGGTACGAGATTTGATCGTCGTGACCAAATATCATATGCATTCGATAGATAAGTCGATCCCGAAATTGCATGAGATGCGATTTAAATTTGAATTGGAGATGCTCGGAGTATCCGAGGAATCCAATGCATATAGACGCGTGGATATCCTTGTAATTCAAAAGCGGGATCGAAAGAAATGTATGTCTAAGGGTATTTTGGGAAAATGTTTTCCAAAATGGAGAGTTCGGACAAGGAGTTGTCCAAACTAATGACTCAAAGAATGGTGAAATCCGAGGAGGATTAAACCAAGAGGTTGATTGCTTCTTTTGGCATTGCCGTCTTGGCCATATAAACGAGATTCGCGTATCTAGATTCCATATGATGGATTGCTAGAATCATTCGAATTAGATTCGATTGATTAATGCGATACTTATTTATTAGGCAAGACGACAAAGGGCATCATTCTCCAAAGGTTGGAGAAAGATCCAACGAATTATTGGAAATTATATTTACATATGATGTTCTGATAAGTTCCGAGGCAAGAGTAGGCTATCGGTATTTTGTTACGTTTATGGACGGTTAAAGTAGATATGAAAATATCTATTTAATGCGTGCCGAAATGGAAACTTTTGAAAGGTTCAAAGAGTTTCAAAAACGAAATACGAAATCAACTAAGCAAGAAAATCAAAGCTTTTCGATAGGATCGAGAAGGCAAGTATTTGAGCTAAACCTTTCGATAGGATTGAAGAGGCGATATTTGAGTTATGAATATTGATGATCATTTATGATTGTGGAATAGTTTCACGATTGCCTTTATTCGGAACATTGAGATGTGTCCGAAAAGAGGAAATGAACGCATGTTGGACATGGTTCGATAAATGATAAGTCAATAGGATCTCCCAAAAATGTTTTGGGGATACGCGCTTGAGACAGCGGCACTAATGAATGGTTGCATATAAGATATGGACCATAAACCTTCTAATCGGTACAAAAGACGCCATATGAGATATGGATCGGAATGGTTCTGAAGTGGTCATTTGTACAGATTTGAGGATGTGGGTATATTTCGAAATTTGTTTCGATTAAACTCAATCCCAAATCTGAAAATTGTTCGTTTATCCTTAAGGAAACTAAAGGGTATTAATTCTAACGTCCCGACGAAAATGAGATTTTCGTGGCTCGAAGAGATGCCTTCTTGGAGGAGGACTAGATGCGCACAAGTTTGGAACTTGGTGCCATTTATCTCTATGCGGGCTAGTGGGAGTAGAATAAATCTCGAAAGAGTTCGTGATTTGAAAATGAACATTGTACCGATGAAAGTTGACATGGCTTCATCAAGAGTCGATGAACGCAAGTCGAACACACAAAGGAGTTTTTCGTAGATCAAGTAGGCTATATCATAAGCCGGTAAATACGGATTTATCGTGGCTAATGATGATAGATCGAAATCATATAATGATTCGATATCCTACAAGGATGCTATGAAAAGTTGATTCCACATGACATGGTGTCATGAAATCTGAGATTCGATCCATGTGAATTATCAAGTTTAGAACTTGATTTCATTACTTTCTGGGTTAGACCCGTGAAATGTGAGTGGGTTTTTCAAGATGAAGAACCGGCATGGATAGGAATACGCATATATGTAAAGCGAGGCTTTTTGCGAAGAGTTTCATGCAATTCATAGTCGGACTATGAAGAAACGTTTTCGCATGTTGCCATGCTTTCACATTCTCGAAATTCTGCTTGCCATGGTCGCATATTATGACTATTTGATGTGGCAAAATGGATGTCAAAATCGAATTTCTTGACAGAAATTTTATGAAAGGATGTGTACTTGACACAACCTTACGGTTTTGTCGATTCATAAGAATCGGGGATAAGATATGCACGCTTTAACGATCCATATGATGGATTAGAGAAAGCTTCTCGGAAATGGAATATTCGTTTTGACAAAATTATAAACTATTATAAAATTGTCGAAACGAATAGAAACTTTGTGTACACATGAAGGTTAGTGGGAGCTGCGTTATATTTCTTGTAACGACCAAGGATTTAAACGAGACCGCTTATGAATTAAGCGTGAAGATATATAGGATAGATCTAAGAAGTTCCTCGTTCTATGTTATAGCACATATATCGACATATTGTTGAAAATGGTTTTCAACATATAAACTCCTTGGAGGAGATAAATCGAAATGTCGAATGGAAGAAATTTTCAACGGCTCGATGTGAGACATCAAGCAGCGCGAAAAGTAATAATATGATGCCTTACATTTGATGTTAGGATCTATTATATTTGTCATGATATGTATGTGGCTATCTGTCATACAAATAAAGCGTCTAGTTCACCGTCAATAAAATTCATGGGAATCACATGAGTTTGAATGTAATTCGATTACATGAGACTAACTCTTGTGATTGTATAATGGTTATACAAATATATACATAATGATTATGTATATTTAAAACCCATCGGGATTTGTATTGATAGAGGTGAAGTTTATCCTTGAATACTTTGCGAAAGAATTCAGGATTTATTATCTATAATGGTGTGGAGGACGTGTTGGTTATAAAGAGTTATAACAAACAACAGTTTCCAAAGATGAAGCACGTCCAAATATGTAGCACGACTTTCGATCACAAATTGTGTACATGTTTTGCTTAAATGAAAACACGGTTATGTGGAAAGGTTCCACAAGACCAATAGTTTATGATTCTATTTACGGTGGCGCGTATATTGCGGTTATTAATCGCAAAAGGAAGTGGTATGGATCAAGGATACATGACCAAACTCTAGTAGTCACGAGTTATCGGATTTATGGTTGTTTATTGTGTGAGACGCAATAGTACAAGCCAAAAATGCCGAGGTCACAACCACTTCTAGCCAATACTCAGAAAATTTCATTTGATCCATGAAATTTTATGAAAAGATGTGATCGTAGGTATTGGAAATGTTCCAATCCTGATGATGATTAACACTAGCGGGAACGTGCGGACCCGTTTACAAGACCGCTCTCTCTAGTCGCGCGTGACTGTCATGCGATGACTATGGGTATGGAGATACCTAGAGGAGGAAGAAGAGAGTAGAGTGTAGTTATCTAATATGATAGTCCTCGCAGGTTATGGGTATGGAGATACCCATAGGTAAACGTTGTATCACCCAAATACTTAGTCCATATGAATGCATTCCTTTTAAAATTTTTGTTTACTTAAATTAAATATGCATTCACCTTATATGAAAACAGTGTGCGGGTTGTGTAACATGATTGTTACATGAACCTTGATTTGAACTTGTGTGGACGTCGACATGGTTGAGGACCATGTGCAGCGAAACCGTCACACTTAAAGTGTCATTTCTAAACATCCCTAGTCGCGGATCAGCTTGCTTAAGAGAGAAGCATTTCTATTATTGGATAGACTGAACGCGTACACTAGTACGTTTGCCGAGGAGATGATTATGTTTTGCTAATCATGGGACAAGGTGCTTGTCGAATCGGGAACGTAGATATATGTTAGGTTACATGTATTGGATATGACCAAAGCCGCGAGTCCATGACATGGTTTAGTCATTATAGATGGACTTGTGACGGATGGGGTTTTAGATTCTTCATACTTGAGGGGATCATTGATTGCGTTACGTGCGTAACACAATGCTTTGATATGATCTTACGCTCACCGTAACAGGGAGTTAAAAGGGTCATCATTGGGTATTGTCCGAAACACGGAATTCAATGTGAGTCTCCAAGATAGGAATTGTTTATTCCGAAAGGAAGAGATATCTCTTAGGCGCCGCTCGATGAGTCGATTAACGAAATCTCTGGCCAGAGTCAATGATATTAATGATTAATATCGATTGAAATTTGTTAAATCAACTCGGAATCGGGGAATAAGTATAGTTAATCAAATTATAAGGATGACTATTACCATGCCTTTTGATTAACGGATATCGCAAACAAGAGAACTAGTAACCGCTATTCGAGATAGGCACAATGATCACAATCATTTTTCGTTTTAACATGGGTAGCCATGATGGAGTGACTAGATCCCGCTCATGGGCTTGTAGTGCCATGGAAACGGCCTACTGCCATCGTTAAACGAACCTACACGGTCACACAACGAGTCGTACTATGTCGGGCTTGATTGCAAGTTTTTGCACATTGGATGTGCATGGCTTTAGCGTATTTGATACGCAGGCCAGATTCTCTGATATAGTGTATATGTGATATACATGAGTACCTTTTAGGTAAATCTGAAACTGAGTGGGAGACTGAAGGAAATACAGTTTTGGATCATCGCTAAAATGGTACGTAGGACAAACGAACGTACGCGTTCGTGGGCATACGAAACAGATTAGTAAAACTGGTATAACTTTCAGTAGGAAACTCCGATTTGAATGGTTCAAATTGGGTTAGTTAGATAATGAGATTATATAGAACTTTCGTGTTGTAATATAGTTCATTTGAGCGAAGTATCAGTATCGTTCTAATGAAATACCGAAAGGGTGCGACAGTTTGACATACAGTCAGTAAAACGGCCGTAACTTTCGGGTCCGAACTCCAATTGGGCTGGGCCAAATTGGGTTGGAAAGATAATTAGATTATCTACAACGTTCGTAAATGTTCAAAGTCGGTTGGAACGATTTAATATTTTCGTTTTGACAGATTACTGAAAGGGTGTATGCAGTTTTCTGTTTGAAAATGTGTATAGAAGATATACATACCTTTTGGCCCATCCTTATCCTATGGAGTATATATAGGATGTTTCTCTCTCTCTCATCAGTCCAACCAGTTGAATAATTAGATTAGTTCAACCCGAAAATTAATGTTGTTAATTTAGAATTAATCCAGAAATTAAGAGACTCTAATCACTTGATGAAAGAGTGCGAAGAGATTGAGAGAGAAGGAGAAAAGAGTTTTTCTCCGTCTAGAGAATCGAAACACAATCATGCAAGTTCGCCGGTGCATCGTCTAGGCAGATGCATCCGCGACCGAGGTGCTACGACTCACGGTGGATACGGGTAGAGGAGCGACACATGTGGCTCTTCGTTATGATCAAACCGGAGAAGTAATCGAGTAACAGGCTGTGGAATCATGCGGGCATGGAACGCACGAAGACAACCCGAGGCGTGTCGAAACGGTGGGAGACGTGCGGTATATTTGTTTTATCCAATTTTATTTATTAAGGTTGTAATTTTTACTAAATTTAGATTAAACAAGGTGGCACCGGTATTTATCTATAACAATTTTGTATAATACATATTTTTTTTCTAAATTTAGAGTATATTTTATATGCGTGTGTGTGTGTGTGCGTGTATGTATATATATATATATATATATATATATATATATATATATATATATATATATATATATATATATATATATATATATAAACATTTAACGAATAAAACATAAAGGATGCGATCATACCAGCACTAAAGCACCGGATCCCATCAGAACTCCGCAGTTAAGCGTGCTTGGGCGAGAGTAGTACTAGGATGGGTGACCTCCTGGGAAGTCCTCGTGTTGCATTCTTCTTTTTCAGATATTAGAATTGCATATATATATTTTTTATTCAAAGGCAAAAAAGAATAGAAAACGAATAAAATTATTTGTGTTTTGCGCATTAAAAGTTTGAGTTTTGATCGTAATTGTTTTGATTTGGCGTATATTTGTTTTATCCAATTTTATTTATTAAGGTTGTAATTTTTACTAAATTTAGATTAAACAAGGTGGCACCGGTATTTATCTATAACAATTTTGTATAATACATATTTTTTTGGCACTGGTATGAATCTGTCCTTCTATTCGCATCGTACCCTCGAAGTCGTGGCGTGATCTCGGGAATCGGGGAATCGAACCGGGCCTACATATCCGTTGCGCGGGCCCGGGATCGAGGATATTCCCCAACAGTGTTGGGAGTAACGGTTTGGGGGATGAATTCTCCAACTTGATCGTCTCACAATCGGAGTGTTTGGGCTTTCGTTTTGCGCGGTTTCAGCCATGTCTTCATCGCCATTTTCAGTCACATCCTCGACCGAAAACTCATCTTCCTCGGGCTCGCTCGAATCGTAATTGCTCGGAATTTGATGGACACTCTCCTCCGGTTTCGATTCGCCTTCGGAACCGAACCTGTTCTTGTATAGTTCATCTTCATTAAATGTTGCATCTCTTGACCGAATTATTTTTCGATCTTCCTCGACCCAAAATCGATAACCGAAATAATTCGACCCGTAACCAATAAACACACATCTTTTGGCCTTCGCGTCTAGTTTGTCCCTCTTTTCTGCATCAATATGGGCATACGAGATGCTCCCAAAAATTCGCAAATGAGCAAGAGCAATCTTTTTACCTCTCCATTTCTCTTCAGGTAGCTCGAGATTTAGGGATTTCATCGGAGTATGGTTGATAAGGTATGCGACCGTGTTAATCGCATATGCCCAGAACATCTTTGGCAATCACGCGCGCAATCGCATCGCCCTCGTCCGTTCATTCAGAGTTCGTTTCATGTGTTATGCAACCCCGTTCTGCTGAGGTCGATTTGGAACCGTCCGAATCTGGTTGATTCCTTGATCCGCGCAAAATCCTCTAAACTCGGCACTGTCATACTCCCCTCCATAATCCGACTTTAAGCTTTTCAGCTTCAAGCCGATTTCGGTCTCGACTTCTCCCTTCCACCTTTCGAAAATATTAAACACATCAGATTTGTGTTTAATAAAATAGATCCATACCTTCCTGGTTGAATCATCGATGAAGGTAACGTAATATCATGACCCGCCGATAGACTGGATCGGAGCCGGTCCCCACACGTCACTGTGCACCATGTCTAATTCCCCGTTTTGAGTTCTCGTCCGGCTTTGGAAAAACTAGCCCGTCTTTGCTTGCCAAGCACGCAATTCTCGCAAAAACCAGTTTTTACCGATTTTACCTTCGGTAACAGACCCTTGGAAATCAACAATTGCATCCCTTCGTGACTCATATGACTGAGCCGATTGTGCGACAACTTCAGCTTAGTCGCTGCTCCCGAAACTGCCAACAAATTTCCTCTATTATCGGTCAGATAGAGGGTTCTCGTCTTCGTACCTTTCGCTTTCACCATGGATCCCTTTACAATCTTCCACGGCCCGTTCCCGAACACGGTCTTATATCCTTCACTATCCATCTGCCCATGGGATATCAAGCTCTTCCTCAGACCGAGAATGTACCGAACTCCTCGCAAGATCCACCTAAATCCGTTGCTGGATTTTATTTGGATATCACATATGCCTGATATGCTTAGTGACTTTCCATCTGCAAGATGAACCTTTCATAAATCTCCGATTTGAAATTTAAGAACTTATCTTTCTGCGAGGTAGAGTGAAAGGATGCGCCTGAGTCCAACCCATGACTCAACGGGCCTGTTACACATAAGATGAGAGCGTCGTCCATGTCCTGCTCGGTAACAATAATTACGAAACTCAATTCCGCCTTCTCTATTCTCGGGACTTTGCATGCCAGTTTCATGTGACATTTCTTGGCACAGTTCTAGCACTCCAACTCGTCCCGTGGCCTTGACTTGTTGCGTCCTCTCGACTTGGCTCGCCCGCGATTATTGCTACTCTGACCTTCACGACCCGACTCTCTAAATTCAACACCGAACACGAGGAACCCGAGGCTTCGCTCCACTTTTTTTGCCGATTGTCATCATTCAGGATGCGGTCTCACGCCTCCTCAAAGGATAGATCCTCTTTCACGCCGATAACGTCTACCGTCAACGTCCAGCTCTCCGGCAGAGATGACAATATCATGAGTGCCTTCATCTCATCACGAAGGTTAAAATTGAAAGAGTCCAATTGGTTTGAAATAACCTAAAAAGCATTTAGATGTTCCGCGACAGATCCGCCCTCCGTCATTCGCAAATTGAAAAGGTGGCACACCAGGTGCAGCTTATTTAGCGAAGATGGT